>CM056049.1:243039988-243639988 GCA_029574335.1 Rana kukunoris
GGCGTTTGGATGAGGGGAGCCGCATCCGGCGTGGGTTCCCCCCCCCACCCATGATGGATGAAACCCTGTGTGGTTCCCCACATGCTTGATTAAGGACATGGCCTCCCTACACCGTACCAACCGCATGGTCCATTTGGTTGTCTCTGGGAACACCGGCCACCCCCACCTTAATGTGACATCCCGACAACCCTGGCCATTGGTTGTCGGTTACCCATTGCTACGTACCTCTACCCATTCACCTGGAGGCAAAGTGTAAAAATAAACACAACACAGGGTTTTTAAAGTATTTTATTAGTCAGGTCCCCTTCTTCTTTAGCTCTTTTACCAGGGGGCGCCTTCTTCTTCCGCTCTCCGGGGTCTTCTCCACTCTGCGGGGGTCTTCTTCCATCGTCTCCACTCTGCGGGGGTCTTCTTCCGCTCTCCGGGGGTCTTCTTCCGCTCTCCGCTGTTGACTTGGTGCTCTCCAGTGCCTTCTTCTTCAGGACTGGCCGCCGCTATCTTCGTGTTAGCTCAATTACTAGCGGCGGCCAGTCCGCTCTTCTGTGACGCCTTCTTCTCTTCTTCTTTTCTCCAGATGTTGACTCAACGCTGCTTCCCGCTGTTATGCCGGGCGCGGCTCCCATCGACTTATATAGTACCTACCCACCGGAGAGCGCTGAGTCAACAGCGGAGAGCGGAGAAGACCCCCGGAGAGCGGAAGAAGACCCCCGGAGAGCGGAGAAGACCCCTGGAGAGCGGAAGAAGACCCACGCAGAGTGGAGAAGATTGAAGAAGACCCCCGCAGAGTGGAGAAGACCCCCGGAGAGTGGAAGAAGAAGGCCCCCCTGGTAAAAGAGCTAAAGAAAAGGGGGGACCCCCCAGAGCTGACTAATAAAATACTTTAAAAACCCTGTGTTGTGTTTATTTTTACACTTTGCCTCCAGGTGAATGGGTAGGGGTACAATGTACCCCATATCCATTCACTTAGGGTGGGGGGCCGGTATCTGGGGGTCCCCGTAATTAAAGGGGGCTCTCAGATTCCAATAAGCCCCCCGCCCGTAGACCCTGACAACCAACAGCCAGGGTTGTCGGGAAGAGGCCCTGTCCTTATCAACATAGGGACAGGGTGCTCTGGGGTGGGGCGGCCGCAGAACGCCCCCCTTCCTCAGAGCACCTGACCCCCCCATGTTGAGGGAATGCGGCCTGGTACGGCTCAGGAGGGGGGCGCTCGCTCGCCCCCACTCCTTTCCTGACCGGCTGGGCAGCGTGCTTTGGATACGGGTCTGGTATGGATTGTGGGGGAACCCCCACGCCGTTTTTTTTTCAGCATAGGGGGGGTTCTCCTTAGAATCCATAGCAGACCTAAGGGCCTGGTATGCCTCCTGGGGGGAATCCACGCCAGATTTTTATTTAAAATTTGGCGTGGAGTTCTCCCTCATGATTCATACCAAACGCCGCTGGTAGATTTTGCGGGAATCCAAGTCGGATCCCTGTCGCATCTCTGACACGCTGGCTGGAATGTGCTTTTTCTATTCCAGCGAGTCCAAGAATGAGCGAGATGCTGTCATGCTGAAAACACATTCTCGGTGACAGGTACTGTACACTTCTCGTTTTTAAATAAAACATACACCGTGTGCTATGCCAGCCTCTAATAGAGAGGCTGGCGATGACTAAATTAATATTTTAGTATTAAAATTATAGCCCTGGGAGGTTATTTTGAGGGGTTTACAACAAATGTACATCGTTTTACAAGCTGTACAATCACTACTTTGTAGCAAAGTGTCATTTCTTCAGTGTTGTCACATGAAAATATATAATAAGATATTTACAAAAATGTGAGGGTATTCACTTTTGTGAGATACTGTTTGTGTATATATATATTTTGTGGTGATTTTCTCAATATGATGTAACACTTTTTATTGGCTGAGGCCTTGACAGGTTGTTTCTGCTTTTTTTGAATAAACAGTTTTAACTGATTATGTTTTATCTTATTGATCTTATTTCACTTTGTGTTCCCATATTTCTCTCTTGTCATTCATTTTTAATAGATTATAAAAGCATTTAACTTAGCCCTAAGTTTAGAATTAAATAATTTGTAACATTAAGGGTTTAGAGACAAAATATCTCAATAAATAGTCTATAATTGTAGCCCCTAGTATATACGTACAGTATGTATTCACAAGCTTGTCTTCCTCAGGACAACACTGAAGTAAAACAGAATAACATATAAACCTTAAAACTTCTCCAATCATTACCATCCCTATGTGATGACATCATCAAGTGCATAGCTCAAATAAAATGTCAGGCAAATGGCCATAAGTGAAATATAGCCAAGGCACAAATGACAGGTGTCAGAGAGAAGAAAAAAGCATAACAGAGCATAATGCCGAATAGGTAAATTTGGAAAAAATTGTGGGAGGAGAGAGTGTGAGGGAAGCACATCAGAGCTGCCTGCACCACCAGAGATACCTGTAACAGCTCTGGTGAACGGGAGTGAACCACAACTGCGGCTAGCAAGAAATTTCAATGCACTTCTGTATGTGAGAATTCAGTATTGGACCCCAGGCGTCACTCCACACAAACAGGAGTTTGGGGGTTCTCTACATCATCTCTCTCTCACATTAACCACTTCAGCCCCGGACCATATTGCTGTCCAAAGACCAGAGCACTTTTTGAGATTCGGCACTGCGTCGCTTTAACTGACAATTGCGCGGTCGTGCGACGTGGCTCCCAAACAAAATTGGCGTCCTTTTTTTCCCACAAATAGAGCTTTCTTTTGGTGGTATTTGATCATCTCTGCGGTTTTTATTTTTTGCGCTATAAACAAAAACAGAGCGACTATTTTGAAAAAAATGCAATATTTTTTACTTTTTTTCTATAATAAATATCCCCAAAAATATATAAAAAAAAATATTTTTTCCTCAGTTTAGGCCCGATACGTATTCTTCTACATATTTTTTCGTAAAAAAAAATCGCAATTAGCGTTTATTGATTGGTTTGCGCAAAAGTTATAGCGTTTACAAAATAGGGGGGTAGTTTTATGGCATTTTTATTATTATTTTTTTTTTTTACTAGTAATGGCGGCGATCAGCGTTTTTTTTCGGTACTGCGATATTATGGCGGACACTTCGGACACTTTTGACACATTTTTGGGACCATTGGCATTTTTTTAGCGATCAATGCTATAAAAATGCATTGGATTACTATAAAAATGCCATTGGCAGTGAAGGGGTTAACACTAGGGGGCGGGGAAGGGGTTAAGTGTGTTCCTATTTGTGTTCTAACTGTATGGGGGGGGGGGGACTTACTAGGGGGAATCACTGATCTTCTGTTCATACATTGTATGAACAGAAAATCAGCGTTTCCCCCGCTGACAGGAACGAGCGCTGTGTGTTTTCACACACAGCTCCCGTTCCCCGCTCTGTAACGAGCGATCGCGTGTGCCCGGCGGCGATCGCGCCCGCCGGGCACACGCACGGGACTCGGGGGCGAGCGGGGGGCGCGCGCGCGGGCCGCCGGCGGCGCGCACGCGCCCCCTAGTGGCCGCGAAAGGCGCGACGTAGAGCTACGGGCTCTCGCGCACCCGTGCCGACCTGCCGCCGTATAACTGCGGCGGCTGGTCGGCAAGTGGTTAAAGGAATGCGTTGAGCTACTAGAGGTGATCGCATTACAACATGCGACCAAACCCTAGCATTAAAAGATATACGATTCACTAGTAGATTCCAATGCACAACTGTATGCAAGTGATTATCAGTATTGCACCCCAGGTGCCACTTCAATCAGAGAACAGGAGTTCTATATCATATCACGTAAACATACAGCAGTGCATTAGGCCACTAAGGGAGTAGGTATGTATTACCTTCAACCCTTAGCATAGAAAAGTTAAAGTGAACATGTTCTGAAACATAGGGCAAGGGCCCTTTAACAAATAAGAACTTATGTGAAGCACATAGTTAGTATGAGTAGTGGTAGCAACTAGTAATTGCATAAGAGAGGCATATATAGCTCAGCTTTTTGGAAAGTATATGTTCCTTTAAGATGTTCTACAGCAAACAGCCAAGGCACAACAGTGAGTCCCAAATTAAGATGATACTTTACAAGCCAACGTTAAACAGCATTTGTTTAGCAATCAATATGTGTTCTTCCTAAAGCACTACAAGTAAAACATGTGCTACTTATCCGTTTGCAGGTCTTGAGACAAGGGATTCTGTAGTGTAGTGTGTCAGCAAGGGATTCCTCTTAGGGTGCCAGCAGGAATAGTTGTCTGGAGGTAGATAGCATAATGGCTATATTGGCATGGAGATTCCTGGTAAGATTGATCTGTAGCATGGAGAGCGCTGGCAGCAGGACTGTAGCATGACTGATCTATGGCTGACAATAATAGAACGGTGTGTATTACACACACCGTTCTATTTAAAGTTAAACAGCATGTGTGCCAATGCTACTGATTGCATTTGGCACTTCCACGTTCCAGGCTGGAACGCATGCTGCTCCGGGCGATGACTAGTGTTGCTCACGAATATTCGCATTGCGAATATTCGCTACGAATATTGCATATTCGAGTATTCGCGAATAACGCGAATATCGCGGCGAATATTCGCTATTTCGAATTTTCGAATGTTTTAAATTTTTTTTTTAGAACAGATCACATCCTAGAGATCCCCATCGACGTCTAAAAGCATTGCTGGTATGATTAGAGACCTTGGGCCCGAGTAGCTGCAGCGCTCATTTTATATTGCCGAAAAATCGCAATGCGATTATTCGGTAATAGCGATATCGCGCGCGATTATTTTATATTGTAATATATCACGAATATTCTGAGCCAATCAGAGTGCTCCATTCCGCATTTCTCGAAATTTCGCAATTATTTTATATTGTAATATATCACGAATATTCTGAGCCAATCAGAGTGCTCCTTCCGCATTTGCCGAATATTCGCAATTTTTGTGTATTGTAATATATCACGAATATTCTGAGCCAATCAGAGTGCTCCTTCCGCATTTCTCGAATATTCGCAATTATTGTGTATTGTAATATATCACGAATATTCTGAGCCAATCAGAGTGCTCCTTCCGCATTTCTCGAATATTCGCAATTATTTTGTATTGTAATATATCACGAATATTCTGAGCCAATCAGAGTGCTCCATTCCGCATTTCTCGAATATTCGCAATTATTTTATATTGTAATATATCACGAATATTCTGAGCCAATCAGAGTGCTCCATTCCGCATTTCTTGAATATTCGCATTCGCAATTCGCAATTCGCAATTCGCAAAAATTCGCAAAAATTCGCAATCATTTAATTTCCAAAAAATATCACGAATATTCGTATTTAGCGAATATATGTCGAATATTCGACTATATATTCGAGATATATCGCGAATTCGAATATGGCATATTCTGCTCAACACTAGCGATGACGTCATCGCATGGTCGCCGTGCTGCGCTCCAGCGTGGAACGCATTATGGCACCAGGCGCAGATTACAATACCAATCACTTAGCCCATAATAGGCATATATCCACTGTAAAAAGCACCAAAATATTATAAAACTGAAAAAAAAATGGAATACAGTAAAAATAGCATAACATTTAAGATCAGAACAGGGAGAGGTAAGAATGTGCCAGCACCCATAGCAGAGTGGTCCCACAGGCAGAAGAAAGATTCATGTAAATTATAATCAGTAATACCTCCATAGACCTGTGGCTGGTATCTCCAAAGGGAGATTGTTGTAGAACGAGGAGGCTGTACCAAGAGCTAGATAGAAGGCTCCAAAATGTACAGCAAGGAGTAATGGGTGGAGACAAAGTGTGACACAACGCATGGTAGTGTCTGGCATCTTCTTTACGCTGCTTCCTGTTCTGATCTTAACCTTTCAGCCGGTTTTACTGTATCTATATATTTTCAGTTTTGACACATTTATTTGGTAATTTTTCACTGGGTTTAGACTGGGTTTGGATCTGTGCATTGGCCCCAATCAATTGTAAGATCAGGGATATGTATAATTGACTGGTAAGATTCGCACTGCATCCAACTATCTTTGATTTGACCAGGCTGGCTGCTCCCAGCTGCATAGAACACTTGTCACAACTAGGGATGAGCTGAACCCCCAACCCCCCCCCCCGTTCGGTTCGCACCAGAACCTACGAACACACCAAAAGTGTGAACTTTATAACCCCATTAAAGTCTATGGGACTCGAACGTTTGAAATCTAAAGTGCTAATTTTAAAGGCTAATATGCAAGTTATTGTCCTAAAAAGTGTTTGGGGACCCGGGACCCGGGTTTTTAAAAATGCAGTTTTTTCGGGAGCAGTGCTTTTAAATTACTTTTATCCTTCAGAAATGACACTTTTTGCAGGGACAGTTCTAAGCATGGGAAAAAAACGCTGCTTTACAGGCATACTTGACACACCCCCCAGGTACCAAATTTAAAGGAATAATTCACTTTTATTGTTTCACTTTAAGCATTATTAAAATCACTGCTCTCGAAAAAACGGGATTGCATTGATACATGTCCCCTGGGGCAGGACCTGGGTCCCCCAACACTTTTTATGACAACAAATTACATATAAGACTTTAAAATTAGCACTTTAGATTTCTCCCATAGACTTTTTTGACTCAAACTCGAAGCTCATCCCTAGTCACAACTAGGTGGATAAACACGCCCATATCACAGGTGTGCGCAGCCTATTGCATTAGGGTGTGCACCCCAAAGCTCAAACACACACTACCGATCACTCACGATGTTCATTCAGAAAGGGAAGGGGCCGGTAAATTACATATTTAACGGCTCCTTCCCCCACTCATCCTAAAGCCTCCCGCAGCAACAGACGATGGAAGGGGAGAGGAGGGAAGCCAGAAGCTACGTGGGGGAAGGAGGATAGTAGGGAAAATCTGTGCTATACAGGGTGATTAGGGTGTGCCTGTGCACACCTGGCACACCCTGTGTGCACGCCTATGCCCCTCACCCATGTGATTGAAGCCTAAATGTCCAATGTTTCAGTACGGCGAAACCCACCATAACAAAGCAACTAAAAAAATATAGAAACATTACCTGATATAGATTTGCACAATAAAAACCTACACCCAATTAAAAAAAAAACACCTACAATGCATGTGTGTGGGCATGGCATTTTTCATGTTCAGCATTCATTCAGAATTGCTGTTTAACAGATTTATTATAGAATATTCATTAATGTGGATGATTTAGATTATACAGTATTGCTGTACAAAAAAACAGGCCCTCTAGAACAATGTGCTGTGGAATGATAAATCAAAGACAGACCTGTTTGCTAGGTGACCACAGACCTGTTTGGTGTTAGCTAAAGACACCATTTCAGAAGCAGAAGCATATACCAACTGTGAAGCATGGTGGTGGAAACCTTTATAGTTTGGGTTTCTTTTCTGTTTGAAGCTTTTATCATTGAGTCAACCATGAATTTGGTATTATATCAAAGTGTGCATGAGGAGAATGTGATACAAACTGTAAAAAAGTTTAACTGGGAATGGACCTTGCAAAACAATAATGATTCAAAGCAAACAATAAATAAAACATGCTTCAAAAAGAAGAAATGGAGGGTTACAGACTGGTCTAGTCAGAGCTCTGATTTGATTTTGATTGAAAGGTCGTAGGGGAATTTGCAAGGTGCAGCTCATGTAAGAAAATCCACAAACATCTTGCAACTAAAATAATTTACATGGAGGAGTGGTCAAAAAAGTTGATGCCAGAGATTTATGGGAAGTTATGCAAAACACCTACAAGAAGTCATATCTGCTGTAGTCAGCAAAAATTAGCAGCTTATGGCCCTTCAATTAAAAGGAGTTTTTAGAGATTTTAGAGACAGTGCAGCAGCATGGGCTGTGTGAGAGGCAGAGGCAGTAAGGGAGCCGTCAGCCATCTTTGGAGGCTGAGAGCTGAGCAGAAAGGGATCAAGTTCCATGGCTTGAGCGGGACTGGGGCCATCCGTTTTTAGATACTGTTTCATTGGTGGTGGAGCGGGAGACGTGCAGGGCTCGGTAGGTAGAGCAGGAGAGGTACCTGGTGGACTGGACCTGTTTTTTTAAGAAGTCCCTCCTGGAGCCGCATTCTCTCCCACCCGCTACATGAGGCGTCGGAAACTGGAAGTGATCTTTCGAACAATTTAAGGATGCACGACAAGCAGTGAGCACAAGAAGTTATTAGCTGACAAGATTTCTGGCAAGATAAACTCATATTTTTTTTTTACACTTATCAGTTATAATAAAATGTTTTCAATGGTGTATATAACAGACACCAAAGGGTAGACATTAAGAGAAGTGAATGGGTGAAAGGAAGGGAAAATTTCTGCTAGGTAAAGGAAAATAAATATAAAACCTAGTGAAATGTTCTGCTGCTAAACACAAAAGCTAGATACAAAGCAAAAAACAAATGTGGATAAAAAATGGGCAGCGCTACACATTTTTTATCCACATTAAGAGAAGTGAATTGTTAGGGTTTACATACACCTTAAAACATCTGGCACTAGATGTTGCATGTAGCAAATTGCACCCAAGCAATATTAACTTTTCACGGTGTACTTGGTGGAAAAATAAAGCCATATGATCTTTTTTTTTTTTAAAAGAGTAAAAAATCTTGTGAAATAAGTGTTGATTCATAAGGGAAAAATCAGGGGAAACAATACACGGATGACCATTTTCACACGTCATTAAAACTGAAATTCTCTCCCTTGGATGAATTGTGAGGTACCATCACACACTGTAACAGATATCACTTAAAATGACACCTAATGCTTGTTAAATCCATTGGGCCCTTTTTGTCTTCTCAGAACTACTGTACGACTGAATATATAAATTCCTACGAGCTATCCTTCAGTACATGTTGCACGTTGAACAGTGGATCTTGGAACATCCATTATTCTATGAAGTCTTGACCCTTGTGGCTCACAGCGAGGCAATATTGGTTTAAATGTGTAACCCAATCTGTTATTATTAAATATTTAAATTGCATTCAGTGATGCATGTTCCTTAGAGGCGTAATATCTGCATGTAAATGTTATCATCTTCTCTTCCAATCCCCAACCTCAGACCTATTAATTGCAATCTGTGTGCTTTCTGTAATTGTTTGCAGAATTAAATAGGAAAAGTTTAATTATAATGATATTTCGCTTTGGTTTTCTCATGAAACACAAGAGATAAGGAGAAGACAGTTTTTATGTTAAACCCAGATTTTTTTTCCTATTTCTAAGACATTATTTAGAGGTCATTTTATGTGTAATGCTGTTCATATCTTACTGTTGTTGATCCAAATGATATTAGCGACGGGCTGAGAATGAGACAAATGGTCAGCATGGAAGATATGAAAAAAAGATTAAATGTTATTGTTACGAGTTGCATAGCTCTATGAAAAATAAAATAATAATAATGATAATTATGACAAGCTAATGCTGTTGGGATGGAAGAAAATGATATCACAATGTTTTACACTTTCCCAGCTGACACCATGTACTTGAAAGAATGCTGTAGGTTTCAATCTCTGACAAATGAGAAAATGCATTGGTCTAAAATGCATCAATAAGTATTGTGCTTTGAGCAGAATTATAAAAATTCTGTATCTACTGCAATGTATTTATTTCACATGTAAACGTCTTGGAAAGATACAGTTCTCTATTGCTCTGTATTCCCTAATAAAGTAATATAATTAGCTTATTTTAGCTATTGACATGTCTTTATGAACTCCATGGCCTTTTCTTATGGTTTAGTCCTAGCACTGTCACTATCAATGAGCATCAATATTAACATAATTAAAAATGATTGGGCTGTTTATTTGGCACCTATGAATGAGATTTGTACTGAGGAAGGGTGAAAGCTTTTGGTGGCAATCTTGGCACAAGACAGCCCAATACTTGTTGACCAAAAGCAGGTAAATGTGCAGGGCCGGACTGGCCTACCAGGATACCGGGATATCTCCCAGTAGGCTGCCTGCCCTGAGGCCACTTTGGGCTAAGCTGTGGCTGCAGCACAGCACTCCGCTCCCTCCTCCTCCTCTTCCTCCACTACATGTCACACAGAGTCAGCGGGCATCCCCCGATGTGTGTCTGCAAGCTGCCTCAGTGTGAAAACTTTGGCCGCGCTGCTGTTTGAAAAGTCCCCCCTTCCTCCTAGACCAGCTTGTGTCTGCTGTGGGGGGCCCCACAAACTAGTAATGTGGCTTCAGGGTTGCTGGCTTCAGTTATGAGCAGAGAGTGACTATTACATTCTCTGTCACACTGCTCGGACCCCGCACTGACAGCCCACCCTCCCTCCTTCTCGCATGGACGTCGGACAGGAGAGGAAAAAAAATACAGAGAGCAGGATCTTCTCCTCTCACCCCCCCTTGTGTGTGTCTCTGCAGCCCCACCCACATTCCAATCATCAGCAGCTCCTCCGTGCTTCCCAAAGAGAAACTCCAGCAGCCTGCAGGTAGATAGTGGAAGTGGAGGAAAGGCCAGCTTTTATTATGGATGCTGCAACCCTCCACAGAGGATCCACAGCTCTCCAGGTCAGCCAATTGCCTTGCTTCCTAATGAAACTTCTCAGTGATTGAAAAGAAAGTGGCACACAGCTGGGTCAGTCATTGATGGGGTTTAATAGAGCGTGTTGTCACCTCCAGAGTCCCTCAACCAGCACAGCAGCTCACTAGGGTTTCCCTAGTGTGGTGCACTACAAGCCCCAGCATTCAGGCAGATGACAGGTCTGTGTCTGCTCCACTTTTGCAGAGTGGACACGGGCACTGCTGTTCTCTATGGACCGGTCTGACTGTCATCCAATCTCTTGTACCATGTCTGCAGTCTCTGCAGTCTCTGACAATCTCCTGTATCATGTCTGCATATCTTACCATCTTTATTATCATGTCCTCAGGCTCTAACCATCTCCTGTACAATGCCCACAACCTCTGACATCTTCTGTACCATGTCTGAAGCCTCTGACATCTCCTGTACCATGCCTGCAGCCTTTGCTATCTTGACATCTCCTCCTGTACCATGCCCGCAGCCTCTGGCATCTCCTTACCATGCCCGCAGCCTCTGCCATCTTTTTTTTTTTTCAAATAGCAGTTTTTTATTTTTATTTTTTTGTAAAAGGTCAATACAAGATAAAGCAGCATATTAAGTGTAAAAGAAAAGAGGAGGTACAAAATTCCAGCTTAATGAGCTTACACAGTGGTTCCATAATTATTTGTACAATCAGTAACTTGTAATGCAGCTATACATCAAAGGAGAGGGAAAGAAGAAAGAGGTGGTGGAGAGGGCAGAGGGGATTGGGAAAGAGAGAGAGGCGAGAGGAAAGAGAAAAAGAAGAAAAAGGAAAGAGGGGGGGGGCCAGACAAGAAGGGCGGGGGTAGTGTCGTACCTCGGTGACCTGTTGTCGGCTCACGGCAGGTCCTCCTCCACACGCCACCTCCCCCAGACAAGATCATGATCCTCTAACTTGTCCCGGATCCTAGCTGTCATTTTTTCCATGAGTTCTACATTCTTGACCCTAGCATAGAGGGCCTCTTGGGATGGGGGCATTGCTTTCTTCCAATGAAGTGCTATCAAGCACCTCGCAGCTGTGGTAATGTGTCTTAACAGTTTCTTGTAGGGTTTAGCTATGCGAGGCTGGGATAGGCCCAGTAGAAATAGCTTCGGGGAGAGGGGTATGGGCGCCTCCAGGAGGCGAGACAGGAGCTCTCATGTCTGGGTCCAGAACGGGACAATCAAGGGGCAAGTCCAATATATATGGAACAGTGTGCCCTTAGCTTGGTTGCAACGCCAGCATCCGTCAGAGGTGAAGGGGTAAATTTTGTGGAGAACGTCTGGGGTCAGGTACCAAAAGAACAGCACTTTGTACGTATTTTCCTTATAAAGGGTGCAAATAGAGCTTTTGGCCGCCTGCCTCCAAACCGCTCCCCACTCCTCCTCCGAGAGCACCTCCTCCAGCTCCCTCTCCCATCGGAGCATATAGGCGTGTTTACCTTTGTTTTGAAAGGGGTATTCGTTTAGGATTTGGTATATATCTGATATAAGGCCCCTTCGGGCTGTGCCCTCGAGTATGATATGCTCAAATGGGGTTGGTTTTGAAAATAGGAGCTGGGGGGCTATTGAGTGGGCATAATGGCGGATCTGTAGGTAGCTGAAAAAAGCTTGTCATGGGATATCATGTTTGGCTTGGAGGTCAGTGAAGGAGTGCAGGGTGCGAGACCTGCTGTCTACTAAGTGACCGAAGTGGAAGAGATTCCGCGAGGCCCAGGGCCATGACATCTGGTGGGTGAGACTCGTCGATAGTTTAGGGTTATAGAGAAAGGAGGTCAGCAGGGAACTATCGGACTTAAGTCGACAGTCTTGGGCTAGCCTCCTCCATATGCGTTGAAGCTGCTGCATGGAGCCCAGTAAGCGTCCGGGCTCCACTGCCTCGTTCGCGTTCCAAAGGAGATTATTAGGGTGTATTGGTGCCAGCCAAATCTTCTCCACTTCCGTCCACCTATTGTAGGACTTCTGGGGAAACCACGATGCCACCGCTCGGAGTTGTGAGGCCTGGTAATATTTGACCAGGTCTGGGAAGGCCAGGCCTCCCTCGGTCCGTGCGGCCGTCATGACCAAGCGTGGGATCCTGTTGCGCCTGTAGTTCCACACATACCGGAGGAGATCTGCTTGTAGGGCACGCAAATGAGTACACGGGACCGGGACAGGGAGGGTCTGGAAGAGGTACAGCAGTTTTGGGAGGATCACCATCTTAATGGCCGCTATCCGGCCCATAAGGGATATCTGGTGGGACTTCCATTTATGGATCAGCGCCCTGATCGAGCTATAGAGGGGAGGGAAATTGGCCTGGTACAGGGATGCAAAGTTCGGGGTCAGGTGGACCCCCAGGTATTTCAGGTAGGTTCGCTCCCAGCGATACGGGAAGACAGACTGTAAGTGTAAGGTCTCTGGTTCGGGCATGTTAATCGGCATGGCCATGGACTTGGAGGTGTTGGTTTTATATCCCGAGAGGGCCCCGTAGCGTTCGAGTTCCCTGTGTAGGTTGGGCAGGGAGATGCGAGTACGCGTCAATGTCAAAATGATATCGTCAGCAAAGAGGGAGATCTTGAATTCCCTCCCCCTTACTGGGATACCCCGAATATCCGGGTTGCCACGGATCGTCGCTGCTAGGGGTTCGACGCAGAGAGCGAAGAGAAGGGGGGAGAGGGGGCACCCCTGACGGGTTCCATTGGTGACGGGGAAGGTGGATGAAGTGGCAAAGGGAGTTTTCACCTGTGAGATCGGATTGGTATAAAGGTGTCGGACCGCCTGAAGAAAAGGACCCCTAAACCCCATATGTCTTAACGTGGGGAGCATGAAGGGCCAGCCAAGGCGGTCAAACGCCTTTTCTGCGTCCAGACTCAGGAGCAAAGACTCTGAGCCCTCCCTGCCCGCCACGTCGATTAGGTCAATCACCTTTCTTGTGTTGTCCCCCACTTGGCGAAGGGGGACGAAGCCTACCTGGTCCTTATGGACCAGGGAAGGCAAGACTACATTTAAGCGGAGGGAGAGGACCTTCGTAAATATTTTGAGGTCTGAGTTCAGTAGGGCTATCGGCCAAATTGGCGCACAGTGAGGGGTCCTTGTCTGGTTTAGGAATGAGGGTGATAAATGATCGCTGCATATCTTGCGGGATGGGGGTCTGTCGTAGAAAGGCGTTGAAAAGCTTGGTCATGTGAGGGAGAAGCGTGGGGAGGAAGGTCTTGAAATATTCGTATGGGAACCCATCCGGGCCCGGTGATTTGTGGTCGGGTAGGGCCTTAATGGCCAGAGTCAGCTCCTCATCTGTGATGGGGGCATTAAGGGAGGCCAGGTCGGCCGTTTGTAGCCTAGGAATGCCCGCCTGTGTCAGGTATTGTGTCATCTTACCTAGAAGGTCGGGGGAGGGTGGGTTATGTGGGATTTCCGGCTTGTTGTACAAGTCTATGTAGAATGCAGCGAATGCATCCGCAATACTTTGAGGGTGGGATAAAATATTGCCCGATCTATCCTGGACCTGGTGCGGGGTGGAGGCGAGCGAGCGATCAGCTAGTTTCCTCGCCAATAGGGCTTGTGCCTTGTTGCCCTTGTCATAGTATACCTGACGTAGGCGAACCAGGGCTTTCTCGACTCGACCCAGCGCGAGGTCCCGGAGTGTCGACCGTACTAGGGCAATGCGCTTTAGAAGCGTCAGGGAGGGTGAGGCTTGTAGACGGGTTTCTAGGGCTTGAAGCTGCGCTTCCGCCTGCTTTCTAGCCGTCTTGGCGTTCCTTTTAAGGGCCGAGGAGATGGCTATACAGCGTCTCCTGATTACCGCTTTATGAGCGGCCCACAATGTGGTGGTGGAGATGTCCTGCGTGTTATTTTCACTGAAGTAAAGTTGCAGGGCAGATTCTTTTCTCCATTTTGGGGGGGAGTGCTTTAAGAGGAAATCATTCAGGCGCCAGTTATAGGGCCTGTGGGTAGGGGCGTTCAGGTCAAGGGACAAGGTGATGGGGGCGTGGTCGGACCAGGAGATGGGCAGAATGTGTGCGGAATCGTAACGCGTAACGTGGTATTATTGACTAGGAAATAATCTATGCGCGAGTGTGTGTGATGGGGGGATGAGTAAAAGGTGAACTGGCGATCACCCGGGTGAAGCGCCCGCCATGCGTCAAACAGGGCATGCTTCCTTGTTAGTTGGCGGAAGAGCTTAGAGTCCATTAGAGCCCTGGTCTGGGAGGCCCGGGGGTTCACAACCAGGCGATCCCAGGCCGCCGAGTGTGGTAAGTTAAAGTCTCCCCCCCACCACCAATAGATCGTGGTGGGAACGGGCTAGTCGGGCAAGAACCCGGCCTAAAAATCTGTGCTGGTGTGCGTTGGGGGCGTATAAGGTACACAGGGTTATGTCCCGCGAATGCCATGTACCTCTCAGGATGATAAAGTGGCCCAGGGGGTCAATGTAGGAATCTGTGCAGGTGCCCCGTTTAACCAGGATAGCAACCCCTGCCCGTTTACGCGAACTAAAGGCCTGGAATGTCAAGGGGAAATATCTGGATGCAAACGTAAAGGAGTCGCCCTTGGAGAAGTGCAACTCCTGTACCATTATGATCTCCGCCCCCAACTGCCTAAATTCCCTGAGTGCTAGATGTCGTTTCCTATTGAAGTTAAGCCCGTGGACGTTCCATGATAGCAACTTAGCCATACTGTGGGTGGAGTGACCGTGGGTTATACTTAGCTGGAGTCAGGCACGCTGCATCCAGTTCTAGGAGGGCGAGCGGAGGGGCCGTCGAGCCGACAGCCACCGAGGCGTGCTGTCGGGTTCTGCCTGCGTGGAAGGGGAGAGAGAGGTATCTGAAACGAAAGAGAAAGATGAGAGCAAAAAAACAGAAGGAGAACACAACATCATTCAACAATGGGGGCCTGAGTGGCCCAACAGTTCCTTAAGGACCACCCGACCCGACAGTCCAAAAATGAGGGTCGGGGGGGGCAGGGGGGTAGTGTGGAGAAACTCCAACATGGGGATTGGGAAAGAAGGAACTCTCAGGCTATCAGCCATGGGGGGGGGTCCGTAAACAGAAGGGCAGCCTCTTCGGGGTCTCGTCCAAGACAGGCCCGATATGTAGTATAGGGGTAAGGCTGGCGCGACAGGGGAAGTTAAAAAAAAGCAAAAACAATAAGCCAAAACAAAACAGGAGGGCTTCTTGCTGCGCTCAGGGCGGCTCTTATGGCTAGGACGACCATCTCATGTGGGCCTGTGCCTGGAGGAGTTGCGGACAGGGTCCCGGCCCCTAGGGCGCTTGGGCGGGGGGACTCTCTGCCAGACCACAGGTGGAGGGTGTGGTGTAGCTACGAGGTCCCAGTCCGGCAGCTGGGGGACGGGGATGTCCAGTGTTTTGCAGAAGGCATCCAGGTCTTCAGGGTAGCGTAAGGTGGCGGAGGTCCCCTGGTGGCTGGCGGAGAGGCTGAAGGGGAAGCCCCATCGGTACACTATGTTTTTGTCCTGTAAGGAGTGGAGCAGGGGTTGTAGTAGACGTTGTTTCTGCAGGGTGATCCATGAGAGGTCCGGGTAGAGCTGTAATGGGTTGTTGTTGAAGACTAGGTTGCGAATGGGGCGAGCTTTACGCATTATGGCTTCCTTCAGCGGGTAGGAGTTAACCCGGCATATGACGTCCCGCGGTTTGGAGGCAGGGCCCTTTGGCTTGAGGGCAGGATGAGCTCTGTCCATCTCAATTGGCTTGTCTGTTGGTTCGCCCAGTATGTTATTAAATAATTTCTGGAGGGTATGCTGTAGGTCCTCCGCCCCATCAGCCTCGGGGAGACCGCGTATGCGGATGTTGTTGCGGCGCCCCCTGTTGTCCAGGTCTTCAATGTGCCGCTGCATATCTCTAAGCATAAGATGATGGTCTGATGCCTGAACTTGGGTGCGATGCACCACCAGTTTAGTCTCTTGGATCTCCTCCTCCACCATCTCCACTCTGTCAGCTAAGTGTTTGAGGCCTGTGTGGAGAACCTGAATTTCAGCGTGGCAGGTTGCCTTAACATCTTCAATTAGTTGTTTAAAGTCATCTTTCGTGGGGAAGGCCTGCATATAGGACTGCCATGGCGGAGGAGGATAATGAGAGGGTCCCCTGGTGTCGTGCGGAGGGTGGAGTGGGTCGGGGGGGGGGCTGGTGGCTGGGAGCCAATTTTCCATGCCTTCTGGTCTCAAGGGGAGGTTGCTGGGGAGAACCCCATGGTGCGAACCAGGCCTCAGCCTGTTCTCCCAGTAGGGCAGGGGCTCCCCCGTGCCACGGAGCGCTGGTGTTAGCCATAGAGGCATATGAGGGGGGGAGATCCCGCTCCGGTCCCCGAACCTGGGATGAATGGCCAGATGGATTTGTCCCCGGGCTGCAGGGGAGGTGGGTTGTGGCCTAGCGCTGGCAGAGGAGCTGCCATGCTCTTAAAATCCCATGGAGGCCTGGGAGTTGGTGGAGGCTTTCAGGGCAGGGAAGTCCTCCCGTGTGAACGTGGGAGAGGGGGAGAGCTGAACCCCGCTTTGTGATCCAGGGGCTGAGGCAGTGCGGGGCGGGCTGGGGAAGGCCCCCGTGTATTAAGTGTCCCGATCCGGGGGACTATGGAGAGCTGCGGCCTGTGCCTCGTGGTCCACGGCGGGGGGGCCGGGGTGCCGGGATCCACTCACCCGTTGCTGGGAGCCATCCGGGCTCAGGGATGTGGCCGAGGTCCGCGATCTGGTCGGGGATGGCTCTAGATGCTGAGGTGAGCGAGGGGGAGATGTCCCTGTACTGAAGGTGGCTGCGTCCGGCGCCATCTTGTCCCCTCCACCCGGCAGCATGTCGGGTGGCTTAAAGTAACGATCCAAGGTTGTGGAGGAGCTTGGCGGGGGTTGGGATTCTCCCCTTGCCTTGCTGGATCTGGTGGTCCGCGATCCGCCCATGGACGGCTGCAATTTCCCCCGGTTTTTCGCCGATTAGCTGCAGGCTGGAGAGGAGCTCTCAAGGGATGCTTCCTTCCAGGCTGGCTTCCAGTCACGCCCCAGCCTCTGCCATCTTGACATCTCCTCCTGTACCATGCCCGCAGCCTCTGGCATCTCCTTACCAAGCCCGTGGCCCCTGGCATCTCCTTAACATGCCCGCAGCCTCTGACATCTCCTGTGTCATGCCCGCAGCCCCTGACATCTTCCTACCATGCCCGCAGCCTCTGACATCTCCTGTATCATGCCCGCAGCTCCTGGCATCTTCTGTACTGAGCCTGCAGCCCCTGGCATCTCCTTCCTTACCATGCCCGCAGGCTCTGACATCTCCTGTATCATGCCCACAGCCCCTGGCATCTTCTGTACCATGCCCGCAGCCCCTGGCATCTCCTGTACCATGCCGGCAGCCTCTGACATCTCCTGTACCATGCCCACAGCCCCTGACATCTCCTGTACCATGCCCGCAGCCTCTGACATCTCCTGTACCATGCCCGCAGCCCCTGACATCTTGACATCTTCTGTACTATGCCCACAACCTCTGACATCTCCTGGACCATGCCTGCTGCCTATGACATCTCCTGTACCATGCCCACAGCCTCTGCCAGCTTGACATCTTCTGTACCATGCCCACAACATCTGACATATTCTGTACTATGCCTACAGCCTCTGACATCTCCTGTACCATGCCCACAGCCTCTGACATCTCCTGTATCATGTCTGCAACCTCTGACCATCTCCTGTTTTATATCATGTCTGCAGTCTGAAGAGGAGTCAACAGTGGGGGGGCGGGGGTGCCGGGATCCACTCACCCGTTGCTGGGAGCCATCCGGGCTCAGGAATGTGGCCGAGGTCCGCGATCTGGTCGGGGATGGCTCTAGATGCTGAGGTGAGCGAGGGGGAGATGTCCCTGTACTGAAGGTGGCTGCGTCCGGCGCCATCTTGTCCCCTCCACCCGGCAGCATGTCGGGTGGCTTAAAGTAACGATCCAAGGTTGTGGAGGAGCTTGGCGGGGGTTGGGATTCTCCCCTTGCCTTGCTGGATCTGGTGGTCCGCGATCCGCCCATGGACGGCTGCAATTTCCCCCGGTTTTTCGCCGATTAGCTGCGGGCTGGAGAGGAGCTCTCAAGGGATGCTTCCTTCCAGGCTGGCTTCCAGTCACGCCCCAGCCTCTGCCATCTTGACATCTCCTCCTGTACCATGCCCGCAGCCTCTGGCATCTCCTTACCAAGCCCGTGGCCCCTGGCATCTCCTTAACATGCCCGCAGCCTCTGACATCTCCTGTGTCATGCCCGCAGCCCCTGACATCTTCCTACCATGCCCGCAGCCTCTGACATCTCCTGTATCATGCCCGCAGCCCCTGGCATCTTCTGTACTGAGCCTGCAGCCCCTGACATCTCCTTCCTTACCATGCCCGCAGCCTCTGACATCTCCTGTATCATGCCCACAGCCCCTGGCATCTTCTGTACCATGCCCGCAGCCCCTGGCATCTCCTGTACCATGCCCAGCCTCTGACATCTCCTGTACCATGCCCACAGCCCCTGACATCTCCTGTACCATGCCCGCATCCACTGACATCTCCTGTACCATGCCCGCAGCCCCTGACATCTTGACATCTTCTGTACTATGCCCACAACCTCTGACATCTCCTGGACCATGCCTGCTGCCTATGACATCTCCTGTACCATGCCCACAGCCTCTGCCAGCTTGACATCTTCTGTACCATGCCCACAACATCTGACATATTCTGTACTATGCCCACAGCCTCTGACATCTCCTGTACCATGCCCACAGCCTCTGACATCTCCTGTATCATGTCTGCAACCTCTGACCATCTCCTGTTTTATATCATGTCTGCAGTCTGAAGAGGAGTCAACGGTGGGAGCACTGCTGGAATGGGGGTCATGGCACAAGTCAGACATGTGTGGACTGTGGAGAGGAGACAATAGGAAAACCAGAGCCACCAACTGGGAGCCAAATGACTGATCCCTGCACGGTGCACCTGAGAGGCGGTCAGTGACAGCGCCGCCAGGCCAGTCTGAGGGGGGGTTATTGATGTAAGGGGGAGTTCATGTAAGGTGTTCCCCTTGATGATTGCTCCACTTTTACCACTTTTAACTGTAATTTGCTCTTATATGCTTAGCCCTATGTGCTTTCTTATGTGTCTTATCTATAAGAGTGTATATAATACACTCTTCAAATGTGCTTTAAAATGCATGGTTTTCCCTTTTATGAACAAGAATATAATGACGTTATAATGTTGGGTTGGTATAATAATGCTATGGGGCTAGTATGACATTTTTTCCAGGGTTGGTTTTTACTCCCGGTCCGGTCCTGTAAATGTGGAATTGCCAGACATACAACTGATAAGAGTTAGGCAAGGGATCAAGTTAAGCTCAGGGGCATGGTTAAGGGTGAAGAATAAAGATAGGATTAGGATTTAAGAGAGTAAGTTTTTGATAAATGAATGATAAAAGCACTGTGTATCATAAACACTAGCCATAAACATTTTTAATACTTATTTCACCCTTTGTTGCATATCAGCACAGTTGATCTTCTGCAGCTACAATATAGTAAAACCTTGCATTTTCCTATTAGGTCCATTCTATAGTGTGATGTAAACTTCTATTCTACAGCTGGCATTTTCAAATGCAAGTTTGAATTTGACTGGTTACTGCAGAGGATGAAAGCAAGTTCTTTATCCAGACAAGTATATAAGGAAGGCAATGTTTTACTACTAAAGCAAGAGTATGACTTTTACTATAAATACTGGTTTAGTTCTGTATGAGATCTTTTTCCCTTTCTTCTATGTTAGGGAATGTTTTGTCTGACAAAACAGCTGTTTTGCTGGTAAGACAAAAATGAGTGATGGAGAGAAAACATTCCTAAAAATGTCTTATTGGTTGGTCCTTCCACCCTTCAACATCACAGATCACCTCTTTGTGTGATCTCTAATCCCCTCATGCACTAAACTCAAAGAACTACCATGGCTAGGTGAATGACCTGGTACAGAGGAAAAAAAAATTTGCATAACATCTCCCATTCTAACTGCAGTGAGGCAACGTGAATCTTTGCAATGTAACATGTTACTAGATCCAAAATTGACAGCTACACTTTAGCCCAGTAAGTCTGAAGACAACCTGGTTTTCTACTCTACTCTCTAGCGTATCTTTGCTTAATAACATGGTGTGCTTCGATGGCAAGAAAATGAAGCAAATATATCCATTAATCCATGCACTGGGATTCAAAAAGGTTCAACAGCTTTTTTCCTCAGCATGAACCAAGCTCTATACTGCGATATAAAAAAGTGAATTCTTTAGACTTTCTTTCATTTGAATCACAGTAGAATACAATTAGTTTTAACAGCTATGGGAGTATAAAATGACACCCATCACGTTTCAGTAAGTCCAGGTGTCAGAACAGCAGTAGTAGATATAAGTACAGAAGGCAACAAAGGTTGATAGCTATTCCTCAGATCTAGGAAGGTGCTGGGAGCTTTTTCCATTTAATGATGTCAAAGATGACAGCACTGTGTGCTACTCTCTGCTGAATTTGTGTTTGTGTAGGTTGCAGTGGTTGATGAGCTACAGGACACAGCACATATACTTTTCACGTCTGCCAACATTTCTTCTTAGAGTGTAACAGTAATGTTGTATCATATTACTTTACATGCTGTTTCAACTAGTAACATCTTCTCCAAAGTTCCTGCTGTAAAATGAATCCAGTGCAAAAGCACATTTGAATTTTATTTTAAAATTAAAGTGATTTAAACTGCACGATCATGACCTTCTCCCCCAGTAAAATGGCTGCTTAATAGGGTAGCAGAGTGCCCAATCGCTCACCAAGCTCAAAAGCATACCCCTTAAATTCCATTTTCCAAAACTTCCTGGATTCCTGGACATGACCAAGGATAATTTTTCCACAGTCTCACTCTCTCAGTAGCTCGAAGAAGTCTGATAAATCAGAGAAAGCTGATTAAGTGATCTGTAGCTTTTTGAGCTGCCCCATTACTTAGAATTGGTGTGTGGGCATTAACCCAATAGCACACAGCTTCTCCCCCTAGAGGGGGAGGCAAAAAGATTACTCTTGCACTTCCCAGTGGAAGACCAGGATTACTTCAAAAATAGTTGGAAGCTAAGCTGTAGCAATAGAACCAATCAGAATCAGAAAGCAAAGTTAGAAGAGGAGGAGAATCTGTTCTGCAAAATGCACTGGAACCGCAAGACTTAGCAACAGAGATACACCATAGGTAAAAGAGCACATTAATGGCTAAAGGAACATACATCCAAAAATTTTCAGTTCTCACTGTAGATAGCACAGCTTCAATGTCCTTGTGGAACCCTTGCCCTTTGATGTGGCTCTTAGGACACTCACAATGGTCCAGAGAGTTACTGTACAGTACTAATTGAAACCCATAACTCTGATGCCGCGTACACACGATAATTTTTCGGCATTAAAAAAACGTTGTTTTAAAAAAATGTCATTTAAAATGATCGTGTGTGAGCTTGACATCATTTTTCGGGTTCTGAAAAACGAAAAACATTTTTTTTCCGAACATGCTGCATTTTTTAACGACGTTTTTCGGGTTGTAAAAAATTATCGTGTGTGGGCTAAAACAGTGGTAAAAACCATTGCATGCTGAGAAGCAAGTTATGAGACTGGAACGCTCGTTCTGGTAAAACTACCATTCGTAATGGAGTAAGCACATTCATCACGCTGTAACAGACAGAAAAGCGCGAATCGTCTTTTACTAACACAGAATCAGCTAAAGCAGCCCCAAGGGTGGCGTCATCTGCATGGAACTTCCCCTTTATAGTGCCGTCGTACGTGTTGTACGTCACCGCGCTTTGATAGAGCATTTTTTTTAAAAAGGATGGTGTGTGGGCAACGTTGTTTTAATGAGGAAGTTGGAAAAACTTTGTTTTTTCTACATGTCTAAAAAAGTATGCGGCATAAGACTCCACTCTGCCTGCTCTTTGGAAAATCAGTGGCAACACTGTTCCTAATTACCGTATTTATCGCGGTATAACGCGTTCCTGCGTATACCGCGCATCCCTAAAGTGACCCCCAATCCTGTGGAAAAAAAGTTATTTTTGTACTTACAGTTTTGGTGTCTTGCGCGGCGTCCATCGGCGGCCTCGTCGGGTCCGGCGTCCTTCTGCGGCTTTGGGTGTCCTCTTCGGCGGGTCCGGCATCCTTCTGCGGCATCGGGTGTCCTTCTGTGGCTTCGGGTGTCCTTCTGCGGTGGGTCCAGTTTCCTCTTCGGCTGGTCCGGTGTCCTCTTCGGCGGGTCCGGCGTCCTCGCGTCCTCCCCGCTCGTTTCCCGCACCGAGTTTTGAATACTGCGCCAGCATATACCCAGCGCAGTACACTCGGGCAGGCTCGGCAACTGTCGCGCTCACGTCCTGTACGTCCAGGACGTGACCGCGGAAGAAGCCGAGACTGGCCGAATATACCTGAGTGTACTGCGCTGGGTATATGTCGGCGCAGTATTCAAAACTCCGCGCGGGAAAGCGGGTATCGGCGTATATCGCGCACCCACGATTTTGCCCTGATTTTCAGGGCAAAAAAGTGCGCGATATACGCCGATAAATACGGTATAGATATAATTTCCCCCATCCCCTCCACATGATGGGACACATAAAACTTTGAGAGTTTCAAGGTAGTCAATATGTGACAAGAATAGATATGACTCAGTGGTGAGCAAGATAGCAAATACTACTATTCCTAAAACTAACCACTAAAGAACTGACACTCACTTATAAATAGTACGGCATCTATTGGATAAGTGATCAGAGATGCTTTCATTGGGGGACCTTGACCTGGGCTATATCAATTGAATTGAACATGAGATACCCATAGAGAGAGCAAGAGAAACATTTAAGCATACAGTACCTCCACAACTCTACCAAAAAATCTAGATGATGATGCTACAAGGTCGTATCGAATACAGTAAGAACCTATGGGCAGCTGAGTTTTTCTTGGTGAAGAAGAAGGATGGCACCCTCTGCCTTTGTATAGACTATAGGCTTCTGAAAAGGCTTCCTCCTTTCAAAAGGTCACTAATGGAAGCCTAAAAAAAAAAATTTCAGAATAGGTCTTTCTAATAATCTTGAGATACCAACAAAAATATTTGCAACGAAATGAAACAGACCAAGCTGTCCCATAATCTTTTTTTCAGTAATCTGATGCAATTTATATGGATTTTCCTGGATAATTTATTTTTTTGCCCTGAGATGAGCCTGGTCCTAGACATGCCTGCTAAGTTCATAACTATTATCTCTTGACTGAAACAGTTATGCATATTGGTAACACTGTCATTCTTTAAGACAATAGGTTCATTCTTATGGCTACCACCTCATGTCTATGTCTAGCTTAACAAGTAGAGCTGCATAATACCAAATGTTTGTGACCATGTTTCCTTTATTTTTTTCAACTGTTAACTTAAGTGAGTACCGTATTTATCGGCGTATATCGCGCACTTTTTTGCCCTGAAAATCAGGGCAAAATCGTGGGTGCGCGATATACGCCGATACCCGCTTTCCCGCGCCGAATTTTGAATACTGCGCCGACATATACCGAGCGCAGTACACTCTGGTATATTCGGCCAGTCTCGGCTTCTTCCACGGTCACGTCCTGGACGTACAGGACGTGAGAGCGAAAGTTGCCGAGCCTGCCCGAGTGTACTGCGCTCAGTATATGCTGGCGCAGTATTCAAAACTCGGTGCGGGAAACGAGCGGGGAGGACGCGAGGACGCCGGACCCACCGAAGAGGACGCCGGACCCGCCGAAGAGGACACCGGACCCGCCGAAGAGGACACCGGACCCGCCGAAGAGGACACCGGACCCGCCGCAGAAGGACACTCGAAGCCGCAGAAGGACGCCGAACCCGCCGAGGCCGCCGATGGACGCCGCGCAAGACACCAAAACTGTAAGTACAAAATAACTTTGGGGGTGCGCAGTATACGCGGGAGCGCGTTATACCGCGATAAATACAGTATTTAAGATATGTTACAAATGTAAGTCGTTTCATTGAACTTATGTTCTAGCTTAGTAAAACTTAAAACATATAATCTGCTTTAGCATCCAAATTCCAATATTAAACAATGATTTGGCGTGAGTGTCATTGTTTCCATGGAAACAAGTTTTGTGATCATTGTATACCAGTACCAATGCCATGCACCTGTATTCTGATATTTAGATAATTTCCAAATTGCCTAGCGGTTTGAGTTTGCCATATACTGATGTATATTTACATCTGTCATTAATTGTTAGTTTCCCCAGCAAGCTTAAACATGCGCCTGCTGCTTTTGAAACAAAGTAGTGTATTTTGAATTATTGGCTGATAAGTCTGCCATGTAGCTATCAGTGAACAATTGTTTGAATGAGAAGAAAATGGATGGGCTGTTTTCTCTGTTCCACCCACCTGTACTTCACAACAACAGGTGCAGTGGCTTCAGAAGTACTGAGAAATCATGTTATGCATCTGTTAGCATCAGCTTATAGGCCCATACACACCAAGTCCATTGTGCTGCCCTGGGCAGTTTTACCAGCACAGCCCCAATGCATGCACAAGGCAATTTTCCTTGTTTACAAAAATATAATCCATGTTCTTTAACACCTGAAAAAAGTACAGTACTTTTTTCATCATATTATGATGCAAAGTAGTACACAGAATCACAATGCTGATCCGGTGTATAGAGAAAAATAAAATGAAATAAAGTTCAAACAAAATTGTTACAGTGCAATAGTCTTTTCTCAGCACTACATCCTAACAGAGGCTGCTGTCTAACATAATTACTGGTGTGGATGGGCCCTAAAGCCTGTTCTAGAGTGTTACCAAGGATATAGTGGAAGTGGAATCATAGGGGCTAATTTATTGTTGAAGCTGTGTCATATCCCTAATATCCTAATTCTTGCTTCTTGGAGTTAATGAAATGTTACTTAACTACCGCTAGTTTTACAGAGCTATTCAGCACAGTAACGTCTGATTTGAAAGTTGGTCAGGAGTCTGCATGAGGCAAGTGAAGATATGCCAGCTACAGTCGGGGAAAATAATTATTCGATCCCCTGCAGATTTTGTAAGTTTGCCCACTTACAAAGAAATGAAGGGTCTATAATTGCTATCATATATGTATTTTAATTGATAGAGACAGAATATCAACCAAAAATACAGGAAAAACACATGATACAAATGTTATAAATTGAGTTTCAGTTCAGTGAGTAAAATAAGTATTTGATCCCCTACCAACCAACAATAATTCTGGCTCCCACAGACTGGCTACAATATGTGCTCATGTGGTACAAAGATTAGTCCCTTCAATTTAAAAAGGTGCTCTAAGGACAACTCGCTATGTGGATAAAAGACACCTGTCCGCAGAATCTCTGTCTTGCATTCAAAATTCACTGTCATGGGCAAGACCAAAGAGTTGTCAAAGGACTTTAAGTACAAAACTGTGGACCTGCATATGGCTGGAATGAGCTAAAAGACCATCAGCAAGAATCTTTATATAGAAGGAGACAACTATTGGAGTGATATTTCACAAATGGTAGAAATACAAAATAACCATCAACTGCCCTCGGTCTGGAGCTCAATGCAAGATTTCACCTCATGGGGTAAGAATGATCATGAGAAAAGTGAGGGATTAACTGAGAACTACACGGGTGAAGCCTGTGAATGATCTCAAGGCAGTTGGGACCCCAGTAATTAAACAAACCATTGGTAACACAATATGCCACCATGGATTGAAATCCTTCAGCGACCGCAAGGTCCCCCTCCTCAAAAAGGCACATGTACAGACCCATCTGAAGTTTTCCAATGAACATCTGAATTATTCAGAGAAGGATTCGGAGAAAGTGCTGTGATCAAAAGAGACCAAAATTAAATTTTTAGGCATTAACTTTACGCGCCGTGTTTGGAGGGAAAAAAATGCTGACTATGACACTAAAAACACAATCCCTACAGTCAAGCCCAGAGGTGGAAACATTATGCTTTGAGCTGTTTCCCTGCTAAAGGCACAGGCAACATTTGCTGCAATGAGGGGCCACTGGACGTGCCCATGTATTGTAAGTGCCTGAACACTGAAGATGGGACTTGGATGGGTTTTCCAGCATGACAATGACCAAAAATATAGACCTTAATCCTATAGAAAATTTAAGGTGGGAGCTGATACTTCAAGTTGCCAAGCGACAGCCAAGAAACCTTAAGGATTTAGAGAAGATCTGTAAAGAAGAGCGGACCAAAATGCCAACTGAGATGTGTGCAAATCTGTTAACCAACTACTAGAAACGTCTTACTGTACCTCTATGGTTGCCAACAAGAGTTTCTCCATCAAGTACTAAGTCATGTTTTACTTCGAGATCAAATACTTATTTTACTCACTGAACTTCAACTCAATTTACAACATTTGTATCATGCGTTTTTTTCTGGATTTTTGCTTGATTTTCTGTCTCTATCATTTACAATACACCTATGATAAAAATGATACATCCTTCATTTCTTTGTAAGTGGGCAGGGCCAACTCCCGAATAGAGGAGGATTGCAGCCGCTCTGTGCAATTCCATTGCACAGAGCATGTAAGTATAGACATGTTTATTTTTATTTATTTTTTATTTACCTTTACAATTGCTTTAACCTTTGTTTGTAATTCCCCAGGAAAAATAGCAGAGACATGCAGTTCCTAAAATGACAGCAGTGCACTTCCTGAAATGTGAGGATACCTAGGCTCTTCTGTGCCTACAGCCTTATTGCAGTATATCTTCAGAGTGATATCTAATGTACTGCTGCCTCAGACTGCTAGTCTCAAAAAATGTTGATGACGCCACCATTGTTCTGCTCACTTTCGCCTTGCTTGACACACTAACATGAGGAAACAAAACTCTGTTGTAAGATGACAATATGGCCACATTTACACAAGGGCACAGTACAGAACTAGGCAAAGTAAAACAGTAATGGGGGAAAAAAAGTCAGCTGCAGGAAAGAGCTTAGGCAAAACTGGTGACTAGAATCTTACCTGTCTTTTATGAACACTGCGACCGCCACAGACTTTTTTCTGAGTCTGCTCTGCTGACTGCTGCTGCTCCCTGACTCACTCTGGATGAATGTGCTGAGGAGGGGGACCTACTTCCAGGCACTTAGCCTACAGCCGGTGCCAGCTGCGGATGGAGCAGCGCTGCACAGGCAGCAGTTCCGTGGAGGCATCTGTCAGCCGCATAAGCCGATGCTGTTGATATCACTCTGCCTCCTGATCACTCCGAATCCTGGTAGCCACGGCCTGTGGGATTGACAGCAGCACTGCAAGGTTAGTGTCACTGGGCACAATAGGAGACAGTATCATTTGTATTGCCACAATAGGAGTTATATGGATGCAATAGGAGTTATATAGACACAAGAGCATCTTTATGCTATTGTGCCCATATAGCTGCTATTGTGCCCATATGGATGCACAACGGCAGCTATATGGGCACAGCAGCAGCTATATGGGCACAATAACATAAAGATGTTATTGTGCCCATAAGACCGCGTACACACGATGAGACATGTCCGCTCAAACATGTCCGACGGACCGTTTCCAGCGGACATGTCGCATCGGATTTTGGTCCGATGGCGTGTACACACCATCGGACAAAAATCCCCTCGGGCTGAGGACGCGGTGACGTGGCGGTGACGTTGACGTGGCCACGTCACTACTCCAGAAGGTAAAATACTTCCACGCATGCGTCGAATCCATTCGACGCATCCGCAGAGATTTCTGTCCGCTGGTTAGTGTACTAACCAGCGGACATATCCGATGGACATGTCTCCGGCGGACAAATTTCAAAGCATGCTTTGAAATGTTTCCACTGGGAAAACATGTCCGCTAGCCCGTACACACGATCGGATATGTCCGCTGAAAAGGTCAGTCGGTCGTGTGTACGCGGCCTAACACTGCTATTGTGCACATAAAGCGAGGGAGTGGGCTTGGATGACCTTAAAATGATTCCCCCCCCCCCCCGAAAAAAAAATTCTCCAGGCACCCATGGTTTCTGATATTCCAGACTCAAATCAGGACTTTGTGGTGGGTCATTCCTGTGACTTATTGTGTCCTGGCTTATGAGTTTATGTGCACATTACTGTATCATCCTCAGGGCCGCCATTAGGGGGTACAGGCAGTACACCTGTAAAGGACACTCAGAGGTCCCCAGGACCCCAGATGGCTACCCCCTCTTTTTTTATAATTTTTTTTATATATATATATATATATATATTTTTTTTTTCTCTATTTCATCTCTTTTTTGTAAAGGCCCCCCCACTTCTGAATTTTAGGCGGCAGCACCCCCCCACCCCGGTTCTCTGCTCCAGGGGGCCCATGCCTGAAGCTGTGTAAGGGGCCCCAAAATTCCTGATGGCGGCCCTGATCATCCTCAAGAGGTTGTACATACAGTATATAAGAAAACAAACACTGCCTGGATAATATTATTTTCAACAAAAAAAAAAGAATGTGCATTTTTTCTTTTTGGCCCACTAACATTGTACTGAAATGATAATACTGTACCTATTGACTTCTATCTGAGAACTCATAGAAAAACATTTTCAGAAGTAGGTCAGGGTTCCATAGAATTTATATGTAATGTCCACAGCAATATACAGACTTTTTTATCAGATTGTTTTTATGAAATAGAAAGTGGTAAGCTGTCAGAATGAACACTTTGCATTGAAGGTAGGCAGAATAAGAAATGATAGGATTTTGTCTCTCTAGGATGTAGTGACTGGAGAAGAGTCCATGACATTGGACAATGTCAGACTGATATTTTGCCTTGTTTAAACGTATTCCAGCCTCTTTACATAAATGTGGTTACTAAAAAAAGGAATACAGTTGAGAAACAAAATCGAATCGGTGCAAAATTGAATTGCGTGTCATACATTAACTACTTTGCTGATAATGCTAAATGTTTTATAGCTGCTAAATAACATGATTTATATTCTAACTGTTCTACTTCTACATTTTGTTTGCCAGAAATATTTTTTCACAATGTTTTTATTTAAATACTGTTTTCCTATGCCAGACTGGACTAATCTGGTAAATATAATTTTTTATATTTGGTTAATATGAGGGACACTGATTATAAAGACTAAAAAAAGATAAAAAAAATAATAATAATATGGATGCATAAGTGTGCACACCCTTGAACTAATACTTTGTTGAAGCATGTTTTGATTTTATTACAGAAGTCAGTTTTTTTTGGGTATGAGTCTATCAGCATGGGACATCTTCACTTGGCAATATTTGCCCACTCTCTTCTTTGCAAAAACACTCCAAATCTATCAGAATGCGAGTGCATCTCCTGTGCACAGCTCTCTTCACATCACCTCACAGATTTTCAATCGGATTAGGATCTGGGCTCTGGCTGGGCCAATCCAAAACTTTAATCTTCTTCTGGTGAAGCCATTCCTTTGTTGATTTGGATGTATGCTTTGAGTTGCTATCGTGCTGAAAGATGATGTTTCTCTTCATGTTGGGCTTTATAGCAGAAGCCTGAAGTTTTTGTGCCAATATTGACTGGTATTTGGAACTGTTCCTAATTCACTCTACCTTGACTAAGGCCCCTGTTCCAGCTGATGAAAAACAGCCCCAAAGCATGATGCTGCCGCCACAATGCCTAATGGTGGGTATGGAATTATGGCCAAAAAAGTTCCACCTTGGTTTCATCAGACCAGAACACATTTTCCCACATGATTTTGGGAGACTTTAGATGTGTTTTTGCAAAATGTAGCTGGGCTTGGATGTTTTTCTGCGTAAGAAAAGGCTCCCATCTTGCCATTCTACCCCATAGCACAGACATACAGTATGAAGAATACGTGAGATTGTTGTCCCATGTACCACACAGCCAGTACTTGCCAGGTATTCCTGCATCCCCTTTAATCACTTCATCCCCGGACCATTTTGTTGGTCTACGACCGGGCCACTTTTTGCGTTTCTGCACTGCGTCGCTTTAACTGGCAATTGCGCGGTCGTGCAACGTGGCTCCCAAACAAAATTGGCGTTCCACAAATAGAAATTTCTTTTGGTGGTATTTCATCACCACATTTTAACATGGGTAGACTTTTTATAACCACTGTATCTACCAGGGCAATATTTTTATTTTCTGCACACAAAATACATGAACAATGTATTCCAACAGAGAGCCCCATAAAAGTGATCAGGTGACTCTAGAGCTGCCTGATGACTTTTATTTGAAAGCTAACCATTTTCCATCATATAATGGTCTCCCATGATCATGCCCGCCGCACGTCTGCTGAGAGGCACAGGGTGGTGCACTCTGTGATCCCAGTGTCCTAAGGACACTGCTGATCACAAATTGAGGTGAAGAGACAATCAGTGGCTCTTTACCACGTGATCAACTGTGTGCAATCACAGCTGATTACGGATGTAAATAGAAGCCAGTTATCGGCACACCTTTCCTCATACTGACAGCATAAGGAGAGGCGAAGAGAGCCGATAACCGGCTGTGCTAAAAGGGACATTTACACTGATAATCAGGGCACTGATTATCAGTGTCCTGATTATCAGTGCAGTCTCAACAGTGCCCACCAGTACTCCCAATCTGTGCCCACCAGTGTTGCCAATAAGTGCAGTGCTGCCAATCAGTGCCCATCAGTGCCTCCTCATCAGTGTCACCTATCAGTCCCACCTACCAGTGCCCATAAGTGCCACCTATCAGTGGCCATTAGTGCTACCTATTAGTGCCCATCAGTGCTGCCTATTAGTGTGCATCTGTGCCACCTATAAGTGCAGCCTCATCACTGCCCACCAGTGCCTCCTCATCAGTGCCCACCAATGCTGCCTCGTCAGTGCCTGTGAGTGCAGTCTAACAATGCCCATCAGCCCGCCTCATTAATGTCCCCTCATCAGCGTCCATTAGTGCAGCCTATCAGTGCTCATTAGTGCAGCCTCATCAGTACACATGAGCGAAGGAGAAAAGTTACCCGTTTGCAAAATGTTATAATAAATTATAAAAGTTTTATATATTTTTTCAAAATCTTTTGTTTATTTAGCAAACAATGAAAATCCTAGTGGTGATCAAATGCCGCCAAAAGAAATCTCTATTTGTGTGAAAAAAATAATAACATTTTTGTTTGGGTGCAGCGTTGTATGACTGCGCAATTGTCATTCTAAGTGCGACAGCGCTGAAAGCTGAAAATTGGCCTGGGCAGAAAGCATGTAAAAATGCCCAGTAGGCAAGTGGTTAAGTCTGATAACAAGCTCAGAGCTGCAGCAGCAAGTGTGAGCTTGATTTTACCACTTGTCTACTATGACATTTATAAACCTACCTTGGTAGATAAGTGGTAATGGATTTTAAAGGACCCATGTTCCATTTTTTCCACAGGCTTGCGTAAATACATCTACTGTGTTTATATATACAGTGCAGACCAAAAGTTTGGACACACCTTCTCATTCAAAGAGTTTCTTTATTTTCATGACTATGAAAATTGTAGAGTCACACTGGAGGCATCAAAACTATGAATTAACACATTTGAAATTATATACATAACAAAAAAGTGTGAAACAACTGAAAATATATGTCATATTCTAGGTTCTTCAAAGTAGCCACCTTTTGCAGCAGACACATCTCTAGAACAACTGTTAAGAGGATACTGTGTGCATCAGGCATTCATGGTAGAATATCTGCTAGGAAACCACTGCTAAAGAAAGGCAACAAGCAGAAGAGACATGTTTGGGCTAAAGAACACAAGGAATGGACATTAGACCAGTGGAAATCTGTGCTTTGGTCTGATGAGTCCAAATTTGAGATCTTTGGTTCCAACCACCTTGTCTTTGTGCGACGCAGAAAAGGTGAACGGATGGACTCTACGTGCCTGGTTCCCACCGTGAAGCATGGAGGAGGAGGTGTGATGGTGTGGGGGTGCTTTGCTGGTGACACTGTTGGGGATTTATTCAAAATTGAAGGCATACTGAACCAGCATGGCTACCACAGCATCTTGCACCGGCATTCTATTCCATCCGGTTTGCGTTTAGTTGGACCATAATTTATTTTTCAACAGGACAATGACCCCAAACACACCTCCAGGCTGTGTAAGGGCTATTTGACCAAGAAGGAGAGTGATGGGGTGCTGCGCCAGATGACCTGGCCTCCACAGTCACCGGACCAATCGAGATGGTTTGGGATGAGCTGGACCGCAGAGTGAAGGCAAAAGGGCCAACAAGTGCTAAGCATCTCTGGGAACTCCTTCAAGACTGTTGGAAGACCATTTCAGGTGACTACCTCTTAAAGCTCATCAAGAGAATTGCAAGGGTGTGCAAAGCAGTAATCAAAGCAAAAGGTGGCTACTTTGAAGAACCTAGAATATGAAATATTTTCAGTTGTTTTACACTTTTTTGTTATGTATATAATTCCACATTTGTTAATTAATAGCTTTGATGCCTTCAGTGTGAATCTACAATTTTCATAGTCATGAAAATAAAGAAAACTGTTTGCATGAGAAGGTGTGTCCAAACTTTTGGTCTGTACTGTATATATAGATCTATATATATATCTATATATATCTATATATATATATATATATATATATATATATATATATATATCTATATATATATATATATATATATATATATATATATATATATATATATATATATATATATATACTGTACATACTCTAGATTTTTTATCTAGTAGAATGACTGAGAAAAACAAAACCGTTACTACAATCATCTACTGCATTAATAGACACAAACAATAAAAATGTGTTCAGATATCTGGATTAGCAAGTCCCCTTAATCTACCATCCTTTGCTCATCTTTTATGGGACAGTTTCCAAGTTTCACTGACAATTTTTTTCTTTGTTTCGCCATGGAAAGAATAATGTACTCATTTTTGCTTTAAAATTTCTCTTCTCGAAAGTCTCCGTAATTTCTTTTTCACTTTAATAGAGTTGTTTTTGTGAAATCACTGCATTGAATCTCAATTTTGCTTTGGTGCCTGAAGACAATATAATATATAAGACATACCAAGTGGCTATGTTGTGCATCCAAAAACACAGTCAATTGAAAGGCTGTGTTTTAAAAACAAAAAGGTTACAATATGTAACTCAGTCAATATATTTCAGACTCCAGCTACTCACAAACACAAGCAGCATAAAAAAGAATCTAAAGGTTAAATGTTGCCTCAGTATTTCAATATATCAAGCAAAGCAGAGTATGAACAAAGCAATATTTCAGCTATGCTCACACATCAAGGAGAAATGTATTCTCAATGAATGCGTAGTACTGGAGGGTGCTAGGATGTGGTAAACACAAGGGCCCGGATTCAGGTACATCTGCACATTATTGGACCGCCGTAGCGCACCGCCTTTACGTTAGACTTGCGCAATTTTGCTGCGTAATCACCCTATTCTCGTAGCTTTTGCGCAGAAAATTGCGCATGCGTAACGTTTTTTCAGAGGCGTAAGGCGGAGTAATACAAATTGGGAAGGACGTGGGAGTGTTACATTGAAATGAGCCGTGACCCCATGCAAATGAAGGGCCGGCCGGCTCGCGCATTCGCGCTTGAAGGAGACCATGGTCAGCTCCGCTGTGCGCATGCTCACAACTCGGGAGCGGCGCAATCAGTGAAATTGGAAATGGACTAGGGCAACGTTGTGAACTACGCAAACAGCATAAATAGACAGACACAAACGCACTTGCATTGCAAAAGTACATTCCTTTGTCCCTTCCCATTTAACCAAGTGCTTTTGTCCTGTTGTTCGTTGCGTTGTGTTTTGTAGTTGTCAGATTAGTGTTCTGTGTGATCAAGTGTTTGTTAGTAGATCTTTGAAAGTGTTTTTTGATAAGTGTTTGAGAGACTGTTTGTTTGATATATTTCTGTTCGTTTGTTTTCTTGCTGTTTTTTTGCTGTTTGTTTTTGTGACTGTTTCTTGCTGAGTGCTAGTGTGATTTTTTGGGTGTTAGTTTTCTCTTTGTGTGTGTTCTTGCTTGATTGGTTGTGCTTGTTTTTGTGAGTGATTTTTGTTGACTGGGAGTGAGTTTTTTTGGAAGTATGACAGAGAGAAAGCGAAAGCTCAATTTTACTGTGGGGGAAAAAAGAATTCTTGCCCGGGCCATTAGCGATTATGGGCGTTTCCTCCACGGCCCAGACAGTGCCAACACCAACCCGGCCAGGAGGAGGGAGATTTTGGATATGATCACTGAGCAGGTCAATTCAGCGGGGGAGGGGGAGACACGGACCCGGTCTGGGATTGACAAAAAAATCAATGACCTCCGGCGTCTGGTCAAACAGAAGCTGGCCAGAATGCATGCCCATGCCAGGGGCACAGGAGGGGGCCCACCATGCCGTATTAGGCTGACAGCGGAGGAGCGTGCGGTGGCCCTGACCTTTCATCGGCATGAAGTTGAGGGCCTGCCCGGCTTTGACTCAAGTCCGGAGCCTGTGGTGCCAGGTAAGTATTGTTTTTAATATCAGGTGTGTAGCATGTGTGGGGGAGGGGGTGAAAGGGAATATGTGGCAAGTGTGTGGATCCTCCAACCTGTGAATGTTTTGTGTCATCCACAGATGTGCAGGAGGGTGCAGGGCCATCTGGCCTGACCGCACCATCCCCAGGACAGCAGCCTAATGAGGCCCCCCAACAAGGCCGGAGTCCGCGGAGGAGGTTCAAGAGGAGGAGGAGAATCATGAGGAGGAGGAGAATCATGAGGAGGAGGAGTCCATGTCAGGCACTGGACGTTTGGTTTTTGAGGACTCTTCCCCTCTGGCTGGCAGCAGGCAGCCCTCCCTAAGGGGTAGCCCCCCCCCCTCCTCCCCCAACATGGCTCCCCTCCCAGGCCACAAGCATCAGCTGGAGGCAGGATTTCATCCCAGAACACCAGGGGGTTGGCCGATCTCCTGCCCGCCACTCTGAGAAGGGACCAGTTCCTTCAGTCCCGCCATCTGGGACAGGACAGCCAGACATTGGTGCGGATGGAGGAGAGCCTGTCCTCCATCAAGGATACGCTGGGGAACCTGGACTCCCACTCCCGGGCTTTCACAACCTGCCTAAACGACCTGCAGACTACATCAGCAGGCATTGGGCAGGATGTGAGGGCCCTTACCCAGGCTATCCAGGCCAACACGGCAACACTTGGTGCTGCCCTGGACAGAATAGCCGTGGCCTTGGAGGGCAGGCCGCCAGGTGGGCAGAGATCAGGGGCTGCTCCTCCTTCCCCGGTTTTCCCCCTCCCCCATGAGTCTCCCCTGAGGAGCTGGGGCCGTGGCCGGGGGCGCCCCAGGCGTGGCTCATGTCAAAGGCAATACATTTTTTTTGCTGGAAAATTTTTGATTTTGCTGGTAATTTTTTATTTTTTTTTGGGTTGTGAATGCTGTTTGAATGTGGGGGTGACATTCCTGCCGGAAAAGGGGTGTCACCCTCAATTTTGGTGGAGAAGGGTTCCCCAGGACCAGGGAGAAGTGATCCCCAGGTCCGTGTGAATGGTGTATGAATGTACAGTGACATAATTGGAGCCTTGGCGTGGCGTTGCTGCTCACAAGTCCAGCATGGTGGACTGGTGCCAATTTAATTTGATGTGGATGTGGGGTGTGTGTGCTAGGGACCACAGTGGTGTGCATGCATGCATTCTCATTGTGCCATGATTAATGTGTGTGTTTAACGTGCAAAGATGCCCAATGTGAGCTGTCTCCTGGCTGCTCTTCCCTCAGAAGACGGGGTAGCCTCGGTTAGGGGGGGATTGTCTGGTTCAGGGGTCAGGTCATCACGTAGGTCAATCTGCAGGCCCTTTCTTACTGCGAAGTTGTGCAGCATGCAACATGCACCGATGATCTGGCACACAAAGTTTGGGGAATACAAGAGGGTACCCCCAGACTTATCCAGGCATCGGAAACGTGACTTTAGGAGGCCAAAAGTGCGCTCCACCACTGCTCGTGTTTGGGCATGTGCTTGATTGTATCTTTCCTCTCCTGGGGTTTGGGGGTTCCGGATAGGAGTCATGAGATGGGGTGCCAGTGGATATGCAGAGTCACCTGTAAGGGAAAAGACAGGAGGATGTTAGTCATGCATGTGCCCCTTGTGATGTGTGCATCATGGGAGGGGATAGTCATGCCTGACTCCCATGTCACTCACCAACCAGCCAGGTGTCCCCATACACGTTCTGATTAAATTCCATTCGGATGTGGCATTGATTGTATATGTAGCTGTCATGGCTGGACCCTGGGTGTTTGGCACGGACGTGCCATATGAGGCCTTGGGCATCGACTATCACCTGTACGTTGATGGAATGCCAATGCTTCCGATTGCGGTACATGTGCTCTGTCTCATGGGGGGGCTGGAGTGCCACAAGTGTGCAATCAATGGCCCCCATGGTGCGTGGGAATCTGGCAATTCTGTAGAAATCTGTCATTGCCTACAGCCGCAGGTCCTCAGTGGTGGGTTTGATGATTTGGTTGGCCATGCGTCTGAGGATTGCAGGGACAACCTGGTGCACACATCTGCTCATGGAGGATTGTGACATCCCAGCCACCACTCCACTTGTACGCTGAAAAGTGCCACTGGCAAGGAAATGGAGTGTTGCCATGACCTTGACCAGTGGCTGCACTGCATGTGAGCGGTGTGTTGGGCTGGTGATGTCCTCCTGCAGGGTTGTGGTTAATTCCAGGATGACATGAGGGGTGAATCTGAAGATGCGATACACCTCAGAATCACTCATGCCAAACAGGTCTATGCGGGTGCGGTATATCCTCTCCCGTGCCGATTATTTTATATTGTAATATATCCTCCGTGCCGAAATTATTTTGTATTGTAATATATCCTCCGTGCCCTCATCCTTCAATTATTGTGTTTGTTCATCTAAGTGCTCCTTCCGCAGTCAGTAGTATAGCTATGTGCGACGATGCAATTATTGTGTATTGTAATATATCCCTGGCATGTTGGCATACAGATTGTTGTGCAGTGCTCCTTCCGCACACGTGTGTAACAGAATGGCCCGTGACAATTATTGTGTATTGTAATATACCCAGAGAGTGCTCCTTCCGTTGAATATTCGAAGGATGAGAGATACTCTTGTGCCAATTATTGTGTAGCAGCACCAAAAGTGCTCCTTCCGCACTCTTGGATCGAAATCCACCATGTGCCCTTTTGAAAATATATCACGGTATAGGGTGGCTAATAGTGAATCATAATTCATATTACATGAGATGGGACATTAATAATACTTCATATTGCAGGACTGAGATATCACAAGGAGTCATGATGACATGACCAGGTCAGCCAGTGAGTCATACCTTTTGTATAATAGGCTATTGAAATATCCTAAGGTGTTGGCTATTCAATGTAAAGACACCCACTCTCACTGCCATTGTGTGACAAAGCTGTATAGAGAACTTATTCAACTAGATGTCTGTGTTACTATTCAAGGTTAATTGAACCCTATTGATAATACGGTGCCGTCATGTCTAGCTACCAATTAAAGAATTATCCTCAGTGAGTGAATAGGGGGGTGGAGATTACATTGTCCTGTGATTAACTGCATTCTGTTGTACTGGATATAAGCAAGCTAAGAACCAATAAAGTGATTCATACATTTTGGAAACTAGAGAACAGAGCGCTGTCTCGTTTATTCTGGGAAATGGAATGGATCATGTCTGCCTGGTTGTTGGTGTGTCGGATAAGCTTGTCGTGGTTGGATGGAAGGTTGTAAGCGGTGGTAACCGTTACATTGGTGGCAGCAGTGGGATGATTCCATCTTCAGAAGGACGGCTACAAGGACACAGGACAATGGAGACGCTGTATGAACGGATGAAGCTCTCTTCCCTCATGGACTTACTGGCAGACCGGCCAGCAACCGTAAGAAAAGGGACATTATCGCAGAACTTGTCGAAATGAATAGAGCTAAGAGGCCCAGCGTAACAGACAGGACACCCGAGGAAGAATTTTTTGATCGGGCTGTTAAACATGGACTGGCACAATATGGTCCTAATCCTCTGCCGGAGATCATAGACCGGGTTATAGCGGCTGTGGATGCCACCTTGCGACAGCGAAGAAGTGCTGCAGCAGCTGAAGAGAGAGGAGAGGTGCAGATACCAGTCTCCATGGAAGAGGAATTCCAAAGGAGGTTACAAGAGATGCGGATACAGCATAGAGGACCAGTATCAGAGGAGGTCCTGTTGGGATGGTCGGATGTTATTCGGTGCCAACTCTGGAAGGAAGCGTTAGCTCAGGAGCAGCAACACCAAGGAAAGGTCCTGCCCTCCATCTATGCAAGGTACTGGCCGCAGTATGACGTACGAATGCCGTTGTTGGGGAAACAACCGAAGCAGGAGTGGATAGCGGAGTTAAGCAGGCTGATCCAGGCAGAGATGCAGCTGGATGAGAGCTACAGAGCCCTCCGGTGGTATGTAGCCCAAGAATGCCCGTGGCCAGCAGATAACAGCCCCACAGAAGGCTATGACTATGATGGCCTGGGATTATTATATTGGAGGATGTCCAGTGATCCCGACTTTGGGGATGATCGGGAGTGGCGCTTGGAGGACATAATGGAGCACAGAGAGGAGAAATTAAATATCTCGGGAGGCCACTGGTCACAGGAAGATTTGGAATTTCTGGCCATTCGGGAATGGGAGCTGGAGGTCGCCTACAGACAGCTGCTACACTCGGCTCAGCAGCAGGGTGGGGCTCCCATTGCCTGGGACTATGAGGAAAGTTCAGATGACAACTGTGAACTCCTGGCTGATGAATCGGCAGTGGAAAATATGGAGATTTTCATCCCTAAAGCCGAAGAGGATGGTGTGGAGTTCCAGGGAGCCGGGGCGGTTGGCCCCCCTCTCCAGCAACAAGCTGAGGTGGTAAAGCTTTTACCCCCAGCTGAATCACTGGCAACAGAGCAGGGTACCCCAAACCTCTGCTCTCCACTAACGGAAGAGGGGGACACTGTGGTAGTGGATGGGACTGTGGTCTCCACTCACAGCAACCCAGCGGGAGAGCTGGCAACAGAGCAGAGTGTCATAGGCCTCTGCTCCTCACTAACAGAAGAGGGGGTTCCTGGAGTAGTGGATGGGACTTCAGTCTCCACTGGCACAACCCCAGAAAATGGTACAGGACTGGGACAGGAGGATGTCTGCTTTGCTTTGCAAGCACCGGGGGGTTTTCACCTAGCACCAGTGGATGGGACTTCAGTCTCCACTGGTAGACCCCAGGAAGGGGGGGCAGTTGGTCCAGACCCCCAACAGCATGATGGACTGAGCCCAGCCACCCTGCTTTCTCCCCAGCGGCAGGCGTGTTCTCTGAGAGAGGCGGAGGTTGGCGGGGGGAGTAATGCTCAGTTTGGAGCCATTTATTTGGGGTACAGTATGGATACCAGCATTGGAGGACGGGAACTACTGACGGACTTCGGAGTCAACCCGTTTGGGGTTCCCTCCTGTGTCCGTCTCCCACCGAAAGGGGAGAGATGTAACAGAATGGCCCGTGACACCCAGAGACGTTGGAAGGATGAGAGATACTCTTGTGCCAGCAGCACCAAAAACTCTTGGGTCGAAATCCACCCTGTGCCCTTTTGGGTATAGGGTGGCTAATAGTGAATCATAATTCATATTACATGAGATGGGACATTAATAATACTTCATATTGCAGGACTGAGATATCACAAGGAGTCATGATGACATGACCAGGTCAGCCAGTGAGTCATACCTTTTGTATAATAGGCTATTGAAATATCCTAAGGTGTTGGCTATTCAATGTAAAGACACCCACTCTCACTGCCATTGTGTGACAAAGCTGTATAGAGAACTTATTCAACTAGATGTCTGTGTTACTATTCAAGGTTAATTGAACCCTATTGATAATACGGTGCCGTCATGTCTAGCTACCAATTAAAGAATTATCCTCAGTGAGTGAATAGGGGGGTGGAGATTACATTGTCCTGTGATTAACTGCATTCTGTTATACTGGATATAAGCAAGCTAAGAACCAATAAAGTGATTCATACATTTTGGAAACTAGAGAACGGAGCGCTGTCTCGTTTATTCTGGGAAATGGAATGGATCATGTCTGCCTGGTTGTTGGTGTGTCGGATAAGCTTGTCGTGGTTGGATGGAAGGTTGTCAGCGGTGGTAACCGTTACAACGTGTGACTGCTGAGCTCCTCACTAACAGTGTTGCTTTATCTAACAAGTAGACATTTTTCTCTTTTTAGACCAGCTTTTATATGCTCTAATTTTAGACAGGACATTTTGCTGTTGCGCACACTGCGTCGCCTGCGCTGCCCCAACGTTCTTTTGTGGATCCCCGTAAGTCCCTCATTAGCATATTTGACTAGCAAATCAATGGTCTGTCTAGCGCACTTTTGCGCAGACGGATGCGCCAGTCTAACGAAATTACGCGGGACAAAAAAAAAGTAGATTTTTTGCGTATCTCGTTCTGGGGATGCCGTGCATTGAAACGCACGCGCACATTTCGACTTACGCACGCGCATCTCCTGTTGCGCAGGTGTAATCGCTCTGTGAATCTGGGCCAAGGCCTCTATATGGCTTAATTTTGGATCAGTTAGAACTGATACTCTGGCTAAAAGATGGCTACACATAACTGGACTCGATAGAAAATGATATATTAGTAATCTAGGGCAGCACTATACACATTCTATGGGTTTAATTTACTAAATAGGCTGTTCGGAAGAAAAGTTGCACTTTTTAAGGGAAATTATCTTGCAAAGTACAACTTCCCTTACAAAGTAAACAGCCTTTCTTTTACCTAGTAAGGCAACCCCTATATCTCCAAAAAAAAAAATAATTAACAAATATGTCCTTGCTATTCCATAATTTAAATGAACATGTTTCGGTAGTATGAACAAAGTGACATTCCATAATTTAAATGAGGGGCACATGTGAACTCGAGAGAGAGGAGCCAGACTCGGGGTAGTATGATCGCCACATGCCCCTGGTGGCAAGTGAAGGGGGGACAGTGTGGGACGGGACCCCTGCGACTCCCCTGTGAAGGGAACTACCATTTTGTGTGCGTGCAGTGTGGTGGTTTTTGTGGGGGGGGGGCTGGGCGTGCACAGGGTACCCTGCATAGACAAGGGAGCCGGGCTGAGACCACCAAACTCAATTCACATGTAGCCGAGACCGGGATCCGAACCCTTGGCTGCAGAGGTGAATGGCTTGTCAGCGCAGTGCCAATCACGTTGAGCCACCACAGCTCCCCAAAAAAAAAAAAAAATGTGTATTAATATATATAGGGCCCAAGGAGGGCAACAAAGTGATAAGGGTGTGGACTTACTCGTTGAATAAATTAAACTAAACATAATAGCAATGGATATCAATGCAAACATCAATAGGACATTGACAGTATCAATATATAACATATCAGCAAATAGTGTATATATGACAGTCCAATTCGCATGGTCGCACATGGATCCAAATGGAAAAAATGGAAGGAAAATTAAAGAGAGAGTCTAAGGCGGCGTACACACGATCGGACATATCCGATGAAAACGGTCCGCGGACCATTTCCATCGGATATGTCCGATCGGGAGTTTTGGTCCGGAAGGCGCGGTGACGTGGTGGTGACGCGGCGGTGACGTTGACGCCGCCGCGTCACCGCCACGTCACCGCACCAGGAAGTAAAACACTTCCGCGCATGCGCCGAATCCATTCGGCAGCGGCGCGTCGGCGGTGGGGGCCGACATGTCTGCTGGTAAGTGTACTAACCAGCAGACATGTCGGGCGGACAGATTCCCACCGGATAGATTTCAAAGCTTGCTTTGAAATCTGTCGGGTGGAGAAATCTGTCCGCTAGCCCATACACACGAGCGGAGATGTCTGCTGAAACGGTCCATCGGACCGTTTTCAGCGGGACATATCCCCTCGTGTGTACGCCGCCTACGAGTGAAGATTCCAGCAACCAGGTCTGTGAAAGAACGCAGCAAAATCCAAAATGCAGCACACACCTCTTGTGATCCTAGCAGCTCACCTCATAGCTATCGCATATAGCTAAAATAAATCCAGCCTTCCGTCAGATATATAATCTCTTGGGGGGTGGTCTTGTAAGCCCCAGTGGCAAATTGTGCATATGAGGCGGCGTACACACGACCGAGGTTCTCGCTGGAAACCAGCGAGAACCTCGCTGGAAGCTGCATTCCAGCGAGGACCTCGGCCGTGTGTACGCTCCTGGCTCGCCCCGCCCGTCGGGAATCCCGTCGAGCGAAAAGAGAGCACGCTCTCTTTTTGCTCGACGGCCCGCCTGGATGAATGGCTGGTTGCCATTCCCGACGGGCGGGTCGCCGATTTCGACGTCTGGCAGAGAACCTCGACGGGCGGAACGATGTGTTCTGCCCGTCGAGGTTCTCTGCCGTGTGTACGCGGCTTCAGGGAACACAATAGGAAATAGATAGCGTAATACTGTCACTTAGAAATCCCCTCTGAATGTAATAAATGTCAGATGCACTTACACAGAGTCTATGGAAAAAAATGCCTATCTCCACGAGCGGCGAGCTCATCAGTGTCCTGCTTCTTCTCTTGTAAGGATCTCCTGTAGTCACACTAATAGTACAAATGGCTCAGACGATAGTGGTACAGGGAGGGAGAAGGGAAGGAGGGCACAACGCGTAACACAGTATAAAAGGTTTATTGCAAACAAAGAATCAATAAAAACACTCACATATGATTCTTTGTTTGCAATAAACCTTTTATACTGTGTTACGCGATGTGCCCTCCTTCCCTTCTCCCTCCCTGTACCACTATCGTCTGAGCCATTTGTACTATTAGTGTGACTACAGGAGATCCTTACAAGAGGAGAAGCAGGACACCGACAAGCTTGCCGCTCGTGGACATAGGCATTTTTTTTCCATAGACTCTGTGTAAGTGCATCTGAACAGAGGGTTTCTGCTATCCTCCCCAAAAAATGACATGCCAAATGTGGCATGTCAGGGCGTCACCTTCCCTTAAAGCGGAAGTTCCATTTTTGGGTGGAACTCCGCTTTAAATTAAAATCAATCTGTTTTATATGATTGGCAGCATGCGCTTCTGGTTTTATGATATAAGTAGCGCTCCATTGCCTTGTGATCTTAAAGAGATCTTCAGACTATAGAATAGGGATGAGCTCCGCGTTTGATACGAACGTATGTTCGACTCGAACATCGTCTGTTCGTACGTTTGACGAAATTCGAACAAAACGGGTCATTCGCGTCAAATTCGAGTGGCGCGCAATGGCCCATATTTCACTGCGGCATTGGGCGCTGATGATTGGCCAAGCATGCTGTATGTCCTGCAGGCTTGGCCAATCACAGCGCGCAAAAAACGAAGAGACATTATTGGCCAAAGTCTGGGTGGCTTTGGCCAATTATGGCTCAGGGCTTTAGCACACGCCCCACACTATATAAGGCCGCCTGCTGGGCGGCCTCGTGTAGTGTGTTCCGGCTTGTTAATCAGAGAAGTCCTTTAGAGAGAGATAGACAGACAGTGTATTTTCTACCAGATAGATAGATAGATAGAGCAGGCAGGCTAGTCTGTTTAGCTTAATTTAAAGTGTGTAGAGAATATATATACATCCTTAGGAGTTGTACATTTATTTATACACTGTGGGCCAGATTCTCAGAGGCGTTACGACGGAGTATCTCAGATACCCCGTCGTATCGCCTTTTTTTTTGTCTCGTATCTATGCGTGTGATGCTGAGCATCACTTTTGCATAGATACGCTTCTACATCCGACAAGTGTAAAAGCATTACACTTTCGGATCGTAGGTGTAATGACAACTCCGGCCACTAGGTGGCATTTACGTTGTTTTTTCATTTGCATATGCAAATGAAGTAGTACGCCGATTCTCGATCGCTTTTACGCCGCCCCGTCGTCGCGTACGTCGTTTTCGTTCGCGTAAGGTTACCCCAGCTTCTATGTGGAGTAACCTTACGAGGTCCCGTCGGATGCCGTCGTGTCCCATCGGATGCCATGTTAAGTATGGCCTCGGGACCGCGTCGTGTTGTGCATCGTTTACGTCGATTCTCAATGGGGCTGGCGTACGCTGCGATTACGTCGTTTACATTGAGAAAATGTGACGTCCTTTGGAGCATGCGCACTGGGCTTTTTCCCCGGCCAGCGCATGCGCAGTTCGTTCAACGCGGGGGCGCGCTTAATTTAAATACAAGCCGCCCCATTTGAATTGCGCGGGTTTACGCTTGGCGATTTACGAGACGCCGGCGAAAACTACGGAGCAAGTGCTTTGAGAATAAAGCACTTGCTCTAGTACGCAGCGGCGGTGTAGTGTAAATGGCTTACGCTACGCCGCCGAATATATATGAGAATCTGGCCCACCATAGCTTAGTTAGATCAGCTATTTATATTTGTCAGGTAGGAGATTGTGCTAGCTGCAGTGTTCTAACGTGTTGTATTGCCTGTGTGCTGTTTAGTTTACACCTAAACGTACTCGGTGTTACTGCACTTGTCCTGTTTATTTGCAACTAAACGCATTAGTTGTTACTGCGCGTTTTCTGTTTAATAGCACCTAAACGCATTTGCTGTAACTGCAAGTTTGCTGTTTAATAACATCTAAACGCATTAGCTGTTACTGCATGTGTGTTGTTTAATAGCACCTAAACGCAGTTGGTGTAACTGCACCTTTGCTGTTTGATAGCACCTAAATGCATTAGCTGTTACTGCACGTTTGCTGTTTAACAGCACCTAAACACATTTGCTGTAACTGCACACTTGCTGTTTAATAGCACCTAAACGCATTAGCTGTAACTGCACGTTTGCTGTTTAATAGCACCTAAATGCATTAGCTGTTACTGTACATGTGTTGTTAAATAGCACCTAAACGCAGTTGGTGTAACTGCACGTTTGCTGTTTGATACTACCTAAACGCATTAGCTGTTACTGCACGTGTGTTGTTTAATAGCACCTAAACGCATTAGCTGTTACTGCACGTGTGTTGTTTAATAGCACCTAAATGCAGTTGGTGTAACTGCATGTTTGCTGTTTGATAGCACCTAAAGGCATTAGCTGTTACTGCACGTTTGCTATTTAATAGCACCAAAACGCATTTGCTGTAACTGCACGTTTGCTGTTTAATAGCACCTAAACGCATTAGCTGTAACTGCTCTTTTGCTGTTTAATAGCACCTAAACGCATTAGCTGTAACTGATCGTTTGCTGTTTAATAGCACCTTAACGCATTAGCTGTTACTGCACGTGTGTTGTTTAATAGCACCTAAACGCAGTTGGTGTAACTGCACGTTTGCTGTTTGATAGCACCTAAACGCATTAGCTGTTACTGCACGCTTGCTGTTTAATAGCACCTAAATGCATTTTCTGTAACTGCACGTTTGCTGTTTAAGAGCACCTAAACGCATTAGCTGTTACTGCATGTGTGTTGTTTAATAGCACCTAAACGCAGTTGGTGTAACTGCACGTTTGCTGTTTGAAAGCACCTAAATGCATTAGCTGTTACTGCACGTTTGCTGTTTAATAGCACCTAAACGCATTAGCTGTAACTGATCGTTTGCTGTTTAATAGCACCTTAACGCATTAGCTGTTACTGCACGTGTGTTGTTTAATAGCACCTAAACGCAGTTGGTGTAACTGCACGTTTGCTGTTTGATAGCACCTAAAACGCATTAGCTGTTACTGCACGTGAGTTTAATAGCACCTAAATACAGTTTTTAAAACTTTTTTTTCCATTGATACATGTTCCCTGGGGCAAGACCCGGGTTCTGAAAGATGTTTTCCAACAATAAATTGAATATTGTTCTTTAAAATTATCATTTTTGAATTTGAATGTTCGAGTCCCATAGACTTCAATGGGGTTCTAAGTGTTCGCGCGAACGGTCGGTCTGTTTGACGGTTCTGGTGCGAACCTAACACGGGGGTGTTCGGCTCATCCCTACTAAAGAACGGGGAATAGAGATTCTGAATCCAATAGGAGTTGAATTCCATGCAACAGTAGTAGAACATGGGTTACCTTCAGCCTGAGGATACTGTGGATATATGCCTCTCTAAACCATGAGAGCAGGGCCAAAAACATCAGGTGAGTACTTTTCCAAGTAGCGATGCTGATGCATAATTGAATGTAGGGAGCATAATAGGATTGGAATTTATTACTTGGTTTAAAGTAGACGTGTAATGTTTATGAAATTCCATGATTTTTTTTTTTCATTTAATATATAGTATAGAATGTGCTTTTCACTGTTCTAGATCACTAATATGTATATACTGTACATTTGATTTTCAAATCGTATATTTGTGGACAGCAGCTAGTAATGGAAGAGCAAAGTATTTATGCATGATACACACTTGGAATCTGCAAGTGTACAGGCAATATTGTATATGACTATAGGAAATTGTACTGAAATGCTTAGAAGAAGCAAACCTTAAATTGATCAGGACATACAGTGTTGACATTGCATTTCAATAAATTGAATGATCAGTTGAATGTATCTTTATTTTAGAAAGAGAGCTTTCATCTCTTCCTTATAACAAGAAATTTGGTTCCTATCCTGTGATATCTTGAATATTCATTCCTGGCTGTTCTATCCATATAGAGACACTCAATTGAAAACAGTATTCATGGTCTAAGTGTAAATAAATCCAGCTGCTCAACTTCAAATATGGAGTATGTGCTTCATTTATTTGTCAAAGGGAATTTGTGGTAAACATCTGGATGAACAGCTGAAAAACCCTTGAGGTACTTTACTTTTAGTTATATGGTCAAAACTACAAAGCCACCACAGCAGTGATTTTATTATGAACATATTATATAAGATTATTTATCCACTGGGCTCACTAGCCAACCGTGCTCTCATATTCCAAACTTAGCTAACCCACATTTAACTGTACTGAAACGTCACCATGATATAGAGGATAGAGGAGCAAAGCAGGTGTGCTATGGCTTCTGGCAATGTCTAAAGTATTGCAAGCCAGACTGTACCTGACTGCATGAACAACTCATTGCATTTATAATATCATGTATATTTGTTATGCTGATATTAGTAGTATATCTTTGGAAAATTAGTTACAACTATTATGCAGCAACAGTGACAGTCAATAGCCTGCCAAGATATTAATATGCAAGTATGATAAATTAGAAACATAATAGAAATAAGTGAGAGAATCCATGCTAAATTGGACAGCTGCATCATATTGGTTATGTTAATCCTGAGATTTTTACAGACTATGTGAGCTGTAAACATATATTAACAGATATTTAGGCTTACAGTGACTTCGGGCTTAGTTGTGGGAATCCTATTGTTTTAAATAGTTTTTATTGTTTTCCACATAAAAAAAAGACTTTTACAAACCTTTACAAAAACATTTTTGAGATTACGAACCATTATAAAGTACACATAAATACATTCATAAAAACATACAATAATACATGTATGGGTACATTGTAGGGTCAATCCTCTAAAACACACGCCTAAAGTAGATCTATCTATACCATAGCATACCATACCTCTTTTATCTTCCAAGACCTCTCGGAAACATAGGGATCGGAAGAGTCAAAAGAGCAAATCCCAAAAGGCTCATCCCACCCCCCCAACAAAAAGATAAATAAAAATGTGTGTATTTTTACCCCCTTATATTTACCCCTCTATATGTGTATCCCATTTCTATATCTGTGCATATATACATATTCATACTTTTGGAGAAGGGAGAGGGGAGATCATAAATCCCCCCTTATATCCCTTCCCTTCAAATTATGTGGAAAAGAAAAAATGAAGAAGAAAAAAGAAAAGAGGGGGGAGCATGTCTGGAAGCGCACTTTTATGCTTATCCACCTATGGTCACCCGCCTTATATATATCCCATGTTCAAGCATATGTGTTTATGTATCTCTTGCCTTCAGGCAGGGAATCCTATTGTTGAGAAACATTTATATTTATCTGAGCTATACAGTACTGTGCAAAAGTTTTAGACAGGTGTGAAGAAATTATGTAAAGTAAGAATGCTTTTAAAAATCTATACAGGTATTTTAATTGTTGATTTTTATCAGAGTTTTATCAGTTTACAAAATGCACAGTGAGCAAATTTTTCTAGGTACACTTGCAAACAGATCTTCTGTGGATTTAGGCTGCCTCAAATCCTCCACAGAGCCCACATCTCAACATTAGCAAGTCTGCCGTGGAATACATGAAGAGACAAAAGGATTTAAGGCAAGAAGATCTGTGGTTCGTTCTCCGGGATTTTCGAAACAACCTACCTCCCGAGTTCCTTCAAAAACTGTATGCAAGTGTACCTAAAAGAATTGATGCTGTTTTGAAGGCAAAGGGTGGTCACACCAAACATTTATTTGATTTGGATTTCTATTAACTATTAACACTTCTATTTCTGAAAGCATTCTTAATTTATAGAACTTTTTTCACATCTGCCTATATCTTTTACTGTATGTAAGAAAAAAATTGAAGGCAAGCTAACCACAAAACTTTCTTCAAGCCCAACACCAGCCAAGGCTTTTCACAGTGACTTAAAGAGCTAAAGCCACTGAAAGTGGATAGTCCTTACTGCATCACAGAACCTCACTGACTCACATCAGTACTGTAAGCCCAGGCCAGCATAATAATGCAACTCCAGTGGGGGGGGGGGGGGGTCATGACAGTCTGGGACTACAAGAAGTGAGCTGAATGCTTTAAATTTCTTCCAGGGTTTTGTTTTGTTTAAGGAAATCATGTTGGCTCCTTCGATGTTAAAGGTAATGCAATCACTTTTCACCACTAGTTTTTTCTTTATGCTTTGCATAAAGCTGTGTTGTTACATTGCTGGTCAAATTGCCATTAACCCTGCATCAAAAAAAGTCATTTAGAAAGAGAGATAAGACATGAAAACATTTGTTGAAGTGATGTCACCTGTAAGTTTGTCTATCTTGCTTGTTATTTTTAATTACAAGTCAGACACACATAACATGGTTGTAATTTTTAAGTCTAAAAATTACTTTTCTATCTTCTGATAAGGAAGAAGGCTATGATTTGCTTCCCTGACTGATGCTTCCATTGTAACGCATTATGAATTGCTATAGATAAGCCAAAATTGAAAAGTAAGTCAAAGAATGTAGTTTAATAACCACTATCTTTTGGGAGAAAACAAGCCTGTGAACTGTATCCAGGAGTTGAATACTAAATTAATTTAGCAAATAATGCAGAGTCCATCAATGCACACTGGACAAAATTGGTATATCTGTTGTCATATTATTGTTATATTTAATAGCAAATGGGGATCATTTACTATTTGAAAGTATAATGTACTTTCAAAAGTGGCAAATCACATGTGATGCCAGGCAATAGCTTATTAAAATTAGTGGGTTATGATCCTTGTTTAACATATCCATGTGATTCAGAGTGCACTAAACAAATTTGCTGAGGCAGTTGGAAACAGATGAGTTATTGCTTGCATGTTTATTGTACTTTATGAAAAGTAATAAAAATCATGAAAGCAAAACATTTTGCTGACATTTGCCTTTTGACAGTTTTTTTTTTCCTGGAAAAAAAAAATAACTGATCTCCGACAGACATTGAAACTTTTTGTTCTGTGGATTTAGTATAGATGAGCTTGAATATCATTCCAAGCACAAGTTCAAAATTGACTTTGGTTGTTTGGGCATTTAGAGAAATGAATGCATGAATAATTATAACAATATTACAGCCAGATGCCCCCCTGAGCCCTTAAAAAGCAGTGACATTACTTACTCCATTCACTTACATGGCAGATAATCCCTGGCTATGTAAGCAAATAGACAGGTTGATGGTGACATCAATGACCAAATATGGCCATAGCCTTGGCAGAATTTGGCAAGGTCTAGATTTGGTCAGTGATGTCACCATATCCCCACCCCCTTGTAAATAAACCCAATGACAGCCCCAGAGGGATGTCATATGTGGCACAAATGGACAAATTGGCATATCTATGTTTTTTTTCTTCAATGGGCATCATTGACATTGAATTTGCAACACATGATTTTTGGAGGGTTTCCAGGTTTCAATAAGTCCCCCAGACCCCCACAACCATTGAGCCAGGGTTGTGGAAAAAGGCCCCTTTCCTCAACAAACATGGGCTCCCTCTACGTTAAGGTCATGTAACTTGGTATTGTTAAGGAGGGCTTCCCCCTTTTCCTGGGTTGCCAAGCTGCATGCTCAGATTAAGGGTGTGCTATGGGTTTGGGGGGATCCTTCACCTTTTTGTGTGGGTCTCCCCTTAATATCTCCCCAGTGGCGTAGCATCATCCTTGGCAGGAACACACGCTGTTCCATCTAGCTAACCTAATGGGGTATGATTTGGAGCCTGTCAAGGGCAACAGGGCCTGTTCGGACTGAGACGCCTCCCACCTCTGTCTTGCAGGAGTGACGCTGGTGGGGATTTTTCGGCATGCTGGGCGTATATAAAGACACCTTTTTTCAATACATTTTCTTCAGATGCACACTTTGTAATGCCACACTCAATATGTGGGTCATGTCTACATGCAGACATATGAAGTAACTAATATGAGAGATTTATAAATATAATTAATTCTTATGGCTTTTTATTTCCTCTTGGATTACTACATGTTGGCTCTTGCAACCATCTGTCTATCTCTCCCATCATTTGTCATTATCTGGTTGTGGTGCACTGCTATAATATATTTTTTGTATATTTCTTTTACTTTCTATCACAGTACACTAGCACTACTTATTATTAATGGACACTTTATTAATTAATTGTAGACATTCTGGAGTGTTTACTTCTTACAACAACCAGAGATCACAACATGGAGATTCCAATTCCTTTTCTGAGAACGCTTTGTGTGTGCCCTGTTTGCACATCTTTCCCACTCCTCTGCTCCTGGGACAGACTGTTTTCTCAGATCCCTGTTGTATAGCCCCACATGTTATTGAATTAAAGCTTTATGTGAGTATTTAGGATTGGAAATTCTGCTGGTTTCAGATATGTCTAGTTTAGTTTAATACCAGGCTATACTGACATCTGTTTTTTTTTGCAGATATATCCATGCATTTGCCCCTGAGGAAGTGACAATTCACTAAATGTGTCAGGCATATAAGATACAGTCATGTGCCTGTCAATAGGATATCCATTTTTATCATGATCAGTTTTACAATTTTTTGCCTATATTAAATATTGTGATCTGCTGCCCAGTTGCGGGTATATACAGTACATGAATCCTAATGTGGTTTATTTTTCATTTACATGAGATCTTCACTGTACATGTTGAGATGTGTTATTATGTGCTATTACACATGTTGTTATTTTATGTAATGTGTTCCACTATTTGACAATAAAACATGCCAACATTTTTAAACCTTGTGGACAGCCTCCATAGAAGAGTTGAAGCTGTTATAGCTGCAAAGAGTGGGCCAACACAGTATTGAACCCTACGGATTAAGATTGGGATGCCCTTAAAGTTCATGTGCGTGTAAAGGCAGGTGTCCCAATACTTTTGACAATATAGTGTATGTTTGTGTTAGGTACCATAGGCCTCTCACTTCTTGAATAGGATGCCCTAATCTAGTTCTATGTGTGCTTCAAGAAAGCATTTTAACATTAGAGGCAATCTAAACCCTACTCTCATCTTCCTTGAAGTCAATACTTCTGTGAGGCAAGTGACTGAGGTGGCAGCCTTATCTTGCACAGATTTATTTGTTGATAGGGACAGGTGGTATTAATGCCTAGAACCTTTTCTATTTGTTTTACTTTATTAGCTATTAAGTTACTTTACTTTTAAACTGGAGAAAGATAACCTTATTTAACCACTTAAGACCCGGACCAAAATGTAGGTAAATGACCAGGCCCCTTTTTGCGATTCTTTAACTGACAATTGCGCGGTCGTGCGACGTGGCTCCCAAACAAAATTCACGCCCTTTTCTTCCCACAAATAGAGATTTCTTTTGGTGGTATTTGATCGCCTCCGCGATTTTTATTTTTTGCGTTATATACAAAAATAGAGCGACATTTTTGAAAAAAATCAATATTTTTTACTTTTTGTTATAAGAAAAATCAAATAAAGTAAATTTTAGTCAAACATTTAGGCCAACATTTATTTAGCCACATGTCTTTAGTAAAAAAAAATCGCAATAAAAAAAATAGCTACCTAGCGGGAACAGCGACACTAATACAGCGATCAGAAAAATGATCGCTTAGTGACGCTGGCAATAGGGAATGAAAGGGTTAACTAGGGTGGTGATCAAGGGGTTAAAACTTTATTAGGGGGGGTACAGGGGCTACCCTGGACCTGACACTAACTGCCTGTCACACTGACACTAACTGCAGTGATCATACATATAATCACTGCATTCAGTGACACTGTGACAGGGGGGAGGGGGGGGCGATCGCGGGGGTTAAATGTGCCTATGTGTAAAGTGTGTCAGTGTAGTGTTGTGCAGACTTACTGTGCGATGTGATCTCACCTCAGCGGTGGTTGAAAAAAACGCCGAGGGAGAGATCACATCACTTCCTCCTTCCTGTGTTAACACAGGGGGAGGAAATGACACTGCAGGGGAGCGCGCAGATTGGCTGAGAGCGATCCGGAGCGATCCGGAGGGGGTGGACAAAAACCGCCCCCTCTGCACGGATTGCTCGGCCAGGTTACCGGACCGCCGCATGTACAGGGGGGGTCCCGATCAGACCCCTGAACCCCCTCAAGGCACCAACGTATATATACGTTGATGTGCCTGTCAGTGCCATTCTGCCGACATAAATGTACATGCGGTGATTCATAAGGGGTTAAAAAAGTAATAAAAATCTGGGCTAGAGTCCTGTATTTTGCCCAATGTTCCCATTGCTTGAGAAAATATTATATTTTGTTTTCTTTGTCCATAGTGTATTTTGTTATCCTTATGGATGATACTATATACAGTGGAACCTCGGATTACATGCATAATCCGTTCCAGGAGATTGCTTGTAATCCAAAGTACTTGCATATCAAAGTTTCCCCATTGAAGTCTATGGAAACGAAAATAATTTGTTCCACATTGACTTCAATGACATGCAATACCACATGTGGCCAGAGGTGGGGAGCGCTAGAGAGCCTCAGAAACACACGGAAAGGCCAGAGGACAGCTCAGCTGACCTTGTCAAACCTCGGAAAGGCTTGGGAACTGAGTATTTTCGAGCATTTACAAACGGCTCCGCTCAGCTTCGGCTCCTTCCCCTAAAGTCATGGAAGGGTAGGCTTTCCCCCGGTAGCTATGCCTCCAGCATGAGAGTGGAACATTTTGGTCTCCCTCTTTAATGGTGGCAGTAGATTCCCTAGGACTTTCTTCTATTTTGTGAAAGGTGTTAAAGGTCCCCCTTGAAGCTGGTAATGGTGACACTGCAGTCGCCTCTATATCCTCCTCATTGTCCTCTTTTGATGAGTTGTCTTCTGAATCTTCAGTCCCCCACAAGCATTCTAGAGACTATACAATGGTTTATGCAAAAATGACGGCACTCAGTGTTCTAGCTGGTATGCCTAGGAGACAGGAACCATAATGGGGCAGATATTCTGACCACTCTGCAGGGGCAGGCCCAGAGGTGGTTAATCTCACATTGTCTTTTGCAAGGAAAGGTTGTATGTAACAATGGTACCAGCTTGATAACAGTTTTTTTTTCCGCTGGATAACTACTGTGTTGATCATTAATGTTTGAATTCATGACATATCATTATTAAAAATGGACATTTTATATTTTTACAACATTCTCCTCCATTTGGAAGTTTTATGCAGGTTATTTCAAGTTGTTTGTACCAATCTATTCACCCTACTGACATACACTGACATATTATTTTGAATACATACTATTTTAATCCCCCCCCCCCCCCAAGGAATACATACCCCCAAGGCATGTTAATAAATGCTCTGATAGTGAAAAGATTAAAGGATAAGTTCACCTTTGGAGCATGTAACATGTTCCACCCTAAAAAAAGGGTAACATGTTTCAGTATCTGTACCTTCTCCCCTGATCAGGGCCACTAATAAGGCAGTACAACTGGTCGTGTTGTACTGGGCCGAGGCCACATTGGATAAACAGGGGGGGACAGGGCAGCTTTATTGTTAATTTCTGCCTAAATTAATACATTTTACTTGGCCATACCCCCACTCCTACTTGCTAACCAGGGCTTAAACTACATTTCTGTGGGCCCCATCAAGTCAACAGAGGGGCCTAGGAGGTGGGAGCTGAGAAGGGACCTTTTTCAGTGCCAGGGAATTAAGTCAGTGACCCTGTTCTGCTGCACCTCAGGGGGGTTGAAGGTGGGGTTGGGGGGCCCTATCAGGAAGGATGTATGGGACCCCATGATTTCTAACACCATCCCTGCCCCCGAACCCCCTTTTCTCCGCTCCCGCTGTCACAATTTGGACTATGCAGGGCTCTTCCCACAGTTTCCTGTGAATTGAATAGACTACAAGTACTGTCAGCCATTGTGGCTGACGGTTTTTAGTTCTCAATAAACTGCAAGGACACAGGTCAGCACTCTTGCATTTATTGATCTTCCTGCTCTCATGTAACCGCCTGCCGGTATTAAAAGTCTACTGACGTCTACTCCCCATGCCCTTTGTTTGACAATCCCTAGCCTAATAGCCTTGAAAATGGCCAGAGTGATTTTTTTTCCAGATTCACCCCCAATTATCTTCAAATAAGAGTAAAGTTTATAATTTTTGTAATTCATGATGAGTTGAATGAATGGCCTGTGAATCAAACAATGACACTGTATGTGCTTTCAGTTCATCCCACAGAATGTGACAGGATACTGTATTTCTGGCAAGATCAGTGGGTATTTTGCTGTATTTTTGCTGTGTTGCACTTGCTGAAAACATTCTAAGGGCCCTTTCACACTAGTGGGGTAGTGGAGGGTGTCAGTGGGGTAGTGGACAGTGGGGTAGTGGACAGTGGGGTAGTGGACGGTGTCAGTGGGGTAGTGGACGGTGGGGTAGTGGACGGTGGGGTAGTGGACAGTGGGGTAGTGGACAGTGGGGTAGTGGAGGGTGTCAGTTGGGTAGTGGACAGTGGGGTAGTGAACAGTGGGGTAGTGGACAGTGGGGTAGTGGACGGTGTCAGTGGGGTAGTGGGCTATGCCCAGGTGTACCCACTGGATAAGATGGCCCTGGCTACTGATCCCAGTACCACCTCTTCAGGCCATGCCAGCTTGCCTGGCTGCAGCTGCATCTTTTACTAGTCCTCCTGGCTAAAACTCAGCAATCCTTCCAGACTGACTCTGCATCCATCCCAGACTGCTTGCACCCAGTCCCTTCAGGCATGCCTCTCAGTCGTTTGTCTGTAACATTCACCAGCCCTCCTGGCTATCTTCCTCTCTGAAGATTTGCCCTGCAGTCTTCTGCTGCTGTCCTCTCCTTGTTCCTGTGCCTCCTGGTCAGGATGCCCCTGTGTGTCTTGAAGAAGGGTCCCTTTCGCACCCGAGCACAGGCCTGAGTTCACCACTCCCCAGACTAGAGGGTTACTGTCAAAGGCCTCCCTTAGTCTAACACTCCATCTTCCACCTGAACTCCACTGGCCCAGCTGGACTGACCCTGAGTATATGAGGGCTCCTGCCAAACCATCTGTTGGGGATTGATCAGGCCCTCATGAATACTCCAGGCAGCTCCTTCTCCCCTCTACTTCCATTCTTCTGGATTATTCTGCTAGTTTCCAGAAGTAGGGAGAGGTATCAGAGATGCTGCCTATGAGTAATACCAGCCTCCCTGCGTCATTCAACCCTGACGCAGAAAAACACACAGGCTTGGCTGCCAGCCAAGCCTGAATTTACCTACATTAACAAGAAAAAAAACTAACACAAGCACTTGGGCAACACTAGGGGGATCTACTCTTGCAAACATTAGGTTCACATCTGCAGCAACATAACACATGGCTGAATGACTTATCATGGTAGCTCCTCTGGTGCCTCCCCCTGGTCTAGAAGATTGTGGAAATTTCTAGAGGTAGTGGGTGGATTTTAGGCAGGGCTGACTGGAATATTTATGAGGGCCTTGCTCAATCCTCAGGAAAGGGCTGGCAGGGGGCAAGGCTTACCTCATAAATAGGCATGGGCCATGCCAGCAGGGGCAGTTGGGTGTAAGATGGAGATAAAGTGCTGTGGAGGCTGTTGGTGGCCCTCGGGTGTACCCCCTAGTCAGGGGGGAGACCTTGGGCCAGGGCTCAGGTGCTGGAAGGATCCTGCCACAACACACAGAAGAAACACTTCCTGAAGGCATGGGAGCAAAAGAGAGGACAGTGTGAGTAGAGCAACACTACTGGGGACTTACAAGGTAGCCAATTCTCTCTGAAGACAGTGATGGGCCACATCTTCATCCCTTCCTTGGGAGATCTCCTGAAGTGACAGCTGGGTAGGCTTGTGAAAGTCAGTCTGGAGGACTTTGGAGGAAAGTTAGCCTGTGAAAGGGTCAGCTGCAGTCAGGTGGGTTGTCAGTGCCTGAAGATGTGGTGCTGGGACCAGTAGCCACGGGAGGGAAAGTACAAGCTGATCACTGTATTCTGCTAAACAACAAGGGGTTTTGAGTTCCTGCCTGCAAAGGTCATTGCCAAATCTGGCTGTGCCTGTCGGATCCACTAACAGTGACCTAGCTGGAGTCTGCAAGCAAGTGAAGTGCAGGAGGAGTGTCAAGAAGACTGTATATATACTGTATATAGGACGTTGTCCCTGAAGTTGTTGCCAAGGTTTTGTTGCTGATCCAAGTTATTAACCCTCTAATAAACAAAACAAAACAAAGTCACGGACTGTCCGTGGTCTCTGGAGTGCCTGTGAAAATGTGGCATGCCTGGCTGTGCAGAGTGGGGGATCCCAGTTCATTTGTGGCTCCTAAGGGGGTGCACTACAAACCCATAAAGAAAATATACCACTCAAAGTCGCTGTGTATATCCACCGGCCAACTCCAAAACTATTGCAAGGTGCCAATGCTCCAAGCTGAGCCTGTCAGGCTCAAAAGCACAACTATCAAGCAAGAAATGCAGAGTCGCACACTGAGTATCAGTCTAGTGATAGATCATATAAAGATGTGCTTTAGCTCAGTCTCCTTCCTTGTGTTACACCTAGATGCCTTTCACTCTCCCTCAGGCTTAATAGTAAAGGTAATAGGATAGGCTTTATATAATTTGAAAAAGTGCAACTCTAAATAATATTGAACCCAAAAACCATCTACAATGTATTCCAAATTTGTATAAATCGATCTATGTGAATAAAAACATCCATGCTACGTATGCCTCTTACAAACAAAATTAGTGACCAACATGCAGCTTAATACAATCACAGTCCTAGTCATTTGGACAGTGGCAGATGTGTATGATGATGTATGATGGTGTCAAATTGAACTGCATCCCAACATTTCATCAAACAATTAAGTTGTCAGGGGAACCCCCGACCCCCTAAAATGTTATTGTGTGATTAAATAAATAGGCAGAGCTGGACATGATGTCATCACGTACATCGGCAGGAGAACTATTACTGGGATTATATTAACCAGCAGCTACTTATGATATGCTGGTACCAAGATATTTTAAAATGCGTGCATAATTTACTTTTTAATAAAGTCTTTTATTCATCATACTACGCTATGAGGTTTAGTTTCATCTTATGTTTCTCTTCCCTATGAGCAGATTATAGATTAATAGGAAGCTGGGAACAACTTCTCCTCAGGATTTGTGGAATAATTCTCACAAGCATTTATGGTCACTCATTATGGTAGAGGACCATGGATTTCCAGTAAGCAGTGTGAATTTTTCATTCTCTGTCCTTACTGCAATATACTGTAGTGCAATATATCTGCACAGCCACTGGGTTTTTCACCTATAGGAGAATGAATGTTGTTTTTATTCATGTAGATCCGTTTGTACTAATTTGGGATACATTTTGAAATGATTTTTGAGTTCAATATTATTTAGAGCTGCACTTTTTCGATTATATTTGTATAAGTGATAGTGCTAGCTGCTGAGGGTTTATCTTTTTTTTAATATTTCATCTGAGCGCCAAAATGTTCTTTATACAGGTAGTTTGCATAGGTTAGGCTTTCCAAATGTAGAATAATTCTCATTTTCTTTCAAAAGACATGTGATCAGAGGTTGAGGAGATAACTAATGAATGTGAGATGGTTTTTATGGCCAAGTTTAAGAGAACTGTCATTGCCACAGGAGAACAATGTGGAATACATGCTTACTACTACTAAACACACCATGCCAGTATCAGACCAGTTTCAGACCAGTACTTATCTACTTTATTCAGGAGAAATGCTACACATAGGTAAAACTTACTTTGAACCTTACTCATGTTCTGGTCATGTACAGATTTTAAACCCTATGAGACATCCCCCTTTTCAACAGGTCGATTAAACTAGAACTATAGGCAAACATTTTCTGATAGAGAAGGGGAGGGGGGTTCGGAGATAGTTTTCCCTTCACTTCCCACTACTGCTGCCATGCGCCCCCCCCCCAGCACTGCCTCTGATCACATTCTGTTACCAACACTGTAACGCATCCAATACCCCCTCTCAGCACTGCCACTGATCACACCCCCTTAGCACTGCCAATGATCCCCTCACCCCCAGCACTAACACTGATCACATTCTGTCACCAACACTGCAATGCATCCCATCCCCATGACAGCACTACCAATGATAACACCCCCAGCACTGCCACTGATCCCAGCCCCCAGCACTGCCACTCATCCCACCACTCCAGCACTGCCAGCACTTCCACTGATCCCACCCCCCTCCAGCATTGCCACTTGTTCCATCCCCCCAGCACTGCCACTGATCCTATCAAACCCAAACACTGCCACTGATCACCCCCCAGCACTGCCAGTGATCCCATCAACCCCCCAGCACTGCTATTAATCCAATTCTCCCCACCACCTGCCACTCATTCCATCCCCCTTCCCCAGTACTGCCACTGACCTTGTTACCCCCAATCACACTGCCAATGATCCAATCAACCACCTAGCAATGCCGCTAATTACTCCCCCCCCCTCAGCACTTCCACTGATTGCCATTCCACCAGCACAGCCACTCATTCCATCCCCCTTAACACTGCCACTGATCCAATTACCCTCCCCACCACCACCATTTCCACTTATCCCAAAAATAGGTGGCCGTTCATGATTTCTTGTACCGGGGCCCTGTGGGTTCTAGCTATGCCTCTGGGTGACACTGAAGTTAACCTTTAGTGCCAGTTGTACCTAAATAAGTCAGGGCTGGTCTGCATATTATATGCTTAATATATCTACAGCATAATAAAATCAATCATAATGATCTGGTAATTGTTTTGAGTTCAACAAATGTTTAACGCTTTCAACTGGCATCAAGGGTTTTGATAGCTTCCTATAGAATCCTATACTCACTTTCATATAGAACACTGCAATGCTTCCCATTATATGGATAACATGGTTTAGTCTTAGACCACAAAGCAAAAAAAGTAAATTCCTAATATAGTGGCATAGTCCGGCAAACTAGCCACCTTGCACCATCTGTATTAGGATGGATACTCTGTTAAGCATTTAATTATACCCTCCCTCTCTTGAACAATATATTAGGGTATTAAGTATAAGTAATGCTGACAAAATATACATAAGCTAATTCATAAGAGTCTGCTTACATCTGAATTGAACCAGGACTCCACTGTTGCATGGCTACTGTGCTAAATACAAAAACAGCATGCCCTTTAACTGATCCATGCTCAGCTAGGTGCCAGCTTTAGTACACTTTACAGATTAATCAGTTGCCTCCTATTTAAAATTCTTGCAGTATCAAATATACTCTGCTGCTGGCTTATTAAAAAGAACTTCCTTGCAAAGCCTCAGCTTTCATGATATTCCCATCTCACAGTGAACTCGCTAACAGTCTTCCTGACATTTAAGCGGTTAGTGAGAAGCACTAGAAATAAAGTGTAATCCAGGATTTAAATTGTTCCATAAAATGCACTGCTTTCTCTATAATAAGCAGTCATGGTCTGCCTGGAAATTACAAAGAAACCTCTAATTGAGATTTTGCAGAGTCGGAAATTCTGGCACTTGTCACCTCTTAGTCATTTGCTTAAATAGGCAGAAGAAGAAGAAAACACTTAGCCAAGCAATTAGTTTGTACTTTAATTGACTGGAGAGATCCGATTTCTAATGAGAAATGGCCATCAAAAATCCTTTTATAAAATTCTTTGTCATATATTAGGCTATGTCATTTCATTAAAATTTGTCATCTCCTTTCATATAGTCATGTGATATTTACTACTGTTAATGTAAATGCATTTTCAAGCTATCTATACAATTGATTTTATGTTGGTGATGTGTCTTCTTTCATTTATGTTTCCATATCTAAGGAAATAATAATGATTCAAAAACCTTTAAGAAAAGGGTAATATAAGCTCTTTAGATATCCTAGAAACATTGTTAGAGTGTACTTTTATTTATTTCCTCTGGTGCTGCTGACTTCCTGAAGCCTTATTTAGCCCTTGTTTGAGCACCGGCTGCATGGCATTTCTGGAGACGTGTATCCTGTTTGTGGTAACAGTGGAACATGCCTGAGTGTGCCTGCACAGTCACTTGTGGTCTCCATTGGGAGTGCATGAGACAAGGTAAAAACATAGTAGCATATTTAGAAGACAGTTCTCAAACCATACAATTAACTCTGGACTAGGTCCTCATGTCAGGATCTCCAGGCATTATTTTAAAGTGGACGTAAACCCGCCTATCATTTTCAGCCAAGGAATCTGCCATCTTGGCCTCTGTTTAATCTTCAACTTCCACGGTGCTGCACATGTGATCAGTTATGACATCAGCCATCGGATAGTTTGAAAGTTTGGTTGAGAGCGCAACCAATGGGAGTGTTATATTTCCGGATGTAACTGTTTCATCCATGGGTTTACTTTAGCTTTAACCTACCTGGCAGTATGATTATGTCTGGAATTTTGTACCAAAAGCGGTACAATTTTTTGCATTGAAATTTGATGATATGTATTAAAGGCCTGCAATTCTTAGTAATTACTTACTTAAACCTGACCAAACAAGACTCTAGTAGACATCCCAGATGTGATAAATTTGAAACACAAACTTATGAATTATAATCTAATAAATAATATAATTTTATTCAATAATGTAATGAAAAAAAATGAAATTTGTCAAACAAAGAAATTCAATAAACATTCTGAGTGTGATACATTTTGAAGCATGGAACTGGACAAAGTCTGATGTCGCAATCAGGACAATGGAACCTTGTTTCTTTTCAGACTTTTTTCCCATTGCCCTCTCTCTTTGAACAGCAAACCATGCACATCCTGGTAGGTGATGCCTTTCTTGTGGTTAGCGGTATGTAGTCCATAAAATGATGACCTGTCAGGCGTTCTGGGTTCACAAAGTCAACAGCATGTCGTCCGGGTCTGTTCGCAGCTACTGATGGTGTCATGTGGTTGACAAAAATCTGCTTACCCACCTTCCAGATAAAGTCAGAATGAACAAGAGGTAAGTCACTCTTTGCGCTATAAAGTGACCACCCCCTGAAGAATGATGAGAAACTGCTTTTATATACCTAACGATGGAAGTTTGCTGGATGCTGGAATTGCTTGTATGCCTCTGGGGAATCTAACCGTGACACAAGGAGTGCATTGTGACGATTTATAATGTGATCATTAGTGTTGAGCAGAATATGCCATATTCGATTTCGCGATATATCTCGAATATATAGTCGAATATTCGAGATATATTCGTTAAATGCGAATATTCGCGATATTTTTTGGAAATGAATGCGAAATTTCGCTATTGCGAATGCGAATTGCGAATGCGAATGAAATTTCGAGAAATGCGGAAGGAGCACTCTGATTGGCTCAGAATATTCGTGATATTTTATAATACAAAATAATTGCGAAATTTCGAGAAATGCGGAATGGAGCACTCTGATTGGCTCAGAATATTCGTGATATATTACAATACAAAATAATTGCGAATATTCGGCAAATGCGGAAGGAGCACTCTGATTGGCTTAGAATATTCGTGATATATTACAATACAAAATAATTGCGAATATTCGGCAAATGCGGAAGGAGCACTCTGATTGGCTCAGAATATTCGTGATATTTTATAATACAAAATAATTGCGAAATTTCGAGAAATGCGGAATGGAGCACTCTGATTGGCTCAGAATATTCGTGATATTTTATAATACAAAATAATTGCGAAATTTCGAGAAATGCGGACTGGAGCACTCTGATTGGCTCAGAATATTCATGATATATTACAATGCTAAATAATTGCGAATATTCGGCAAATGCGGAAGGAGCACTCTGATTGGCTCAGAATATTCTTGATATTTTATCGTAATTTCGCAAAAATGCGAATGAGAAATTGATTGCGGAATTTCGACAGTAACACTCTGAAATCGAATATATGTGTTATTTTAGCTAAAAACAATATTGCGAATTTCTCGAAAATAATCGCGCGATATCGCTATTGCCGAATAATCGCATTGCGATTTTTCGGCAATATAAAATGATCGCTGCAGCTACTCGGCCCAAGGTCTCTAATCATACCAGCAATGCTTTTAGACGTCGATGGGGATCTCTAGGATGTGATCTGTTCTAAAAAAAAAATTGAAAAAATACGAATATTCGAAATAGCGAATATTCACCGCGAAATTCGGAATATATCGCGAATACTCGAATATGCCATATTCGAGCCGAATATTCGCAATACGAATATTCGTGAGCAACACTAGTGATCATATCTGGCACATCCCTGAGACGTGCTAGAGCGCATACCAGAAAGCTATGCGAACATCTGACTGGCCCTTAGCATCTGAAGACATCATCGATTGGTAGGAAGTCGGCGGGCAGCCCCCCCCCAGCTTTCTGAGTGCCTGTGGCAGCTGCATGCAAGATTTTTACTTTATTCACTATGCTGTTCGGCCGTGGGATAAACAGATAAGGTGACCTGATAGCAAAAATATTCCAAACACTGAATGTAGATGCTCTCCTACTGTGTAAAATGCTGATATACCTGTCTGCTCCTTAGATTCCCCAAGCAAGAAGTGTAGGGTAGCGGTCTAGAGCCATGTAAGAAAGCTGAGTAGTGCACCTGGCTGCTTCTCCTCTATCAGGCTGTGGGATGTTGTGGTTTAAGTTACGCAATCTTAACTCACACTTACTCACACCTTTGATGAATCCTGGGGCTCAAGCGACTTCTGCATAGACCTCCTGCTGAACAGGTCCTGACCTTGGCTTTTAGGATAGCTTCAGCTAAGGCTGAAATGGTGTGGGGCTTCAGCTGCTTCTGGTCTCTCTCTCTGGCTTCTTTCTTCTGCCCAGTGGCAGAGCTCCCCAGGCACAGGGGTCCCCTCCAGGCAATTGGACCCTGCACTCTACATCCAAAATGGCCAGATTTCAGAATATTTATAGTCAATCTCTCCACCTTCTGGGCCATCTCTACCCAGGGATTGGAGGAGACTCCATACATTTTTAGATCTAATTTCTGCTTCTCTGTGCTCTAAATTCTAGAATCCTCCAGCAGTTCTAGAAACCAAGGGTAGGTAACAGACAATCAGCCCTTGGAGCTCTCCCAGCTAACTCTAAACAAATTAACCCCTGCTGCTCTGGTTACAGAGGATCCCAACTAAATTTTCCTACACTGTAAGGCCTCGTACACACGATCAAATCTGTCCGCTGGAAACGGTCTGCTGGACCGTTTCAGCAGACAGATTCGATCGTGTGTACGGCCGAGCCGACGGATTTGGCCACCCGACAGATTTCAAAGCATGCTTTGAAATCTATCGGGTGGGAATCGGTCCGCCCGACATGTCTGCTGGTTAGTACACTTACCAGCAGACATGTCGTCCCGCACCGCCGCCGAATGGATTCGGCGCATGCGCGGAAGTGTTTTACTTCCTGGTGAGGTGACGTGGCGGCGCCAACGTCACCGCCACGTCACCGACACGTCAGCGCGCCGTCTGCTGGCGGGGATTTTGGTTTGCTCGTGTGTACACGCGAGCAAACCAAAATCCCAGCAGACAGATTTGTTCAAATCTGTCGGACAGACAGATTTGAACAAATCTGTCTGCTCGTGTGTACGAGGCCTAACACAGAGGTGCTACATCTACTTTATCTAAATCTAACAATTCCTATGCATTATATAAAGTTAGTAGTAGTGAAAGTAGATATGCACATTACTATTGACCCATCACTGTAATGGGTGATCTCAGACAAAAGTCTAAATGGTGTCATAGGTAGTGCCAGAAACCACGAATTGTTTTTAAAATGCTTGAGCAGTCTACAAGGTATAAGACACAGCATGTATTCACTTACAAATGTCTGCTTTTAGACTAAATAAGACTTTATAATACTTGATCTCCTACACGTATACTTACAGTCTAAAGTTTTATATCTGACTATCTATAAAAATGACAAACATTGACATATTTTGTTTGATGCATCAGTAAGCGTAACCAGGCGTAACCAGGCATTTAACATAATTTAACATAATTAAAAGGAATGTGGCTACATTTAAAAAAAAGAAAAAGTATTTAACAATAATAATTCCACATACAGTTAGTATAAACAACATTTATTTTTGCCTTTTTTAATATTCTATTGTTGTTACATACTTTTTATTTTATTTTTTCACTTCTGAGTTGCATTGACTCTGTTTATAATAGACAGACTCAACAGTAAACATAATTTAATCCTACATGGAGTTTGTTTGCTTATGGATCATTGCATCGTGGACTGCTTTTGGTTTCTTGTCAGATTTTATGTATAACTAGCAAAACTATTTTATAATTTACGAGCAGGAAAATGCAACCTTACCTCTATTGTATTACAATGTTGATTTGACACTACAAAGAGCTACACAGGGAATTGTGAATAATACATCGTAACATCTAACATGGAAAGATAACAATTGTACTATTTTATTTATTTATGAATAACATAACACACTGAAATCAGTTTATCAATACTTTCTAATAGCATTTGCTTTGACCCTCTCTAAAAGTCTGTGCTTGTTCTACTGGAAAACAAATTTCACTTTATTTATTATAGACAACGTTTTGACATTTAGAATCTGTTGTGTGGTGAATTAGAATACATGCATGAAATACAATATACTGCAGTAGTGGCAAAAAGGATTAATAGGAGATATTACAGTTAGTGAAAAAAAATTATATTATGACAACGTAGAATTGTGGACAAAAAAGGACAGTATTATAGGTTAAAAAATTGACAGACCATGTGTTAAAAAAAAAAATAGAATTGGAAATAACCAAAAATAGTTTGAACTTTTGTCAAGTTATATTGCTCCCATTGGAGGGGTTATCACTGCTAGTGAAAATCTAGTCCTGAGTTGCCTGCTTCTGTGCACTAAGGTCCCATAGACTTAAAAAGATGTATCGGTACTGCAAGAGCAATGTCCCATCCAAGTCTATGTGCCACCCCACCTACCAAAAGAAGAGCGCCTTCTAGCACATCCCTGAGACCCGGTAGAGCGCATACCAGAAAGCTATGCAAATGGCTGACAGGCCCTTAGCAACTGACGACATCATAGATTGGTAGGAAGTCAGCAGGCAGCCCCCCCCCCCCCAGCTTTTTGATTGCCTGTGGCAGCTGCAGCAAGATTTACACAGCAGACCGGCACCGCTGTAATAAAAAAAAGACTAAACCAGTGGCAAAGAATGTATTACTAGATGGATGCCTTAGTTGGGGATGTTTTTCGTCTTTTTTTCTGTGGCACCCCTGGGGACTCTGCATGGCACCCCAAGGTGCCGCAGAACCCCGCTTGAGAAACTCTGGGCTAGATCACCAGGTAAAAAAATTCAAGAAAATAAAAATCCTAAAATAGAAAACTGTAAGTATTAGGGAGTTTCAATATGCAACATTTGTGTTTCTGGGTTTAGATATACTTTAAACACTTCTGATTAGCAGACGTGAAACAAATATGTAGCAAGTAAAAAGTCAGAAAAAGGGAGGATTTATTAGCTCTATACTTAATTTGGATCAGCGACTTAGAAAGTATTCAAACCAGAACATGAAACACTGACAATTTAGCATCTTAAATAGAATTATCATAGTTCTGTAATGACAGGTTTCCTTTAAATTTAGAAAAAAAATTGTGCTATGAATGAATATTTCTGTAGACATCATGAGTCAGTGATGGCAGCTTCCCATTTTAAATATTGAGAAGCGTTGACATCCTATTTTACAGGCCCATACTTTATCTCCCTTGATTCTGCCATAAATGATGATCGGCTGCTCACTCCAATCTCTGGATGTGGACACTGTAGCATTGATGGATGACTTCATTATTGTATGGTGTATAGAAAATGATGAACACAAATGTATTGTTCTTGTTTTTTTTCTAACTGGGACACTGAGAGCCAGGGCATTGCCCTGTAAATATGGCAACATCTTTATTTGCAGACCCATTTTTCAACAGTCACATTTTTAAGATGTTCATTAGAAATTAGATCTATAGTCTCCTGTGTGAGCATGCATTTTGCACAGTAGATATTTATCTTTTAAAGAGCTCTAGTGGCAAAGTCAAGACATAAATAAAAAGCTTTTATGCATCAAGACAGAAAGCCCAGTTGCTTTGATGCACACAATAATCACCCAGAATTATGTGGCAGAATTGTTTAATATTTAAAAAAAGAGGAGCTCCAGTCTCCCCTCCAATTTGTTTTAATTCAGCAGCTAAAACTACTACAGCTGCTGCCTTTAAAATAAGGGCACTTACCTGTCCAAGGATCCAGCATTGTCCTCACCTGAGCTAATTCTTCAATTTAGGTCCAAGCATGGCATGTTGACTAGAGGAAACTGGTAGTTTCACACTGCGCATGCGCAAGCCTTGCTGCGCTGTGCTGTGTGAATGAAGTAGATATTTGCCAGCACACCATGGATCGACACAAAGTAGCATCCAAACGGATTATTTATTGCATGATCACAACACATGGAGAGTGCAACGTTTCAGAGTCATGCAGGACCCCTTCGTCAGGCATATGATGTCATCACATGCCTGATGAAAGAGTCCTGCATGACTCCGAAACACTGCACTCTCCTTGTGTTGTGATCATACAATAAATAATCCGTTTGGATGCTACTTTGTGTCGATCCATGGTGTGCTGGCAAATATCTACTTTGTGACTTGAACCAGTATCCAGCTGGTTGTTGCTGCAGCACCCAAACTTTGAGAGCTTATGCAGGAACATGTGTGATGGGAATATGAAGTAGTGCTGTGTGAATGATACCGCAGTCTCTTGGGACCTTTGATGTGTCCCGGCAGGCTGAAGGGGAAGGAGGGGGGACGAACTTGCACTCGTATTGCCGCTGCCTTCTGACCGGAAATAGGAGCGGGTGTCTGTCAAAGCCAAATGCCAGCTCTCCCCTCCCCCTTGAAAAGTGCCAAATGTGGCAGAGGAGGGAGGAGGATGTGGAGAATAAGTGTAACTTTCCCTTTTGGATGAAGTTCCACCTTAGGAATGTGTTCTGCCCCAATAGTCTACTCTGTTCTTAATAACTTGCCAGCAATGGATTGCAAACTGTTGCAAAATGGTCACTGCAATTTACCTCTTTGGGATAGTTCCTGAAAAAAGAGACACATTTTCCAACCTGGAGAGTGTGTGACATCAGAGAGATGAATGTTCTGCAAAACAGTTTGAGAGGAGAAAGGTCAATGAGAGAACTTTCTGGAAGAAGAAATTTAAGAGACATCCTGCTGGATTCTTCTAATCTCAATTGATGTTTGTTGAGTGCATAGAGGAGAACTGACTGCTGGATTGTATGCATTACATGGTTTTTGCAATAAAGTTCTATATGCTACAGTGACTGTCCCTCGGATTTCTGGAGTTACTTTACTTTGCTGCAACACAGTATTGCCATATCTCCAGTTATATTTTCATCTTATTGGGAGCTAATGTGATAGACTGTATTGCATAGGTAAGGAAAGTCTGCTAGCTAAATACAGAGAACAAACATAAAAAAATACTTTATAGTAGCATCAGTTGGATAAGGTGAATTTACTGAGCAGAGATCGTCCTTCAGGGGGAATCAGCTTAACCACTTCTTCAGCCCTGGAAGGTTTTACCCCCTTCCTGCCCAGGCCATTTTTTTTGCTATAAATGCTGTCGCACTTTGAATGACAATTGCGCGGCCATGCAACACATTACCCAAATATATTTTTTTATATTTTTCTTAACACAAATAGAGCTTTCTTTTGATGGGATTTAATCACTGCTGGGACAAAAAAAAAAAAGACTGAAAATTTTGAAAAAAAAAATGTTTTCCTAGTTTCTGACAGTACATTTTGTAAATAAGTAATTTTTCTCCTTCACTAATGTGCGCTTATGAGGCTGCAGTGATGGGCACTGATGACATGGCACTTATGGGCACTGATGAGGGGGCACTTATGGGCACTGATTAGGTGGCACTGAGGAGGAGGCACTAATATGCTGCTCTGATAGGTGGCACTGATATGCGGCACTGATAGATGGCACTGATAGGTGGCACTGGTGAGCAGTAATTTTTTTACTTTAAGCTTTAACTACTTGCCGACCAGCCACCGCAGTTATACGGCGGCAGGTCGGCTCTGCTGCACGAGATCACGTAGCTATACATCATCTCGCTATGCAGCCAATAGGGGCGCGTGCGCACCTCCCGAGGTGCGCACGCGCCCCCCGCTCGCCCCTGGTCCCAACGCGCGTGCCTGGCGGTCGCGATCACCGCCGGGCACCCGCGATCGCTCGTTACAGAGCGAGAACCGGGAGCTGTGTGTGTAAACACACAGCTCCCGGTCCTGTCAATGTATGACCAGCGATGTATGAACAGCGATCTGTCATTTCCCCAAGTCAGTCCCACCCCCCTTCAGTTAGAACACACCTAGGGAACATACTTAACCCCTTCCTCACCCCCTAGTGTTAACCCCTTCCCTGCTAGTGGCATTTTTATAGTAATCAATGCATTTTTATAGCACTGATCGCTATAAAAAGGCCAATGGTCCCAAAAATTTGTCAAAAGTGTCCGAAGTGTCCGCCATAAGGTCGCAGTATCGATAAAAATCGCCGCCATTACTAGTAAATTAAAATATTAATAAAAATGCCATAAACTACCCCCTATTTTGTAGACGCTTTCCATCAAAGTACAGGTGATAGTCGGTGCCAACTGCCTCATATGGCACGTCCGTGCCAAACACCCCGGATTCCAGCCATGACAGCTACATATACAATCAGAGCCCCATCCCAATGGAATTCGAACAGAACATGTATGGGGACAGCTGGCTGGTTGGTGAGTGACATGGGTGTCAGGCATGACTGCCCCCCCCCCCCATTATGCAGAAATCACAAGGGGCACATGCATGACTAACATTCTCCTGTCTTTTCCCTTACAGGTGACTCTGCATATGCACTGGGACCCCATCTCATGACTCCTATCCGGAACCCCCCAAACCCAGGAGAGGAAAGATACAATGAAGCACATGCCAAAACCCGTTCCTTTGTGGAGCGAACCTTTGGCCTCCTGAAGTCACTTTTCCGATGCCTGGATAAGTCTGGGGGTACCCTGTTGTATTCCCCCAACTTTGTATGTCAGTTTATCGGTGCATGTTGCATGCTGCACAACTTTGCAGTGAGAAAGGGCCTGGAGATTGACATACGTGATGACCTGACCCCCGAACCAGACAATCCCCCCCTGAGGCTACCCCCAGCCAGGAGACAGCTCACAGTAGGCATCTTTGCACCTTAAACACACACATTAATCATGGCACAATGAGAATGCATGCATGCACACCACTGTGGTCCCTAGATCACACACACCACATCCTCATCAAATTGGATTAGCACAAGCCCACCATGCAGGACTTGTGAGCAGCAAAGCCACGGCTCCAATTATGTCACTGTACATTCATACACCATTTGGGGATCACTTCTCCCTGGTCCTGGGGAACCCTTCTCCACCACAAATGAGGGTGACACCCCTTTTCCGGCAGGAATGTCACCCCCACATTCAAAAATAATTCACAAACCAAAAAAATCAGAAAAAATAAATAAAACTACTGCCGCTGGCGTGACCCACGCCTGGGGCGGCCACGGCCCCGGCTCCTCAGGGGAGACTCATGGGGGGGGGGTAGTCCAGGGAAGGAGGAGCATCACCTGGTCTCTGCCCACCAGGCGGCCTGCCCTCCAAGGCCACGGCAATGCGAGTCAGGCCAGCATTGATTGTTGCCGTATTGGCCTGGATAGCCTGGGTGAGGGCCCTACCATCCTGACCGAGGGCCCGCACATCCTGACCAATGCCTGCTGTGGTAGCCTGCTGTTCATTTTGGCAATTGATCAGAGCCAGGGAGTTGCAGGCCATGTCTCCAACTGTATCCTTTATGGAGGACAGGCTCTTCTCCATCCGCCCCAAAGTCTGGCTGACCTGTCCCAGATGGCGGGTCTGAAGGGCCTGGTCCCTTCTCAGGTTGGCAGGCAGAACCTCAGCCACCCCCCTAGTCTTGTGGGTTGCCTTCCTGCCTCCAGATGAGGCTTGTGGCCGGGGAGAAGGGGAGCCCTGTTGGGGGAGGAGTGGGAGGGGCTACCCCTGATGGAGGCCTGGCTACTGCCAGCCATAGGGGAAGACTCCTCCAAAATTAACAAGTCATTCCCTGACATGACCTCCTCCTCCAACTCAAACTCCTCCTTCTCAACCTCCTCAGAGAACTCCGGCCTTGTCTGGGGGTCTTCCTCCGACTGTTGTCCCGGGGATGGTGCGGACCGGCCAGATGGCCCAGCACACTCCTGCACATCTGTGGATGACACAAAACATTCACAGGTTGGAGGATCCACACACTTGCCACATATTCCCTTCCCCCACACACACATGCTACACACCAGATAGCAAAAAAAACTTACCTGTCCTCACGGCCTCCACTTGCTGCCTGTTGAAGGTCTGGGCCACCGCACGCTCCTCCTCAGTCAGCCTAACAGGGCATGGTGGGCCCCCTCCAGTGTCCCTGGCATGGGCTGCAATCTTGCCCAGCTTCCCACGGACCACACGCTGGAGATCATTAATTTTCTTTTGGATCCCCTCGCGTTTCCGGGTCTCCCCCCCCCAACGAGTTTACCTCGTCTGCGATGTCCTGCAAAATCTGAGCCTTCCTGGCCGGGGTGGTGTAGGCACTCTCAGGGCCGTGCAGGAATCGCCCATATAGGGTAATGGCCCTGGCAAGAATTGCCTTCTCCTTCAATGAAAAATTTAATTTTTCGCTTCCTCTCAGTCAAGTTCTCACAAACTCTCTCCAAAACAATCACCAAAAATCACTCACCAAAAATCACTCACCAAAAAAGTTATAAAAACAGTCACCAAAAAACACTCTGAAAAACACTATCCAAAACACTATACAAAACAGTCACCAAATATCTCAAAAACACGTCACAAACCAACTAATGCGAACAAACAACAGAACAAAAGCACCTTGCTGTAGGAAGGGGAACAATTGGATGTACTTTTGCAAAGGAAGGGCGTTTCTCTCTGTCTATTTAAGCACTGTGCGGAGCTCACTAAGTTGACCGGGCCTAGTTCCATTCTCACTGATTGCGCCGTGCCGAGTTCTGAGCATGCGCAGAGAGGTGCTGACCATAGTCTGCTTCATGCGCAATCCGGCCGGCCCTTCATTTGCATGGGGTCACAGGTCTTTTCAATGGAACACCCCCACGTCCTTCCCAATTTGAATTACACTGCCTTACGCCTCGGAAATTGCGTTACACCGGCGCAAATTTCTGCGCAAATACTATGAGGATACGGTACTAGCGCCTCTACATTGCGCCGGTCTAACCTAAAGGAGGTGCGCTACGCCGGTTAATATATGCGCCAATGTACGTGAATCTGGACCCAAATTTCTTCATCAATTTAGGCTAGTATGTATTCTGCTAAATATTTTTGGTAAACATAATCCCAATAAGCATATATTGATTGGTTTGTGCAAAAATTATTGGGCCAGATTCACAAAGCACTTACTCCGGAGTATCTCGAGATGTGCTGCCTAAGTCTAAATTTGCGCCGGAATATCTATGCACCGTACCCACAGAACTAGATACGCACCAAAATAGGCTATTCCCGACCGGCCTAACTTGCCTACGCCAGCACATCCTAGGTGCACATTTTTTCCGTCCACACCATTGATTTCCTATGCAAATATACAAATGAGGGAGATACGCCGATCCACAAAAGTAAGTTTGTGCAGTGCAGGCTACGCCTGTGCGCATCAGCTGCTCGTCCGGTCTAAAGTTAGTCCTTATAAAAGCAGGTTTAAATTTGGACAATCCGTCTACATGTCAGCCAAAACAACACTGTTAGGGACGAGCTGAGCAGCCACACTTGCAGAAAAACAATCTGTATGCCAACATGCCAGGGGCATCCATGCCAGACCGTTTCAGCAGACAAATTTGATCGTGTGTACGGGCGGACAGACAGATTTTGCCAGCAGACAGATTTTAAAGCATGCTTTAAAATCTGTCTGCTGGGAATCCGTCTGTCCGATATGTCTGCTGGTTAGTATGCTAACCAGCAGACATATCTGCCCGCACATGCGTCGAATGGATTCGACGCATGCGCGGAAGTGTTTTACTTCCTGGTGCGGTGACGTGGCGGCGTCAACGTCATCGCCACGTCACCGCGCTGTCTGCCGGCGGGAATTTTGGTTTGATCGTGTGTACAGCGATCAAACCAAACCACCCAGCAGACAAATCTGATCAAATCGGTCTGTCAGAACGATTTGTACAGATTTGTTTCATCGTGTATACGCGGCCTAATAGGTAGGAATCCCTACTAGTGTGGTTACTAGTGTAATCAACCACACTAGTAGGGATTCCTACCTATTAGAGACACATTTTTTCTTTGTTTTATATGGTTTAGGGTGCATCGGTCACAACTGGCATCCTTATAGCAGCATAGGATCATTTTACTTTTTCAATCTTTGGGCCTGCTGGCCCGCACAGGCTCCTGACCTAATTAATCCACCTTTTCTCAATTTCACTGAAATTAGTGGAAGCTGAGGAACCAACATCTGCCCTCCTATTAACACAGGGTATGTCTCCAATTGCACCCTAATTCCAGCCAAAAGGGGGGCCTATTACCATTGGACTCACCCCACGGATATACCCGACAAAGGTATTATTTAACAGCGCCATTTCCCTTTCTCCTATCCATATTTATATTAGGTCCCCACATAGGGATCCTACTGGGAGGCAGCAGCTACTTTATTCACCATAGCGCGGACCCCCCTGTTCTTACACGGGAGAGGATCTGCCGACCACCACTGGGCAAGGTACTGGCAACACTCCATTTCATTGCCAGTGGCTCTTTTCACCCTAATGGCTAAATATATATTCCATATACATTTTTTCTGTTTAGTATATATTTAAAATTAGTTAATATCATAAATATATAATTTTATTTTTTATATCTAATATATATTTAATATTTTAAATATTATTATAATTATATTATTTATTATTATAAACATTTATATATATATATATATATATATATATATATATATATATATATATATATATATATATATATATATATATATATATATATATATATATATATGTATGTGTGTATATAAATTGGGTGATGGCCCTCAAAATAATGGAACACACCAACACGACACAAACCTACAAACAGCAACAGACAACGGAACAAAAGCACCTTGCTTCAGGGAGGGAAAAAAATTGATGTACTTTTGCAATGGAAGGGCGTATGTCTGGGCCTATTTATGCACTGGGCTTATCTCACTAAGGGCCAGATTCAGGTAGATAGCATCTTTGCTCTGGAGTAACGCTTCTCATTTACGTTACTCTGCCGAAATTTTAGGAGCAAGTGCTGTTATTCATGAAGCACTTGCTCCTAAAGTTGCGGCAGCGCATCGCAAATGAGCCAGCGGAATTCAAATTGGGCGGGTACGGGGCGTGTAGTATTCAAACTATGCGTGATCCCACGGCGAACGTACTGCGCATGCGTCGAGTGTCAATGCATCCCAGTGCGCATGCTCCAAGTTCTGTCAGTGAACGTCAATGACGTCACGTCCCCATTCATGAATGTTTTACGCAAACGACGCGATTTGTTTTTTTTCCGACGCGATGACGACGGCTATACTTAACATAGGATACTCCACTAGGGGGCTGCTTTATCTTTACGTCGCGTATCGCTTCCGGAAACGTCGCAAAGTCACTGCGTCGCGCCCGAAAACGATCGTGAATTTCCGACTCCCGCTGATTAACATATTTTTTCAGCGTTAATCAGCGGGAACGCCCCCGGCGCCATTTTTAAGTTGAAGTAACGATGCAATGGCAAAATTCAATTACGCCGATCGCATCGGAACTCCAACCCGGCGTTTCTTGTTTTCTGGTTATAGAAAACAGAAATGCCGGCTTAAAGTGACAGTTAGGCTGGCGGATCACTGGATACGCCAGCCTAACTCTTCATGAATCTGGCCCTAAGTCTGCCGGGCCTAGTTCCTATCTCACTGATTGCTCCGGGCCGAGTAGTGAGCATGTGCAGAGAGGCACTGACCATAGTCAGCGTCATGCACATGCCCAGTCTGGCCAGCCCTTCATTTGCATGGGGTCACAGCTCATTTTAATGGAACACGCCCATGTCCTTCCCACTTTGAATCACACCGCCTTACGCCTCGGAATTTAAGTTGCGCCGGTGCAAATTTGGGCTCAAATACTCTGTGGATACGGCACTTGCGGATCGAAATTGAGCTGGTCTAACTTAAAGGAGATGCGCTACGCCGGTCTATATATGCACCGATGTACGTGAATCTGTCCCTACATTTTTATATTTTCTGTTAATTTTTTTGGAAAAAAGTAAGTTTTCTCCTTCAATTATGGGCACCGATATGGCGGCACTAGTGGGCACCGATTAGGTGGCACTGATAGGCACCGATGAGGTGGCACCGATAGGCAGGACTAATGGGCGGCGCTGGTATGCGGCACTGATGGGCACTCATAGGCGCCACTGATGGGCACTCTTTGGCGGCACTGGGCACTCTTTGGCGGCACTGATGGGCACTCATGGGCGGCACTGATGGGCACTCATGGGTGGCACAGGTGGGCACTGATAGGTGGGCACTGGGCATAGATGGCCACTAAAAGGTGGCACTGAAGGACACTGGGTGGCACTGACTCACAGTCAGTGCCCATGTTGCCAGTCAGTGCCCATTTTTTTGTATCTATTGGTGGACACTCCCTGGTGGTCCAGTGTGGGGATCTGAGAGGGGGGCTGCACTGATAAACAATCAGCACCAACCCCCCCTGTCAGGAGAGCCGCCGATCGGCTCTCCTCTACTCGCGTCTGTCAGACGCGAGTGAGGAAGAGTCGGTCAACGGCTCTTCCTATTTACATCGTGATCAGCCGTGATTGAACACGGCTGATCACATGGTAAAGAGCCTCCGCCGGAGGCTCTTTACCGAGATCGGAGATGCAGGGTGTCAGACTGACACCCCACATCACCGATTGCCGCGCTGCGCTCCACCACGTCAATAGACGTCCAGTCAGGATTTCACAACCACTTCCCGGACATCAATCTCCTATTGACCGGGCGGGAAGTGGTTAAAAGATTCCTTGGGGACCCCCAGGTCACCAGAACTAGTGTCCCTATTGGAAGATTTCCCCTATATTACTTTTCTTGGGACAACCTAATTTGGGATTTTTTTTACTTTTACAATTAATGATAATGGTAAACAGGACAAATAAACAGGGCAAATGGGGGCAAAGATATTAAGAATAAATGTCAAGTGTTCTAATCACTCTGCATTCAAAAAATATTTGCCTTTATTTATACTTTAAGAAGACAGTAGATGGTTGCTACTTTGTTGAATTGAAAGGGAGTTTTTACTGTGCAGTTATTCAGGGCCAAAGGCACACTCATGACCAGTAGACATATTTGGAACCTATATTAAAGGCAGCTTAGCTCGGAAAAAGTTAACGGTTATTTCATATTTGTTGGTGATCTAATATCAATACTGTAATTCAACATGTATTTATTGACTTTGCTGCTCTGTTTGCATTAACCAATTTTATTTTCAGCTTGCAGCCACTGCTGAATAATGTCTTACATTATTTACAATTGTCTATTTTAGTGTGTGTCGTGGGATTTCAAGAGTGTATATAGATTCGAGTAGGACCTACACTACATACTTACAGTGCCTTGAAAAAGTACTTATACCCCTTGAAATTTTGTCATGTTACATCCAAAAACATGTATTTTTTTCCCTATGTGATGGCCCAACACAAAGGGCCAGATTCAGGTAGATGGGCGCTTCTTTACTTTGGAGTAACGTTTCTCATTTACGTTACTCCGCCGACACTTTCGGCGCAAGTACTGTTATTCACATAGCAGTTGCTAGTAAACTTGCGCCAGAGTAACGATAATGCGCTGGCGTAATCCGACGCAAGTGGAAGTGGGTGTGATCATATGTAAATGATGGGCGGAGCCCAGTGCAGAGGCTTACGTTCAGCGCATCATCCACGGAGCATGCGCAGTAAGTGAGGCTTCACTCGGCTCCCTGTGCGCATGCTCACAACTTCCGTCGGCACCACTTCACGGGAAACGCCAGCGCAATGTGTTCCGTTGCGCGTATAAAAGCGCCAGCGAAAGCGGCATTCCGGCGCAAAAGTATTTCCGTTTCCCCCCACCCCAGGGAATTTACTTTTGCTCGATTATGGCTGCTCCCGCTACCCCCAAAGAGTGGAGGAACCTCAATTTTAATGCCCAGGAGGTCTCTGTGGTCATCTCCGCGATGGAGAGTTATAATGATTTCCTGCATGGGAAAAAAAGTAGGAAAACCAGCAGGGAGAGGAAGCAGGCCATCCTGGACACCATTGCTGGCCGGGTTAATGTCTTGGGGTACTCCACCCGGACTGCTGGAGATATCCAAAAAAAAAAAAATGATCTGCGGCGCAAGGTCCGTGGCAAGGTGGCCACCATCAGGAGGCATGAGAGGGGCACAGGTGGTGGACCCCCATGTCCGGTCAGCCTGACCACAGAGGAGGAGGTGGTCGCCCGCTGCCTGGAGAGGGAGCAATTGGAGGGGGTACCAGGCTATGATTCTGTGGAGGAAGGCTCCAGGACAGGTAAGTGTTTTTTATCCCCTATTTGGTGTTTTGCATGTGGGGGGGGGAGGGTACATGTGCCAAGTGTGTGGGACCACCAATATGTGTCTGCTTTGTGTCATCCACAGATGACGGAGCTGGGCCATCATCTGTCGGCGGCCAGTCCACCCCATCCCCCCATCGGCACCCAGTGCCTGTGCCCCTGAGTGGTGAAGACACCGAGGTGGAGGAGGAGAGTGCCCACACCACACATGCAGAGGTCGTTGAGGAGGAGCCTGTTGGGGCAGAGCAGGACTTTGTTTTATTGTTAGAGGAATCCTCCTCTTCTGCAGGACCCTCTCAGATCCCCTCCCCCATTATAGGAAGCCCCTCAAGGGCGACTCCATCCCCCCGGGGACAACCATCTACTGGCCCCAGGAAGGCCACCCATAAGACCAGGGGGGTGTCTGATCTGGTCCAGGACCAGGTGGCGAGGGATCACGGCAGGCAGACCCAGCAAATGGGGGAGATTGCTGGGCACCTGGACAGAGTGGCTGACAGCCTGTGCTCCGTGGCCCAGATGTCTTCAGCAGTGCAGGATGTGAGCTGCAACTGCGCTGCAGTGGTGACCAGCCTGGGGGAGGTGCAGGGTGAGATAAGGGACCTCACTGCAGCCGTCCAGGCAAACAGTGCTGCCATCTGGGACCAGGGGAGGCTGAGTCGACGGGCCCAGCATTATCAGGTCACCCGGCAGCTCAGGATGCAGGCCCAGCAGCTCAGGGTGCAGGCCCAGACCAGTGCGTACCTCGGCCGGATTGCTGTGGCCTTGGAGGGCAGGCAGGCCACACCTGCCAGGAGTGGCCCACCCGGGGATCAGCCACCTCCAGATGCCCCCCCACCCCCACCCACTCCATCCAGGCAGCTGAGGAGCCAGAGAGGGGCCGCCAGAAGAAGCCCCCGGCATCCCAGATAATTTTATTTTTATTTTTTTGATTGATGCTCAGGACATGAGTTTTTTTTTTTTTTTTTTGGGGAATGCTCAGGTTATGAGATTTTTATTTTATTATTAATACTCAAGTTATGAGTTATTTTATTTGTGATTATGCTCAGGTTATGAGATTTTTATTTTTTGATACTGCACACGTTGCAGTGTGAATGGTGTGTGAATGTGAGGGGGTGGCACTCCTGCCAGTAAGGGGTGTCACCCTCGGCCGTGGTGGTGAAGTTAACCCCACGGCTATATGAATGACGTGTGAAAGGTGTATGAATGGACAGCGACATCATTGGGGCCTTGACGCTGGCGTTGCTGCTCCCAAGTCCTACATGCTGGACTTGGGCTAATCCAATGTGATGTGCATGTGGTGTGTGTGATCTAGGGACATCAGTGGTGTGCATGCGTGCATTGTCTGTGTGATTAATGTTTGGGTTTAGTGTCCAAAGATGAGGACCCTCCTGACTGCTCTTCCATCAGCAGACTGGTTCTCCTCTGGCAGGTTGGGATTGTGTGGGTCGGGGGTCAGGTCATCACGTATGTCAATCTGCAGGCCTTTTCTCATAGCAAAGTTGTGCAGAATGCAACATGCACCGATGATCTGACACACGAAGGTAGGGGAATACAATAGAGTTCCCCCGGACTTATCCAGGCAGCGGAAACGGGACTTCAGGAGCCCGAATGTTTGCTCCACCACTGCACGGGTTTTGATGTGTGCTTCATTGTATTTTCTCTCTCCTCTGGTTTGGGGGTTCCGGAAAGGAGTCATGAGATGGGGTCCCAGTGCATATGCAGAGTCACCTGTAAAGGAAAAGACAGGAGGATGTTAGTCATGCATGTGCCCCTTCTGATGTGCATCACGGGAGGGAATAGTCATGCCTGCCACCCATGTCACTCACCAACCAGCCAGCTGTCCCCATACATGTTCTGCTCGAATTCTGCTGGGATGGGGCTCTGACGGTATATGAAGCTGTCATGGCTGGACCCGGGGTGTTTGGCACGGACGTGCCATATGAGGCATTGGGCATCGGCTATCACCTGTACGTTGATGGAATGCCAATGGTTCCGATTGCGGTATATGTGCTCTGTGGCACTGGGGGGCTGTAGGGCCACATGTGTGCAATCAATGGCCCCGATGGTGCGTGGGAATCTGGCAATGCTGTAGAAATCTGTCATTGCCTTCAGCCGCAGGTCCTCAGTGGTGGGTCTGATGAACTGGTTGGACATGCGTCTGAGGATTGCAGGGACAACCTGGTGCACACATCTGCTTATGGAGGATTGTGACATCCCAGCCACCACTCCACTTGTACGCTGGAATGATCCACTGGCAAGGAAATGAAGTGTTGCCAGTACCTTCACCAGTGGCTGCACTGCTTGTGAGCGGTGTGTCTTGCTGGTGATGTCACCCTGCAGGGTTGTGGTTAGTTCAAGTATTGCATCTGGGCTGAATCTGAAGAGGCGATACACCTCCTCATCCCCCATGCCAAAGAGGCTCATGCGCGTGCGGTATATCCTTTCACGTGCCCGCCTACTCCGTTCCAGGGGGACCCAGTACTAGTGCTAGGACCGCGACTGCCCCTGGCATGTTGGCACACAGAGGTGTTGTCCTTGCAAGTGTGGTTGTTCAGCTAGCTAGTTTCGTCGGTAACGCTGCTGCTGTAGCTGCTCTCCTGCTGACCTGAGGCCGTCTGGAGTAAAGATAAAGCAGCTATTTGTAGAAATAACTTTGCGCCGGACGGACGAGATACGCGCGGCGCATGTAGCCGGCGTATGGTGCTAATCTGTTCGCGAATCGGGAAATCTCCCTCATTTGCATATTTGCAGGGGAAATCAATAGGCGCGACTGTTGCGCCAAGCGAAATTATGCGCTGACGAGACTCTGGCGTCGGAAAGTTAAGCCGATCGGAAATGGCCCGTTTTCTGTCGCATCTAGTTTCGTGGGTACGGCCACATAGAAACGACGGCGCATCTTCACAGTTACGCGGCGCATATCGAATTACTCCAGCGCAAGTCTTGCTGAATCTGGCCCAAAGTCGCACATAATTGTAAAGTGAAAAAAAAAAATGATAAATGGTTTTCAATTTTTTTTTACAAATAAATATGTGAAAAGTGTGGTGTACATTTGTATTCAGCCCCATCAGTCAATACTTTGGATGGAGAGTGTCATTAACAGCTGCAATTCCTTTTGGGGATGTCTCTACCAGCTTTGCACATCTAGAGAGTGACATGTTCCTCATTCTTCTTTGCAAAATAGCTCAAGCTCTGTCATATTGGATGGAGAGCATTTGTGAACAGCAATTTTTAAGTCTTGCCACAGATTCTCAATTGGATTTAGGTCTGGACTTTGAGGCGGCGTACACACGGCCGAGGTTCTCGCTGAAAACCAGCGAGAACCTCGCTGGAATGCACATTCCAGCGAGGACCTCGGCCGTGTGTACGGTCTCGGCGAGCTTCCCGTCGGGAAGCCCGTCGAGCAGAAATAGAGAGCACGCTCTCTATTTCCTCGACGGCCCGCCCGGAAGAATGGCTGGTTGCCATTCCCGACGGGCGGGTCGCCGATTTCGACGGCCGGCAGAGAGCCTCGACGGGCAGAACGATGTGTTCTGCCCGTCGAGGATCTCTGCTGTGTGTACGCGGCCTGACAGGGCCATTCTAAGACATGAATATGCTTTGATCTAGGCCATGCCATTGTAGCTCTGCTGTATGTTTAGGGTCATTGTCCTGCTGGAAGGTGAACCACTGCCCAAGTTTCAAGTCTTTTGATTGTCCTGTATTTGGCTCCATCCATCTTCCCATCAACGCTGACCAGCTTCCCTGTCCCTGCTGAAGAAAAGCATCGCCACAACATGATGCTGCCACCACCATGTTTCACGGTGGGGTTGGTGTGTTCAGGGTAATGTGCAGTGTTAGTTGTTCACTACACACAGCGTTTTGCTTTTTTTGGCCAAAAAAGTTACATTTTGGTTTCATCTGACCAGAGCGCCTTCTTCCACATTTTTGCTGTGTCCCCCGCATGGCTTCTCGCAAACTGCAACCAGGACTTCCTATGGCTTTCTTCCAACACTGGCTTTCTTCTTGCCACTCTTCCATAAATGCCAGATTTGTGAAGTGCACGACTGATGCCGCGTACACACGACCATTTTTTTGGTTGTAAAAAAATAAGTTTTTCAGGCTCTAGAAAAAACAATTTTTTTTTCAACCCGATCATTAAAACGGTCTTGCCTACACACGATCGTGAAAAAAAATGCTCTAGCAAAGCGTGGTGACGTACAACGCGTACGTCGGCACTATAAAGGGGAGGTTCTATTCGGATGACGCCACCCTTTGGGCTGCTTTAGCTGATTTTGTGTTAGTAAATGACGATTCGCACTTTTCTGTCTGTTACAGAGTTATGAATATGCTTACTCCATTACAAACGGTAGTTTTACTAGAACGAGCGCTCCCATCTCATAACTTGCTTCTGAGCATGCGTGGATTTTTTCACGTCATTAAAGCCCACACACGACCATTTTTTACAACCCGAAAAAACCCTGCTTTAAACTTCTTCGCAACCTGATCCCTAATCTGTCTGGTCTGTTCCTTGGCTTTTATGATGCTGTTTATTCACTAAGGTTCTCTGAGGCCGCGTACACACGATCAGACCGGTCCGATGAAACTGGTCTGCAGACCAGTTTCATCGGACCAATTCGATGGTGTGTACGGCCTATCAGACCGTTGTCCGTCGGACCAAAGTTTTAAAACTTGCTTTGAAATCTGTCCGTCGGACAGATTCGATGGTTAGTACGCCAAAGCATCAGACCAAAAACCCACGCATGCTCAGAATCAAGTCGACGCATGCTTGGAACCATTGAACTTCCTTTTTTTAGCACGTCGGTGTGTTCTACGTCACCGCTTTCTGGTCTAGTCGGATTTTTGGTCCGATGGTCTGTACACATCAGACCATCAGACCACTTCAGCCTGGTCCGAGGAAAACGGTCCGTCGGACCAGTTTCATCAGACGGGTCTGATCTTGTATATACGTGGCCTTAGAAACCTCTGAGGGCTTCACAGAACAATTGTATTTATACTGAGATTAACTCTATATACTAATAAGGTGACTTCTGAAGGCAATTGGTTCCACTAGATTTTAGTTAGGGGCATGAGAGCAAAGGGTGCTGAATACAAATGCACGCCACACTTTTTAGATATTTAATTTGTAAAATATTTTGAAAACAATTTATCATATTCCTTCCGCTTCACAATTATGTGCCACTTTGTGTTGGTCTATTACATAAAATCCCAATAAAATACATTTACATTTTTGGTTGTAACATCACAAAATGTGGAAAATTTCAAGGGGAATTCATAATTTTTTGAGGCACGGTATCACAGACCCACAGCATACTGTAAAGCAAGCTGATTACAAAGGATTAACAGAGTGGTCCCTTCTAAAGATAATACTAATTTCATTATCAGCAAAATTTTGCCAAAGCAGAAGAAAAATATAACTTTTTTTATTAGATGGTGTGGGTTTGTGAATATTTAGGGGACCATTCACACAATAGTGTTCCAGTTTTACGGGCAGAATCACTGCGATTCTGCATGTGATTCGGAAACACTGCAAATCCCGGGACACCTTTGTTATCCCCGTTACTTTGAATGGCACCAAATCGTGGAGTGATAAAGTCGCACAAACAGAATCGTGGGATGCCCGAAGCCCAAAAGAAGCACAAGAACATGAGCACTGTGCCCGTATTCCAGCCAGTTGTGTGACAATAGTAAATGAATGTCTGCTGGTTAGTTATTTTGCCCCCCCCCCCAAATATTGAGCACCAGCCACCACTGCATTCAAGCATAGCTGATTTGCTGTTTTCGAAATGGGTTATTACATTATGAAAAGTAATAGTAATCTTTCAAATGTTCCTTTAAATGTTATTAGAAATATAAATCCAAAACAAGTATACTGCCACTCAAGGGTTTTGCATAGGAGATAGATCAAAACAGCAGGGTTTATATTATTTATATTTTAATGAAGCTCAGTTCATCTTTCTCAAGACACTACAACATGGAACTAAACAGATAAATAAGCCCAAAATCCTACCCACCAACAACACCCCCTGGTGATGACATCACACAGTACAAGGGTAAAAAGACACATACTGGATAGAGCACCTGGGGATTTACGTCAAACATAGTGTGGTGGCAAAATATAAATATATATATATACAGTATACAAGGAATAATCAGCTTTGAAAGCAATCAATTCTATTATTGAGGTTCAGTAAGGTAACAAAAAAAGCAAAGATTTTTATGACGATTTGTATAATTACAATGAAAAATACAATTTATTTAAAAGCGTTGACAGCATCATGGTTTGTTTAGCATTTAAACATCAAATGTGAATGTATGTTTTTATACAGTTAAATAAACAATTAAATTTTCTGAAGGCGTTGTAATCCAGATTTAGAATTTAGCTGCTAATTTATTCTTTCTGCTATTTACAACACATTACACATTTACACAGTGGTCAAAAAAAATAAAAAAATAAAAGACTTCTATTAGTCATATCACAGAATTCACAGAACAACATTCATTTCTGGGATGGAATTCATATTTAGCACACAGTCTTTCAGGAAGGGCCAGATAAACAGGAACAAGGCAGCCGTGCAACTTGGAATAGATTAAATTAAAGGACACATAAGATTTTATGTGCATAATCTATTCAGAATATGGACACATGTGTACTATATAAAGATACATGGCAATTTATCACAACGACAGAGAAAATATTTTTTTGTTACTGCTTAATAATATCATTAGTATTTGCGCTAAGTTCCAAGAGGATGAAATCACTTACTAAAAACAAAAGTTTCAGTGAGTTACTTATACATTTATAAAGCTTCAGCCTGAATTATAATCGTAAAGCATAATCCAAAAAAGAAATGGAACAATCTATTAGTCTGAAGAAAAGGTAGCAAGATCTAGACATTGGGTAAAATAGCTAAGAAAAATTTGAAATTAGGCCTCCAAAGAGGTTGCATTTAAAAGGTCTTGAAATGTATATAAAGCCACAAAAAAAATGTTTTCGTTTTGGAACGATAGTGGAAGGGGTTGCCATTTTATGAGCTAACTTTAGAACACTGATGCATCTAGAAATTAAAAAAAAAGAGCCTGCAAGGCAGAGTTGGGTGAGGCTAAGAAAAGTCTACACAGGAGTAATTTGTGACTTCTTTATGCTGGCCATACACTGTCCGAAAAATCGGTCGCAATTCGGTCATTTGGACAGTTAGTTTTTTTAGCCAGTTAATGGGCACAAAATTGATAAAAAATTTTGAGCCAAAAAAACTAAGGACAAGTTTGAAAATTTTACTGCTGAACTTACAATAAATTGAAAGGTTAATGTGTTTCCCATCCGAACTGTCTGTGCTAGGTATATGTAAAAAATTAACAAAAAATGTATTCATTTATGTCCACAGAACGATTTATCGGTCATTACATGAGGGCACTATCGTTTGCGCTCACGCATGAATGTTCATTTTTCGAAAATGGTTTTGGATGATTTTTCGTATAGTGTATGCCCAGCATTACACATAGGAATGAAAAAGATTTTTAGGTGGGGGATGAAAGATGTGGACTGAACACTGGAGAAAGATCTGAGGGTGCCAGAAAGAATTAAATATCTATATATATATATATATATATATATATATATATATATATATATATATATATTCACAAAGAAATGGAGGAGCGCTGCACATGGTATATAACAAGTGCCAGCAAATAGGTCTTCCCACCGAACATATATATATAAGAGAAAAAGTTCAGTTGCTGCACTTAAAATGGTTTTATTTTTCCAAATATTCTCGTAAAGGTTACATACCAACAAAGTATACAAAGTTTTCAGACATGGATTGCGCTAACAATTTCATCAAAGTCATGTGATTTTAAACACTTCACACATTACAGTACATCACATATGGAATCAATTGCATGGTTAATTGCTTACTAATCAAATCAAATTCCCACATGGTTATTTCAAGTATTTCACACCATAGATACAAAAAAGGGTTAATCCAGCTGGCCACAGTCTCAAAATTCTCCAGGAGCCACATATACACACACATATATACAGTGCAGAAAATAAGTATTTGAACACCCTGCTATTTTGCAAGTTCTCCCACTTGGAAATCATGGAGGGGTCTGAAATTGTTATCGTAGGTGCATGTCCACTGTGAGAGACAAAATCAAAAAAAAAATTCCAGAAATCACAATGTATGATTTTTTTTAACTATTTATTTGTAGATACAGTCAAATAAGTATTTGAACACCTGAGAAAATCAATGTTAATATTTGGTACAGTAACCTTTGTTTGCAATTACAGAGGTCAAACGTTTCTTGTAGTTTTTCACCAGGTTTGCACACATGGAGGAGGGATTTTGGCCCACTCCTCCAAAATCTTCTCTAGTCAGTCAGGTTTCTGGGTTGCTGAGAAACACGGAGTTTGACTCCCTCCAAAATTCTCTATTGGGTTTGGTTGGAGACTGGCTAGGCCACGCCAGAACCTTGATTGCTTCTTACAAGCCACTCCTTGGTTATCCTGGCTGTGTGCTTCGGGTCATTGTCATGTGGAAACCCAGCCTCGACCCATCTTCAAAACTTACTGAGGGAAGGAGGTTGTTGCCCAAAATCTCGCAATACATGGCCCCGGTCATCCTCTCCTTAATAAGTGCAGTCGCCCTGTCCCATGTGCAGAAAAACACCCCCAAAGTGATTTACCACCAGCTTCACATGGATGGTGTTCTTGGGATGGTACTCATCATTCTTCTTCCTCCAAAACGGTTAGTGGAAATGACCAAAAAGTTCATTTTGGTCTCAACTGACCAAGACTTTCTCCCATGACTCCTCTGATCATCCAAATGGTCATTGGCAAACTTAAGACGGGCCTTGACATGTGCTGGTTTAACAGGGGAACCTTCCGTGCCATGCAGATTTCAAACCATACGTCTTAATGTATACCACAGTAACCTTGGAAACGGTGTCCCAGCTCTTTTCAGGTCATGACCAGCTCCTCCCGTGTAGTCCTGGGCTGATTTCTCACCTTTCTTGGATCATTGAGACCCCACGAGGTAATTTTGCATGGAGCCCCAGTCCGAGGGAGATTGACAGTCATGTTTAGCTTCTTCCATTTTCTAATGATTGCTCAATTGGACCTTTTTTCCCAAGCTGCTTGGCATTTCCCCGTAGCCCTTTCCAGCCTTGTGGAGGTTCATTTTGTCTCTAGTATTTGGACAGCTCTTTGGTCTTGGCCATGTTAGTAGTTGGATTCTTACTGATTGTATGGATGGACAGGTGTCTTTATGCACTAATGACCTCAAAATGTGCATCTAATTTAGGATAATAAATGGAGTGGAGGTGGACATTTTAAAGGCAGCTAACAGGCTTTGAGGGTCAGAATTCAGCTGTAGACAGGTGTTCAACTTCTTTGCACCTGTATTCAAATAAATAGTTAAAAAATCATAAATTGTGATTTCTGGAATTTTTTTTTTGGATTATGTCTCTCACAGTGGACATGCACCTACGATGACAATTTCAGACCCCTCCATGATTTCCAAGTGGGAGAACTTGCAAAATAGCAGGGTGTTCAAATACTTATTTTCTGCACTGTATATATAGAGAGAGAGAAAGGGTAAGATGATATTACCCTTCAATACTGTTTACACACTTCCTGTATTGCCAATTTTCAGCTTTCAGCGCTGTCACAGTTTGAGTGGTAATTGCAAGGTCACGCAACACTGTACCCATATGAAATTTGTAGATTTTTTAAATTATATATTAAATTAAAATTGTAATCTTGGTTTTTAAAACACATGTAGCAATTAATATATTGAGAGCAAGTATGCATTGGAGTTAGAAGCCCTTCTTCCTCTTCTGAGATTGTTTTAATGTATTACTTCTTTACTCCCCATCCTCAGTTGGAGGTACAGACCCCTTTTGCTCCTCATCCTCAGGTTACTGGACAGGCCCAGGGAAGATACATTTCTCTGTCTCCCTTCCTCCCTCAGCAGCTTATAGAGGTCACAACTGATAATGCAGAGGTAGCTGGGCATGCGATATTCAGCTAGGTGAGAGGCCCTCTATTGTCAGAACCAGCAGGCTGCTCGGAAAGAACCTAATAACATGCAGCTTTTCTGAACGATCCAGCTACAGTGGGGTGTCCTTACCTGATTACTACTACCAGAATAATCCAGTTCATCTGGTTGACCAGAACTTCCCTAATTCATTTGGATCCCCTTGTATACTTAGATAAAGATGAAATATTTGCTCCAGTGATTAGGTTACAATTTATAGCATATAAAGTAATAGCCCATCATGTATTTGTATCGCCATTTGGACTTTTCAGGCAACCAATGTTGACAATATATCATAAAACATATATTTATTAGTACATTACGGAATGTTAACACAATTTACCACATCATGGCTGAAATAACAAATTACATTATTTCTATGATGCATATGATGTTTTAATTGTTTAATAGATGCCACAAAAACTATGGCTTAGTATAGTTATCTCAACATGTACGGGCGCGCCCCCCGCTCTCCCCCGAGTCCCCGTGCATGTGCCCGATGGGCACGATCGCCGCCGGGCATTTGCAATTGCTCAATACAGAGCGAGGAACGGGAGCTGTGTGTGTAAACACACACAGCTCCCGGTCCTGTCAGCGGAGAAATGCTGATCTTCCGTTTATACAATGTATTAACGAAAGATCAGTGATTTCCCCTAGTGAGTCCACCCCCCATACAGTTAGAACACACCCAGGAACATACTTAACCCCTTCCCTGCCCCCTAGTGTTAACCCCTTCACTGCCAGTGGAATTTTTATAGTAATCCAAAGCATTTTTATAGCACTGATCGCTATAAAAATGCCAATGGTCCCAAAAAAGTGTCAAAAGTGTCCGAAGTGTCCGCCATAATGTTGCAGTACTGAAAAAAATCTCTGATCGCCGCCATTACTAGTAAAAAAAAAATCATAATAAAAATGCCATGAAACTACCCCCTATTTTGTAAACGCTATAACTTTTGCGCAAACCAATCAAACGCTTATTGCGTTTTTTTTTAACGAAAAATATGTAGAAGAATACGTATCGGCCTAAACTGAGGAAAAAAAATGTTTTTTTATATAGTTTTGGGAGATATTTATTATAGCAAAAGGGAAAAAATATTGCATTTTTTTCAAAATAGTCGCTCTATTTTTTTTTATAGCGCAAAAAAATTAAAAACGCAGAGGTGATCAAATACCACCAGAAGAAAGCTCTATTTGTGGGAAAAAAAGGACGCCAATTTTGTTTGGGAGCCACGTCGCACGACCGCGCAATTGTCAGTTAAAGCGACGCAGTGCCAAATTGCAAAATGTGCTCTGGTCATTGGGCAGCAATATGGTCCGGGGGTTAAGTGGTTAAGAGAATACACTACAACATACAGGTGAGGCTGCATCAAGAATCTGGACAAAGAAATACAAAATGTATTTGATATATAATACGTGTAACAAATATTGAATACAGAAAGTACAAAAATGATAACTAGAATTTGATGAAATACATCATAATAATTATATGCAAACATATGAAAAAGACAATAGAGACAACAACTAATCCACAGAGCTACCCCAGCACCCAACAAGTTCCAGGTGGTGGGGTCTGGTCTGGTATGGTGTTCAAGGTGAACCCCACGCCAAAAAAAAATAACATTGTGGTGTCCCCCCAAAATCCATACCAGACCCATATCTGAGCATGCAACCTGGCAGGTCAGGAAAGGGGAGTGGCGGTGAGCCACTCCCCTCCTGAACCATACCAGGGAACATGCCCTCAACATGGGGGGGTGCTTTGGGGCAGGGGGGCTCCACCCCAAATTCATCCATGTCTTTATAGACCTTGCTTTGTCCACTGGTACACATGTCCCCGCATCCATGTCCCAGCATCCATGTCCCTGCATCCATGTCCCTCTGTAACGGGAATGCACCGTGACAGACTGAGATATTCCTATGTCTAGGGTCACCTTATGTCCACTAGGGCCATAGGGTGACAAAGAATCATAATTCATATGTTACAGAAGACATTAATAAGGGACATTAATAATAATTCATGTTTGCAGGATGTCTTCAAATATCAAAAGCTGTTAGCTATGCAATCTGGGCACACATGCTTTTGAAAGGTGTTAATTCAGGTCTACAAGACCAGAGTGAGTCATACCTTTGTATAATATGCTATTGAAATATCTTAAGGTGTTGGCTATTCATGTGAAAGACATTCCGTTGAAGGTGTGGATTGCACCCACTCTCACAAGACTCTGCCATTGTGTGATAAAGCTGTCTAGATAAACTTATTCAACTAGATGTCTGTGTTACTATTCAAGCTTAATTGAACCCTATTGAAGATACGGTGCCGTCATGTCTAGCTACCAATTAAAGAGTTATCCTCAGTGAGTGAATAGGGGGGTGGGGACTGCATTGTCCTGTGATAAACTGCATTATGCTTGAGACTGTATAAGAAGCTGAGAAAATACTAATAAATTATCATATCTTTGGAAGCAAGAACGGAGCTCTGTCTCGTCTTATTCTGGGAAAGGATATGGATCGTGTATGCAATATTGTCGGAGTGTGTCAGATAAGCTTGTCGTGGATGGATGGAAGGTCGTAAGCGGTGGTGACCGTTACATTGGTGGCACAGCAGTGGGATGATTCCATCACCAGAAGGACGGCTACAAGGACACAGGACAATGGAGACGGTGTATGAACGGATGAAGCTCTCTTCCCTCATGGACTTACTGGAGAGCCGGGGCAGACCGGCCAGCAACCGTAAGAAAAGGGACATTATCGCAGAACTGGTTGAAATGAATAGAGCTAAAAGGCCCGCCGTAACGGACAGGACATCCGAGGAAGAAAGTTTTGATCGGGCTGTTAACCTAAGACTGGCACATTATGGTCCTAACCCTCCACCGGAGATCAGGGACCGAGTTATTGCGGCTCTGAATGCCACCTTGCTACAGCGAAGAAGTGCTGCAGCAGCTGAAGTCACAGCAGCACCAGCTAAAGGGAGAGGAGAGGTGCAGATACCAGTCTCCATGGAAGAGGAATTCCAAAGAAGGTTACAAGAGATGCGGATACAGCATAGAGGACCAGTATCAGAGGAGATCCTGTTGGGATGGTCGGATGTGATTCGGTGCCAACTCTGGAAGGAAGCGTTAGCTCTGGAGCAGCAACACCAAGGAAAGGTCCTGCCCTCCATCTATGCAAGGTACTGGCCGCAGTATGACGTACGAATGCTGTTGTTGGGGAAACAACCGAAGCAGGAGTGGACAGCTAAGTTAAGCAGGCTGATCCGGGCAGAGATGCAGCTGGATGAGAGCTACAGAGCCCTCCAGTGGTATGTAGCCCAAGAGTGCCCGTGGCCAGCAGATGACAGCCCCACAGAAGGCTATGACTATGATGGCCTGGGATTATTATATTGGAGGATGTCCAGTGATCCCGACTTTGGGGATGATCGGGAGTGACGCTTGGAGGACATAATGGAGCACAGAGAGGAGAAATTGAATATCTCGGGAGGCCACTGGTCACACGAAGATTTAGAATTTCTGGCCATTCGGGAATGGGAGCTGGAGGTCGCCTACAGACAGCTGCTAGACTCGGCTCAGCAGCAGGATGGGGCTCCCATTGCCTGGGACTATGAGGAAAGTTCAGATGACAACTGTGAACTGCTGGCTGATGAATCGGCAGTGGAAAATATGGAGATTTTCATCCCTAAAGCCGAAGCGGATGGTGTGGAGTTCCAGGGAGCCGGGGCGGTTGGCCCCCCTCTCCAGAAACAAGCTGAGGTGGTAAAGCTTTTACCCCCAGCTGAATCACTGGCAACAGAGCAGGGTACCCCAAGCCTCTGCTCCCAACTAGCAGAAGAGGGGGACCCTGTGGTAGTGGATGGGACTGTGGTCTCCACTCACAGCAACCCAGCGGAAGAGCTGGCAACAGAGCAGAGTGTCATAGGCCTCTGCTCCTCACTAACAGAAGAGGGGGATCCTGTGGTAGTGGATGGGACTATGGTCTCCACTCACAGCAACCCAGCGGAAGAGCTGGCAACAGAGCAGAGTGTCATAGGCCTCTGCTCCTCACTAACAGAAGAGGGGGTTCCTGGGGTAGTGGATGGGACTTCAGTCTCCACTGGCACAACTCCAGAAAATGGTACAGGACTGGGACAGGAGGATGTCTGCTTTGCTTTGCAAGCACCGGGGGGTTTTCACCAAGCACCAGTGGATGGGACTTCAGTCTCCACTGGTATACCCCAGGAAGGGGGGGCAGTTGGCCCAGACCCCCAACAGCATGATGGACTGAGCCCAGCTACCCTGCCTTCTCCCCAGCGGCAGGCGTGTTCTCTGAGAGAGGCAGAGGTTGGCGGGGTGAGTAATGCTCAGTTTGGAGCCATTTATTTGGGGTACAGTATGGATACCAGCATTGGAGGACGGGAACTACTGACGGACTTCGGAGTCAACCCGTTTGGGGTTACCACCTGTGTCCGTCTCCCACCGAAAGGGGAGAGATGTAACGGAATGCACCGTGACAGACTGAGATATTCCTATGTCTAGGGTCACCTTATGTCCACTAGGGCCATAGGGTGACAAAGAATCATAATTCATATGTTACAGAAGACATTAATAAGGGACATTAATAATAATTCATGTTTGCAGGATGTCTTCAAATATCAAAAGCTGTTAGCTATGCAATCTGGGCACACATGCTTTTGAAAGGTGTTAATTCAGGTCTACAAGACCAGAGTGAGTCATACCTTTGTATAATATGCTATTGAAATATCTTAAGGTGTTGGCTATTCATTCCGTTGAAGGTGTGGATTGCACCCACTCTCACAAGACTCTGCCATTGTGTGATAAAGCTGCCTAGATAAACTTATTCAACTAGATGTCTGTGTTACTATTCAAGGTTAATTGAACCCTATTGAAGATACGGTGCCGTCATGTCTAGCTACCAATTAAAGAGTTATCCTCAGTGAATTAATAGGGGGGTGGGGACTGCATTGTCCTGTGATAAACTGCATTATGCTTGAGACTGTATAAGAAGCTCTGTCTCGTCTTATTCTGGGAAAGGATATGGATCGTGTATGCAATATTGTCGGAGTGTGTCAGATAAGCTTGTCGTGGATGGATGGAAATTCGTAAGCGGTGGTGACCGTTACACCCTCCATCCATGTCCCTGTATCCATGTCCCTCCATCCATGTCCCTCCACCCATGTCCCTCCATCCATGTCCCTCCATCCATGTCCCTCCATCCATGTCCCTTCATCCATGTCCCTGCATCCATGTCCCTCCATCCATGTACCCCATACCTAGCAGCCGCCGCTGCCGCCGCCCGTGGGACATCACAGCTTTCATTTGAATAGCTGTTTTCCCGGCCGCGTATAGACAGACACTCCCCCTTGCTCGGGATTGGACAGATCACGATCACTCATCCAATCCCGAGCAAGGGGGAGTGTCTGTCTATACGCGGCGGGAACACTACAGCTATTCAATTGAAAGCTGTGATGTTCCCGCACGCTTTAACCATGCGGCGGTGGCTTTCGTTGCGGCGGACGGCGGCTTTCATTGCGGCGGACGGCGGCTTTCGTTGCGGCGGACGGCGGCTTTCATTGCGGCGGTTGCGGCGGGGCGGGTGGTCAGGTCAAGTATTCTATTTGGGTATCGGGGGTATTTGCGGGAGTACAAGTACTCCCGCAAATTCTCGGTATCGGTCCCGATACCGATACTGGTATCGGTATCGGGACAACCCTATATAAAATTGGCTAAGATTTAGCAGAGTGGACTCAACGTTAATGAGCTCTGTATAGGCAAGCAGAAGAGGTTTTAACAGCCAGACAGCTTTACATACAGTATTATATATAATGAAGACCTGATGTCTCCTGAAGGTAGGTTCCTCTAAAAAGCAATTGCGATCAACCGGCCATAGCCTATTGCGATGTTCTAACAAAGTGGGGAATATTGAAGGTTTCTCATCTGTCAACATTTCTGGAACATATTGTAATGTTATCCTATCACAGCCTAGGTTTATGTATTCTCCAGCCCCTTGAGCAACACTGAGGCCTTGTACACACGGCTGAATATATCCGCTGTGAACGGTCCCCGGACCGTTTACAGCGTATATTTACGCCGGGGTGTTTTGATCCGATGGCTGTACACACCATCGGATCAAATTCCCCGCCGACGGACAGCGCGGTGACGCGGCGGTGACGTTGACGCCACCACGTCACCGCACCAGGAAGTAAACACTTCCGTGCGCATGCGTCGGATCCATTCACAGGATACGACGCATGTGCGGCAAGATATGTCCGCTGGTTTGCCGTACTAACCAGCGGACATATCTGACGGCCAGCTATCCGGCGGAATTATTTCAAAGCAGCTTTGAAATTTTTCCGCCGGATGAATCCGGCAAAAAGCGTCCGTTTGCCCCTCAGACAGGGGATTTTTCGGCTGAAATGGTCCGTCGGACCATGTTCAGCGGAAATATCCCCTCGTGTGTACAAGGCCTTACTGTATAATTTCACTTATTTGGATCTGAGATTTAAAGTAGTTCATCCATGTAGTCTTTATAATTATATGGTTAACTTGTGGACTGCTAGTTTGGTGGAGCAGGGATGCAAGCATTTTGGTTAGAACAACATTTTATTTAGATCTACCTTTTAAAAATCCATTACACCATAGACATATGGTACAATGCCTGACATATAGTCATATGTTATATTCTTATATGAGTTTGAATTAAAGAAACGGGGTAGCAGATGGCAAAACATACCTGCTTCTACCTATGTTTGTGAGTAGGATGTTAGAACATCTGGCACATGCCCACACAACTTATTAATGTTGTATTGTTTATATAGGCCTGATTTTATCCAAATCATGTTTAAATTGTTAGAGTTCTAATACCATCTGGCCAACAAACATGCAATTAGGAGATACATCTGGCTCATCTCAAGAAAAACATTCCATATGTTATGCACAAATGTGAGATTTTCTTGGCTACTATGACTGTCAATTCAGTAAATTGTATATTTTGCGCTTGTGCACAATCTCTTGCTGGTCACTGGTGAAGAAATTTAGGTTCACACATACTTGTGGCATTTTAGGTTACTCTGAAGAGTACATAACCTTGATAGCCTTGAGAACCCCAGCCAGAAGAAATAAGCCTGGATTTACAGCATTAAAGTGGATGTAAACCCACTCTCATCCTTTCTGAACTACTGCCATAGTGCAGATCTATAAGGATATACACGCCGCCTGCATGTATCCTTACCTGTCAAATGTCTCCCCTCTGTCTGTTATAAGAACTGAAAAACTGCAGAATCTGAGTGTGCCATTGCTGAATGGCATCATGCTGTAAGTGTCGGGGGAGTGACATCACCGTTGCTCCGGCCAGTCACTGCACCGGAGCAGCGATACCCAGTAGGAAGAGGGTAAAAGATGGACCATTCGTGGAGGCGAGGAAATCGGGAACATCGCAGGCTTCGGTTTCAGGTAAGTGACACATATTGGCAGTGCCGATCCTGACCTCCCTGAGGCCCTAAGCAAAACATGTCAGATTGAAGTTGAGAAATGGACTGGGCTGCCGAAAATGACATGTCACATTAAAGTTGAGAAGCGGGGGAGGGGGTGTTCTGCTGTCGAAAATGGCATCTTACATTAAAGTGAGAAGCGGGGGGGGGGGTGCTGATTTCTTACCTCTTCTCCCATTCAGCCAGTGAGTTTAAGAAGCTGGGTGAGGGGACAAAAATGACTTCTCACCAGAGGGCCTCTAGTAATTTGGGGGGGCTTTGCGGGGCCCTAAGCGGCTTGCATAGTGAGCCTATAGGGTGGATCGGCCCTGCATAATGGGCTACTAGCCATCAGGGTTTACTTCCTCTCTAAAGATATTGGCATGGATGATAACAATGTTTGATGCAGTTGTGGAAAAAAATGATGGCTTCGGTGGTACAATTTTACTGTTTTATTTTGGTACATGAGTAATAGGGAGGATTTTGTCTGGAATACGATTTAATTTATATTAGTAAAATAATTGCTACCAAACAACTTTAGTACCAATATGTTGATAATGCCTGATGTGTTGAACAATTTTACCTATGGGTGAAGTTTGGAGCAAATTGCTATATCATTTAGGCTACATTTACACCATACTTTAGAATGAATTTGCATTTGGCTTCGTAAAGGATTTGCATGGCTCCACTCATTGCCCTGAAAATAGTAATAATTTTCTTATTTTTGGGATATGTGATGAAATGTGAATACTTTTTCTTTTAGGAAGACTTTGCTGCACTACATACTAATTAGTACTTTTAAAACACATATTTCTTAAAAAAAAAAAAAAGTCATTACGGAAGATGAAATTGCTTGCAGCAACTATTCCATCCACTGAAGCAAAGCTAATTTAGTTTCTTAGGTGATACTGAGTAGAGCAATATTTAATGCTTATTCCCATTGTTGGCCGACTTTTACTTTCTTTTCCGTTAAAGTATTAGGAGTCTAATATGATGTAACCACAGAGCTGTGAGTCAGCAGACAGCACACTGATTATACAGAAAGCACAAAAGCAACAATTTGTCATCCAGTCACTTTATGTTGTACCTTAGATAATGTAGCCTAATGACCTGATATTACACAGTGACAAATTGCTGCTTCACAACGAAATATAAAAATGCCATACTCCTAATGAAAGAATCATTCTTGCTGTGTGCACTATCTATATCCAAAATGCAGTGCGGTTATGTAGATGTACAGCTGTCAAATGGGAGACTTCGCAGAGCCTATAGTAATAGCTTCAGCATGTGTATTTTAGCATACAGCTCAAAGATTATGGTTTTGACAATTAGTTTAAAACTTCTTTACATTTTCAAAAACATATAACCCACTTCATGACAAAGATAAAACAAATCCTAATGTCCCACTCTAGGCAAAAACAGCACCTCCCTCTCACCCCCCTCTAATCTATCCTGATACTCTTTTTACCCCCTTACCCAGTGATGTACGCATCTAGGTCCCTCACTGCTGACAATTAGTGTTGAGCGGAATACGCCATATTCGATTTTGCGATATTGCGCGAATATATAGAAGAATATTTGCGAATATTCGCTAATATCGAATATTCGTGATATTTTATCCAAAAATTTTTTGCGAAATTTCGCTACTGTTCCTAACTGTACCAGTTTAGGAGATATTCTTTATACTTACAGGTAAGCCTTATTATAGGCTTACCTGTAAGTGAAAGTGGTAGTATAGAGTATACTACCACTTTAACCACATTCCGCCCCGCCTATAGCGAAATGATAGCCGGGCAGTGACTTTCCCATTCTGACTAGACTACATATGATACATAAAAAAATAAACAAAAAATCCAAGTGTAAAAACACATTTCCAAACTATTAATCATACAAAGGTGAAAACAATCTTACATTCATAAATTACTGTATTTATTGGCGTATAACACTCACTTTTTTTACCCTGAAAATAGAAGGTAAACTGTGCCTGCGTGTTATACGTAGGGGGCTGTGGAAAGTTTTTTTTTTCCTGAAACTTCCCTCATAAAGTTAGGGTGCGTGTTATATGCCTGTGCGTGTTATACACCGATAAATACGGTAGGTAGAATCCCTCCAATGTGTGAATTCACCTCCACCACATGTAAGGATGTACTCTACCGCAGAGCATGGACCTCTTATTATGGAAGGTCACATAAGCTGTAAAATCTCCTCCAGCACAGTTACACTTATTATTATTATTGTAAAGCAAACAACAAATAGGACAAAATAACAGAAAAAGTTAATGTGCATATCTATTCACCCCCCTAAAGTCAATACTTTGTAGACCCACCTTTTGTGGCTATCACAGCTCCGAATCCCTTTGGATAAGTCTCTATGAGCTTGCCCCATCTTACCACTGGGATTTTTGCCAATTCCCCCTTGCAAAACTGCTCCAGCTCCTTCAAGTTGGATGGTTTGCGCTTGTGAACAGCAATCTTTAAGCCTGACCACAGATTTTCTATTAGATTGAGACCTGGGCTTTGACTAGGGCATTCCAACACATTTACATGTTTCCCCTTATACCCATACTCAAGTGTTGCTTTAGCAGTGTGTTTAGGGTCATCGTCCTGCTGGAAGGTGAACCTCCATCCTAGCCTCAAATCACACACAGAGTAGTACAGGTTTTGCTCAAGATTATCCCTGTATTTAGCACCATCCATCTTTCTCTGACCAGTTTCCCAGTCCCGACTGCTGAAAAACATCTCCACAGCATGATGCTGCCACCACCATGTTTCACTGTGGGGATGCTGTTCTTTGGGTGATGTGATGTGTTGGGTCTGCCCCAGACATAGCATTTTCTTTGATGGCCATACATTTTAGGAGTCTCCCACATGCCTTTTCGCAAACTCAAAATGTGCCATTTTGTTTTTTGCTGAAAGTAATGGCTTTCTTCTGGCCATTTTGCCATAAAGCCCAACTCTATGAAGCATAAGAATTATTGTGGTCCTATGTACATATACTTCAGTCTCTGCTGTGGAACTCTGCAGCTCCTCCGTGGTTACCTTAGGTCTCTGTGCTGCCTCTCTGATTAATGCCCTCCTTGCCTGGTCTGTGAGTTTTGGTGTGCGGCTACCTCTTGGCAGGTTTGCTGTTGTGCCAGGTTCTTTCCATTTGGTTATGATAGATTTGATGGTGCTCCTAGGGATCATCAAAGATTTGGATATTTTTTTATAACCTAACCCTGACATGTACTTCTCAACAACATTGTCCCTTACTTGTTTGGAGAGTTCCTTGGTCTTCATGGCAGTGTTTGGTTTGTGGTGCCTCTTGCTTAGGTGTTGCAGCCTCTGGGGCCTTTCAAAAAGGTGTGTATATGTAATGACAGATCATGTGACACTTAGATTGCACACAGGTGGACATCATTTCACTAATTATGTGACTTCTAAAGGTAATTATCATTTTTGTTATTTCTGAAAAATAGTTTTTATGTATATATGTTTCTAATTTTACTTCAACAACTTAGACTATTGTGTTCTGATCCATCACATATAGTTCAGATAAAAAAAAAAAATGAACCAAAGGCTGATAATTTTAATAAACAGGCTCAGATTTGAGTCATTTTGAGGGGACAGCAAATTTACACTGTTATACAAGCTGTACCCTCACTACTTTACATTGTCGCAAAGTGTCATTTATTCAGTGTTGTCACATGAAAAGGTATATCATTAAATATTACAAAAATGTGAAACATGTACTCACTTTTGTGAGATATTGTATACTGTGAGATTCTTTATTAATTGTAGCACTATGCATGTGATGTTTTTGCTTTAGTGCCCTTGCAGGTTACAATATGTGGGCCGCACCACCCGTGTGTTGAATGTTAGATTAAATAAACACATTGCTAACATTCACAAAGGGTCTCATGACACTATGATCTGTATGTTCCTACTATCACGCATTTTACATGTTTGGATGTTCTGTGGTGACTGCCTTCCTTTTTTACCATGCAATGCTGTGTTTACTATGGATACTTGTAAGTGAAGTGCAATACTTTATATTAAAAGCAACCCTTAAGATGTTTTACAGGATCCAGCATTTTATGGTTTATTTGGATCTGACTACACGATCGTCGTTTAAGTGGAGTCCCCCTGGAGGCTCTGGAGCTGATGTTCCTGATGTGGTTCCTTTGTATATCCCCTAAATATGACCCCTAATGGTACTTATTTAACAGGCCTGTTTGACCCTTCAAAATAAAGGGATCCGGATCTCTGGCGAGAGTCCAACCTATTCTGGTGTTGGTTGCGTCGTGTTCACATGGTGAGGGGATTGGATAACCTTTTTCACAGTTGACAGTTGGAGTTTGCCATTTGACCATTATGTTCCATTTGGGAGACTGATTTTTCTGGACTGTTTATTTATTTATAATGTTTAAAGTATTTTTTAATATCAATCACTGTAGCGCAACACATCTTTATTTTGTTGCTGTATGGGAATGTAGGCAGAATTAGAAACAATTATCAAAGAAATGAATAGAACTTTACTATTACCTGGAAGAACATTGGCTGTGACCCTTTATATTTTTTGTTTTGTAAAAGTAACAGATAAAACAGCTTTATTAAGTTAACCATAAACCAGTAATCATGCTTATACTGTTAACATAAATATTCAATTAAAAACAAAAAAACAAACAAAAAGAAAACAAGCTCAGCCATTACAGCTCAATGTAACCAATAGAATAAACATATCATTGAATAACTGTCCTCTTCACTGAGAGAAAGACTAAATCCACATAATTTGAGCTGTGAAAAAAGAGAGTAATCTTGACAATCTATAAACTGTTGCTTGTATGTTGATACAGTTCTCTCTTTTTTATATTGCAGGTCTCCGTGAATAATACATGGAAAAAACATTGAACATCAATGAGACTTCAACTGCCAAGTGAGACTTTTTTACTCTATAGGTGCTACCATAGGAAAAAAACACTCCAATCAACCACATCCCTATGGCCGCGTACACACGATCAAATCTATCTACTGGAAACGGTCTGACAGACCGTCTCAGCAGACAGATTCGACCGTGTGTACGGGCGAGCAGACGGATTTGTCCAGCAGACAGATTTTAAAGCCTGCTTTAAAATCTGTCTGCTGGGAACCCGTTGGACCGATATGTCTGCTGGTTAGTACGCTAACCAGCAGACATATCTGGCCGCACATGCGTCGAATGGATTCGACGCATGCACGGAAGTGTTTTACTTCCTGGTGCGGTGACGTGGCAGCGTCAACATCACCGCCACGTTACCACGCTGTCTGCTGGCGGGGATTTTGGTTTGATCGTGTGTACAGCGATCAAACCAAAACAGACAAATCTGATCAAATCGGTCTGTTAGACCAATTTGAACAGATTCATTTGCTCGTGTGTACGGGGCCTATGGGTGGGTAATCCACTGCAACTGTTTGCCTCTGTTGGCAGAATTTGAAAAAAAGGTCCAAAAATAAATACAACTATACATTTACCTGGAATATATTTGACCAACGCCCTTATTTATTGATTATTAAAAGTATCAGATATCAGACTTTAACCATTTGACCACTGGACACCCTTAATAACCAGACCAATTTTCAGCTTTGGGTGCTCTCACATTTTGAATGACAATAACTCAGTCATACAACACTGTATCCATATGAAATTTTCGTCCTTTTTTTCACACAAATAGAGCTTTCTTTTGGTGGTATTTGATCACCTCTGCAGTTTTCATTTTTTTTTCGCTATAAATGAAAAAATAATGTACATTTTGTAAAATTTCTACTTTGCGAAAAATAAATTTTTCTTCATAAATTTGGACAAAAATGTATACTGCTACATATCTTTGGTAAAAAAAAAATGTGGATATATTTAGTCTGGGTGAAAGCTAAAGGGTCTACAAGCTATGGTGCTAATTACTGAAAATGTATCAATTTGATCACACCTGATGAACTGACAGCCTATCTCAGTTCTTGAGACCCTAACAAGCCAGTAAAGTACAAATACCCCCCAAATCACCCATTTTTGGAAAGTAGACATTCCAAGGTAGTTATTAAGAGGCATAGTTAGTTTTTTGAAGTTGTCATTTTTTCCCACAATTCTATGCAATGTTAGGATTTTTTTTATTTTTATTTTTTTCACACCAAATTGTCATTATAACAGGTTATTTCACATGGCATGCACATTCCACAAATGACACTCCAAAATATATTCTGCTGCTCCTCCTGAGTATGGTGACACCACATGTGTGAGACTTTTACACAGCCTGGCCACATACAGAGGCCCAACACTGAAGTAGCAACTTCAGGCGTTCTAGGAGCATAAAATACACATCTAATCTCTCAACCACCTATTACAATTTTGAAGGCCTTGGAGCTCCAGGACAATGGAAACGCCCACAAAGTGACACCATTTTGGAAAGCTAACACCCCAACGTATAATATATGAGGCATAATGAGTCTTTTGAACGGTTCATTTTTTTCCAGATGTTTTTGGAAAATGTGGAAAAAAAATGAAAACGCATTTTTTTTTACACAAAGTTGTCCAATGATAGGATATTTCCAACACATAGCATGTACATGGCAAAAATTACAACCCAAAATATATTCTGCTGCTCCTTCTGAGTATGGCGATACCACATGTGTGAGCTTTTTTAACAGCCTGGCCACATAGAGGCCCAACATCTAAGAAGCACCAACAGGTGTTCTAGGGACATGAATTACACATCCAATTTCCTTACAATCTATAACATTTTTGAAGGCCCTTCATATTTCTAAACACAGCATGTACATACCAAGAATTACACCCTAAAATACATTCTGCTGAGTAATGGGTGAAACAAAAAAGATTACCTGTGGTTTTGTAGTGCAATTTTCCACAGGAGGAGAGCCCTGATCCAGGCAGCAGGCAGGGATGTGGTCAGTGACAGTACATGGAATTGTCCAGGCAGCAGGCAGGAATATTGTCCATAGTCAGTGCAGGCAGGGATACTGTCTATATACAGTCCAGGGCCAGTGCAAGTAGAACCATTGCCAGCAGTGCCAAAATATTGGTCCTGGTAGTATTCAGGAACATGGTCCAAGTAGCAGGCCAGAAAAGAATAGGGACAGGGGTAGAGACTTCTCCCACCCAAATCTCTTTGAAGCCTCCAAACCAGACCCTAATCCAGAAATGAGAAAACTAAAAAAAATAGTTTTCTTCATCCAGAAAAACAATTCTGGAGCCCCTCACATATGTGAGACCCCTGTGTTTTCACTAGCATAGCAGGGTAAAATATCAATCCAAGAGGCAGGCAAAAAACGTGGTCCAACAGTCCATGGTCAGTTCCAGAGAAGGCATAGGTATGTACAGTTAAGCATTAGGCAGAAGCATGGTCGCATGACAGGCCAGGGTCAGTTCCAGAGCAGGCAGAGGTAGGTACAGTTAGGCGTTAGGCAAAAGCATGGCCGTAACAGGCCAGGGTCGGTTCCGGAGAAGGCAGAGATATGTACAGTGCAGTGTCATAAGGGGTGTGGAGGAAAATGACACGGAAATGAGAACTACCTAATAATTTTGGAGGGTATGGTAACGGCGGAAACATACACCTATACAGAGGACTGGTTGGGAGGGGCAATCGGGACAACAATGCACAGTGTCTTTTCTGACTCCTCTTCTGGCGCACACACAGCATTTTTTTTTACGTCTTGTACCTCTTTCAGGGGAGGGGGATTTCTCAGGAAAGTGACGCTCGTGGAGTCTGCTCTTGGAATCAGAGCGAATATTTGCAGGTGGGCTTTCAGGGTAAAAAAGGGTGGTGATAAATTCTTCTTGGTATTGCAGATAGGATACAGGGTTTTCTGTAGATTTTTTGTAAATAACATAAGTGTTATACATGGCCAAAGTGAAAAAATAAATGGACACTTTCTTATACCAGTGACGGGATTTTCTTGTGGGAAGGTAGGGTTCAATCATCTGTTGAAGTCCACTCCCCCATAAACAAATTATAATCATAGATGCATGTTGGTTTTTGGATTGGGCGGTTTCTTTTGGGGACTTCCACGTAGGTGTCGTTGTGGATCGTTGTAAGCATGTGGACATTTTGTTTGTCCCTCCACCTGACAGCCAATAGCTCCTGGTTCCTCAATGATGCCGACTCCCCTCGTCTGAGCTTTTCATTGACCAGTTTTTGTGGGAAGCCCGGTGGTCACCGGCGGCACTCGTGGGCACTGATGTGATGCAGATAAGCACTGGTGGGCACAGGTGGCACTGATGGGCACAGGTGGCACTGATGGGCACAGGTGTGACACTGATGGGCTCAGGTGTGGCACTGATGTGCACTGGTGTGAACTGTAGTGGCACTGGTGTGGACTGTAGTGGCAATGGGGTTAGTTTGGTGGCACAGAGGTGGCAGAGGTGGCACATATGTGGCACTTTGGGGCACAGATGTGGCACTTTGGGCCACTTTGGGGCACAGATGTGGCACTGCTGGGCACTGCTCAGTGGAAAAATACTCACTGTTTGGGTCACACATCACTCTCCTCTCACGCTGGATCGGTGTGAGGAGAGGAGAGTGATGAACTTGCAATGACCCTGCTGTCTGTTTGTTTACATTTGTGATCGCTCCGTCATTGGACGGAGCGATCACGTGGTAAACGGCCAATGTCATTGGCCGTTTACCGAGATCCGTGTTGCTACGTGTCCCATGGACCCGGTGCACACGGAAACGATTCTCTGGGAGGACGTTAATTAACGGCCTCCCAGAGTTAAGCAACCACCCTGTAGACGTACTTTTGCTATAGGGCGATTGTAAAGTGGTAAAAACAAGCTTTTGTGCTAATGACATATTTTATTCCTTAGTACCTTAGTATGGTAACTACCTTCACCAGCCCTATGGGAAAAGAATGAGAGGAAATATTAAATTGCTTGAGGGCCAATCACACTTTGGGGTCAATTCACAAAGCTTTATTTTCAGATTGCGAGTGTTATTTTAACGATTTTGCACGTTATTGAAGCTAGTTCAATTCACTAAACGATTTAACGCTTTGAAAAATCATCAAATAACGTTTCCCTACACAGAACCGATATTTTAAGGTGTGGATCCTTATTAAAGAGTCAAATCGTTATTTTAAAGATTCAAAACGTTATTTTAAAGAGTCAAATCGTTAAATATGTACAGAAGTGCAATTCACAAAATTTTTTTTGACAGTTATCAATCGTTAAGCAATCGTTAAATTAACACCTCCCTCAGGGTGGCGTTATGACATTTCCCAGGCGATATTTTGTTGTTAGGGGAAGCTTTTGGCGATTTTTGTAGTGTAGTGAAGTTTTTAGTAGTGTTGGGCAAGATAGAACCGTGCTCTATTTGAACTTAAAATTATCCAGAGGCGAAGAAGAACATGTTAGAATGTTGTTCAGATTTTTAAACGTGTATTCCGTTCACATACTATTTTGGATGACTTTTCTGAAACCCAGGTGATAGCTAAATTCCGATTATCATCTCCCATGATTTATTCTTTGTATGAGGAAATACACATGGCTTTAGAAAAGCACACACTAGAAGTTTTGCACATCACATGTAGTGTTGAGCAGAATATGCCATATTCGAATTCGCGATATATCTCGAATATATAGTCGAATATTCGACATATATTCGCTAAATACGAATATTCGTGATATTTTTTGGAAATTAAATGATTGCGAATTTTCCCGAATTTTTGCGAATTGCGAATTGCGAATTGCGAATGCGAATATTCAAGAAATGCGGAATGGAGCACTCTGATTGGCTCAGAATATTCGTGATATATTACAATATAAAATAATTGCGAATATTCGAGAAATGCGGAATGGAGCACTCTGATTGGCTCAGAATATTCGTGATATATTACAATACAAAATAATTGCGAATATTCGAGAAATGCGGAAGGAGCACTCTGATTGGCTCAGAATATTCGTGATATATTACAATACACAATAATTGCGAATATTCGAGAAATGCGGAAGGAGCACTCTGATTGGCTCAGAATATTCGTGATATATTACAATACACAATAATTGCGAATATTCGAGAAATGCGGAAGGAGCACTCTGATTGGCTCAGAATATTCGTGATATATTACAATACACAAAAATTGCGAATATTCGGCAAATGCGGAAGGAGCACTCTGATTGGCTCAGAATATTCGTGATATATTACAATATAAAATAATTGCGAAATTTCGAGAAATGCGGAATGGAGCACTCTGATTGGCTCAGAATATTCGTGATATATTACAATATAAAATAATCGCGCGATATCGCTATTACCGAATAATCGCATTGCGATTTTTCGGAAATATAAAATGAGCGCTGCAGCTACTCGGCCCAAGGTCTCTAATCATACCAGCAATGCTTTTAGACGTCGATGGGGATCTCTAGGATGTGATCTGTTCTAAAAAAAAATGTAAAACATTCGAATATTCGAAATAGCGAATATTCGCCGCGATATTCGCGTTATTCGCGAATACTCGAATATGCAATATTCGTAGCGAATATTCGCAATGCGAATATTCGTGAGCAACACTAATCACATGCTTAATCTCCATGTGTATTGCTTGTGTCTCTCTCTCTGTATCTGCTCTTTTCCACATGCAGCTGTTCTCCTCCCCTTCTGCTCCCAGAATGCATCTCTCCAGCATTATTTAACGATCTTAAGAGTTATTTTAACGTCCCAAATGTTAATAATAACGTCTGAGTAGTTAGCATAACGTTTGGATAAAGAGTCAGTTGAAAACCATAACGACTATGTTAAATAACGATTATAGCTTTCGTGAATACCATGTTTGCTAGCGTTAAATAAGGAGTGCTAATTTAACACCTGAAGAAAACCAATAACGTTTCTCTTTGTGAATTGACCCCTATGTGCTGTAAAACAATTGTTTCTGATGTGTCCCATTCACACTGCATTGCAGCCTAGCGCTGCAGGGTGCTGTGATAAAATGAAGAGTGCTGCATTTTATCGCAACACACTGCCCCGATTCGCACTGCAGTGTCAGGCAGCGGAGTGCAGCGTGTTGTTGGACATTGCAGTGAACGAATACAAAACAAAACAAAAAAAAGTGAGCAGTGCAGTGCAATGTGATGAATTGTGCACCACACTGCCCCCTAGCATAACGCAGAGCAGCCACAGTGTGTATTGGCCCATAAATCAATCTAAGCCAAACACTTTTTAGGAATCACCATATTATGGTAATTAGTCAAGAGCAAATCAGTGTTTTGGATCAATATTTGATTAGACAAAGATGACCTTATGCACAGATTAATTAAAAAAAAAAAAAAAAAAAAAAAAACCTTCCCCTTAGTTTCTGCTATAAAACTTTGCAAATAAACAATCTTTCTTTATATATTAAATATATAATATTAATTTATTTGATATAGAATATTGTATATTTTACATTTAATAAATCTGCTTCATTTTTGGAGGTCCTAAAATGCCAGGACAGTACAGGCATACCCCACTCTTATGTACACAATGGCCTTTATTTACTAAAGATGGAAAGTGCAAAATCAGGCTCACTTCTGCATAGAAACCAATGAGCTTCTAAACTCAGCTTGTTCAATTAAAGTGGAGATTCATCCAAATAACATCTATATCAGACTAAATTCTCTATACTTCTAACATGTACAATTGGCATTTTTTTTTTTTGGCTGCACATACCTTATAATCTATATTTGCAATCCGGCTTCCGGGTACTTCTCCCGCAGGGGTAGGCGTTTCCAAGCTGAGCCGCAATGTAATCTGGGAGATCGCCCAGATTATTGATGTCTATCAGAAAATTTTCCACCCGGCGGATAAGGCCCCGCCCCCCGTATTGCGTAGTTGCGTCACGAGTGTCACAGAGTTTCCGAAAGAACCCAAACATGCAGAGATGCGCGTCTGCTCTATACAGCGCCTGCGGAGTCAGCTCTACATGGCTCCTAGTCGGTACGCAGGTGCCGTGTAGAGCTGACTCGCAGCTCTGCATGTTCGGGGTCTTTCGGAAACTCTGTGACACTCGTGACGCAACTACGCAATACTGGGGGCGGGGCCTTAGCCGCCGGGGGAACATTTTCTGATAGACATTAATCATCTGGACGAACTCCCAGATTACATTGCGGCTCAGCTTGGAAACGCCTACTGTACTCCTGCGGGAGAAGTACCCGGAAGCCGGATTGCAAATATAGATTATAAGGTATGTGCAGCCAAAAAAAAATGTCAATTGTACATGTTAGAAGTATAAAGAATTTAGTCTGATATAGATGTAATTTGGGTAAACCTTAGCTTTAAGCCTTAGTAATAAAACGTGGAAGCTCATTGGTTTTTATGCAGAAGTGAGCCTGATTTTGCAATTTTCAGCTTTAGTAAATAAACCCCATTATTTACTTAAAAGTGGGGTATGCCTGTACAAACACACCCAAACGCCCTCTTTTTAAAAAGTAGAAACTCCAAAGTATTAAGTAAAAGGCATAAAGAGTTTTTTGAAGTTGTATTTTTTTCCATTTTTTTGGGGGGGATTAACCACTTGACCATTGGGCACTTAAACCCCCTTCCTAACCAGACCAATTTTCAGCTTTCGGTGCTCTCACAATATGAATGACAATTACTCAGTCATACAACATTCTACCCATTTGAAATTTTTGTCCTTTTTTTCACACAAATAGAGCTTTCTTTTGGTGGTATTTGATCACTTCTGGGTTTTTTATTTTTTGCGCTATAAAAGAAAAACGACTGAAAATTCTGTAAAAAAAAAAAAAAAACTTGTTTCTGTCATATTAGCAGGTTATTTCTCACACACAGCATATGCATACCACAAATTACACCCCAAAACACATTCTGCTATTCCTCCCGAGTATGGCGATACCCCATGTGTGAGACTTTTACACAGCGTGGCCACATACAGAGGCCCAACATGCAGGGAGCGCCATCAGGCGTTCTGGAACACCCAGACCAATTCTGACATTTCTCTCCTACATGTAAAAATAATCATTTATTTGCTAGAAAATTACATAGAACCCCAAAACATTATATATGCTTTTTTAGCAAAGACCCTAGAGAATACAATGGCGGCCGTTACAACGTTTTATCTCGCACGGTATTTTCGCAGAAATTTATTGAACGCGTGTTTTTTTAAAAACTGTTTTGTGCTTAAAACAAAACAAAACAGTAAAGTTAGCCCAATTTTTTTCATAATGTGAAAGATGAAGTTACGCCGAGTAAATAGATACCCAACATGTCACACTTCAAAATTGCGCACACTCGTGAAATGGCGCCAAACCTCGCTACTTAAAAATCCCCATAGGCGGTATTGCAGAGTATCGCGCAGGGTATTGCAGAGTATTGGGGTATTGCAAAGTATCATGCAGGGTATTGGGGTATTGCCGAGTATTGGGGTATTGCCGAGTATTGGGGTATTGCCGAGTATTGGGGTATTGTTGAGTATTGAGGTATTGTTGAGTATTGGGGTATTGTTGAGTATTGGGGTATTGCCGAGTATTGGGGTATTGCAAAGTATCATGCAGAGTATTGGGGTATTGCCGAGTATTGGGGTATTGCCGAGTATTGGGGTATTGCAAAGTATCATGCAGAGTATTGGGGTATTGCCGAGTATTGGGGTATTGCCGAGTATTGGGGTATTGCAAAGTATCATGCAGAGTATTGGGGTATTGCCGAGTATTGGGGTATTGCCGAGTATTGGGGTATTGCCGAGTATTGGGGTATTGTTGAGTACTGGGGTATTGTTGAGTATTGTTGAGTACTGGGGTATTGTTGAGTACTGGGGTATTGTTGAGTACTGGGGTATTGTTGAGTATTGTTGAGTACTGGGGTATTGTTGAGTACTGGGGTATTGCCAGGTACTGGGGTATTGTGGGGTACTGGGGTATTGTTGGGTACTGGGGTATTGTTGGGTACTGGGGTATTGTGGGGTACTGGGGTATTGTGGGGTACTGGGGTATTGTTGGGTACTGGGGTATTGTTGGGTACTGGGGTATTGTGGGGTACTGGGGTATTGTGGGGTACTGGGGTATTGTTGTGGGGTACTGGGGTATTGGGGTTGGGTACTGGGGTATTGTACTGGGGTATTGTTGGGGTATTGTTGGGTATTGCTGGGTACTGGGGTATTGTTGGGTACTGGGGTATTGTGGGGTACTGGGGTATTGTGGGGTACTGGGGTATTGTGGGGTATTGTTGGGTACTGGGGTATTGTTGGGTATTGTTGGGTACTGGGTACTGGGGTATTGTTGGGTACTGGGGTATTGTGGGGTACTGGGGTATTGTGGGGTACTGGGGTATTGTGGGGTATCTGTTGGGTACTGGGGTATGTGCAACTGGGGTATTGGGGTATTGTGGGGTACTGGAATGGTATTAGAGTTGGGTACTGGGGTATTGTGGGGGTATTGTTGGGTACTGGGGGATTGCTGAAGGGTACTTGGGGATTGCAGGGTATTTACTAGGGGATTGCAGCATATGCTGGGTATGGCGATTGTGTGAGAGGGATGGCATGGATCTGTGACTAGCATGATATGTCACAGATCCGTAGCTGCACAGCTCAGCTGCTGACATTGCCCCAGAGTATTTATTGCCCCCCCCCCCCTCTCCTCAGAGTATTGCACAGAGTACTGTACAGAGTAGAGAGGAGAGCGTATTGGAGTATGGAGTAGCAGAACCGGCGTATTGCATGCAGAATGTACGCCAGGTTATGTTTACAAGTGATCGCGCCGTATCAGGGTATTGCGACGGCGCGATTGCACGTGGTAAACGTATGCCGCTATCATTGCGTATGCAATTTACCGTGTATGCCGTGTATGCGCCGGGTCTTCTAGTACCCGGCGATGCACGGACACTTTCGCGAGCGTGTCCCAGGGGACGCGATCAATTTGTCAGCAGGAAGTGCACGAGGTACGAGGGAGGAACCGGCGTCATCAAATGACGCCGGGTTTACACTGATCACGCCGTCATTCGACGGCGCGATCACGTGGTAAACCGCCGCTATCAGCGGCGATTTACCGTGATCCGTGACGGGTCCTCACACGCGTGTGCCGTAGCAGTAAATTGCCTTACCGCCCTAGGCGCGGTGGGGAAGTGGTTAAGAAAGAACGATGACAATAGATTTTTTTTCCCACAAAGGCATTATTTTAAGTTATTTATAACATACAGCATAGGCATACGACTTTACAGACATACCCTACTTTTAAGTACACAATGAGGTTTATTTACTAAAGCTATAAAGCGCAAAATCCGGCTCACTTCTGCATAGAAACCAATGAGCTTCCAGGATTTATTACCAGGCTTAATTTAACAAGCTGGGGTTAGAAGCTCATTGGTTTCTATGCAGAAGTGAGCCTGATATTGCGCTTTGCAAGTTTAGTAAATAAACCCCATTGTGTACTTAAAAGTGGGGTATGCCTGTAAACCGCAAATAACATTCTTCTACTTCTGAATATAGGGAGGCCATGTGTAAGATGTTTTTGCTTTCTAGACATGCAGTTGTGCTCATAAGTTTACATACCCTGGCAAACTTTTTTCACTCATGCTTAGTGTTTGGCTGAAGCCATTTATTATCAATCAACTGTGTTTACTCTTTGCCATCAATTTTGACCACATTTCCTGCGCCTTTGTAGCTCACACATGCCCAAATCACCTTTGTGTTTCAGAGTAGAATTGTGTACCTTTCATCATAGGTCTTGTTTACTCTCCAACTCTCCAAATGAAGCATTTATGGTTGTAGCCAAAAAGCGAAATTTTGGTCTCATCACTCCAAATGTGCCAGAAGGTTTGAGGCTTGTCTTTTTGCCTTTTGGCGTATTGTAAGCGGGATACTTTGTTGTATTTGTGTAGTAATGGCTTTCTTCTGGCAAATTGATGCATGCAGCCCATCTTTCTTCAAGTGCCTCCTTATTGTGCATCTTGAAACAGCCACACCACATGTTTTCAGAGAGTCCTGTAATTCACCTGAAGTTATTTGTGGGTTTTTCTTTGCATCCAAAACTATTTTCCTGGCAGTTGTGGCTGAAATTTTAGTTGGTCTACCTGACCGTGGTTTGGGTTCAACAGAAAACAAGCCACCAAAATAGAAAGAATATACCCATTTTCCAAAATTCAAATAGAGTCTATTTGAATTTGAATAAAATAGAAAATAATATATTAGAATAGGAAGATAATTATATAGGGCCAGATTCAGGTAGAGTTAGGCTGGAGTATCCATTGATCCGCCAGCCTAACTGTCACTTTAAGCCGGCGTTTTTGTTTTCTGTAACCAGAAAACAAGAAATGCCGGGTTGGAGTTCCGATGCGATCGGCGCAATTGAATTTTGCCATTGCATCGTTACTTCAACTTAAAAATGGCGCCGGGGGCGTTCCCGTTGATTAACGCTGAAAAAATATGTTAATCAGCGGGAGTCGGAAATTCACAATCTTTTTCGGGCGCGAAGCAGTGACTTTACAACGTTTCCGGAAGCGATACGCGACGTAAAGATAAAGCAGCCCCCTAGTGGAGTATCCTATGTTAAGTATAGGCGTCGTCATCGCGTCGGAAAAAAAAATAATCGCGTCGCTTGCGTAAAACGTTCATGAATGGGGATGTGACGTCATTGACGTTCACTGACAGAATTTGGAGAATGCGCACTGGGATGCATTGACACTCGACGCATGCACAGTACGTTCGCCGGGGGATCGCGCATAGTTTAAATATTACACGCCCCGTACCCGCCCAATTTGAATTCCGCCAGCTCATTTGCGATGCGCTGCCGCAACTTTAGGAGCAAGTGCTTCATGAATAACAGCACTTGCTCCTAAAATTTCGGCAGAGTAACGTAAATGAGAAGCGTTACTCCAGAGCAAAGATGCTCTCATCTACCTGAATCTGGCCCATACTGTACTTTATATTATATTCTGTTGTTTTATTCTATGCTATTCTATTATTTTCTATCCTATTCTGATCTATTCTTGTATATTCTATTCAAATTTGAATTGATTCTATTTGAATTTTGGCAATGGTTATATTATTTCTATTCTATTGTTTGTTTAATTATGTTCTTTTCTATTCTATTCAAATGGTTATATTCTTTCTATTTTATTCTATTCTGTTCTTTTATTTTCTATTCTATTTTGTTCTGTTTTACTCAATTGTATTCTATTATTTTATTTTCTGCTATATTCTTTCTATTCTATTCTATTTCTTTCAAATCTTTTCTAACATTTTCTATTCTATGTTATTCTCTTTGGAAATTGGAGAACTATTTAAATTTGAAAATTCAAATCGATTTGAATACAAATAAGCTCAACAAATTCCCGAAAACAAATGAAACTAATTTAACTAAACACATTTACGTAAATAGCGAACCGAAATAAAGCGAAACAAAAAGTTTTTTCGTTTTGTACATGTCTAATGCACAATTGGTACTATACATCCAAAAAACTGACAGTGGGCCAGATTCTCAGAGGCGTTACGACGGAGTATCTCAGATACCCCGTCGTATCGCCTTTTTTTTTTAGTCGTATCTATGCGTGTGATGCTGTGCATCACTTTTGCATAGATACGCTTCTACATCCGACAAGTGTAATCCAATTACACTTTCGGATCGTAGGTGTAATGACAACTCCGGCCACTAGGTGGCCTTTACGTTTTTTTTTTCATTTGCATATGCAAATGAAGTAGTACGCCGATTCTCGATCGCTTTTACGCCGCCCCGTCGTCGCGTACGTCGTTTTCGTTCGCGTAAGGTTACCCCAGCTTCTATGTGGAGTAACCTTACGAGGTCCCGTCGGATGCCATCGTGTCCCGTCGGATGCCATGTTAAGTATGGCCTCGGGACCGTGTCGTGTTGTGCGTCGTTTACGTCGTTTGCGTACGTCGATTCTCAATGGGGCTGGCGTACGCTGCGATTACGTCGTTTACATTGAGAAAATGTGACGTCCTTTGGAGCATGCGCACTGGGCTTTTTCCCCGGCCGGCGCATGCGCAGTTCGTTCGACGCGGGAGCGCGCTTAATTTAAATACAAGCCGCCCCATTTGAATTGCGCGGGTTTACGCTGCGCGATTTACGCGACGTAAGCGAAACCTACGGAGCAAGTGCTTAGAGAATAAAGCACTTGCTCCAGTACGCAGCGGCGGCGTAGTGTAACTGGCTTACGCTACGCCGCCGAAAATATTGGAGAATCTGGCCCAGTATGTTTCAGTGCAACATCAATCTTCACTCTGCTGTAGAGATTGTGGCCATGTTGGCTATCTTGAATATACACACCGCCTACAAAATTATCTTTGCTCAAGTACACTTTACATGGTCTACATTTTTCAAAATTATTGCGTTATTTGGCTTTTGAATAATAGATATACAGCTCAAAAATGACTTGTAATATTTCTTGTTATCCTAATTATTCCACATGAATCATAATCGCCTTGTTATTTACCATTAGCAAAAAAAGAGGATGCCCCCAGTGGTCTAATTTTTGCCAAGGCATCTTCAGATGAAGAAAAAGAGACAGATGACAATTCAGGGTCAATTTCATAATTTAGGAAATATCTTTAGGATAAGATTGCTGATTGGATGTAATTAACCGTTTAACGCCTGCCACACGCATATGTACGCCCACGCCTTCTAGCGGGTCGGGGGTCCGATCGGGATCTCCTCCGCTGCGTGTGGCGAGCGGCTTACCTCTGGGAGCGATCCATCTTGAGGGGGCAGCGGTCGTTTCTGTCCGCCCACTCGTGATCGCTCCCAGCAAAACGCGCAAGCCCCCGCCGTGTCACTTCCTCTGCCAGTAAAATGTAAACACTGGCAGAGGAAGTGATGCAGCTCTCCTCTCAGTGGTATTTTCAAACTGCTGAGAGGAGAGAAGAGTCAAATTAAGTCGCACCAACACTACACTGACACCAGTACACATAGGCACATTTAACCCCTTGCGATCACCCCCCACCCCCTGTCACAGTGTCACTGAATGCAGTGGTCATATATGTACTGATCACTGCATTTATTGTCAGTGTGACAGGCAGTGTGACAGGCAGTTAGTGTTAGGTCCAGGATAGCCCCGTACCCCCCCTAATAAAGTTTTAACCCCTTGATCACCGCCCTAGTTAACCCTTTCACTCTCTATTGCCAGTGTCACTAAGCGATCATTTTTCTGATCGCTGTATTAGTGTCGCTGTTGCCCCTAGGTAACTAATTTTTTTTATTGCGATTTTTTTTTACTAAAGACATGTGGCTGAATAAATTTTGGCCTAAATGTTTGACTAAATTTCGTTTATTCAATTTTTCTTATAACAAAAAGTAAAAAATATAGATTTTTTTTCCAAAATGTCGCTCTATTTTTGTTTATAGCGCAAAAAATAAAATTGCAGAGGCAATCAAATACCATCAAAAGAAAGCTCTATTTGTGGGAAGAAAAGGACGCAAATTTTGTTTGGGAGTCACGTCGCAGGACCGCGCAATTGTCTGTTAAAGCGAGGCAGTGCCGAATTGTAAAAACGCCTCTGGGCATTTAGCAGCATATTGGTCCGGGGCTTAAGTGGTTAACTCTTTAGATACCAACCTAAAGAAGAAATAGAAAAAAAATGAGAAAGAAAAACACCCCCTTTACTAATTTCCCTTGCAATCTTGTCAGTGACTATATGTGCAAAATTCACAAACAGATGGAAGGTTATTACATACTACACAACTCAAGCCCATAAAAGAGGGTAAAGGAAAACCTGGCAAGAATCTCTTAATTAATAGAGACGCTAACCATTTACTTGAAGAGATGTGTTGCCATGGCAACATTTCTTGGAGGTTTGCTTAGATGATTTTATTCCAATAGACATTTAAAAAAAAATTGATAAAGACCACTAAAATATTTACAAGTTTTTAAAAGTGTCTCAACATGGTGGAAAGGCCCTCTACAGCAATCAGAATAAGTCTTAAATCTAACTCAAATGCCGCATACACATGATCATTTTCCGTCATGAAAAAAAAAAAGAAGTTTTTCGGCAAAAACGTTGTTTTCTCCAACTTCATCATTAAAACGACGTTGCCCACACACGATCGTTTTAAAAAAATGCTCTAGCAAAGCGCGGTGACGTACAACACGTACAACGGCACTATAAAGGGGAAGTTCCATGCGGATGATGCCACCCTTGGGGCTGCTTTAGCTGATTTCCTGTTAGTAAAAGACGATTTGCGCTTTTCTGTCTGTTACAGCGTGATGAATGTGCTTACTCCATTACGAATGGTAGTTTTACCAGAACGAGCGATCCCGTCTCATAACTTGCTTCTAATCATGCATGGATGTTTAACATTGTTTTAGCCCACACACGATCATTTTTTACAACCCGAAAAACAACATTGTTTAAAACGTTGTTAAAAAATGCAGCATGTTCGAAAAAAAAATTGTTGTTTTTCAGAACCCGAAAAATTATGTGAAGCCCACACACGATCATTTTAAATGGCATTTTTTATAAACTTTGTTTTTTTCATTCCGAAAAATGATCGTGTGTACGCGGCATAAGTGGAACTTAAATGAAAGGTCGAAGGAGATCATCTACAATCCATTGCCTTTTTCAAAGAGCTTTCTACAATACTCAATGATAAAACAACATTTATATAATTGGACTATGTGCTTGGCTTTATGCCTCTACCAGCCCACTAGCTTTCTGACCTTCCTGCTAATACCCAACCCACCAGAATACACCCAGTGTGCCACCCAGCATCACCTGGTCAATATCCCTGTGGCCATACAGTCCTTGCATCTTAACCACTTAACCCCCGGACCATATTGCTGCCCAATGACCAGAGCACTTTTTGTGATTCGGCACTGCGTCGCTTTAACTGACAATTGCGCGGTCGTGCGACGTGGCTCCCAAACAAAAATGGCGTCCTTTTTTTTCCACAAATAGAGCTTTCTTTTGGTGGTATTTGATCATCTCTGCGGGGTTTTTTTGCGCTATAAACAGAAATAGAGCGACTATTTTGAAAAAAAAAAACAATATTTTTTACTTTTTGCTATAATAAATATCCCCCAAAAATATATAAAAAAACTTTTTTTTTATCTCAGGTTAGGCCGATATGTATTCTTCTATATATTTTTCGTAAAAAAAACGCAATAAGCGTTTATTGATTGGTTTGCGCAAAAGTTATAGCGTTTACAAAATAGGGGGTAGTTTTATGGCATTTTTATTATTTATTTATTTTACTAGTAATGGCGGCGACACTTTTGACACATTTTTGGGACCATTGGCATTTTGCTATAAAAATGCATTGGATTACTATAAAAATGCCATTGGCAGTGAAGGGGTTACCACTAGGGGGCAGGGAAGGGGTTAAGTATGTTCCTGGATGTGTTCTAACTGTAGGGGGGGGTGGACTCACTAGGGGAAATCACTGATCTTCTGTTCATACATTGTATGAACGGAAGATCAGCATTTCCTCCGCTGACAGAACCGGGAGCTGTGTGTTTACACACATAGCTCTCGGTCCTCGCTCTGTACCGAGCGATCGCACAGGACTCGGGGGCGAGCGGGGGGTGGCCGCTAAAGAGCCGACGTAGAGCTATGGGCTCTTGCCCAGGAGAGCTGACCTGCTGCCGTAAAATGACGGCGGCAGGTTGGCAAGCAATTAAAGATCCAGGGCATCGGTCCCCATAGCAGGCCACCATGCACCAGTACATTTCCAAGAGACGTTCCCATTTATGTGATCAGCAATAACAAAATATTCACGCCATAGATACTTTTACTCTTTGCTTTACTAAAAAAACATACCTATTTTTATTTTTAATAAATGAATACTTCCAGATGATTGTGGCTCATCCTTACAGGCTTGATAGAGACAAAGCAGTTCAGGAAGAGGATGTGTGTTCATATTATGGAATGGCAGTCTTTGCACCGTGGAGGAATTTGTAGCAGGTCTAAACAAGAAAGGGCATTCTTCGATATTGAAGTTTACATCAGTAAGGGTAGGACTTAAGGAAGTACCCAATACAGCAAACTAACAGCAGGAAATACTATCTTTCATGTGGGCAGTGCACATCCAATGATCCAATTTCCTCAAACATGTTTATTTGATATGTATTATATTTGCATATTAAATAGAATTGCTCTAACAGTGAGGGCTTCAAAAATAAGCATATTTTGTATGACAGTGACAGTAAAATACAGTGTATTATTGGTTAATAAAAACCTAGAGGACCAGAGTGACACATAAAACAAATTTTAGTATACAGTATATTCGACAAAAATTGCTTGCAAAATATATTATTGTTTAATAATAAAGTAAAGTACCAGAGTGACATGTGAAATGAAATACTGAGATGAGATTTTTCTTTGACCTTTATTACCTCCCTGCTCCAAATGTAGTCATTTGTTACCTCTGTACCATATGAGGGTGGCGCACTTAATTTTTATTAATTTAACAAAGAACTGTAAATCTTAATCTTATTTTTGATATTTACCTGCTACATTTTTCATTGATACCAAGTTCATATTGTAATCAACTTTACAGATGTGGATGTATTCTGTTAACAATTTCATTGTTTTACCTGTTACTTAACTATTCTCAATAAAACCTTTTATTAAAAAAAAAAAAAACGAGATGAAGTAGATACATTTGCTCTGGAAAACAGAGTGTTTGAATAAATTCACAAGTTTCAAACCCTTTCTAGGAAAGATAAAAATGGTAGTCAGCCACACCTTTATTGTAGGTGGTTTTAGATGTGCCACCGACCTAGTAGTGTGTTAACAAGAGTATATCAGTGGACCAGCCTGGAGCAGTGCATACTTTTTGCATTTTAAACCCTTTCTGTGAAATAATTTTTTTAGACATATACTGTATTAGGCTGGGTTCACACTTGTCCTACAAACGCTCCGACATTGGGAGCTCATGTCGCATGACGTGTGAAAATCAATGTTTCCCTATGAGAGCTGTCTTAATTGGTCCGATGCATGTCAGTCCGACTTTGAAAATGCTCCCTGTACTATTTTGGTCCTACATTGATCCTACTTCAGCCCATTGAATATCATTGAAGTCGGACCAAAGTAGGAGCCTTGTCCTAACCATCCGACTTTTGACATTCGACATGTGATTACAACAGCAGTAAAAGGAATTTATCTCACTCTGGGATTGTTTTGATTGGTCAAAGAACAAGTCAGACTATCACAAAGTCGGATCAAAGTAGTATCCTGTTCATGAAAGTCGGATGGATGTAGGACCAATGTAGGATCAATGTAGGACCAATGTAGGACAGATGTCGCAGAGCAAAGTAGGATGAAAGTCATACTGCTGTCGTGTAGTATAGTGTGAACCCAGCCTTATATATGTATCACAAATTGTGCCACGTGTGACATTGTTAATTTAAGTTGCACTGTATAATGATATACATTTTATTGCTAAATAAAACATGCATGTTTTATATTATGCTATTTACTACCGTATACCAAGATAGAGATATAATTTGAAAGAGAGCATATTTTCTTGGGGAGGTATTGGGGAGGTGTTGGGAAAACTTTAACCCCTGCAGTAGGAGCAGATCACTAGGGCTACGGTGTTATGCTGCAATAGCATAGAAGGAGCAGATTGTAAACAGCAGCCTTTGAATATAATGGACATAGCCAGATGCTCCCTTTACCACTTATGACCACCTTTGGGTGTTCTGGAAGGAGAAAGGAGGTTACACTAAATGCATAGCATCTCTTCTCTTGTGAGACACCCTGCTCACGATGTCATCGCACAAACGCATCATGCATCTTGCCTTGACAGGTGGCCATAAGGACACAAATAAAGTACCGGTATATTATAGACAACTTCTCTACTAACCACCTGAGAATTCATATGGTGGCCCGGAATTGTGCGAGTGGGGAGAGAGAAGGTAAGTATACAAACTTATGATATGTAAGTAAACTTGGTAATATAAATTAAACTTTTTTTTACTTATTGGTCTATTTATTTGTAGATATCACAGTAAGGAAACCTGGATGGAACTGTAGATACTAAATTAAGGTGTATACGATCCTTTACAATTCTCATCCTCCTACTAAGTATTTCGGGTAGGTATAGTGTGCTGAAACTCTGCTAAAATAATTAGCAGGTTGAGTCTGGGTTTCTTCCTTATTTATTACAGTATATCATAGTGTACATTTATTATGGGTGTATCTGTAAGTTGAAAATGTTGCCAGACACATAGACAGATATTATTTTAAACACTTTAAATGTATACCAAGGTATAATGGAGCAACGTGGGAGTTAATTAAACATTTGAATGGTTTCCATAGGTTCATAAGTTCCTGCTATATGTAGAATTCAATGCAGAATTTAGATATCCTGACAACACAGGGGTAGGTGGAGATTTCTACATACTTACATAACATAATAGATAACGTAAATGTGGGAAGCACTTGATGGTCATAAGTGTAAAATCTTTTCAGATGTTTGGCTACTTCTCCTAATATCCTCTACTGCCCACACCAGGGTTGCACTTACCTGGCCTGACCACAGTGCTGCTATTTTTAAGGGCTTTGTCATTAGGGATGAGCTTCGAGTTCGAGTCAAACTCATGTTTGACTCGAACATTGCCTGTTCGCCTGTTCGGCGAACAACGAACAATTAGGGATGTTCGCGGCAAATTCGAAAAGCCGCGGAACACCCTGTTAAAGTCTATGGGAGAAATCTAAAGTGCTAATTTTAAAGGTTAATATGCAAGTTATTGTCCTAAAAAGTGTTTGGAGACCTGGGTCCTGTCCCAGGGGACATGTATTAATGCAAAAAAAGTTTTAAAAAGTTTTTTCGGGAGCAGTGAATTTAATATTGCTAAAAGTAAAAAAAATAAAAGTGTAATATTACTTTAAATTTCGTACCTAGGGGGGGTGTAAAGTCAGCATGTGAAAAAGCGCATGTTTCTCGTACATAGAACTGTCCCTGCACAAAGTGTAATTTCTGAAAGAAAAAAAATCCATTTAAAACCAGCTTTGTGGCTATAATGAATTGTCGGCTCTGGAAATTCAGAGAGGATTCATTCATTAAAAAAAAGCGTGGGGGTCAACCCAAATTCCATTAACAGGCCCTTCAGGTCTGATATGGATATTAAGGGGAACCCCATCGTCAATTTAAAAAATAAATGACGTGGGGTTCCCCCCAAATATCCATACCAGACCCTTCAGGTCTGGTGTGGATTTTAAGGGGAACTCCACCCCAATTTTTTTTTTAAAAATGGCATGGAGTTCCCCCAAAAATCCACACCAGACCCTTATCCGAGCACGTTAACCTGGCCGACCGCATAAAAGAGGGGGGACAGAGTGTGGCCCCCCCTCTCTCCTAAACCGCACCAGGCCACATGCCCTCAACATGGGGAGGATGTCCCCATGTTGATGGGGACAAGGGCCTCATCCCCACAACCCTGGCCCCTCCTATGTGAATTGGTAATGGGGTACACTGTACCCCTACCATTTCACGAAGGAAGTGTAAATAGTTAAAAAAAACACACAGACATCGTAGAAAAAATTCCTTTATTAATAAAAAAAAAAAAAAAAAAATACAGCGGTGGTAATCCACTCTCGATGCGGCTCCCCGCTCCAACATTGTCTTCTATCCAGCGACAGATAATCTCTCCAGCTATGGGTGATCAGCTGTATGGTCCAGCGATGAAAAGATCCATCCATCCAGAGCGCAGCAGGCGAGCTCCTCTCTTCGCTGGACACAGTCCAGGGGAATGGCGCGGCGGAGCTTCGACATTTCTTATATAGGGGAGGCGGGGCCACCCGTCACGTGACCCCGCCCCCTATGACGCACCCTCGGCTACTTCACTGGTAAAGTTATAATATACAAAGAAACTGCAAGATGATTTATTTTTCTGTGACGCTGTGTAACAATACCAGTGTGTCCATTCCTTTAATAGGCTGGAATTAGAAATTCCTAAAGCATTTTGTGACAGCTGTACATAGATTGCAGGTATGGCAATTGTTGGCTACAGTGTACATAATATGTTGGTATGGTGTATAATTTTCCACAGTTAGGCCACGTACACACGATCAGTCCATTCGATGAGAACGGTCTGAGGGACCTTTTTTATTGGTTAACCAATGAAGCTGACTGATGGTCTGATGTGCCTACACACCATTGGTTAAAAAAACTATCGTATCATAACGCGGTGACGTAAAACACAACGACGTTCAATGCTTCCAAGCATGTGTCGACTTGATTCTGAGCATGCGCTGCTTTTTAACCGATGCTTTTGCATATTAACGATCGGTTTTGCCCTATCGGTTAAAGTCCATCGGTTAAGTTCTCTTCTTTTTGACCGAAGGATAACTGACCAATGGGGCCCACACACGATCGGTTTGGACCAATGAAACTGACCTTCAGTCCATTTTCATCGGTTTTGACTGATCAGGTTTACACGGCCTAACACTCAGTGCAGTGTCTGGGGTGTGACATTCTAGCACATATAGGGGTTGATTTACTAATACTGCGGAATACAAAATCTGGTGCAGCTCTGCATAGAAACGAATCAGCTTTCAGACTTTCTGTCAAAGCCTAATTGAACAAGCTGAACTTAGAAGCTGATTGGCTGCCATGCACAGCTGCACCAGATTTTGCACTCTACAGGTGTAGTAAATCAACCCCAAACAGTCGATTGTATGCTACATGCAGCACATTACCAGGAGTGCATATGAAGTCTTGCAGTCCAGAGCATGTACCTTACAGCACTAGGTACGGAGTAGGTTGCCAGAGCAGGTATCATACAATGTGCAGGCCAGTGCATGGACAGAATATATATTTTTTTTGTTTCTTTGTGAAATCATAAAAAGGAAACTTCCACTGGTACTTTGTAAGGCTTCTGAAAGAAAGGACATTGTTTTACAAAAGCCTATTCAGTCACTGACAGATTAATAGAATGTATTCTATTTCCGTTATTTTGGTCCGGTATTTCTTCTCACACTGTCCAAATGGTGATGCGTCTGACCTAAATAAGACACGGAATATGCACTGAATAATTTGGGTATAGTTCATTTGTGTACCTTGGCATCTAGACAAAGGTAACAATTACATATTTTATTGTGTTCATCTAATCATATGAAGCAGCTCCAGCTAAAACCCAGTTGTGTCACTTTAATTCACAATCAAAAGGAATGACATAGAGGAAATTAAAAACAGCAAGAGCTTAAGAATGAACACAATGTGTTATCTCAAGTATGTAGTACTTACAGTATATTGTAAGTAAATTTCCAGCATAAAATAAACTGAAACAACATTAAAATATGATGCACAAAATAAAGACACTGAAATAACACAAACTATTCTCTTCTGTTTTAAACAAACTAATATAAGTATTGGGAAATTGAAGAATGCCTTGCGTTTTCTCATTATTCTTTTGCAAAATATAGTACTTATGCACAACAAACCAAGGTGGTCCATTTTGCAAAAACAATCTTTTACCAAGTATTATGGTTTGCTCAAATAAAATGCCATCAGCATATCCTGAACATTAAGTCTGAACATTAAGCACCTGCAGTGAAGTGGTTGACACATTACAAAGGACAATGTAATATGCCAATTTGGATGTGCACTAGAAGTATTCCAGCTTGCTAGTACACAAAATTGCAGGGCCAAACAGAAGGCCAATCTAGGCCAGTGGCTGTGGTGTGTTCATGTTTTTATAAATGGTATCTTGGAATGTCATTTTTTAAGTACTCGCCGATACTGATTACCAATAAAAAATTTTGTTTTTTACAATGCTTTCTTTCTGCCTCAGCTGCACTGAAGATGAATGGACAGGAGACAGAGGTTCCTATCCATTTATAAACTGAAGTATTGTAAACAGAGATTACGATGCTCAGTGACAGCTATGAATGGACAGTCAGTGATCACTTAGAAATTTTGAATTTTGTGCATTTTGAAAAGGAAGGAGCCAGCTCTCCACCCTGACAGATTGAGGGGATCGGAGGGGGCAGAGGAGCATGGAGGGGGGCAGAGGAGCATGGAGGAGGACCAGGGAGCATGGAGGGGGAACGAGAAGCATGATGGGGGGGAGCATAGATGGGGACTGGAGAATGAAGGGGGACTGGAGGAGGATATGGGGGACAGTCAGGGGTGATCAGTGTGGCACTGAGGAGGAGTTATAATTGCGATTTCATTTTCCTGTATAGATTTCAGTGAAGCAGCTGAAAGCCGTGGGAGGGAGAGGAGGAGAAGCGGCTGTTAGCCGCTTTATTGAAATCTATACAGGGAGATTGGTGATTGTAACTCCTCCCCAGCACCGCACAAAACACCCATGACTGTCCACGTATTGGATTAAGCATCAGAGCATTTCCCCAAGTACAAGTACTCGGGCAAATGCATGGAATCGGCACTGATACTGTTATCAGTATCAGAAATACCCTAGATGTAATGTAATCTCAATATCTACAAGTCATAGTTTAAGTCAATTTATGTGTAAGAAAAGTTAAAACTTTTTTTCGTTTTGGACACAATGGTAACATAAATATACACATGCATCTATATATTTCCTCAGGGAGATATGAAGGATTTGATTATGCCTTTTTTCTCTTTTTTTTGTTAACCAATCAACCTCAATTTTATTACATGTTTTATAATCTTTAAATTTGTTTGATCTATGTGCTGAGAAAATTTTCCGCACATGGCCTGTTTCCAACCTTCTGGAGTCTGCCATGGAATGCATAGCACCCAACAGTCACTGATTCCGAGCGCTGTCCCTTATTTGGAACAAAGTGCCTCTGTCCATCTTTCCTTCTCATTTATCCCTCATTTTGGTCTGATCTATATAGTTGTATAAAAAATGCACGTTTTAACTTTCAAAAAGTGTTACCTAGTACTAAACCTTTAATTCAATTTCTAAATTGCTGCATTTGTACATTTCAAAAGCCTATATAAAGAAATAGTAGTGGTAAAAAGAACTTGTGGGTTTAACTTATCATTTGTTTTTCCTTTAATCACTTTAATCACAGGCTTCATCCTTCATTTTGTTTTTAGAGCCGGCGGTCGGCTCTCTTGTAATAGCAACCGGAGTGGCTAACTAGCCACTTGGTTGCTATTACAAGCAGTGGTAGGGGATGTCCCCCTCTCCCCCGCCTTCCACAGCTGTCTCAAGCTTTCCCGTCCCACCAGGAGACCTGAGCTGCCGGAAAGGCATGTCCAGAATCGGCTTTTATTGGGACTCAGCTATGGTAACCCAGTAGCGATGACATAACAGCACATTCAGTTTACCTAGCTGTCATCGACAGCATTTTTGGAAAATCAAAAGTATTAAAAAACATGAATCTTGGCGTTTTGAATGCTTTCAAGTGCAAAGGGGGGATTATTGACCCCAGATCCCTCCATAAAGCGTACTTGTCATGTCCCTATTGCTGTCACAAAGATGTTTACGTTCCTTGTGTGATAGCAATAAAAGTGATAAAAAAAGTAAAGCAACAGTGTAAAAATAAAAATAAATAAACGGATAATTAAAAAATAAAACATAAAGTGTCCCTGTCCCCCCATGCTAGCACACAAAGGAAAACGTGTGCATCAGTCCTGCAAATGGCTATTGTCACACATATATGAGGTATCGCCACAAACGGCATGGACAGTAATTCTAGCACTAGACCTCCTCTGTAGATATGAAGTGAAAACCTGTAAAGACTTTTAAAGCATTGCCTTTGGATAGTAACATTTACGCCATTTAAAGTGAAACAATAAAAGTGAAATATTCCTTTAAATTTCGTACCTGGAGGTGTCTACAGCAGGGCTCAAAATTTCAAGTCCTGAGCTACTAGCCAGGCCTCAAGGGTTACTCGCCACCAGTTGCCCCACCCAACACCTACCTTGCCACCGCCCCTAATTAGGCCCTCATAAATTATATCATGAAATGACACTTAACCACTTAAGACCTGGACCAAAATGCAGGTAAAGGACCAGGCCCCTTTTTGCGATTCGGCACTGCGTCGCTTTAACTGACGATTGCGCGGTCGTGCGACGTGGCTCCCAAACAAAATTTGCGTCCTTTTCTTCCCACAAATAGACCTTTCTTTTGGTGGTATTTGATCGCCTCTGCGATTTTTATTTTTTGCTCTATATACAAAAATAGAGCGACATTTTTGAAAAAAAAACTATATTTTTTACTTTTTGTTATAAGAAAAATCAAATAAACTAAATTTTAGTCAAACATTTAGGCCAAAATTTATTTAGCCACATGTGTTTAGTAAAAAAAAAAATTGCAATAAAAAAAAAATAGCTACCTAGCGGGAACAGCGACACTAATACAGCGATCAGAAAAATTATCGCTTAGTGACGCTGGCAATAGAGAGTGAAAGGGTTAACTAGGGCGGTGATCAAGGGGTTAAAACTTTATTAGGGGGGTACAGGGGCTACCCTGAACCTAACACTAGCTGACTGTCACACTGACACTAAATACAGTAATCATACATATATGATTACTGCATTCAGTGACACTGTGACAGGGGGGAGGGGGGTGATCGCAAGGGGTTAAGTGTGCCTGCGTATACTGGTGTCAGTGTAGTGTCGTGCAGACGTACTGTGTGATGTGATCTCTCCTCAGCGGCGGTTGAAAAAAACACCGAGAGCCGCATGTATCGGGGGGGTCCCGATCGGACCCCCGACCCACGTCAAGGCAGCAACGTATATATACGTTGATGTGCCTGTCTGTGCCATTCTGCCGACGTAAATGTACATGCAGCAGTCCTTAAGGGGTTAAATGTCCCTGTTCACATCTGAGCATTTTGTCACCTGTAGTAAAACGCCTGAGGCTGCATTCACACCTGAGCATATAGTTTTTAGGCAGAAAGTCACGCTATTTTTTTTACACGATTTTGTACAGGTCAAAAGGTCACCAATGTACAAGAATAAAAAACACCTGTAATCTGCCAAACAAGAAGCTCCTGTACTTTTTTGACGCTCAGAGGTGACCAGGGGCCTTTGAAATTAATGGGATTTTTTTTAGAGCTATGGCTTAGAGCAGAGAAATGGCCAAAAAGCTTGGGTGTGAACAGAGCCCAAGCTCAAAAATGTACATGAACTTCTTTATAGGCAGATTACAGGCGTTTTTCTGCTTTTTACATTGGTGACCTTTTGACCTGTACAAATATCTGGTAAAAACATGTGATGTTGTGTCTGAAAAAAAATATGCTCAGGTGTGAGTGCAGCTTTAACCATTTAGGTAAGCAGCAGTGTACATGTGTTAATTAAGCCCGGGTTCACACTGATGCAATGCAGGAACCAGTGCGATTCCAGCTCCGGTTGCCGCTTCGTATCTCTTCTGTGGGCAGTTCACACTGCCCTCTGCAAACCGCTGTGGGTGTCAATACATTGTTAACGACACCCCCAGTTTAGTTCACAGATCGCAGTGTGTACTGTTAACTCGCACAGGAATCAGATTGCATGTGATCTGATTCTAGTGCAGGAAAAACAAGTCCCTGAGATTTTTTGATGTATCCAACTATAACTGTATGGCTGAACTTGCATCTCACAGACATCACATGCGATCGGCACATGCGGGTGCAAATCGCATGCGATGTCTCTAATTGCACTGGTGTGAACCTGGGCTGAAGCAGAGAAGAAAAGCACAGGGGGGTGGGAGGGGGAACTGTCACCACACGCTGTGAGAGAGAGAGAGCTCTCTCAGAATGCTGCAGCTAACAACTCCTCTTTTGCATCACGCTGGGAGAACATCTCCCGATCAACCCCACCCTCTGACGGTGCTCACCCCCCCCTCCTCTCCCAGGCAGCAAAGCTCCTCGCCAGACCTCATTTTTCACTCACAAAATGCTAGTAGGCGAGTGGAAAATTTGAGGGCTGGTCTACAGTATGCCTGTAAAGTAGCGCATGTTTCCCGTGTTTATAACAGTCTCCGGTGGAGGCGCAATTGTGTGCATCTTTCCTCGCTGGTGATCATCGTTGGAGAATGGATCATCACTGGAGATCGAGAATGGATTGTAACGCTGGACATCAAGACTGGATTACATCGCTGGAATCATTTTTTTTTTTTTCAATAAAGGATTTGTCCCAAGCCGTCTCCTGTCCTTTTTAACATTTTCACACTTTTTTTTCAAAATGGTAGTGGTACAATGTATCCCTTACCAATTCACATAGGGGGGCAGGATCTGGAGTTCCCCTTTGTTAAAGGGGCATCCAGATTCCGATTAACCCCCCGCCAGCAGACCCCCACAACCACAGGGCAAGGGTTGTGGGGATGGGGCCCTTGTCCCCATCAACATGGGGATATCCTCCCCATGTTCAGGGCATGTGGCATGGTACGGTCCAGGAGGGGGGCTGCTCTCTCGTCCCCCCTCTTTTCCTATGGCCTGCCAGGTTGCGTGCTCGGATAAGGGTCTGGTATGGATTTTTGGGGGGAACCCCACGCCATTTTTTTTTATTTGGCTCAGGGTTCCCCTTAATATCTATACTAGACCTGAGGGGCCTGGTAATGGAGTTTAGGGTGACACCCACGCATTTATTTTATTTATTTTTTATGACTTTCAATGACTTTGATCTGTATTGCCGGGACCCGACAATTCATTATAGCCACAAGTAGTTTTAAATTACTTTTATTCATCAGCGGTGGCAAAGTCCAATCGGACGTAACGTGCGTACGGGGGAGGAGCTTTGTGACGTCACCCGCGTCCTTTCCATTGCTGTTTGCAGCTGTACACCACGGCTACATGCCATGCTTTTTTATGGTTTTATTCTCATTCGCTATATCAGCCGGTAGTCCTCCAGTGGATTTCCTTATGCCATAGTGTCCAGTCCAGGATTTTTGCTGTATAGTGAACTTTTTTACCCTTGGAATAAAATACAAACAGTCTACACTGAGATCGTGTTTTCTGTTGTTTTTTTTTTTTTTTTTAATATATATCTGTTCGGATCACTTACCACTCTGCTGGATCCATCCACATTTTCTCTCCTATGCTGACCAAGCTGTTTTGACCAGTTGGTAATGCTAATGGCCCATCCCATCTGATCGGATTACTTACCACTCTGCTGGATCCATCCGTGTCTTCTCTCCTATGGTGAGACCAAGCTTTTTTACCCAGTTGTAAACGCAGGTGGTCCATCCCATCTGGTAAGGAAGCATTTCTCTTGTTGGTGGAGGTTACATCACTTTCGTTTGAAGAGTTTTCGCTGTATCATTGGGTGTCATCTTCAGTTACTTTTATATGGACTTTATTGCGCTGCACTTACATATATTTTTTTTATTTGCTACATTTGAGGTTGTGATTACCTTTTTTTTAAATTCAGGATGTGAAACCCTATAAAGCTCAAGCAAGGTTCCCACCAAAATAGAATATGTTAACTCCGGCATGCTTAAATTGGACACAGCTATCAGGTTGGCTTTAGGAGTACACCAGTTGTAAATATGAGTAAGTCTGCAAAGACAAGTAAAATACCTTAATGTCTGGCAGGGTCAGGCCTCCTAAATCCCTAGGATGTTTCTGAGTGGACCAGTTCAGTGTTCCTCTGTTGGAGTCCCCGATAAATGGTTCAAGCAGAGATTCTAATCTAACATTTTAAAGTATTTCAAGGTGAAATTTATCAGAGTAAGTAGTTTGGGGAGAAGGATAATTATAACAAGGTTAATACTTCCCATGAATCCATTCAGGAGTTTAGACTAGTAGTAAACTAGGGATCAACATATAAATGGATAGAATTATGAGATTCCCTGGAAATATCTATAGCAAGGCATCTAATTATACTAGTCCTGCGTAAGGTCTGGTTACTAGTAACACGGAAGTAATCAATAGACAAAATTATCAATGGTCAGAACTGAGTAACTACTAAGGTTATCAATAACCATGAGAGCCATTTTAAGACAAAATGATTCCTCAAAATATAAGATCATATGGACGGTGTAAAATTTGCATTTTCAAATGGGCTGCCACCTGTAAATCCTTAATATCAGGGTGTTTTTTCTGAGTCAAGAAACCATAGGTTTCACTGTACTGGCATACGGGGGGAGGAAAAGGGGGACATTTCTGTATAGTGCTCCTGTTGAGAAAAATTATTGAGTGCCAAACCCCAAGATATGTAACATTTTCCCCACAAGCATAGCCCCATTCCACCAAAACAAATGCATTTGTTGCATACAGACTTACCACAATCATAATCACTTTTTTGTTATTTTGAAGGTTTTAGACTGCAAGAAAATCATACACCATTTTTATGAATATGTTTCTTTAACATTGAGCTGTTTTAGTAACAGAAATTATTGTTTACATTCTGAGAAGTACCATTTAGTCATTTTACAGTAAATGGCTTTGTTGATTAACACAAAAACCCATTTATTGAAGTTGGCAGTAAGCTTCAAATTTTAATTAGTTGTGTTTTTCTTCTGAATTATGATTTGTAATTTTATCAAAATTTTGAAAAACACAGAAATGCAAATTTTGAAGTGAAATGAAGTTCGACAAACTTTCAAGCTCATATTTATTTCTGAGTATAAGGAGGTCATCAGGGAAGGGATTAACCATGTTGCAGCATTCAGACAGCAGGTCCAAAAGGAGTATGATAAACAAGAAAAACATTAGGCAGATAAAAATCGAATGATCCACAAGAGGTCACAGGGAGCAGAGTACACTTACACTTGTCCAAACAAGGAACACTTGAATACTGTAATGTAGGGGTGTGTTCTTTAAAAAGCTATGCTGTGGAAGTATTTTGCTGTTTTTCATGTACTGAGCGCATGGACTTTCTATATTGAATTATCTCTGATGAGTTTGTCAATAGTGGGTGGACTAGTCTCTAACAAAACAGCTGAGTACTGATCTGTAAGGACATTTTGCCCCTCAGGAGAGAGGTCTGTGTGCTGTGGAAAGGTCCCCAGTAAAAAGGTTGTTTTCCTGTTAAAAAGCCCAAGTGCTAGATCATGGGCCTACAGGAATTAGCCCTCTTGCAGGCTGCACAGCTGGAAATTAAGTCACTCACAAGAAGTCACTTGTGAGTGACGAATACGGGCAAGAGTCCTGTTTAAAGAGGTACCAGATGTGATGCCAGCGAGTCCGCCACTCGTTTTTTATATGCTGTATTTTAAAACTACCTTTGTCCAACCATTGCCTACTAAGGAGATTGAATTTAAGCTTTCTAGTGAGTGCATAATGGGTGGAGGCTTTCTATCACTGGATTTTCCATGGCTCCTGGTTTTATCTCTGGTTAGAACATAGTGGAACAAAGCCCAATCACTGATTGAAGCTTTCTACAAGTAGTAGACACATTTATTCACTCCAGATTTATTTCACTATATCATTACTTGGACTATATGCTTAATATTTTCTTGGATTTATTATTGGTTTGTTGTATTGTATTTATATTTGTATTTTTAATCAAGTGCTGCACTTTTATTGATGGGGTTTATTAACAAGGTTTTGCATGCCAGCACCTATATTGTTCTGAGTGCTCACTTTATTATTTATTTTGGTGAAACAAATGTTCTTGATTTTGAACAAAATTCCAATAGCGTATGGCCAGCTTTGGATCTCCTGGTTTGCCCAGGTGGGAAAAAGAAAGTAGATGTAAACTTTAAGGAAACACCGAACACAACAGAACAGTGTTATACTGTATTAGACCCTGTACACACGATCAGATCCGTCTGATGAAACCAGTTTCATCGGACCAGTTCGATGGTGTGTACGGTCCATCAGACCGTTGTCCGTCGGACCAAAGTTTTAAAACATGCTTTAAAACCTGTCTGATGGACACCTGTCCGTCGGACAGATTCGATGGTTAGTACACAAAAGCATCGGACCAAAAACCAGCGCATGCTCAGAATCAAGTCGACGCATGCTTGGAAGCATTGAACTTCATTTTTTCAGCATGTCGGTGTGTTCTACGTCACCGTGTTCTGGTCTGATCGGATTTTGGTCCGATGGTGTGTACGCACATCAGACCATCAGACAAGTTCAGAGTTGTCTGATGAAAAGGGTCCGTCAGACCAGTCTCATCAGACCGGTCTGATCGTGTGTACAAGGCCTTAGTGTTATTTTCTGCTACAGCTAAATAAGACCTTCAGGTAACAACAGTTATGGTCCTTTTACCATCTTAGGACTTTTAATGTCTTTATATACAGTATATACATTATTGACAAAAAGTTTAATGCACTTGCTTTAAATTGAGTAGGATGCTCTCAAATATAATACAATGAATAGAGGGCTTACTGACCTCTTATATCAGCCTATTGGTTCTATTGTACAATTAAATAAAGTTGTCCAGGGCTCATAGCGAAGATTATCACCTTGTATCATAGAGATCATGTTAACCAATGGGCAGACCCACCAAACATGCCATGTGTGGCAAGGCCACCACATCCTTTCCAACATAGGAGAGAACTTGAAGGAAACATTGCATAAAGCTTAACTGGAGTATGGTAGTTAAGCTTGAAATTAACTTCTTCCATTTTCAATGAAATTAGTGAAAGCTGCATTATTTTATCCTTCTGTTTGTCTGAAAGAGTAGAGTGGAGATCCAATTCCCAGTAGGTGAGGTAATCTGGGTAGGTTGGACCCTGCTAGGAAAGGAGGGCTTTTTAGTACTATGAAACACAATGCAGCGGCAGATGTTTGAAGCATTGAATAGGATCAATAGGGTTTCATTTGCATAGAAAGTGAAACGGAGAGAGTGTATAAATTGAGACAGTTGGATATAATGCCATTGTTTCATTAAAGTAAGACATGCTGAGCCACACATAGTCTTTAATGGTTTATAAGTAGAGTCCAGAACAACAGTGCAACAATGGTGTATAATCAGGAAACCAGAATTTAAAACCTCTGTCCTGGTGAGCCTAGTAGGAAAAAACTATGATTGGGTAAAGGCATAAGGGGAGAGTTATATTCCCATGATTGGCAGGCATGACGGGTATCCAAGATAGCCAGGGTAGACATAGTCAATGGAGAGGTCAAGGGTGTCAATGACCTGAATGAACAAGGCAGCCATGGACATGTCCTCCTCTGAAAGAATTAATTCTAGTCTCACACAGAGTTTGGAACCCCCCTATGAGAATTAAAGCTATAGTTTGGTACTACAGTTTAAAACTAGGAAGTGCTAAACTGCCTGTTTGTTTAGTGCAAAACAAGGCATAAGGGGAGATTTTAGTATGTTTTTCTTTCCAAATGTAATAAGAAATAAGTGACTGGAGCATAGAAAAGAAGCCAACAAGAACACCTAAGAGGAGCATCTGAAAAATGAAGAGAACTGCCCACATGAAAGATGAGGATGGCAGTATGGTTACGAATGACATAGAGAAGGCAACTGTACTAAATGCCTTCTTCTCCTCAGTTTTTACACAGGAAAATAAGGGGTATACCGACCACAACAGTACTGTTACTGTCACGTCCCGGGACATATCCTCATGGCTAACAGAGGCCGGAGTGAAGGAAAGACTTAACAAATTTAATACAAATAAATTTACCAGGACCAGATGGCTTACATTCAAGAGTGCTCAGAGAACTCAGTGAGGTTATAGCCAGACCATTGTAACTAATCTTTGCGGACAGCATACTGACAGGATTGGTACCAACTGAATGAAGAAAAGACAATGTGGTACCAATATTTAAAAAAAGGGTAGAGACAAATCCCTGGAAACTATAGACCAGTCAGTCTAACATCAATAGTGGGTAAATTATTGGAGGGGATGGTAAGGGACTATATACAAAAATGTCATTAGTCGTCATCAGCGTGGATTTACGAAGGGTCGTTCTTGCCAAACCAACCTGTTAACATTCTACGAGGAAGTGAGCTTTCATCTAGACAGGGGAAGGCCTGTGAATTTAGTGTACCTGGATTTTTTAAAAGCATTCGATACAGTTCCCCAAAAACAATTAATTTACAAGCTAAGGTCTGCTGGCATGGACCATAGGGGTAAAAAAATAGTTACCGGGGCGTGTCCAAAGGGTGGTGATAAATAGTGTGTACTTAGAGTGGTCTGGATTGGTAAGTGGGGTACTGCAAGGTTCTGTCTTGGGACCAATTCTATTGAATTTATTTATAAATGATATAGAGGATGGGATAAATAGTTTAATATCAGTTTTTGTGGATAACACTAAATTATGCAGGGCAATAACTTCACATCAGGATATAGAAATTTTACAGAAAGACCTGAGCAAAATAAGAGAGTGGGCAACTACATGGCAAATGGGGTTTAATGTGGAGAAATGTAAGGTAATGCATTTGTGGGCAAAAAACATACATGCAAACTACTCAATAGGGGATGAACCTCTGGGGAATCAAGGATGGAGAAAGATCTGGGGATCCTAGTAGATAACTAGGAGCAAAAGCATGCAATGTCAAGCTACAGGCACCAAAGCCGTACTGCAACCAAACCTTAGAAGGGATGTTCTGGAACTTGAGAGAGTCCAAAGAAGGGCAACAAAATGAATAAGGGGGCTGGAGGACCTCAATTACGAGGAACGACTACAAGAACTAAATGTATTCTCGCTGGAGAAGCAACACTTGAGAGGAGGTATAATAGCTATTTATAATGCTATTTATATTTCAATGGCACTCAAAGCATAGGAAACAAACTTTTAATTCTCAAGGAGCGTAGGAGGATACAGGTCCACACAATACGATTGAAGGAGAAGCGGTTTAACCTTAAACTGCGCAGGGGTTTCTTAAGGGCTCTAAGGCTTCATGCACACTAGGAGCAAAAAAAACTTCAACGTTTTTAGCTTGAAAAACGTGGCATAAAAGATACAAAATGAAAGCATATTGTACAAAGTTTAGTCGAGTCTATGAGAGTTTAGGCGAGTCTATGGCGAGTTTAGTTTATAGGCGTTTTTTGCACTACACTCCCCTCTGCAAAAGTTTTTACTCCCACAACACACCTAAAAAAATGTTGGCACTTGACGTTCAGAAGAGATAAGAGGAGTTTAGGAGAGACTGACGTTTTTACAGCTCCTAAACTCCTCCAGGAAACGCGATAGAGAAGGTTTTTTTTTCCTGCCTCTGAACGTCCCTGACAGAAAACGCCTGTAGCAGTCAATAATGTGCAAAAACACATAGAGCACAATAGAAGTGCTTCTAGAGCAGTGATGGAGAACCTTGGCACCCCAGATGTTTTGGAACTACATTTCCCATGATGCTCCACTACACTATCTAGCCTGCTTAGTGCATCCATGTAAGAGCTAACAAACTCATTAACTATTTATACCCAGACACTAATTGCGATTTAAAAAGATACAAATATGGGAAATTGACCTTTAATAGCCATTTTAGCCTGTGTGTACCACCTTCTGTGTCTGTACCAAGGAAACACATTCCAGGGTATGTAAACTTTTGACCAGGGCCATTTGGGTGATTTCTGTTATCATATTTTCAATATAAATGCCAACTTTTCACAATTTCTGCCAGTGATTGGATGATGGAAGACAGCAGAGCTCCCTCACATTTACTAACCTCTGAAGTAACTGCACATGCAAAGTCTTCAGTCTATGGGACACTAGTTAAATCCACTCCATTATGTTTAGTAAATCCACCCCATTACATGTAGTGAAATATATGTATTTTCTCTGGTAATTTCTCCAGATTTTCAGACACTTGTTTGTGTATATACAAGCATATACATGATATGCTGCAAACCTGCCTATTACTCCAAACATAATACAATGTACATGCATATCACAATGGTCTAACCCAGAGGTGGGCAAACTTTTTGACTTGAGGGCCGCAATGGGTTCATATATTGGACCCGGGGTCGGACCAAGAATAGATGGACGGTGTGTATGTGTGAATTAATATAAATTAAATTTAAATTTGTAACATTAAATGTTTAGATTAATTTAAGGTAGAAAAGCATAAACAGAGTTATTTTACAAAACTACAATTGATGGCACAGTGGCTGTGTTTGATGGCATGGCACAATGGTGACAATTGATGGCACAGTGATTGCTTTTGATGGCATGGCACAGTGGTGACAATTGATGGCACAGTGGCTGCGTTTGATGGCATGGCACAGTGGCTGCATTTGGCATGGCACAGTGGTGACAATTGATGGCACAGTGATTGCTTTTGATTGCATGGCACAGTGGTGACAATTGATGGCACAGTGGCTGTGTTTGATGGCATGGCACAGTGGTGACAATTGATGGCACAGTGATTGCTTTTGATGGCATGGCACAGTGGTGACAATTGATGGCACAGTGGCTGCGTTTGATGGCATGGCACAGTGGCTGCATTTGGCATGGCACAGTGGTGACAATTGATGGCACAGTGATTGCTTTTGATTGCATGGCACAGTGGTGACAATTGATGGCACAGTGGCTGTGTTTGATGGCATGGCACAGTGGTGACAATTGATGGTACAGTGGCTGCATTTGGCATAGCACAGTGGTGACAATTGATGGCACAGTGATTGCTTTTGATGACATTGCACAGTGGTGACAATTGATGGCACAGTGATTGCCTTTGATGGCATGGCACAGTGGTGACAATTGATGGCACAGTGGCTGCCTTTGATGGCATGGCACAGTGGTGACAATTGATGGCACAGTGGCTGCCTTTGATGGCATGGCACAGTGGTGACAATTGATGGCACAGTGGGTGCGTTTGCATGGCACAGTGGTGACAATTGATGGCACAGTGGGTGCGTTTGATGGTATGGCACAGTGGCTGCATTTGGCATGGCACAGTGGTGACAATTGATGGCACAGTGATTGCTTTTGATGGCATGGCACAGTGGTGACAATTGATGGCACAGTGGCTGTGTTTGATGGCATGGCACAGTGGCTGCATTTGGCATGGCACAGTGGTGACAATTGATGGCACAATGGCTGCGTTTGATGGCATGGCACAGTGGTGACAATTAATGGCACAGTGGCTGCATTTGATGGCATGGCACAGTGCCTGCATTTGCATAGTACAGAGGTGACAATTGATGGCACAGTGATTGCTTTTGATGACATTGCACAGTGGTGACAATTGATGGCACAGTGGCTGCCTTTGATGGCATGGCACAGTGGTGACAATTGATGGCACAGTGGCTGCATTTGCATGGCACAGTGGTGACAATTGATGGCACAGTGGGTGCGTTTGATGGCATGGCACAGTGGCTGCATTTGGCATGGCACAGTGGTGACAATTGATGGCACAGTGATTGCTTTTGATTGCATGGCACAGTGGTGACAATTGATGGCACAGTGGCTGCGTTTGATGGCATGGCACAGTGGCTTCATTTGGCATGGCACAGTGGTGACAATTGATGGCACAATGGCTGCGTTTGATGGCATGGCCCACCAGCTCTGGACCCCCTGCATGTTACACAGACACCCTTCAGTTTACACCCCTTTCAGTGCAGACACCCCCCTTAGTGAAACCCCCCTCAGTGCAAACCCCCAGTGCAAACACCCCCCCCGTGAACCCCCCCAGGTGCAAACACCCCCTCCCCATTCAGTACCTCAGATCAGCGCAGCGACGATCACGGCACATGGACAGAAGGTCCCCTCCGTACACACAGAGAGGAGGGGGAGGTGGCAGCAGCTTCAATCGGCTGTGCCTGTGTGCCGAGCAGCGCTAACAGGCCATGGCTGTGAGAGAAGGGGATGGATGGTTTCCCGCGGTGCCCCCCCCAGCAACCCCCCCTCCTCTTGTACCGCGGCGCTGGGCAGGCAGGCGCTGTCACTCTGGTCCCCCAGTGTGTGGTGTCCTGCCCCCCCCACTTAGTATGCCTCTGGGTGGCCCCGCCCTCTAAAGGAATTCTCCAATCCCACGGGGCGAGAGGCGGCCGGAGGCGGAGCGCCCACAGTCTATCTGCGCTCGCTTCCTCCAGCCCCCTTTGAAGCATAGGCCGCAAAGCCGCGGCCTCAATTAGCGGCGATCGCGACCTCATGCCGCGATCGCCGGTGGGGGCCGGATTAAAAGGTCTGCCGGGCCGTATACGGCCCGCGGGCCGTAGTTTGCCCATCGCTGGTCTAACCCCTCGTTAGAATATTTTTAGAGATATCTTTGGCTTAAATATTCACAAGACAGAAGAGGATTATGAATAGACAAGTATTCTTACAAAAGGTGTGGAACTTGAGCTGTTAGGAGAGGGTTGTATACAATTTGAAGGTTTACTAGATGGATACCAAAATGACACTTTCAAGAACATTAGAGAATCACAATGGCGATTCTCTAACAATGACTTTGCCAAATATCACAGCACAAATTACTTTAAAGCAGAGTTTCTCAATCAGGGTTTAATGAAACCCTAATGCCACGTACACACGGTCGTTTTTTGCGATGAAAAAAAAAACGTTTTTTAAAACGTCATTTAAATTGATCGTGTGTGGGCAAAACGTCGTTTTTTGTCTTCAAAAAAACTACCAAAAAAAAATTCCAACATGCTTGAATTTTTTGTGTCGTTTTTCAAAACGTTGTTTTTTGTTTCACAAAAAGTCACCGTGTGTAGCAAAAACGTTGTTCAAAACGACGTTTTTCAACCCGCGCATGCCCAGAAGCTAGTTATGAAGCGAGCTTCAATGGAAAAGAGTGGTGAACGTAACCTCGCTTTTTGTGAAAAAACGATGGTGTGTATGCAAAATTGTCTTTAAAAAGTGACGTTTCAAAAACGTTGTTTTTTACTTCACAGAAAACGTTGTTTTTTTTCATCGCAAAAAACGACTGTGTGTACGCGGCATAAGGGTTCCTCCAGAGGTTACCAGGGGAAAATTGTATAAAAAAATTATACACACATATATTAATACCCTTCTTCCACCAACAAAAAAAGGCAACATTGTATTTTTTATTGGAGGAAGAAGGATATTTATGTTATGTAAATGTTATACTATTTCCATTCAATATTGGACAATTTTAAAGATATTTTGTATTTACATTTTTTGAATTTGGTTGTTTTTGATACACCACGTGTATCCTGTTAAAGCAGCTTCCTTTTGACTGGTATTCCACAGACCTTTTGTATGAATACATATGCTGCAGGGACCGCACTGACTTAGTGAGTTTGCCTATTTCTATGGTCTAAACCATTTAGCCTTTCTCCAGTTTTGAAAAATTCACTTCTTAAAATTTCAGACTGAATGAATGAATGAATGAATGAAAAACTTATATAGCGCGGCACATGCGAACTAAATCGCCTATGGGCGCTTGTTGTTTCTGTCTCTCTTGACATCAAAAGAGCAGAGTTTTAATCTGTCTTCTGAAGGTCAGGTGGTTTTCCTCCAACCGAATGCTGGTTGGTAAAGCGTTCCATAGTCTGGGACCTTGGAAAGCAAACCTTCTTTCTCCTTTGGACTTGTATCTGGCTTTGGGTACCTTGACCAGATTTTGGTCGGTGGATCGCAGAACGCGATTGGAATTGTGGGCTTCTATCGTTTCGCATAGATATTGCGGGGCCTTCCCATGGATGCACTTATGTGTCAGACAGAGTGCTTTGAAAGCAATTCTGTCCTTTACTGGCAACCAATGAAGGGATCTAAGTGAAGGTGAGATGGATTCCCAGGGTTTTTTCCCAGTCACAAGTCTGGCGGCCGTATTTTGAACGACTTGCAGACGAGCGATTTGGTACTTAGGGAGTCCGAGGTAAAGGGCATTTGCATAGTCCAATCTGGAGTTTACAATTGTTCCTACCACGACTGCTACGTCTTCTTTGGGAATAAATGGAGTAAGTCTGCGTAGTAGGCGCAGCAGATGGTGAGATCCGCTGACTACTGACCCTATTTGTGCGTCCATAGTCATGTAGGTGTCGAAGATGACGCCTAGACTTTTGACTTTGGCGCTAGGGGTGATGATCTGGCCCAAAATGGGCGGGGGTTTCCAAGTAGTTGTCAGTTGACTCTTGCGACTGGCATGAAACAGAAGAAACAAAAAACTATAGGTACAGCACTAAAAAAATCATGACAAATATGAAAATGAAAACAAATATTAAATAAAAAAGCTTGAGAATAAAGTGGGAGTGGTGTGATTATAAGAAGTGAAATTTCAAAAGTGATTAAAGTCCATAATATGTGAGATTGAACATAAAATCTTCTTCCACCAAACGACACCCAGTGAATAAGGTTGGCTCCTTACCACAAAGATAGACCGTATGTGCACCGGTCAGATGAACATAGGGATAATTATAGTCTTCCCAGACAGACTTCTCCAGAGCAACAGATAGACCATACGATGGTTCCACGATGTTGTTAAAGCAGGATATGGGGATGTTTTCAAAGGCCCGTGGGAGAGAAAACAAAAGGGGAGAGAAAACAAAAGGACCCATAGTGTAGTATGTAAAGTACCGGGTTTATTGTACATAAGAATTGGAAATGCACTCACACTTTGTTGTGAATAACAGCGCGATATGATAATTCAAAGTTGCATGATTAGGCTGTCTATAGTTTTTTGTATCCGTGGATTCTGTTCCGTGTTAGCGGGTTTCTCTCCGGAGTTCTGTTTTGGAACTGTTGAGTTTAAGATAACTCTTAGTCATCCAGTTTTCTATCAAAGAGAGACAATTCTCTAAACTGAGATGATGATCCTTTCTGTTGCAGATGCGAAAATACAGTCGTCTGCATATGAGTGATAAAGTAGGTCTTGGCTACTGATAATTTCGAAGAGAGGGCGAAGATAGATGTTGAAGAGCACCGGTGACAAAGGGGATCCTTGAGGGACTCCACATGACACTGTGCATTTTTCAGAGGTGAAAGATCCCAATTTCACTGTTTGTGATCGGTTTTCCAAAAAGGAGGAAAACCATGGTAGATCACCTTCTGCGACTCTGGCTACCTCAGCCAGCCGAGTCAATAAAAGTTTGTGGTCTACAGTGTCAAAGGCTGCGCTTAGGTCCAGCAGAACCAGGAGAGAGGATTCTCCTTCGTCTGCGGCCTCAAGAGCGTCATCCCATATTTTAAGTAATGCTGGTTCTGTTCCGTGTCCGGGACGGAAGCCGGATTGAAATGGATCAAGTAGGTTGTGGGTATCCAGATGCTGTTGCAGCTGTTGTACCACTACTTTTTCCATTACCTTGGAGAGAACGTTAAGGCCTGTTATGGGACGACGGTGAGTTGGGTCCTTGGGATCCAGGGTGGGCTTTTTCAAGATGGGCGTGATTGTGCCCTCTTTCAGCCGGGAGGGCACTATGTCTTCCTTAAATGACTGGTTTATTAGCTGCATGATAGGTGGTGCCAGGATGTCGGCACATTCCTTCAGCAGTTTAGTGGGGATAATATCATTAGGCGCTGTGCTATTTCGCAAAGTACCGATGATATTTTTAGTGGCCTCTATGGAGATGGGTTCCAGAGTGAACATCGTTGATTGTCGATGGTTTCTGTGGATGTTATGTGGTTGGTTGGGACGGGGGTTGAGAGGGGTATTGATTTGCCGAATGCTTTCCCGAATTCCCTCAATTTTATTAATGAAGAAATCCGATAGTTCATCGCAAAATTCTTGGGTGTCTGAATTGGGGGCTTCCAGGCAACCTGGGTTCATGGTCTGAGTGACCAACTTGAAGAGTTCGCGGGGGCGATTTAAAGCGCTATTGATAGCCACAGAAAAATTATGTTTCTTGGCTTTAAAGATTTCTTTATGGTATTTTCTTGTTAATTCCTTGTAGGTGATGAGGTTCTCCTCTGAAGCGATTCTTTTCCAAGCGGCTTCCGCTCTTCTGCGTTCTTGCTTCAGTAGTAACAGTTGGTTGTTGAACCAGCCGGACTTGTTTTTCTGGATGCGGGTTTTGCGTTTCGGTGCTACTAAGTCGGCTGACTGTAGTAGGGCTGCGTTTATGGCATCCAGTGTTTCTGAGGCTGTTAGAAGTGGTTGGATTATTTTTATTTTATTTCCCAAGGTAGATTTGAAGAGTTCCGAATGGAGCTTCTTATGAGATCTAGTCCAGTGTATTGTCACCGGCTTGGGTGTTTTTCTCAATGGGGGGATTTTGGGAATTATGAATTTAATTGCATGGTGATCTGTCCATGGCAATGGTTCATTTTCCATAATGCTTATTTTCAGATTTTGTCTGAAAATTAAGTCAAGCGTGTGACCTGAAACATGTGTGGGCCCACATACTAGTTGCTGTAGCCCTAATCCTTCCAGGTGGTCAATACAGGCGTCGGCAACAGGATCCTGAGAGCAGTTTGCCCAGAGATTGAAGTCCCCGAGCAGCAAAAGGTGTTTGCTGTTAAGGGTATAAGTGGAAATAAACTCCGTCAATGATGTGAGTAGCTGCGATTTTGGCCCGGGTGGCCTATAGCAGAGAAGAATGTGGACGGTCTCCTGGGGGTTTGCTTGCAGTTGCAGGGTAAGGGTTTCCATAAATGGAAGAGGATTTTGAAGGACTGGTTTGGTGATCGCAAGATGAATCCTGTGGATCACCGCCAGGCCTCCACCTCTTTGCCCTATTCTGTTTTCCGTTATAATACGGTAGTTTTCTGGCACCAGTTCTCCTAGAATGGTGTTACAGTCGGCTGTGAGCCAGCTTTCCGTAATAAAGAGGCAGTCTAAATCATATTGTAGTATGAAATCATGGATTTCTGATCGGTGTTTTACTGCCGATCTTGTGTTGATCAGAGCACATGATATGTGCTTAAGCTGGGGTAAATGGCTGAAACTCTTGATAGTCGATCGTCGATCGGTTCTCAATAGTTGCTCTAATTTTAAGGCCTTTTTGGTGACGACTGGTAAGACTGTGGCGAATCGCCTCAGACCCCAAATGGTTTCTGCAGAATATTTCAAAAGAGCCATAGTTGCAGATGTTGGGGGGGGGGGGGGCTGTGATGTTTAGATGGCGATGGAGGGGGGATTCATTGAATCCTCTCTCCCGGCTTGGTCCAGAGGAAGGCAAAAATAAAAAATAAAAAAATTCACTGGCAGTGAATTCATACCAATTATTGTTTAATCACACTATTAAAGCTTTAATTTATTCTTTACTTTAACAGGCTATTATCACCTACTTTTACATTTTGCGGTAATGACTATTATTTACTTTCACACATTAGTAAAAACAATCATTTACTGATGACAGTTTTTTCAGTATAGCATTGAAACTGTGAAGGGTGTGTTAAGGGAGAAGAATTCAAAGCAAAAAAGAATGGGTGTTCAAAAAAGTGAAAATAGTCACCAAACATTAAAACAAGCAACATTTGAATTCAATAATTAAATTATTTTCAAGATTCTTGTAAATGTAAAACAAGTTCACTAACCATTGATGGTAGTAACAGAAGTCAATATAAAGATAATAAAACTGTTCTCAGCCACTTAGCTTAGAATATCACCTTACTTATCACAGATTGACAAAATATAAACTTTGGCACTCTCCCACACTTGATGGTCAGCGACTTCTAAGTTGATTTGTAAAAGAAATTAATTTTATAGCTCTTAAGCAACATGCCCAACTAAGGCTGTTGATCAGTACCTACACATAATATTGAAATATGTTAGTAAAGTTTGTTTAGTAGTATTTTTGAAGAGAGTAAGTGACCCGTTGGAGACCAAATCAACCTTAACCGTGCCTCCATCCCGGTTAAGTAAAACATTTTTTTTAAAAAGGAAATGGGCAATGGGACTTTAAATGAGGCAAGGAAGGTCATTTAGAATTGTATAGGATATCGAAGGTGGAAAATGCTAACACAGTCCCATCAGGGAAACTCTGTGGCCAAAAGGAATTGCTACGTAATCAACCCGAAAAAAGAAAATCAAAGAGTCAAATATAAAATGTCATAATATAATATCTATCATAATAAACACAGAGATCATGCTAACACAGGCATAATACAAATAATAATGGTCACATTGGCATATTAATATTCAAAATCCAGGACATGATTAATAGAAGCAATCACAGTGAATTGATAAGCAAATCCAGTAAAACATGATTATCCAAAAAAGCAATGATTTGTAAAGAAAACAGTTGAATGAAAATACATCATTAGGCAAGCTTAATCTTGGCATCCCTGAGCATGGTGCTCGACGCGTTTCTTGGCATTTAAAGCCAGTCATCAGGAGTGGGGTGCGTGAAAATTAACTGTAGAAGAAAGGGGGAATAGATAATAGACAGGTGAGTCAATAGGGCCTTGATGGTAGGGCCATAGCTGCTACAAAACCGAAATAAAAGATGTATAAGATGTAAAACATTACCTATGGCCAGGCCCAAAATAGATGGTAGCCCAGGTGCTCCCAATGCAGGAATGGGGTGGTGGTCCTGGATGAACCTTTGTCTCCCAGGGTTGAGGTGGGGATGAAAACCCCCCACAGTCCAAAGACTCCTCAAAATTGAGGAGAGCTGAGGATGGGATGGTGTGGGACATCTGCCAAGGAGAATGACAAGCAGCTCCAACACAAGGCCAAAAGGTGAGGTAGGCACACAAGGAACACACATTGAGTACTGGTAAAGGAAAAAGAGAATGTGAAACAATAAGTATCAATCACTAAATACAATCATATAGGGTGGATCCTCAATTACCAGTTGGTGTGCATAGATACACATGGAGCCTCTCACCAGATGGGACCGTGTGTAGTAAAACCGCCGAAGCCAAACCAGCTAAAGTACCCACATCCTGGGGCGTGTCCCCGCCAGCGTCATGCGTCATCGCATTGGCTGTGGGAGGAGATGAGACGGACACACGCCTGAGGTATAGAGGACCTCTCTCTATCTTACTTTCTGCAGAGCAATGGGAACAAATCTTTCTAAACATACATAAAGGGTCGACCAATGTCACTACCCAGGAAAACGGATATAAAATGTAACCCAGATGGTATCGCACACCTACCCTCTTGCACAAATTCAACCCCACCATTCCAAAAACATGTTGGAGATGCCACCAGGAAAAGGGCACCCTTCTCCATTTCTGGTGGACCTGCCCCCTCCTAAGATCTTTTTGGGAGAAGCTATGCCGCATTACTTCCCAAGTCACTACATGTAAGCTAGATTTTTCCCCATCACAATTTCTACATCACCACTCTCCCTTATCACACAAATCTTACCACAACTCCCTAGCAATGCACATGATCAACACAGTGAAACAGTGTATCCCCTTACATTGGAACTCAACACACCAACCTACATTAAAAGAATGGTTCACTAGAATTAGCAAAGTCGCTGAACTGGAAAACCTTATCCATATCGCACGAGACACCCCGGCTACATTTAGCAAGAAATGGGCCTGTTGGACACACTACCAGACGACTCCCGAATTCTTAAACATACTAAACTCTAATTCTTGACAAACTCTGTAATTTGGGATGGTCCTGGAATTTCGAGGCTCGAAAATTCCTTTCTTTGATCTTCAATCCACCCATTGGTCCCTTTGAATTTCTCTGAACTCACTCCCATAGATCTATGCATCACCGCTCACTCCATGTCCCCCCTATCTTCCGGTAACTGATTGGGGAGATCAGAGACAGTTCCTAACCCAACTCCCTCCCCTACACCTACTTCTCCCCTCCTTCCCACCTCCCCCTTCCCCAACTAACCCCCTCTAAGATACTTTGTATAAAGATCCACACACCTCGTTCTAACCTGTACTTCACATAATCTTACATTGCCTTTACCGAAAGCCTGGATAAAATATACTCCTCTACCTGCTACACCATACCCATGGATTCTCCCTGTTCTCACAGGGCCTCACACCACAATGACGCCTCTTACTCAATTCACCCTCCCCATATTACAGTCCCTGACTTAATTAGCAACAATCAATTATAAATGGGTCTCACATCTGTACTACAACACAGGGGTACCCTCTTACTAGCCCAGACCCACAGGTTGGGTCCAGACACCCTCCCACATATGATTCTATGTTGAAGTGTTTATATTTTTAAATGTTATGTTAATTTGTGGCTGTACAACTTCACATTGTATACCTGCTGTTCAAGATATATGTAAATGCATATTTATTTTCAATAAAACTATCTAAGAAAAAAAAGAACTGCAGAACTCTTAAGAAGACCATAAGCCTTACCAAAATGTAACCCTTAACACTTATCCTGTTCGTAACATCTTAAACCTAAAGTGAATCAGTAGCAAAACAATGCACATTAAACAGTTTACATATTCAGAACAAGCAGTAAAAGCACTGTATGACAAGTCCTCATTTTAACTCCGTAGCTATATGCACTGTGGAGAAATTATTGTTTTATTTTCAAAATAAATAACAGAGGCACCTAAAGTGGAGCTCCGCCCAAAAGGGGAAGCTTCGCTTTTCTGCCTACTCCCCCTCAGCTGCCACATTTGGCACCATTTGGGGGGAGAGGGGTTACCTGGTTTTGACAGGTACTCGCTCCCACTCCTGGGAGAGTTTGCTGCGGCAAACTCAGATGGAAGTTTAGCCCCCCTCCTCCATCCCCTTCCTCTGGGCCATTCACAAAGTGCAGAGCGCTTTGCGCATGCAAAGTAGGGAACCGGCTGTAAATTTGAAAGGCTTCCCTGACATTATCTGTTAGTCAAGATTGCGGCGGCAGCACTCAAGAGCAGTTTGAAGAATAGGCTTGGGTGAGGACACTGCTGGATTCGTGGACCGGAAAGTGTCCTAATATTACAAGTCAGCTGCTACAGCATTTGAAGCTGCTGACTTTAATTTTTCTGAAGTAGCCTGGAGCTCCACTTTAAATCATAATTCCTCTCTTTTCATGATTTTGTCAGCAGAGATATTCAAGCCTGTCATTACCATTAGGAAGCACTATAACATACATTGGCGCAACAGAAAACATGCAAACCATGTTAACAAATTGCAAAGATGTGGACTGCTACAATTTAAAACTAACCCATATACATACATTGATGTGCATTAGGATTTATAGTTGTTAATAGCCCAAAAATGTCATAATCTGCTCTACAGTAATGAAAACTGAAATCAAAATTCTTGCCAATATCAACAATTAATTGTTTCCACTTTGTATACATCTACCCAAGTCTTCCAATATCTTATTGGTCCATTCAAATTAATGCACTGCAGAAACATATGTTAAAATGCAAATTTTTACTTTATAAAATGTGGAAATAAATGCCAATTGAAACGTACAAAGCCAAAGGCAGCATGTTGAGATGCCATTCATTTAAAGCATAACCCCACTTTTGTTGAGAAAAAAAAACATTCACCCTGGGTGATCTTTGTACATTGCAAGGATTATAACAATGTTTGTTGTAGAATCCTACCTTTTGTTATTCTAAAGAAATCCAAGTGTGTTTCCTGTGCTTCTGTGGTCAGCAGGTCTGATGGGAGTGGTTTCATAATTATTGGTCAGCTATGGCAGCTGCAGAGCACTAATGCTGGGTCCCTTTAGACGTGCTCCTATGGGAAATATCTCACCAAAAATGATTTTTTTTTTGCAGTGGATGCCAGAAATCTGACTTAGGCAGACTTCTGGGAAAATTGGTGAGCCAATCACACAGGCAGGAAATTATGCTTCTGGGGAGTGGTCACTACACATTCTGTGTACAGAACAACTCCAGGTACCCATATGTCATTGTATTTACAGATAAATTATAGCAGCTGCAGATTGAAAAGGAACGGTATTTTTTAATAACAATCATTACAATATGACTTGTATGGCAATTGTACATGCTATATTATTTTATCTTTATTTGCTATTTTCTCCCCCCGCGAAAGTGGAGTTACCCTTTAACATTCTGCCCCGCTGCACCTAGGCAGCACATTCCAATACAGCTGGGTCACATTGTACAGATTTGAAAACTGCTTCATTAAATGTAAAAAAGATGATAGCAGGATTTTCAGAGAAAAGTCACAATTTTCTGTTCTGTACAAATGACACACAGCCATCTCCCCTTTTCCATGTAGGCCCTTGGTGGGTAAAATGTATAGTGCAAGAGTAGCACTTAATTTAATGGTGACAGCATCAACATCCCTCAACATTGTCCTGATAACAGCCATATAATTATGGTTAGTGACAATGGGGTAAGGTGTATATAAAACAGTGTCATCATTCACATGTGCCTAGGGCAGCATAATCTCCACATATGACCCTGATTATAAAGGATACTGGCACTGATTGCTTGGCTTAGTGGAAAGAAATATTGAAACGGATGATCAATCAAATGATAAGGATTAGCAAAGGCAAGCTTTGCAAAACATACATATGTTTAATGGTTTCCTTCTACCTTTCCTGTCATATAAAATGTATTTCTTTATTTGTTTTAAAGGGTAAAACAAATAAATTGGAAACAAAGTGTGGTTTAAAATTATGTCTTAAATCCTATGCATTGCTAGCACATAGAAAATATATCAATCTATATTTATACACACTCAGCCCCTTTGTGTGAAAAAACAAAATTGTGTTTTTTTCTAGAAAACAATCATATAAAATGCAGGGCTAGACACCAGGGAGACTACTAAAGTTTATGTGATAGTATCTGGGGAACCAATTAAACTTGGAACAGTGAATTGTGGTTGTTATTCTAAAATGATTACAAGAATAAGCCGTCACTCAGGTTGATTTACAACTTTGTTAAAGGTGCCGATCGGTGAGCCACTGAGAAAGTATTTTTTTGGCTGGAAATGTTGGTTATATTGTAATAGAGTTTAAAAGCAACGGTGAACTACCTTTCTGAAATATTTACCTTTCATATCATTTTGATTTGGATAATGTTTGTAAAAATAACAACATTTGGATATCCAGCCATACTGAGTTTGGTTTGCTGATGGGGCAAACAACATTTTCATGTAGCTTAGTGAATAAGGTGAAAATGTATAGAGTTCATTCATTGAATCAATCAATCAATCAATCACATGCATGCAAAATTATATTTAATGCTCCTTGTGCATGACTGGATATTGTTTGCAAAGTGAATTTTCACTTTGATTCATGTTATTCACTTTTGAAAGTGAACATGCTCTATTCAGGGTCAGGTCCTTCCTCACAGGGTCAGGTCCTTCCTCACAGGAGGACCATTTGACGCAGCACCCGTTGGGTGGAGTTTTTGGGTTGTGTTTGCACACCACAGGCTTTTCAATAGAAAAGAGGTGTAGGTAACAGATTGGGAATTTTCTCCTTTTAGATAAATAAGGTTCTGTCTTCAAGTTAGCTTGAGTTGGTTAAGGGGTCCTTTTGACCCCATTAACTAGTCACATACACCATGCCCAATTAAAATAATGAAAATAGCAACAAGTATTGTTCTGAATCAAAATGTATTGAGGTAAAATGGTAAGGGGAGTCAGTGAGTAATGGAGGGGTAATTGGAAAACCCTTATATCCAAACTCATGTCCTAGGACTGGGGGCACATGCAACAGCTGGAGACAGGGCAACACAGTTTTAAATGTGGATGTCTGAGCTATTCAAAAAGGTAATACACCTGGCTGATTATATGAGTTCTCTCACGTCTATGTGTGATATGTGATTATTATTTATTATAGACAATTATAACATCACTTTCCTTACCTTATATATTAGTATAGTACAGTAGGTCTAGATACAGAAATAAATGGTTACTGATCCACCATATATACTCTAGTTAACAGAAAATGCAGGATGAACTGAGCATTGCTTTTCTGTATATAAATCTTCAGAATATAGATCTTCAGAACTGTTTAAGCAGAGATGCGAGCTAGAAGCCGTGCTCTTCTTTGAGATCCTGCTGTGAGATCTTGTTTATATAAAAATATCACAGTGTGTAGGGTGGTCACTATCTACAATAGATGTTTGCAAATGTCTCAAATGCCACACTGCCAACTGCTTTTCTATTCCAGTTCACAGCATGAATATCTGCAGCAGTATTCTAAATTACCTGGTCTGGACTTTTAAAGGGTTAAAATCCCTTTTTCCCAGTGTTTAAAAAAAATTTGGGCTGTTTTTCTTATTTTTACTTTGAATATTGTGATTAGGACATTGGACATATAGGGGTCTAATGGTAAGATGTGTTTTTTTTTTTTTTCCTATAGAATAACGGAGTCTGAGTATGATCAGTCTGAAAATTAAGATATAAGTGCAGCATAAGGATAATGGTAAGGGTAGATAGAGCATACCTAATTAACCAAAGTTGCAATAGAAGCAGGTAGGATGAGACATAAACACTATTGTATGAATGTGTAAAATATATATATGTGTGTGTATATATATATATATATATATATATATATATATATATATATATATATATATATGTGTGTGTGTGTGTGTGAGCTTATGTATTTTTTTAAATATTTATTTATTTAATCATAGAACAAAAGAGTTAATCACAGAAGTACTGACTGTTGAGTGGGGATCAGCGGACTACAGGTCTATCCTTTGCATACTTCTGTCATATGTGAAAGTTTACAGTCAACCTAAAGGGGTTGTAAAGCTTTGTTTGAAAAAAAAAAACACCTTGCACTCTCCGCCCCCCCCCCCCAAAGCCCCCATTTTACTTACCTGAGCCCCGAATCTCTGTGGGCGCGATCCTGCGTTGTTCTCAATGTTTGAACGGATTTTCATTGGATAGATTGATAGCAGCACAGCCATTGGCTCCCGCTGCTGTCAGTCAAATCCAGTGATGCGGTCGCCAGGGGGCGGGCCGAGTTATACACTCGACGGCAATGCTAGCCGAGTGTATGACATGGGAGCGCGCCTGCAAGGTAAACCCTTCGGGAGAGAGCTTCCCAGAGGGGGTTAGCTCTTGTGAAGAGGAGCCAAGAAAGCCGTCGTGGGACCCCAGAAGAGGCCACTCTGTGCAAAAGGAACTGCACAGTGGAGGTAAGTATGACATGTTTTTTTTTTTTTTTTAAAATGAACCTTTAGTGTCCCTTTAAGTACTCTCCACCACTGACCATCCTTGTGTTTAATGGCTTTCAGTTCCTGTTTATTTCAACTGAAAAGTTCCATAGAGCAGTACTGGTGTACATTCCTGGCTATTCTGGTCCTTTCAGAGCATCCCATCTGCCACTACACAGGCTACTATATTCAGGCATCGGCCTGGTCAAATGTAGACATTCTTTTGTCAGTGTACTCATATTGCTCGTTTTCCACATGGTTGTCTCCAAAAGAAGGAGGAGCCCTGAGCCTCTGTTAGCACCCAAATAAAAAGGACCTCTGTACAGCTGCACAGTCAATGGAAACTGGCCACCATCTTAAATGTGGTCCTAGGATTGGAGGCTTTATCCCATCCAAAGCTCTACAGGGCCTCAAAAAAAAAAAAACTTATACTAACCAAGCTCTAAGAACTCAAAAAGCTTGCTTTCTCCATATGGGACCCAAATCCCAGAGACCCTCATCCTGAGTAGATGCAAAACTTACTGTAGGTGACACACAAATACCATCTAAAACCCTGCCAGCCAGAATTAGACCTGGTCTTACCATCTACAACACTACCAGTCAGAATCTGACCTGGTCAGGGACTGTGCATGCTGAAATGCTCAAGCTGCCTCTTGTCATAGTGACAGAGCACTAGCTTATGACATTTCCCCTGCCTTTTGTTTTGACCCGGCAGTTGCAGCACACCAGCAATGGCCCCACTTCTCAACACATCTATGCCAACTCCCACTCCAATGGAACCTCTCCTGCTGTGCAGCACTTCACGCATGACCTCCAACTTCCAACTTCCAACTATTATGATTCCCGCTAAAGTTTTAGACATTTCAGGTATGTGTGTGTAATACCTTGCAAAAAAAGAAACACCTTATAATGCAACTGGCATAGTACGTATTGGGGGGGGGGGGGGGGGGGATTGCATTATTTACAAAATAAAAGAAGCTTGAAAAGTAAATTAATTTTTTTTTGTATGTTACTAATTCTATACACGTTGAAAAAAATAACATGGAAGCTGACTGATGGTCTGATATGCCTACACACCATCGGTTAAAAAACCGACGTGTTAGAACGTGGTGACGTTTACGTGTTTTAACACAACGACGTGCTGAAAAAAACAAAGTTCAATGCTTCCAAGAATGCGTCGACTTGATTCTGAGCATGCGCGGCCTTTTAACCGATGCTTTTGCATCCACCAATCGGTTTTGACCCATCGGTCAAGCGTCCATTGGTCAAATTTTAAAGCAAGTTCTCTTTTTTTGACCGAAGGATAACTGACCGATGGGGCCCACGATCGGTTTGGACCAATGAAACGGTCCTTCAGTCCATTTTCATCGGTTTTGACCGATCGTGTGTACGCGGCTTAACATGTTTGTTTTTTTTTTTTTTTAATTTTTTATTTTTTTTTAATACTATGTTCTAGTATGGATTTTAGGGGACCTCATGCAGAAGAAAAATGACATGCAGACCCCAAAATAATACTAAATCCTTTTATTCTGGTATGGATTTTAAGTGGGAACCTCTACCAGAAAATGGCATGGGGCCAAATCTATACCAGACCCTTAAAAGAAAAGGAACAGCTAAAACTTAGCTGTACATGTCCTATGGATCACAAGAGGGCAGGTTGTTCTGCACTTGTGACCCGTTTTCAGCTGACAGCAGCTAAAGCCTGCTGTTGGCTGATATCACAGAGCTGGTCCAGGCTGAGAAAGATCATGACCATATGGTGGGAATCCCCTCAAAAGCTTGAACTGGCACCTGTCTCAGCCTCTTAGCGAGCCTATAAGAGCCTGAGCCGGCTGCTCCAGCCCCTTAAAGGCTCAGCGTTCTCAGTGAGCACAGGGGGGGTGCAGAGCAGAAAGCTGCTGACCACTCACCGAGCACTGAGAACTGAGCAATCAGTGGGGTTTGTTTACTAAGTTCTCAGTCTTAGAGCCAGCGGGGGAAATATGCAGCTTTGGACTAATACAGCAACCATGTATGATTTCTGAGAAAAAAAATTAAACTTCTGTTTTAATGCTGGCATGCAGCCAGCAAGCCAAGAAAGGTGGGGCAGCTGTGAATACCTGAACAGCCATGGTTTGGTCTGAACAAGTGTTAAACGTATCCCTAGTTTAGTGAAAGAATTTCAGCCAAGAAACATGGGCTTTACTGGCAGTAAATGGTTATGTTTAACAAACACCAACAGAGACCATCAATAGAAAATGAAAACCATTTGCGTTGATTGAACACTCAGGGCTGACGTTCACATTTTTTTTGCGCTCACCTACAACAAGGAAAATTAAAGAAAGAACTAGAAAATCACCAGGATTCTCAGGTGAACAAAATTTTTGTTGTGTGAGTTATGCAGAATTTCCTATGTTTCCATAACATTTCTTTGTCCATAATTATCAAGACATAACTCATTGTTGTCAGAAATCTTAACACCGCTGCACACACAGCAGAAATCATACAGTGATGACAACTATTGCGAGAAAGCTTCAATTTGAACCAACAGAGCTTTGCTGCAACAATACAAAAATAAAATAATCCTCAGGACCAAAACACATCAACATTATTAATATTTCTATACCGTAACTTACATCGGTCCATTTTGTAAATGTCAGGATTGTATTACGAATTTGAGAGCTTTAGTATTTGTAATGTTTATACTATATGTTACATGGGTATTTATAATTGAGGACAAGATGTTTTAAGCACTTAGATCCACAAAGCTGTGACTTTAGTCATGTCTGAATGTATTGCCTGAAATGCTTAGTAGTTTTTTTATTTTTTCATTCTTTGCTAAAGCATAAAGGGCCAACAAAGAATGGTTTGAAATTCATTAATGTTGTATGCAATATTTAAAAAATTTACTTTTTTTTTTCTGTACTGTTAAGGCAGATAAAAAAAGACACAAATTATTGCAATATATTAATGCACCATTAAATCTATTATTTTAAATGCAAACAATGTAAGCACCTGGATGTGACTTTGTATCAGACCCTCACTCTTTCTGTACATCAGAGCTCATCAGAGCACCATCCTTCCTGGGCATTTTATTTTCTATGACTGGCTCAGTTAGCCACATAGCCACCAGAGACTTCACACAGTCCTCCAAAGTCCCCACATAGCCACCAGAGACCTCACATAGCTACCTGAGAGTCCTCACAATATACCATAGACACTGCATAGGTGGAGCTCTAAAAGAAACAGGTGGAGCCTAAATAGGAAGGGGTGGATCTTTAACAGGAAGGGGTGGGGCAAATTTAGATGGGGGCGCCCAATTTTAGTCTTGCCTAGGGCAGTACAAAACCAAAATACACCACTGATCCTATGTGGACATCATATGATGTCCTCTCAGGAAGCGTTGATCATGTGTCCGCGAGACACAAACAATGACGGATCGGTGTACTGCTAGTACCATGTGACCGCCGTGACAAATCATGGCAGGTCACATGACAATGTATGGCTTTCTTTTCATGCCATCCAATTTTTACAACTGTGTTGTTAGCTGTGATTGGTCAATCACAGCCCTTCTGTACCATGTGATTAGCTTTGACCAATTACAGTAAATATATACTGGGGATTTGAAAGAATAGACTTTATAGGCATACTCAAAATATATATATAACAAAATATTTTATTGGAATCATAACAACAACAAGATATTAGACACATATTACAATTACAGCTAATTACAACAAACCAGACTGAATGAATTTTCATTCAGGAAAATGCTTGCTCATAGCAATATGAAAGCTGAAAATTGGCCCCTGGGCAGAAAGGGGGTAAAAGTGCCCAGAAGTGGTTAACAAGCACCATGCTGATAGGAACAGAGAGAAAAATGAAAGATAGATGAGCTCAACATTCTGCTGCTTCTCCTTTCACTGTCCAGTCACAGAGGGAGGCACAAGACATGTAAGTGTTGCTTAACTGCAATAGAGAAAAACTGTGTCTTCAGGGCTGTGCTAAGTGGCAGAGTAAATTACAGAAGATGAGCAGATATCCAATTTTTGGGGCAGGTAAAAAAGCTCATATATATGTTTTTCATCTCTGCTGTTTGCCTGGATTTTAGCTTTAATAATAGCTAGATGCTTTTTTATGCTAAATCGTTTTTATGCTATTGAAAGGCTTATTATAGTCCCCCTGGGGTGTACCTTAGTGAAATATTTACATAAACATAATAACAACATTATATGAGGTATTTTTTATTATGGTAAGGCATTTGGACACATTTTAATATATGTTAATAGCTCTTTTTATAAAAGCCAATCTGTGCTGTAGGTTTATTGACCTTTAAATGCAGAGCACACAGCTAAAATGCACTTATTTGAAATTACCTATAATTTTCATTTTACACTTATCAGCTCATTGTGTTGCTTAGCACTCTTCTATGCAATAAAAAAGCATTTCTGCATTTCTTTCTAAAATTCTCATATGCATTCTGCTGATTATCTGCTTAGGATCTCCTTTTAGACCATCTTTTCAAAACACTGATGCATGTATCGAGTCACCAATGACTTTTTTTAATATAATACAGGTGTAATGGACGATTGAATTATTCATCCACCAAATCGGTGTGTGCATATACAGCATTAGAATTAAATACCATATAATATTTGTGGTCAGAACCTGAGTAGGTTGTACTTCTCTGTAGTATACATACGGGCAGTAGTGATAACAAATGTAACCATGAATAACCCTAAGTAATGTACAAAGGATTGAAGCGGGGGGTGGATATGCAAAACTGTTGTGAATGTTCCACTTACTGTATATTAACCAGTGCGCGACGATATACGTTGACACAATGGCTCCTGTGGGCAGATGGGCATACATGTATGTCCCCTTTAAGAAGCGGCACTGTGGGCACGTGCGCAAGCTCCGTGAGTCAGACCGTCTCATGGGGAGAAGGAAGAACAGGGAAATGCTGATGTAAACAAGCATTTCCCCATTCTTCCTAGTGGCAGGACACTGATCATAGCTCCCTGTAATTGGGAGCACTGATCAGTGTCATGTCACACACAGCCCAACCACCCTACAGTTAGAACACATCCCTAGGACACACTTAACCCCTTCAGTGCTCCGTAAAGGTTATCCCCTTCACTGCCAGTGTAGTTTTTGCAGTCCATTTTTATATCACTGTTAGCTGTAAAAAAAAGACAATGGTACCAAAATGGTGTCAAAATTGTCCAATGTGTCCGCCATAATGTCACAGTCATGATAAATAATCACCGCCAAACTATCCCCTATTTTGTAGACGCTATAACTTTTGCGCAAACCAATCAATAAACACTTATTGTGATTTTTTTAACCAAAAATATGCAGAAGTATACATATTGGCCTAAATAGTGTAATAATATATTGCGCTAACTAGAAAGAAAGTGGATATAGATTTAAGCAGCCAACACAACAAAATGGATATTTGTGAACAGTGATAGAAAAAAGTGTAGCGCTAACATAGGGATTCTAAATAGAATCCTTTCAGTGTAATCAAAAAGTAGGTGTATGAAGCCTACTAAACACACAAATAAAAGGGAAAAAATATTCAAAAACGTTTCCTTATACGTGACTATATGAAGATAACATCTAGTAGTACTCAGACTTATCCACCAGGATGGTATAAATGTGTCATAAGATCATGCGATATTAGAGCACATAACAGTACAAAATCCCCTGTGAAATAGATAGGGACAATCAGTCCTACAGAACTTCAGTCCTGACACCTAATAGGTGTAACACATATGTCCTTTCTTGTTAACCCACTTCGGTGGGATATGTATTTTTCAAGACGTAGTCTTCACACTATGGACATATAGAAATAGATGGGTACCCTTACCGGATCAGGTGGACCCTAGTGTAGACCGATTGTCTAATCCGGTTGTCCTCGAGATTGTAGTCCCAAGTAGAAATGGTTCCCAAAATGTATCGATATCCACAGGGTGTGTCAATTTAGGGGTTCACACTGTGATGGTGCCCAGTAGCTCTCAAACGCAGGAAGAAAAAATAAAGAAAAAATATCTCCTCATAGTGTAAAAATGCTTGATTTAATAAAAAATTCCACAACGTCACACAATTGTGATAGGAACCACATAAAAAATAAAAAGAATTTAAAACTGCAAAACCACACGTGAAAGCAATTAATATGTAAAAAAACAGCAGCAACTTTCCCCCTTTGGTGGGTGGACAGGAGTGTTTTCAAAAAATGCAGTGGAGACTTCAAGCAAGTCAGCAACCCGACCGGTTTCGTCTAAGATAGACTTCAACTGGGGTATCTGGCAAAGACTTACCGCTCACCTGCATTTATATCTGTTGGCTCCTCCTCCATGAGACCCCCTGGATTCCTCATCATGCCTGCCTGTGGATATCGATACATTTTGGGAACCATTTCTACTTGGGACTACAATCTCGAGGACAACCGGATTAGACAATCGGTCTACACTAGCTCGCAAGACCCCCCGCCGTATGGTGAGTTGAGGGTCCACCTGATCCGGTAAGGGTACCCATCTATTTCTATATGTCCATAGTGTGAAGACTACGTCTTGAAAAATACATAGCGCACCGAAGTGGGTAAACAAGAAAGGACATATGTGTTACACCTATTAGGTGTCAGGATTGAAGTTCTATAGGACTGATTGTCCCTATCTATTTCACAGGGGATTTTGTACTGTTATGTGCTCTCATATCGCATGATCTTATGACACATTTATACCATCCTGGTGGATAAGTCTGAGTACTACTAGATGTTATCTTCATATAGTCACGTATAAGAAAAAGTTTTTGAATATTTTTTCCCTTTTATTTGTGTGTTTAGTAGGCTTCATACACCTACTTTTTGATTACACTGAAAGGATTCTATTTAGAATCCCTATGTTAGCGCTACACTTTTTTCTAATACATATTGGCCTAAACTGAGGATTTTTTTTTATATATATTTTTGGGGGATATATATTATAGCAAAAAGTAAAAAATATTGCATTTTTTTTTCAAAATTGTCACTCTATTTTTGTTTATAGCGCAAAAATAAAGGGAGAGGGCAAGCACGACACTCCCCACCAGGGAGAAAGCCTCACATTACTGTGTGGAGTTACAGACAGAAGAACAGGAGGTGAGGATTTCTCAGAAGAAATAGGGACATTTAGGCCTCGTACACACGACCAAGAAACTCATCGTAAAAGAAACATAGTTTTTCTCAACCAGTTCCTTGTCAAGCTTGTCAAGAATCTTATCAAGCTTTCTTTGTGTTCACACTGTCAAGAGAAAAACTTGTTGTTCTCAAACGCGGTGGTTTACAACACGTATGACGGCACTATAAAGGGGAAGTTTGATTCCACTGGCACCACCCTTAGGGCTGCTTTTATTAACCTCATGTTACTGCGTGTTAAGTAAAAGTTTGGTGAGAGACGATTCGCGCTTTTCAGTCTGTTACAGAGTGACGAACGTTACTTTTACCGAAGGTGCACTCCCATCTCATATTTTTTTCTGAGCATGCACGGGTTTCTAAGCGTACACCTTTGTAAACCAGCCCGACGAGGAACACGACGAGGAAATTAAGACTCCCGACGAGAAAAAAGAGAACTTTCTTCGGCCTTATACACACGGCCGTTTTCCTTGACAAAATCCATCAAGAAACTGGTGGCAGAGCTTTTTTGCAGAGAAAACGGTCGTGTGTATGTTTTTCGTCGAGAAAAAAGAGAACTTGTTCTCTTTTTTTCTCGTCGAGATCCACGACAGTTTTCTCGACGAAAAACATACACACGACCGTTTCCTCTGCAAAAAAGCTCTGCCACCAAGTTTCTTGATAGATTTTGTCGAGGAAAGCGGTCGTGTGTACGAAGACGTACAACCCCTTTAAGATTCAAGCTTGTTTTATTGGATTTGATGTAAGTGTAAACCCCCCCTTTTTAATGAATAAATAAAGCATACATAGTTACACTATGGATCCTGTTGAGGTTACGTATGGTACGTGTGCCTACCATTTCTGGAAAGTGCGCCAACCTTATCATTTTTCCATTGCATCGTTAAGATCAAGTCTTATCATCCTGAACAGCACAAGAAAGACTTTGTTTATTTATTATTTTTTATGAAGATGGACTGTTTCAGGATGTTCACTCACTCATTTTGAATACTCACTTTGAATAATCCTTTGATGCTTTTTTTTTTTTTCACTCAAATATCAGCACTTTACAGTTAGATTGATTGTTTATTCACTTTCTGAACAGTTTGTTTATTCACCAATGACTTGTATGGCCAAATATGCTGCCGATAAGGCTGCCAAAGAGGAGACATCTCAATCCGCAGTTTCAAGTATGTCTCAGCTTTGTCTCCTCCCATGCACCACATCTCTAATGCATTTTATGGATATGCATATGGTTATGGAGGAGACAAAGCTAAAGTCCACCTGGCACACATTGGACTGGGTGGTCTCCAGGTGTGTGGTCTGTTTTTCTTTTTACAAATTGTCTATCAGGCTAGACCCCTTTGAAGCTAGTACCCAGCAGTGTTCGGAATCACCACGTTGAAGATTGTGGGGCTTGGAACAGCACTCTTTGTCTCTCTTTGCTACTCTCTGTAACTGGGTTACAGACTGGGATAGGCAAAAGTTTTGCTCACTTGGTGGAATTTATACATAGCTCCAGTCAATTTACAGAGCAAAGTTGTAGTTGGTACAGTATAACAATTCTGAATTTAAACAAGGGTTCATAGGTCTACAGTATGTTTGTCTACATATAGACATATACTTACCACTGCTAGACAGTGTCACCTTAGCATTGACCCCTTTCTTCTCTCCACTAAAACATAGTGAAGTTACTCTTTAATGCATTAGCTCTACATTAACTTCTATACTATTCGGTATGTGTCACCATCTGTATGTTTACCCCCATCATGTTCCATTATGAACACATATTTCACACATTAATCATATATTTGTGAAAACATAGCACCCACCATCTATTTAGCAATCTAGATCAAAGAAAAAGAATGGAAGAACACATTACACAGCACCATGTATGCAGGAGAAATAAATGCATTTGATCACAGCCAGCAGTTGAAGCATAGGAAATGTATTATTATACGATTTACTTGTCATTCATCTGAGCAATCCTATTAAAGAGTCCGCATTGGGAGTCCAGATTGGAATATGTATATCTTCACTGACCTAAAGTAAAGAGGGCAATCACATTTTTTCATTGTTTGCTGACGAATAAGCAAGTGCCAGATCTAATTTCCTTACTGCAATTGGGTTATAACCTTGAAATGATAAAGCCAGGTACTCCAGAGAAAGGCTGTGGAAATGAAAAAGGTCTATCCCTGTTATCTCTTGCCACTTACTTTAGCTACATTGGATCTAAATGTCAAGTAATAGAGCAGTCACACTGTGCTGCACCTTCTATGATGAATTAAGTGTGCACATATCTGTGTGTCCAGGGATGCGTCAAGTTCTTACTAAGGAGAGGAGCTCATTACAACTCTCCTAGAAGACACTGGCCAATTACACGTCTTGTCAGAAAATATAGAATCTGTAATTATTTCAAAGATGTAAAAGCACATTTCTGAATACATCTACATGTCTCAAAAAAGGTCAGGAGAGATACTTGCTTATAGAACAAAATGGAACTTTATAACAGCTCAGAGCTATGCACTCTAGTTTCCATACCATAGATGTCACATACTATGCAATCTTTGGGTCTGAAAACAGTGACAAAAGTAACCTCATTATGTGCACTAACTGTTATGTGTTCATAGCACTGCTTTAATACATATGGCTAGATTCACGTAGAGCGGTGTAATTTTGTGCGGGGGTAGCGTATCACAGATCACAGATACGCTACGCCGTCGTAAATTAGAGAGGCAAGTGCTGTATTTACCAAGCCAAGTTACAGCGGCGTAGCGTAAATGGTCCGGCGTAAGCCCGCCAAATTCAAATTTGTTTGATGTGGGCGTGTTTTATTTAAATTAAGTGTGACCCCACGTAAATTATGTTTTTTACTAATGGCGCATGCGCCGTCCGTGGACGTATCCCAGTGCGCATGCTCCAAATTACACCGCTAAGACTCATTGGTTTCGACGTGAACGTAATTTACGTCCAGCCCCATTCACGGACGAGTTACGCAAACGACGTAAAATGTGAAAAATTAGACGCGGTCCCGACGTCCATACTTAACATTGGCTGCGCCATCTTTTTGGTGGTTTATCTTTACGCCTTAAGTAAACGGTGTATCTTTACTGCGACGGCCGGGCGTACATTAGTGAATAGGCGTATATCGCTTATTTACATATTCTAGGCGTAAATCTGCGTACACGCCCCTAGCGGCCAGCGTAAATAGGCAGCTAAGATACGACTGCGTAGGAGAGTTATGACGGTGTATCTACTGATACGCCGTCGTAAGTCTACCTGAATCTGGCCCATAAAGTATCCAATATCTATTGGGTAGCACTATTCTCACAGAGGTATTACAATATATTTATAGCTTACCAGTGTCACAATATTATATAAACCAATTTTAGTTAGAATTACACATGAGTTAACCCCTAACAATCCACTTTACAGTTGATTTGTCTGGTTTTGCCTTGTAATTCAGTCAACGGTATATATATATATATATATATATATATATATATATATATATACCAAAATTCGCTTTTATTGTTTTTAGGTTAATTTTATTTTTGAAGGAAAAGCAAAGAAATAATTGTTTTTATTAAATTAGCAAACCCTAAACACATGCAGGCCTGACTTGATGGTAAAACAACTCAGTCACTCTAGCCTTCATGTTTAAGAAAGGTCCTGGTCCTAGTCTGTTAGTATATTGACCCAACTATTCTCATATTGCATTATACTGTTGGTACCAATTTGAGCACAGATTCTCCTGAACTGAACCTCTCCCCACATTGGGGTTATAGTATAAGTTAGTTTGTTTATGTTGTATGTTGTATGTTGTGCCCTGTTGCAGTATGATGCAGCATCAGAAATACTGGAACCTGCGCGGGCTAATTTTGTATGCTAACGAAAAATGTAATAAAGATTTTGCAAAAAAAAAAGAAAGATCCTGGTCACCCACATCTTATTGCTATGAATTTATTTTCCTCTAAACAGAAATTTGTACATGACAACATGTAGGTGAAAATGGCAATTCTCACAATATATGGGCTACAAAGGAGAAATCATTACAATATACAAGCAACAAATGGGTAATTGTTACAATATACAGTCTGAAAACATCAGTCACTAAAATACATAGACATCAAATGGGCAAACCTGACATTGGGTGGGTAAAATGGGCCAAATCTTGGAAATTGTAACAATCTGTAGGCAACAATGGTGCAGTTGTGACAATATATGGGCAACAAATGGTCAGTTGTGACAATATTTGGGAAATAAAAAAACAGTGACATTATTGACATAGTTGTAGCGCTACACCGTAAGAGCCTTTGGAAGTTGCTTGTTCCCATGGGTTGCCCTGACCTTGCAAGCCCCCTGACACTGCCAAACTCTGGGTTCTGACATATTTCAAGCAAAGATAAAAGGCAAAGACACCAATAATTAGTAAGAATGGCAACTCAACGCTTTACTGGGAGGTTAAGTTAACAGGACAAAAAAAGTTACAGGCATAACCCAATTTGAACACAGAGTGTTATAGCAATAACAATACCAGGTCATTTTTTTTAACTGACAATTGCGCGGTCGTGAGACGCTGTAGCCAAGCAAAATTAAAGTCCTTTTTTCCCCAGAAATAAAAATGTATTTTGGTGGTAAACGATCTTCCCGACAACCCTGGCCGTTGGTTGTCGGGGTCCGTGGGCGGGGGGGGTTATCGAAATCTGGGAGCCCCCTTTAATAAGGGGGCCCCCAGATACCGGCCCCCCACCCTAGGTGAATGAATATGGGGTACATAGTACCCCTACCCATTCACCTGGAGGCAAAGTGTAAAAGTAAATAAACACAACACAGGTGTTTTTAAGTAATGTATTAGTCAGCACCGGGCCCCCCCCTCTTCTTTAGCTCTTTTACCACGAGGGCCTTCTTCTTCCCCTCTCCGAGGGTCTTCTCCACTCTGCGGGGGTCTTCTCCACTCTGCAGGGGTCTTCTTCCATCTTTTCTGCTCTCCAGGGGTCTTCTCCGCTCTCCGGGGGTCTTCTTCCGCTCTATGGGGGTCTTCTCCACTCTCCGGGGGTCTTCTCCACTCTCCGGGGGTCTTCTTCCATCTTCTCAGCTCTCCGCTGTTGTCTCGGTGCTCTCCGGTGCCTTCTTATTCAGGACTGGCCACCAATATCTTCGTGTTAGCTCAATTACTAGCGGTGGCCAGTCCGCTCTTCTGTGACGTCTTCTGCACTCACATTTGCCACATCCGTAAATTTAGAAGACAGAAAGAATTACTCAAAAGACAGTAATTAATAGTCGGACTTTAGAGGCAAGGCGGAAATATCAAAAATACATAGATTTTATTACAACAATTAAACAAAATTTATACAAAATAGATCAATAAAAGAAAACCATATAGGATATATGATATGGAAAATATCCTCTGTGCATCATCTACGCGTTTCACCTTTGAGCTTCCTCGGGATGAGCAGAAGAGATTTAGCAGTAGAAAAATATATATATATATAGAGATGCAGAGAACGCTGTGTGCCTTGGGGGATAGCCTGTGCGAGGAGGTTTGAGCACAAGTGGTAGTGTAGAGTGAACAAAGGAACACCTACAGTGTTTTCTGTCTGCACGGTTTGTAATGGACTAAAAAAACACATGGAGAGACTGTTAAAACATACATTTTCTTTTTATTTGTATATTTTTATGATTTATGCTTTTTATTATCATATTAGAATATTATATAGGGTTATTAATCACATGTATAAGCATTATTGGAATGGAGTGGTACAACACTGCTTTTTTACATATACAGTATAGATACAGATAAGATGCTATGACATGTTATGATTCTCTATTTTGTCATTCTGTAGCTCCAATAACAAAGCTGTCAAAAGGATTTCACTATGAATTCATTTGACTCCCAAATGAACAAACAAATCTGAAAAATACTGATCATGACCTAAAAGTTACTCCATCCCTGTACTCCTGGCAGAAGATTAGCACTTGTTATGGCCCAGAGAGATTTTTATAAACGTTTGAGTGGGCATGAAGTTTTTCCCAGCTGTAGCACAGATGAACAGATAAAAGTAACACACCAGAAACCTCCTGTTAAATTGTTGACTGTGACCACAGGTTGTAAATCAAGTTTTTTTCCTATGGAATGCTGTTTTGAAGACTGGAATGTACAGACATTTTCCAGAATGAAGAAAGATATCTCTGACCATCTCTACCATTCAAATTTAATTTAGGCCCCTTTCACACATGCTGTCCAATCAGGTCCACCTGTCCATTTTTCAGGCAGACCTGATTGAACGCTCCATTCACCTCTATGGAGTGACGGATTTCAGCAGTGACATGTGCGCTGACATCCACAGCTATCCGATCAGGTCTGCCAAATCCAGATAGATAGAGACCCTATTTTCCATCTGTCTGGGGCATTAGATTGGATGTAATCAGATGAAAATGGACAGGCGGATCCGTTTTCATCCAATCTCCCATAAAGGACAGCAGGGCTCTGAAAGGTCCATCTCACAGTGAGCGGAGACAGATCTGTCATCTGCCTTCTCAGCGGAGATCAACATATCGAGTCCATCAAAACGTACAGCTCTGTGTGAAAGACGCCTAAAGTCTTTACCTTTTTGGGGGAAAAAAAGTATTATTTAGATCTGAACAGCACAAACTTCCAGCTACGCTGTTGAAATTGTGCACTTACCAAAAGATTTGTAATGCTGCTTGGCCAGTCTTGGGTTCCAGGCACCTGTTCCAGACAGCATAGTCATATTCTATCTTCCCTGTTACATCTCTGTATACTAGGTTTAGTTTGGAAATAGTTTGCAAGTCTTGCTCAACATTCGCAATCTTTGTGGTTTATCTTTACGCCTGAAAACGCCTTAAGTAAACGGTGTATCTTTACTGCGACGGCCGGGCGTACATTAGTGAATAGGCGTATATCGCTTATTTACATATTCTAGGCGTAAATCTGCGTACACGCCCCTAGCGGCCAGCGTAAATAGGCAGCTAAGATACGTAGGAGAGTTATGACAGTGTATCTACTGATACGCCGTCGTAAGTCTACCTGAATCTGGCCCATAAAGTATCCAATATCTATTGGGTAGCACTATTCTCACAGAGGTATTACAATATATTTATAGCTTACCAGTGTCACAATATTATATAAACCAATTTTAGTTAGAATTACACATGAGTTAACCCCTAACAATCCACTTTACAGTTGATTTGTCTGGTTTTGCCTTGTAATTCAGTCAACGGTATATATATATATATATACACATATATATATATATATATATATATATATATATATATACCAAAATTCGCTTTTATTGTTTTTAGGTTAATTTTATTTTTGAAGGAAAAGCAAAGAAATAATTGTTTTTATTAAATTAGCAAACCATAAAACACATGCAGGCCTGACTTGATGGTAAAACAACTCAGTCACTCTAGCCTTCATGTTTAAGAAAGGTCCTGGTCCTAGTCTGTTATTATATTGACCCAACTATTCTCATATTGCATTATACTGTTGGTACCAATTTGAGCACAGATTCTCCTGAACTGAACCTCTCCCCACATTGGGGTTATAGTATAAGTTAGTTTGTTTATGTTGTATGTTGTATGTTGTGCCCTGTTGCAGTATGATGCAGCATCAGAAATACTGGAACCTGCGCGGGCTAATTTTGTATGCTAACGAAAAATGTAATAAAAAAGATTTTGCAAAAAAAAAAGAAAGATCCTGGTCACCCACATCTTATTGCTATGAATTTATTTTCCTATAAACAGAAATTTGTACATGACAACATGTAGGTGAAAATGGCAATTCTGACAATATATGGGCTACAAAGGAGAAATCATTACAATATACAAGCAACAAATGGGTAATTGTTACAATATACAGTCTGAAAACATCAGTCACTAAAATACATAGACATCAAATGGGCAATCCTGACATTGGGTGGGTAAAATGGGCCAAATCTTGGAAATTGTAACAATCTGTAGGCAACAATGGTGCAGTTGTGACAATATATGGGCAACAAATGGTCAGTTGTGACAATATTTGGGAAATAAAAAAACAGTGACATTATTGACATAGTTGTAGCGCTACACCGTAAGAGCCTTTGGAAGTTGCTTGTTCCCATGGGTTGCCCTGACCTTGCAAGCCCCCTGACACTGCTGAACTCTGGGTTCTGACATATTTCAAGCAAAGATAAAAGGCAAAGACACCAATAATTAGTAAGAATGGCAACTCAACGCTTTACTGGGAGGTTAAGTTAACAGGACAAAAAAAGTTACAGGCATAACCCAATTTGAACACAGAGTGTTATAGCAATAACAATACGTTAAAGGGATAAAATAAACAGGCTGTAGCAGATTTATGACCCCAGAAACAAGAGAGGGAAGAGAATACTTTTAGTCAATCCACTCTATTTAGGTCCCGATGTCACAAGAAATATGAAATAAACAATATATAAGGTTTGTGTAGGTTAACCACTTCAGCCCCAGAAGATTGGCTGTTCAATGACCAGGTCATTTTTTTTAACTGACAATTGCACGGTCGTGAGACGCTATACCCAAGCAAAATTAAAGTCCTTTTTTCCCCAGAAATAAAAATGTATTTTGGTGGTAAACGATCTTCCCGACAACCCTGGCCGTTGGTTGTCGGGGTCTGTATGCGGGGGGCTTATCGAAATCTGGGAGCCCCTTTAATAAGGGGGCCCCCAGATACCGGCCCCCCACCCTAGGTGAATGAATATGGGGTACATCGTACCCCTACCCATTCACCTGGAGGCAAAGTGTAAAAGTAAATAAACACAACACAGGGGTTTTTAAGTAATGTATTAGTCAGCACCGGGCCCCCCCCTCTTCTTTAGCTCTTTTACCACGAGGGCCTTCTTCTTCCCCTCTCCGGGGGTCTTCTCCACTCTGCGGGGGTCTTCTCCACTCTGCAGGGGTCTTCTTCCATCTTTTCTGCTCTCCAGGGGTCTTCTCCGCTCTCCGGGGGTCTTCTTCCGCTCTATGGGGGTCTTCTCCACTCTCTGGGGGTCTTCTCCACTCTCCGGGGGTCTTCTTCCATCTTCTCAGCTCTCCGCTGTTGTCTCGGTGCTCTCCGGTGCCTTCTTATTCAGGACTGGCCACCGCTATCTTCGTGTTAGCTCAATTACTAGCGGCGGCCAGTCCGCTCTTCTGTGACGTCTTCTGCACTCACATTTGCCACATCCGTAAATTTAGAAGACAGAAAGAATTACTCAAAAGACAGTAATTAATAGTCGGACTTTAGAGGCAAGGCGGAAATATCAAAAATACATAGATTTTATTACAACAATTAAACAAAATTTATACAAAATAGATCAATAAAAGAAAACCATATAGGATATATGATATGGAAAATATCCTCTGTGCATCATCTACGCGTTTCACCTTTGAGCTTCCTCGGGACGAGCAGAAGAGATTTAGCAGTAGAAAAATATATATATATAGAGATGCAGAGAACGCTGTGTGCCTCGGGGGATAGCCTGTGCGAGGAGGTTTGAGCACAAGTGGTAGTGTAGAGTGAACAAAGGAACACCTACAGTGTTTTCTGTCTGCACGGTTTGTAATGGACTAAAAAAACACATGGAGAGACTGTTAAAACATACATTTTCTTTTTATTTGTATATTTTTATGATTTATGCTTTTTATTATCATATTAGAATATTATATAGGGTTATTAATCACATGTATAAGCATTATTGGAATGGAGTGGTACAACACTGCTTTTTTACATATACAGTATAGATACAGATAAGATGCTATGACATGTTATGATTCTCTATTTTGTCATTCTGTAGCTCCAATAACAAAGCTGTCAAAAGGATTTCACTATGAATTCATTTGACTCCCAAATGAACAAACAAATCTGAAAAATACTGATCATGACCTAAAAGTTACTCCATCCCTGTACTCCTGGCAGAAGATTAGCACTTGTTATGGCCCAGAGAGATTTTTATAAACGTTTGAGTGGGCATGAAGTTTTTCCCAGCTGTAGCACAGATGAACAGATAAAAGTAACACACCAGAAACCTCCTGTTAAATTGTTGACTGTGACCACAGGTTGTAAATCAAGTTTTTTTCCTATGGAATGCTGTTTTGAAGACTGGAATGTACAGACATTTTCCAGAATGAAGAAAGATATCTCTGACCATCTCTACCATTCAAATTTAATTTAGGCCCCTTTCACACATGCTGTCCAATCAGGTCCACCTGTCCATTTTTCAGGCAGACCTGATCGAACGCTCCATTCACCTCTATGGAGTGACGGATTTCAGCAGTGACATGTGCGCTGACATCAACAGCTATCCGATCAGGTCTGCCAAATCCAGATAGATAGAGACCCTATTTTCCATCTGTCTGGGGCATTAGATTGGATGTAATCAGATGAAAATGGACAGGCGGATCCGTTTTCATCCAATCTCCCATAAAGGACAGCAGGGCTCTGAAAGGTCCATCTCACAGTGAGCGGAGACGGACCTGTCATCTGCCTTCTCAGCGGAGATCAACATATCGAGTCCATCAAAACGTACAGCTCTGTGTGAAAGACGCCTAAAGTCTTTACCTTTTTGGGGGAAAAAAAGTATTAATTAGATCTGAACAGCACAAACTTCCAGCTACGCTGTTGAAATTGTGCACTTACCAAAAGATTTGTAATGCTGCTTGGCCAGTCTTGGGTTCCAGGCACCTGTTCCAGACAGCATAGTCATATTCTCTCTTCCCTGTTACATCTCTGTATACTAGGTTTAGTTTGGAAATAGTTTGCAAGTCTTGCTCAACATTTGCAATCTTTGCAGTAAACCCCTTTGAAGTTGCTATTGAAGACAGCGGTTGCTACATAGATACAGAACGTTGTTGTACTGTATTGCTGTCTATTTGGCTGTTTTTTGTATTTGGAGTCTGCGGGTCTGTTTGCCTACTGTCCTAGTGTGTTCTGTGCCCTAACCATCTCTCCCCTCCTTTTTGTGGTTGTAAGCAATAAACTAATTGTGTTCAACCTAATATTGACTGGCAACCATATTTCCTGCAACTTTCCACACCCACATGCCTAGGAACCAGCACCCTGAGGTGAAATGTCAGCCCTCTCTGATGCCGGGGGTCATAGGGACGCTACACAAATGGTCTGCAAAATGAAAGGTAATTCATGTTTGCTTTTACATATGTGCTTTTCTAACTCTTTCAGAAGCACACCTGTAGGGATTTACTTTGATAAGTATGCTACTACCTAAAATCAGATGACACCCTCAAAATGTTGCTACTCAGTGAGGCAAACAATTTTAAATAATATGCAACTTTATTCAGGTGCAGCTGCATGCTGAAAATAAGAAAATGGTTATTGCAAAATAAGTCAATAATCAAAAGTAGAGTCACAATATTGGCATTAGGACATCAGCAAATGTGATATAGCAGGTTCCTTCCCCATCTAAGTTACTTTTAATTTAAGTCCCAAACTTGTCCCAATGTGAGCTCATGCATTGCATCCCTTAACAACTGCACAATAAAGGAATTCCAAAACAAATAGTAACCAATGTGCCATCTCTTTAACCCCTTCCCGACCAGCCGCTGCAGTTATACTGTGGCAGGTTGGCTCCCCTGTGCGAACCGTCGTATCTGTACATCTGTTCGCCTTTTGACTACTAGGGGGCAAGCTCGCACACCGGCGGCATGACTAAGGACCTGTTGCATGTGCCCGGCAGCCGCAATGACTGGCTGGGCACCCACAATCCCTGACACAGAGACAGAATTGAGATCTGTCAATGTAAACAGAGAGATCTCCGTGCTGTCAGGGGTAAGGAGAGAGATCTGTTGTTCATACTAAGTATGAACAATGATCGGTCTCCTCACCCAGGCTGTCCCATCCCCTCATTGTTAGAATCACTACCTAGGTAAAGCAGTTAACCCCTTGATAGCTCCTACTGTTAACCCCTTCCCTGCCAGTGACATTTACACAATAATCAGTGCATTTTTATAGCACTAATCGCTTTATAAATGTCAGTGGTTCCAAAAATTTGTCAAAAGTGTCCGATCTGTCCGCCATAATGTCGCTGATTACCACCATTACTAGTAAAATAATAATAATAAAAATTGCACAAATATTTTCCCTATTTTGTAGATGCTATAACTTATGCGCAAACCAATCAATATACGCTTACTGCAATTTTTATTACCAAAAATATGTAGGAGAATAGCCTAAACTGAGGAAAAAATTTGCTTAAAAAAAAAAATGGGGATATTTATTATAGCAAAAAGTACAAAATATTGTGTTTTTTTCAAAATTGTCACTCTTTTTTTGTTTATATCGCAAAAAAATTAAAACCACATAGATGATCAAATACCACCAAAAGAAAGCTCTATTTGTGGGAAAAAATGGACGTAGATTTTGTTTGGATACAATGTCACACGACGTACAATTGTCAGTTAAAGTGGCGCAGTGCCGTATTGGAAAAAATTGCCTGGTCATTGGGCAGTCAAATCTTTTCCGGGGTTAAAGTGGTTAAGATATTACATCCTGAAGGATACAACAGATGTGTGGTCCCTTTAGGAGGATTAACTTTAAGAATGTCTTTTTATCCAGATGTCTCTCTATCCTCTTAACTGTATCCAGTAGACATGTATGTAGGAACAATTGTCTGTATTCATCCTCTGTATGCAGCAGAACAACCTATGACACTGTCTTCTGATGAGGTGAACAGGCAGCGGAAGGCATATCTGTGGTGTATTGTAGTAAAGTAAACTGAGTCTAAAATATTACAGACAGCCTCCGCTCGTCCGTTTTTACAAGTCCGTAAATGGACTTGTAATGGTTCCCTATGGGATTGCGTCCGTTAGCGGATGATGCGTCTGGATCCGGTTTTTCGGACGGAAGAAAACCCTATTTTTCTTCCGTCCGGCGGAACGGATCAGATAAAGACGGACAAACGGTCCGTCTTCATCCGATTCCCCATAGGGGAGAGCAAATTGCCGGCAATGGCACTGTCCTAATCGGCGCGATGCTGCATCTGCGGCGCTGCACCGATTTCAAAAAGTAGTCTCTGTACTACTTTTTGCGATTTCAGCCCGCGATTTACATTGACATCTGTGCAGAAACCCGCACAGATGTCTCTTAAATCGCGGCCGAAATCGGGACTGCCAGCGGGAGTGAAATTGTGCGAGTTCAGCTGAACTCGCACGGCTTCACTCCCGACTGTTTCTCTCTGATGTCACATCTGCACTTCATGCTACCATGTGTCATCTCTGTAGCTAAAGTGTGCTGGTCATTTTGGGATAGTCTGAAGTCCATTGAGCTACATTAATGGCAAGCTGTTAGGCACAAAGTGTCCTCTAGTGACCTGAAATAGTCTGCGTGAAATAGTACACATTTGCTTCCACGTAACAAATGAAAATGGAAATTCTGCAAAGTGAAAAAGTTAAACACTACTCAACAGGTAGCATAGCAAATGTCTCTGAGGTGGCTACATAAATAAGTTAATTCAGAAACGCTTGCAGAACCTTTCAGAAGTCCATTTATATCTCTTGAAATGTGTTTCGCTGCACCATTACACTGTGCTGACATGATGGAGCTGTTACTGGGATGAGTCACCGTCCTCATTTAGAAAAAAATACAATTCTCATCAGGAGATTGTTCTGCAATAAGAGGTAGAAATTCAGACAAAGCCAGTGTTTTAAAATGATATCTTACATTTTGGTACTGTGGCTTTATCAAATTTATGTATCTGTCATGAATTATAAATGTTGGCTTTCATTTTTTAGACGCTCCTGAGTTTTGCAATTAACTGAAGTTACTCAGATAAGTTATATGTTTATTGCATTTGCATTCCCTCTGAGGTGGCAAAGGAAATGATCCACATTTCATTTTGATATACGCTGTCATTATGAACACAAATACAATTATACATACACCATTACCTCCGATGACCAGGTACTTCATAAAAATGGAAAGTGCCTGGATTGTTTCCTTCCACAAATTCTCAGGCTTACAAAACTAGAATTATTCTTTAAACGCCACTTAATACAATAAGCCACCAACTCTAGCTTCTCTCATTTAAATGCAGTTCCCTAAAGATACCTGAAAAGACTTCCTGTTTATAAGGGGGTGGGAGGGGGGCTTACAGCTTTTTGGTCACTCTCCTCCCACCTAAGTGTATAACTGTGGTTTTGTTCTATAACTGGGGGAAATATTTCTCCAACTAGAGAAAGGGTGTTGTTTTTTTTAAATAACAAAAATGGCAGACTTACCTCCACTGTGCAGCTCATTTTGGCCCCAAACCACCTGTTCTGGAGTCCCTCGTGGCTCTCATGGCCCCTCCCTGCTTCGAATAATCCCCTAGGAGAAGCACTCTACCGAGGGGGTTACCTTGCGGGCACGCTCTCGATTTCAGCATTTGCGTCCATGGACACAAATGCCAGACTTGGCCCCGCCCGTGGAGAGAGAGACATCGCGTCCCGCAAAAGGAGATGAATGGGCTTAGGTAAATAAAATGGGGGGTTGGTGACTGCCAGGTGTTTTTTAACCTTAATGCATAGGATGCATTAAGGGCCCTTTCACACCAGCGGACGAACGGTCCGTTTACGGATTTAGAATGGTGCCCTATGGAATCACGGCCAGTAGCGGATAAGTATCCGCTAACGTTCGTAATCACCCGCCTTCGTCTGGATCCGGTTCCGGTCTGGATCCGGTTTTCCAGATGGAAGAAAACCCTATTTTTCTTCCGTCGGCTGGGAACAGATCGGATGAATACGGACACACGGTCCCCATAGGGGAGAGCGGAGAAGAGACAGGGTGGTCCCTGCACAGTGTGCGGGGACCGCCCTGTCAGCCGCCAGCTCAGCGAGGATTTTATGGAGGATCCCCGCTGAGCAAACGGGCTAGCGGAGCAGGTCCATTACGGATCCGCTCTGTGTGAAAGAGCCCTAAGTTAAAAAAAAACTTAAGGGTTTACAACCCCTTTAAGCCTTGCCTTGTGAACACAAAGAGGATTCTCACTTTCTGGAGAGATATGGGCCAGGGACCATGTTCTCTCAGGGATTACTAATGGCTAGGTGAAAAAAATGTGTTTGCAGAAGATGCCACAATGTGGTGTTTGCACCAAACTCAAATTGCTGTTAATAGAAGACTAGGGATGGGCTCAATGTTAGGCTCAAATGTAAGTTTGGCCCAACATTGCCTGTTCGGAAGATTAAGGCATTTGGCCTGGACACAGCTTCCAGCTGTCAATGATTACTATGGAAGCAGCTGGGACTCACACCCATCAAACCCTTATCAACCATTCAAGTCACCCACCCCATTCACTTACATAGCCGGGAATCTCTGACCATGTAAGAAAATTACTGCATTGCCTAAATATAAGCACATGGTTATAGCCATAGCAATATTTAGGCAATGATGTCACCACTATCTCCTTCTCTTCCCTAGTAGTACCATTGAGATCAGCCATAATGTTGGCTTCATCGTATGTTTATTTTTTTTTCTACGCATTAGTGGATGCATTCATCTTAAATGACTATGGATTCCAGTGGGGTTCGGGTTCGCTATCCGAACTTCTTTAAAAATTTGACAAGCAATAATAGAACCAAACTCAGGGCAGTTGAGCTCATCCCTACTGAAGACATTATGTTGAAATAATGTATGGTCCAGTTGAAATTTGTGCCTGATTACTGTATCACAATATTACCCTTTCACAGACTACAGTAAAGTTACAAGCAAAAACAAGGGTCCATTGTCTATACTTCATTGTCTTCACTGCCGATTACTGTCAAAAGGGATGCTTAATTTCTTGTGACAGCAATAAGTGATCAGAATTTTTTAAAGGGACAGTGTAAAAAAGAAAAAAAAAAAGAAAAAAAATGAATTGTAAAGTTGCCCATCCCTCCATGCTCGTGCCAAAGCAAACTCATATGAAAGTCACGCCTGCAAATGTAAACAGTGTTCAAACCACACATGTGAGGTTTCACCACAATTGTTAGTGTGAGAGCAATAATTTGAGTGCAAGACCTACTCTGTAACTCTAAACAAATAACTGTAAAAGTTTTGAAAGCGTTGTCTATGGAGATTTATAAGTACCGTCGTTTGTCGCCATTCCATGAGTGTGGAATGATATGTGAGGTATGTATTTACTCGGTATAACATCATCTTTCACATTGTATAAAAAAATTGGGTTAACTTTACTGTTTAGTTTTTTTTTTTATTCATTGAATTGCATTTTTCCCCAAAAAGTTTCATTTTTAAAGACTGCTGCTGTGCAAATACAGTGTATAAAATATTGCAGCAACCGCCATTTTATTTTCTAGGGTCTCTGCTTAAAATGCAATTCAATGAATTAAAAAAAAAACTAAACAGTAAAGTTAACCCAATTTTTTTGTATATATATATATATATATATATATATATAAAATGTTTGGGTGTTTTTTAGGTAATTTTCTAGCAAAAATGCTGATTTTAATTGTATGCAAGTGTCAGAAATTGGCCTGGTCTTAAAGTGGTTAAAGCAGATTCTCATCAAAGATAAGGGTGTGGTTTAGATTTTAAAGAGGAGCCGTGGGCCTCTTTTTTTTGTGGTGGGGTCTCCTCTTACAACCTGTAGCAGACCCTCATATAGGAAAAAGATCTGTATGGATGTTCGGGCTACTTTTGGCCACTTGTTTTTAGGGTATATTTTTTTGTAAGTTCTATTGGGTAGGGTCTTTATTTTAGGCAAAGCTGTTTTTATTTTTATTTTATTCTGTTTGTTTTAGGGGTGTTTCTTTAATTTTTTCATAGGTTTCTTTGATTTATGTTTTATATTGATAATGCCTTTCTTTGGTTTGGGGGGCTTTTCTGTGGTATTCTTTCAAGTATTTTAAATCTTGCAGTGCAGCCTGAGCCCGATTCTCCCTCAATAAAAATTCTGCTGGAGACTTATATACTGCTAAATCATATGCGGTCACCTAATTCCTAATGGGAGCTTGATAGAAATCGGTCAAAGGCAATACAGTTTTGCATCAGAGAGAACAGGCACAGCCTTTAGCAATCTACCAGGCAATTTCTATCTGCCGGTCAAAGCAGGCCCTTTACTGTTTGGTGAAAAAGCATGTGAAATTACTTGAATAATTTGATTGGGGTACTGCTCCTGCATGTACCCAAGCTAGTTGAAAAATAAAAAAATCTATTCCTCAGCTCAATACTGTATGTGCTGCCAGTGTATGTTGTCTCTGATACTGTCCTTGAAAATTGTACTGTTCTGTAACAACTTTAAAGTGATTGTTAAACCACTTCTACTAAATCCTACTACTAAATCCTCCCATCCTATAATAAGTGTCCCTGGGCATGTGTTATGTACAAAATCTGTAATCGGTTATGTAAAAAATCTGCTAGATTGTACCTTTATTAGCACGGCTCCCAGGGCTCAGCTGATTGTCAACTCTCTTCTTTCTCCGGCTCTCAGAACCAGTAAGCAGGGCTGAGCCCTCCCACTGATATCAGCTGGAGAGGAAAGGAAGAGAGCAAAGTGAGAGCCGACAGTCAGCTGAGTGCCAGGGAGCCATACTCATATAGGTACAATCCAGCAGATTTTTGACATAACACAGGGACACTTATTATTATGGTACATAGGGGATTACATGATTTAGTAGCAGATATAAAAGCAGCAGGAGCAGTGGGGGCACTGATATGAGTAGACAGGCAGGATGGGAAAGGGGCAGGAGGACAGAGGAGACACAGGACTGTGGAGGACGGACACATACTCTGACCATGATTTATTGTGGTTAGCATACAGAGGTAGGGGTATAGTCAGGCAGGATCAGCTGTTTTTTTTTTAGGTGATACAGGGGGCAAATTACACAGCACAAGCACTGTGCTATATAACATGCTTTAACCACTTGCCCACTGCTCCATAGGCATTTTACTGGTACAGCACGGTGGAGCTATTTTGGGATGACGTCCCTGGGACATCCTCGTGCACTTCCGCGTTAGCGCGTCCCCTGGGACGCGCTCGCGGCAGTGTCCGTGCTCGCGGGTTCTAGAAGACCCCGTGCATCACGGATCACGGTAAATTGCCGCTGATAGCGGCCGTTTACCACGTTATTGCGCCGTCAAATGACGGCGCGATCACTTGTAAACAAACTGGCGTCATTTGATGATGCCGGATTCTCCCTCTCCTCTCTGTACCGTTCGGTACAGTGTGAGAGGAGAGGGGGGGGAGCGGGTGGCAGCAGCAGTGCTGTGGCTGGATCTGTGACAAATGCAGTCACAGATCCATCCATCCCAGCTCAGCTATTCCTGCCCCATACTGTGCAATACCCCAGTACTCTGCAATACCCCAGTACCCTGCTCAATACTCTACAATACCCCAGTACTCTGCAATACCCCAGTACCCTGCACAATACTCTACAATACCCCAATACCCTGCGCAATACTCTGCAATACCCCAATACTCTGCAATACCCTGCACAATACTCTGCAATACCCCAATACCCTGCGCAATACTCTGCAATACCCCAATACCCTGCGCAATACTCTGCAATACCGCAATACCCTGCGCAATACTCTGCAATACCCCAATACTCTGCAATACCCCAATACCCTGCGCGATACTCTGCAATACCCCAATACCCTGCGCGATACTCTGCAATACCGCAATACTCTGCAATACCCTGCGCAATACTCTGCAATACCCTGCGCAATACTCTGCAATACCCTGCCCAATACTCTGCAATACCCCAACACTCTGCCCCCAATACTCTGCAATACCCCAATACCCTGCGCGATACTCTGCAATACCCCAATACCCCTGCGATACCCCTGTCCCCGTGTGCTCGCATGTAGAAGTGAACACATACCTAAGTCCCGCCCACATATGAAAACGGTGTTCAAGCTACACATGTGAGGTATCTCTGCGAACGTTAGAGCAAGAGCAATCATTTTGGCCCTAGACCTCCTCTGTTTTTTTTAGTAGCGAAGTTTGGCGCCATTCCATGAGTGTGCGCAATTTTGAAGTGTGACATGTTGGGTATCTATTTACTCGGCGTAACTTCATCTTTCACATTATGAAAATAAATTGGGCTAACTTTACTGTTTTTTTTTTTTTTTAAGCACAAAACTGTTTTTTTTTTAAAAACACGCGTTCAAAAAATGTCTGAGAAAATACCATGCAAGATAAAAAGTTGTAACGGCCACCATTGTATTCTCTAGGGTCTTTGCTAAAAAAGCATATATAATGTTTTGGGGTTCTATGTAATTTTCTAGCAAATAAATGATGATTTTTCCATGTAGGAGAGAAATGTCAGAATTGGTCTGGGTGTTCCAGAACGCCTGATGGCGTTCCCTGCATGTTGGTCCTCTGTGGCCACGCTTTGTAAAAGTCTCACACATGTGGTATCGCCATGCTCAGGAGGACAAGCAGAATGTGTTTTGGGGTGTAATTTGTGGTATGCATATGCTGTGTGTGAGAAATAACCTGCTAATATGACAGAAACAAGATTTTTTTTTTTTTTTAGAGAATTTTCAGTCGTTTTTCTTTTATAGCGCAAAAAATAAAAAAACCCAGAGGTGATCAAATACCACCAAAAGAAAGCTCTATTTGTGTGAAAAAAAGGACAAACATTTCAAATGGGTACAATGTTGTATGACTGAGTAATTGTCATTAAAATTGTGAGAGCACCGAAAGCTGAAAATTGGTCTGGTCAGGAAGGGGGTTTAAGTGCCCGGTGGTCAAGTGGTTAAGGAAACAGGAGCTGGGTGTTTTTTTTTTTTGGGGGGGGGGGTAACAAATGCTTTAGGCAATCTCCAAGCATGTTATTTAAAGTATTGTGTGTATTTTTAACATTGCACTTGTCAAAGCTGAATTGAAAGACCATCTCCCCTGTGTATGTTTTATTTTTTTATTATTGATATATGTTCCTCCTGGCAGTGCCCAGCCTGCCATGCTTTTTTTTTTTTTTTTTTTTTTTTACAGTAGGTTGCCTATTAAACCTAAAAATTATAAGAATTCAGGCGCATGCGCGGCAGCTCCCAAGATGGCCGCCGGCTTCTAGAGCTCCGCTCCACCACGGCCCGGTTTTAGCCACCGGAGCTTCCAGGACGCCCCCCGAGCGCTACCACCAGTATTGTCGGGTGGGGGAACCCCCCGTGAACGGGCACATGCACGCGGCGCCGGTCAGGAGGGACCTATCGCGGCAGATGGCGGCTTCTCCCGGCCCCCTCAGCTATGCTAAGATGGCGGCGGCAGCACAGCAAGGCCCACGCTCGGCGGAGGAGGCAGAGGCACACAGAGAATCTATAGCTGACCAGGACCTGGTCACACCGCAATCCCCAGGTACCAGCTTCCCCCCACTGCCCTTGGCTGTATCACCAGCCTCCACAGAATCTCTGCTGGGGCGGATGTGCGCAGGGCCCCCCTCCACACCTATGCTGGATCCCCATACAGGCCTATTGCTGGAGGTGAGCGAGGCCGCAGACTCAACCCCCGTCCCCACTGACATCCCCTCCATGATGGAAGCATTTGCACAAATGCTCTCTAGGAGCTTGGCCCTCAACGCAGCCCAGATCACATCATCTATCCATGCAGATCTGCAACAGATTGGGGTAAGGATGGACACTATAGAGAAAAAGGCCGATCAGGCTGTGGCGCGCATCAATCAAAACACAGCCAGGATACAGGATGTTCAGGATCAATTAGAAACTGCTCTTGCTAAGATCGATGACCTTGAGAATAGATCCAGACGCTATAATTTCAGGATCAGGGGGCTCCCTGAGTCCGATCGGGAGGTCCAGACGGCGGTAAAAACCTTCATTAAACACCTCATACCTGACATAGCGGACAACCGTCTTGAACTGGACAGGGCCCACAGGGCTCTGCAACCGCCCCGCTCAGATGGCCTCCCCAGGGACATTATAGTGAAACCCCACTTCTACTCAGTAAAGGAAGAAGTGATGAGGAGATCCAGGAACGCCGGTACCCTTATGCTAAACGGTCACAAAATACAAGTATTTGCTGATCTTTCCCCATATACGGTGCAGAAAAGGCGGTCACTTAAACCTTTGTTGCAGCTCCTGATGGAGAGGGAAATCACTTACAGATGGTCATTCCCCATACGTGTGAACTTCTCCTTTAAGAACAAAAGTTATGGATTCTCATCCCTGGCAGAGGGCGAACGCCTCCTGGCGCATCTGGGGATCCTTCCCCTGGAACCCCCCCCAACGCAGACCGGTAGGAACACCCCAGCCTCTGCAAAGAGACCCCCACCAGCAAGCCCACTGCAGCACACATGGCTCAAACAGGGAAACAAGCGTTCCAAGGAGAATCTACAGACCTGATGGCTCCCCACTGTTTCCGCCCTCTCCGAGGGTTCGTAAACCTTACCTCTCCATGTTACCGGCGTTCCAGCAAGACCTTCCCGCTGTTCCCCTCATTGGGGGTCCCTCTTACCTCGGACACCCTGCCTATGGCGTTTGGACTGTTTTCTTTAACCGTTTTCTTTTTGCAGGTGGGCTGGAGAGTCCTTGTTTCCTGGACTGGGACTGGGGCGGGTGGGACTTGTACATGGAACGCATTGGAGGTTGGCGGGGGTGACGGATCCACCATGGCGTTTCTTCACCTCTAACACGCTGCGGACCCCCTGGTCCACTTCTATATTCCCGATTGCATTGTAATGTTACTATAGGTTAATATCTCCTGACCTATTTTTTGTGCTCGTTCTACCCCCTTTTGATATGTTTTTTTTTTTTTTTTTTCTTATATAGAATGTGCCAGATTATTATAAATAGTGCCCTGTACAACCTTTTGGGTTGAACGCCCTAGGCAGCTTCATGCCTGTCTCCCGTATCCCCCTGGGGGCCCAGGCCTGGTCGGGGGGGGGCCGGGGGCCGGGGAATACCCGATGTACACAATTTACTACTATGGTTTATTAGAGGGGGCGTTTTGCGTCTTCTGTTGAGTGCTGCTGGGCCCCTTTTTAGGCCCACGGTACTATTAGTTTAGCCTTTAGTTTTCCTTAGGTGGTTGGGCCGTGGTGGACCCAGTGCGCCTTGATCTAGGACCGGGAGTGTACTCGTACACCTCGGTTCTTTCACGGAGCCCCTGTAGCTAGGGAGCTCCGGTCCTCTCAGGTTAAAGGGTGGGGATGACTGGCTCATCCCTTTCCCTGGGTGGGAAGGGGTTAGGGAACCCCAGGGTTTACTGTTTCACTGTTTTTTTTGTGACTGTTATTTTCTTTATGTTAGTGGCTCAGCCATTATATTCAGAATACCACTGTGTAACCAATTTCTCTTTCTCCCCCTCTTTTCTCTCGCCTCTCCTCTCTGCTCCTTTTGCTGCGGCTCCTCTGAGTATCCGCGGGGCCTGCGGACGTCGCGGACCCCTCCTCCCGGCAACTGGGCATCTTCAAGACTCCTCCGTCGGTCTGTCTGGTGAGTGTCGATTTTTGGTTCAGGGAATGCATTCATATTTCACTTGAGCGCTGCCTACCCCGCACCATGTCTAACACACATACCCCTTCTCCGTCCCTCAAGTTAGTCTCCCATAATGTCCAGGGCTTTAACTCCCCTGTTAAACGTAGGAAGCTCTTCCAGCAATATAACTCCATGCACGCTGACATCCTCCTTCTGCAGAAAACCCATTTTCCGACCACCTTTAAGCCCACGTTCCTACACCAACGCTTCCCCCAATTCTTCCTAGCTTCCTCGGGTAGTAAAACGAAGGGAGTCGCCATTTGCTTCGCCAAACACATTAATCTCTCCCAACCAGTGGTCGTAACGGATCCGCAGGGACGTTACATCCTTGTCTCTGGTCACATTGACGGAGAACTTTACACCTTTGTCTCATACTATACCCCAAATAAGGGCCAGAGATCATTCTTTGTCTCTTTACTGCACAAGCTGAGGGAACACCTTAAGGGGACGGTATTTATTGGCGGGGACTCCAACACAGCCTTTGACTTTTCACTGGACAAGTCCAAGAACGGGAAACCTATTCCCAAGCGTCCCTCCAGACAGAGCGTTAAAATTGCTGAACTCCTTCACTCCGCTGGGCTGATTGATGTCTGGAGGGAGGTAAACCCCCGCACAAGGGACTATACACATTTTTCGGCCCCACACAACTCCTTCGCCAGGATAGACCACATTTTCACACGCTCATCATCGATACCTTTGATTAGAGGCTCAAAGATTATAGATACCCCCCTCTCGGACCACTCGATGGTCGTTCTGACCACTTTGCGATCCTCGGGCGATAGAGTGGCCCCTCGTTGGCGCCTTCAGGAATCACTACTGAGTGACCCTATACAGTGTACCCTCCTGGAGGCAGCGATCCAGGACTATTTTCTCATCAATGCGACGGGCGAGGTCTTGGCTCCTACCGTCTGGGCGGCGCACAAGTCAGTGATACGGGGAAAAATCATCCAAATGGTCGCGAAAAATAGGGCAGAACACAGAGCGGACACGTTGAAGCTCATGGAGGACTTTCGTTCTCTCGCCAAAACACACAAACGTCATCCTACAGTGGAGAATCTTAGACAGCTAGACAAAGCCCGGGCACTGCTTAATTTGAAGCTGACAACGGACGCAGAGCGTCACCTTAGATGGACTGGGGCCAGATTCTATTCCCAAAAAGACAGGGTTGGGGCTAAATTAGCAGTAAAGTTGAGTCCTAAGCCACGCTCCCTAGCATTCCCTAAAATTAAGACGACCACGGGGGACCTAACCCAGAACCCAACAAAGATTATGGATACCTTTTTGCAATTCTACTCTGACCTTTACACACCTGGCAGAACGACACAGGCTTCCGCGAGTAGGACATTTTTAGATAGTGTCCCTCTGCCCGCTCTGTCCCTGGAACATAGGAATCTCCTCGAGATGCCATTTTCTTCGGACGAAATATTAGATACAATTAAATCCCTCAAACTTGGCTCATCCCCCGGCCCGGACGGATTTTCTAATGGCTACTATAAGAAATTTGGACCTGCGCTGGCTCCACATATGGCCCGGCTATTCAACTCTCTCAGGGAGGGACACTCCCTAGGGGCTGACCTGAACTCTGCATACATATCAGTAATACCCAAACCGGACAAGGACGCTAGCGAAGTGGGCAACTATCGCCCAATCTCGCTTATCAACAACGACATCAAAATTATGACCAAGATCATGGCTAACAGGGTGGCCAGCTTTATCGCTACTTATGTGCATGGAGACCAGGTGGGTTTCATACCTGGGAGACAGGGACCGGACCAGATTAGGCGGGCCATTGATATCATCTCACTTCTTAGATCCGGTTGGGATGGGGGTCCCCCGCAGAAAGGCTTTCTTCTTTCTATAGACCTTCATAAGGCCTTTGACTCGATAGACTGGGCATACCTGTCTGATATTCTGGAGAGGTGGGGCTTCGGCCCATACTTCTTGAATCTGATCCGTGCTCTTTACTCAACTCCCACGGCCCAGATTCGCTTAATGGGTAGATATTCCGATTCGTTTGTTATCGGCCGGGGAACCAGACAGGGATGCCCTCTCTCCCCCCTCCTGTTTGCAATGGCCATAGAGACACTGGCAATAGCGCTTAGATCAAACCCCGACATTAGGGGGGTGACTTGCGGACAGAGGGAGCATAAGTGTGCTTTGTACGCGGATGACTTACTATTATTTATCACCTCACCACTGACCTCCATCCCTGTACTCCTCAAGACACTAAGGACCTTTAGTGCTGTCTCGGGTCTCAGAGTGAATATGACCAAATCGACGGCACTGAACATCACTGTCCCCCCTGACACCCTCACTCAGCTCTCTGGCAACTTTGACTTTAAATGGGCCTCTGGCTCTATACCCTACCTAGGCATCAAGCTGACGCCGGACGTAAGCAGTCTTTTTAAGTCCAACTACCCCCCTATGGTGCTTAAGTGTAGGGAAGATCTGGACAAGTGGTCGAGATGTGGTCTGTCCTGGCTGGGTAAGATACATGCGGTGAAAATGACCCTCCTCCCTCGCATGTTATATCTCTTTCGCTCCCTACCGATCCCCGTCACGAAACACTTCCTCAGTAAACTGCAATCACAGATTGTCCGCTTTGTTTGGGGGAACAAGGGTTACAGATGCCCCGCGGAGATCCTCTTCCGCCTGAAGTCACAGGGCGGTTTGGGACTTCCTAGCCTTTGGGGTTATTACCAAGCAGCCCAACTCACGCAAATATCATCAGTTTTTTTCCGGGGACCGAGACCTGAATGGCTCTCAATGGAGAGACAAGCCACTCCCAGGAACACTATTGACTATCTCCTTTGGTGTGATCCCAAAGCCAGACCGGCAATATTGTCTCCCACCCTCTCACACTCGGTTTCACTTAGCTTTAAACTCTTTAGGACGCACTCCCTGACGACCCCCCTGAAACCATTGGCACACCTTTTTCATAACGAGGCCTTCCCCCCAGGCATGAACATTGAAGCTTTCAGGTGGTGGACTGACAAAGGTCTCTACCGGATTGGCCACTTCCTCACCCCGACGGGTCCGCTCTCCCTATCACACTGTAGGAAGAAACTGGACATGCCGGACTCCGAGCTGTTCAGGTTCTCTCAAATTTCCCATTTCATATACTCTATTTGGTCCAATAAAAAGGTGCCCCCCACAGTCTCACCCTATGAGCAGTGGTGCTCCTCCACAATGGACCAGAAGGGTGGCATTTCCTTGATCTATGCGGCACTCGCTTCCAGACCGACAAAACCGTCCTACGCTCGAGCTTGGGAGGAGGATCTGAACGTCTCGTGGGAAACCGCGACCTGGCACCGGGCTATGCATAGAGCCTACAAAGGTACTCTCAACATTTCTCTTATAGAAGCCAGTCTAAAAGTTTTAATTAGGTGGTACTACGTTCCTTCCAGGCTGGCTAAGATGTTTCCGGGGTCCTCACCAGCTTGCTACAGAGGGTGTGAACTGGAGGGGACTATGCCTCATATTTGGTGGACCTGCCCCCGCATTCGATCATTTTGGCGGAAGGTGTTCCGTATCATTAGTTCTTTAACAGCAGTGGTAGTGACTCCCTACCCTGGTGTAGCACTTCTAAACCAATGCATCCCAGGTTTACCCAAACATTCCCAGACCTTATCGCTATTCATCCTCTTGGGAGCCAAAATGACCATTGCCAAAGCCTGGAAGAAACCCACTGTATCCATACAGGGATTTAAGAGGAAAGTAACATGGATCATGTCGCAAGAGCATATTGTGGCTAAACTTGATGATAAATCTGAGAGATTCCTGGCCATCTGGGAACCGTGGGCCACCTTTTGCAACATTTCCCTCATACCAGGAGCAGTGCCGGACGGCCCGATCACTTCCCCCATTCCCTGAAGGAGCTGATACTCTTACCCTCCTCCTCTCTTCCTATCTTTTCTTTCCTCTCCACGTCTCTTTACCCTGCCTCTCTTGGCGCCTCCACTGTAGTAAGTTTGTGTTGTCGCCTTAGTTTTGCTTTCGTGGCTGGTATAGGTCCATCTAGGTCCTGGCGCACGAGGCTAAATTCTCACTCTGTTTTTACACGCTGACACGGTCTCCTGCATAGTGACAAAATTGTATTTTTCTTATCAGCCCTCTTCGTGTGTTCCGCGGCGGGGACTGGGGCGGTGTGATCCCTTTCCCTGAGGGGCAGCGTGATCCCTTTTGGGGCCGCTCGGGGTTTGGGGTCCCGCGCCCCTGCCCGGAGGGGGAATGCGCCTTGATGGGCCCCTGTATGGTTGACCGCCTGCGATTTGGTACACTGTTTAATATTGTTCCGGCCAATGGTCGTGGTTGGCCTGATCGCCTCTTCTCTTCTATCAGCATAATGTTGTTGTTCTTTGTTCATGGACTCGGAAGATTCTGTTTTTGGACCTACCTTTATGTTACTGTATTGACCTATGTGACACATGTTCTCATTCTTGAAAACTTCAATAAAAATTATTGAAAACAAAAATTATAAGAATTTTTCAACGGGATTCACTTTTCTCCAGATTTCAAGAGAATTTGACACTCAGTTTGGGTTCACTGAATTCAAACAGGATTCGCTGAACCCTTGACTAATCAAACCCAGCTCCACCCATCCCTAAGGTATACTGATGATGCTTATATGTATGTGACATCAGTAATTTCTGAAACACTGCATACTTGTTTCAGGTTACTGACAGAATGAAAGCTTGAAAACAAGCATTTTTTTTACAATGGCAACTTCAATACATTTAGCATACAAGGTTCTTTTATATTATATCGAAAGTAATGGATTCACCTTTGTTCACCTTTTTTTTCTAAATTCCAGCTCGCCTATGTACCAATATAGCATTAAAGTAGTACTTATTTTGTAAAAATAAAACAGCTTTCCATTTATTCTACACACGCTTACCTCGCTGGCTTCATGGCTATTTAAAAACACTGCTCATTTACTTCTGCCTTACTTCCTGGACAGACTTTAGGTCATGACACAGGAAGGATTGACCAGCTGACGGTAGATGATGCAAGATGTGTGCTAATGAGATTATCTGGTCAACTCCTTCCTGTGTCATGACCTAAAATCTGTCCTGGAAGTAAAGCAGAAGTAATGGATAAGTGTTTTTGAACAACCATGAAGACAATGAGGTAAGTGTGTTTAGAATAAATGGAGAGCGATTTTATTTTTGCTAAAAAAGTACATTAATGATATACATAGGAGAGCTGTAATTTCAAGAGAAAAAAAAGTGAACAAAGTGTTGTAGTATATGTAGTAATATGTTGGGTGTTACTTATATAATATATATATAAATATTATATTATATAAGTCCAACATATACAGGCCAGATTTCAGTAACCTGTAATTACATGTTACACATCAAAAGACACTTATCCATTGTCAATAGATAAAGAAATAGGAAGTCTAGTTTACACATCAAACCATTACTTAGGCCATATGTAATCTAATTACTTATTAAAAGAGAGCTAATTGGTATGCAAGGATGTATACTAGTTAGCTCCCTAATACTAATTAGTGACTCCTGCTGGGAGTGACGATTACCTGGCACTCTGGAAGACAGGACGTTGGATCATATCTTTCAGATCAAAGACGACCAATCAAATTGCTCAGCTATTCAGTGAATATAAAATATATTCTGGGAATTCTGGTTGTCACTCAGAGAATGTAGTCCCGGTAGATTCTCTGTATGAATTTGGCACAGGTCTAGAAGTGGAGAGAATATACCCCTATGTATTCTCTACATGAATATATGTTGGTCTGGAAGTGATCAGAATATATTCTCTAAGATGAGACTTTGAAATGCTCTATTGGATTTTTATATTGTCTGTGGACTTTGGACTACTTTGGACTACGTTATTGGAACTTAATTAAAAATGCATTCTCTGGCGAATCTCTGAGTTGCTGCAAAAACAACTTAATTTTATAGTCATCATACTAACATCTAAACATCAATTATCTAATCGGAGGACTATACAATATACTATACAATACATATTTTTATAAGACTACACAAAGGTGAACTTGGCAATTAACACAGTTTATCCCCTCCTCACATTCTGTAATTGGTCTAGTTTGCAGAGAAAAATGTTAAGGCTGTTTGCCAAATTAGGGTAGACTTGGAGGAGAAAATGTCCCCATGTATTTATGCTGAGGCTTAAAGGCATTGTACACTTTAATTATTATTATTTTTTTAACTATGTATTGGTGTAGTTATATTTCTTGTGTTATTTGTTTGCCTTACGCTGTAATGATGGGCTCACATTGTTGTAACTGCATTTATTCATTCACTTAGCTTGTCCCTATTCACCAAAGGGCTAGACAACTTCTTGTTCCACGTAACATGGTGCCCAATTCATGTCTTGCCATCTACTTTGTGTCACATCACAAATGCTGGAAATGTCTGTGAATGCTGTGCCTGTGTGTGGCTGTGTCAGGCCCAATTACTTTGAAGCTCTCATCTGACTAAACTGAAAAACCCAGAGATCGTGGGATGTGTAGTTTCTTCACAGGAAAATACAATTCTCACACAGGTAATGCAGTAATGTGTGCAGTGCCATACTGGGGAATGTGTGCAGTCCCATACTGGGGAACAGAAATTGCTGACACAGAAATGTGAAGATGTACTCTACTATACAAGACAACAAATTATACCATTAAACTACATGAGCAATGCACATAATATACAAGTGAAAAATAAGGTGAAGGTAGCAAAGAAAACAAAGCCTCTTTTTGTCTTTGAAAAATGAATCAGCTGAAGATAAAGAGTGAGATCCTAGACAATTCACATGTTCTGACTGGTTGGTCATTTTATTTATTATTCATTAAGACACATTGTAAACTCATTGGATCTGCAGCATTGGACTAATCCAGAATGCAACCATTTTTTAGAACTATTTATCATCCATTTTGTTTGCTGTTTGATTATTTGAATTACATAATGGACATTTACAAAATACATTTAGAAGTCTAGATAATTGAATATAATTGTAATATTTATTAGGTGTATTCTTCAGCTTAAAAAGTTTAACTTATCTTTCAGATTTTTCCTGATGGCTCCAAATTTAAATTTGAACTACTGTAGCATAAATTGAAATTGTCTACTCAAACAAGATTTGGTAATAACCTTTATAATGCTACCAATAGATGATCTAGATCAGTGATGGCGAACCTTGGCACCCCAGATGTTTTGGAACTACATTTCCCATGATGCTGATGCACTCTGCAGTGTAGTTGAGCATCATTGGAAATGTAGTTCCAAAACATCTGGGGTGCCAAGGTTCAACATCACTGATCTAGATAGTGTTGTGTCTGAAATGTAAGTGAAAGACCTCTAAGGCCTCGTACACACGAGGCAATAGATTTGTTCAAAACGGTCTGTCCGACCGATTTGAACAAATCTGTCTCTTTGGATTTTGGTTTGCTCGCGTGTACACACGAGCAAACCAAAATCCCCGCCAGCAGACGGCGCGCTGACGTGTCGGTGATGTGGGGGTGACGTTGACGCCGCCACGTCACCGCACCAGGAAGTAAAACACTTCTGCGCATGCGCCGAATCCATTCGGCGCCGGTGCGAGACGACATGTCTGCTGGTAAGTGTACTAACCAGCAGACATGTCGGGCGGACGGGTTCCCACCCGATAGATTTCAAAGCATGCTTTGAAATCTGTCGGGTGGCCAAATCCGTCGGCTCGCCCGTACACACGATCGAATCTGTCTGCTGGGACGGTCTAGCAGAACGTTTCCAGCAGACAGATTTGATCGTGTGTACGCGGCCTTACAGTCTATTAACAGATTTAGAAGGTTGATTAAGGCCCTTTTCACACTTATATGACTTGCTCCAAGATTTGTGATAGCAAAGTAGCATGGCAAGTCGTTTCCCATGATTTCCAATGATAACTATTCATATTAGCATGACTTCAAGTCGTTCTGACTTCAAAGTAATCCCTGCACTACTTTGGTCTGGAAATTTTTGGAAGTGAAATTGCGGTAAAATCACACGATTTTTAAGTCGCAGTAGTGTGAAAGGGGCCATAGTCAGACATTGAAATGGATTTTTATAGGATTTGAAAAGTCTGTGAAACTGAATCCCAAGAAGATATAAAGTTACCGTTCAATTATATTTAAAAAAAAAATCTAATTGCCATTTTAAGTAAACACATATAATTATCTAAGCAAGTCTTGTTATTAGCCTTCTGTGATCCTCTTAACAGTTTGATAAAAAGGGGGAGGGAGGGGCAAACTGTATGCCAAAAATTGCACTACAGCTTTGAACAGCCATTCCTCCTTCCTGTGCATGCTTAGACTAGACTAGACATTTGTTTCGTTCCAAATTTTTTTTTTTTTTTTAAACGAATTTCGACAAATGTATTAATTCAGAAATATCCAAATTAACAAAAACCTGTTTAATGAATTTAAATATGTGAAAATTCGTAAATTTGTACATTCAAAAATTTGAAAATCTAAAAAAATGAAAATCTGAAATAATAACTAACTAGTAATAACTTAACTATTATTAACTATTAAGTTATAGGTTTTTGAATTTCTTTTCGAATTTGGCTGTTAGTGAACAAATTTTAATTTATCCAAAGTTACGAATTATCCGAAATAATGAATGTTGCATCTAAACAAATGGAAAATTAATAATAAACATAATAATAAACACTTTTTATTATTATTATTTTTATTATTATTTATTATTTATTTATTCTGTTCCATTTGTTTAGACATGGGATTCCTTATTTCAGATAATTCGCAACTTCGGATAAATTCTTAATGTTACATTTACTAACAGCCAAATTTGAAAGGAAATTCCAATACCTATAATTTAATAGTTAGTTATTATTAGTTAATTATTCTTTCACATTTTTGGATTTGCGAATTGCCATCATAACGAATGACCTGAAAAACAAACAAAAAACAAATGAAACTAAAAAGAACAAATTTCTGTGCGGCAGTGCACATGTCTACAGATAATCTCATCAATGAATGTCTGATTATTTATTGTAGAGTCTGAGGCTAAAGGTGGGCTGGTAATAAAGATATATTGCTTATAAGGATGTGTTGCTAGACTAAAAAAATATTTAAAAAAAACACAAAAAGGATTCATAGAAACTTTTCTCTGTTGCATTCACCTCCGAGCTCTATGATCCTTCTGCCAGTCCCTGTCTCAACACAGAACACAGTAGTGATGTAAGTATTACAGATGAAAATATTTGAATTAAAAAGTCATGCATCAACTATTTATCTGATTTAATCATTGCTATAAATCATTATTCATGCCAACTGATATGTGGTTTCTTTAACATTTATACTAAAAAATATATAATTTCTTTAACATTTCACAGTGATTCTACAAGTGATACAGGCAGATAAGGGAACAAAAATCAAACAAACACTTTTCACCCTCCTTGGCAAAATGAAATGCATGACAAAAACAAATGATATATGTTTTATAGCATTGCTGTCTGCCATTCATTGTTCTCAGATTATGGTGATTATCAGAAAAATAAAATTGGATTGAAACGTGAGCATGCAGTTAAAAAAAATTAGGTACACTCACGCACGTTTTTGTTCTTAAGCATCTATTGGGTCTAACGTAGGAATAAGGGGGGAGTAGCGCACCTCCTTTACGTTAGACCGGCGCAATGTAGAGGCGCAAATACCGTATCCTCGTAGTATTTGCGCAGAAATTTGCACCGGTGCAACGTAATTTCCGAGGCGTAAGGCGGAGTAATTCAAATTGGGAAGGACGTGGGCGTGTTACATTGAAATGACCCCATGCAAATAAAGGGCCGGCCGGATCGCGCATGCGCACATGAAGCAGACCATGGTCAGCACCTCTCTGCGCATGCTCACAACTCGGGAACGGCGCAATCAGTGAAATTGGAAGTGGACCCGGGCAACTTTGTGAGCTACGCAGAGAGCTTAAATATACAGATACAAACGCACTTCCTTTGCAAAAGTACATCCCTTTGTATCCCTTCCTATACAGCAAGGTGCTTTTGTTCTGTTGTTTGTTCGCGTTTGTTGCTTTGTGACTTGTGTTTGATATATTTGTTGACTGTTTGGGCTAGTGTTTTGTATAATATATTTGATAGTGTTTATTGCTGACTGTTTTTGAGACTTTTTTGTTGATAGCTTTTGTTTGTTTGTTGTGTTGCTTGTTTTTTCCTGCTTGTTTTTGTGAGTGATTTTTGTTGATTGTTTGGGAGAGAGTTGTATGAATATGACTGAAAGGAAGCGCAAGACCAATTTTTCTTTGGGGGAGAAACAAATTATTGCCCGGGCCCTTACCCAATATGGGCGTTTCCTGCATGGCCCGGAGAGTGCCAACACCACCCCGGCCAGGAAGAAGGAGATATTGCAGAACATTACCGACCAGGTAAATTCATTGGGGGGGGAGACCCAGACACGCAAGGGGATCGCCAAGAAGATCAATGATCTCCGGCGTCTGGTCTGTGGGAAGCTGGGGCAGATGGCAGCACATGCCAGGGGCACTGGAGGGGGCCCACCATGCCCTGTTAGGCAAATCAATGGTGTGTCTAGCACAGTTTTGTGTGTACGGATGCGCCGGTCTATCGAAATCACGCAGGTCCAAAGAAATTAGATTTCATGCGTATATCGTTTTGGGGATGCGGCGCAACGATACGAATGCGCAGATTTAGACTTACGCCGCGCATCTCCTGTAATGCCAGCGTAATGGCTCTCTGAATCTGGCCCAAAGTGTTTAGGTATGAATGCTGGATTTTATTTCAAATTCATGTTTTTAAACTGTTTTGCTGTTGTACACGTATAGCCTTTGTCTTACAAATAATCATTTCATACAGTGTGCACCCATGACACAGCATTTACAGACTCACTACTCTGTATTCATTTACTTGAGTGTGTAATTGGAGCTACAGCTACTCAGCTTTATGAATAGCATTTTTTTCTTTAACAAAGCAATTAGGTTAATATGTAAACACATAGAAAAGAGCTGATGTGCCCAACTTTTATGTAATTTTTAATTGTTGTATTGAACTGCATTAGGTTGTCAGGGTTTTGCAGTATGCTGGCATCTAGTGATGGTTTTAGGCCACTACGACTTGTTTACTATGTGATTTTGAATTTCCCTCAGTCCTCCCCTCCTTTCTAGTGCTAGTTAGTTTAGTCTTAGTTAGACCCTCCCCACTTCTTCCATGTTTCCTCAAACAGTGTCCGTTACACTACAGGCTAAATGAAAAAAAAAGTGAGGTGTTTAGGAGGAGCTCATTGAACTAACTATCTATGTTAGTACAGTGATCTCCCTGCTGAGCTATTGTGTTCTGACAGGGGGACTGTCCCGCCAGAACACACCGGTCAGTGCTCACAGCCATTGGCTGATTAGATGCTGGTTTTCCAGCATGCCTGTTCATGCGAAAGGGCCTGCTTCTGTCGGATAGGCCGGTGTACACATTGGCTGAATGTTGGACAGTTTCTACAGTATAAAACGCCAAATATCCATGCAAAATAATGGTACTGCTTTCAGCACCTAAATTCTGAAATAATCATTCTGCCAGGGAGGTTAAGAAGGGGTGGAATCCCTTCAGGCTCCCCTACCCATGCCCATTATAATGCATGTGCTTCCACTGTAGAGGCACTTAATTTTGAGTTAGGACTGCAGATAATATTGGAATGCCATGAAGTACCACTGCAGCTTACACATGGATTTGCAAATGTGTGCAAACGAAACCCCTGTTTTTAACATATACTGCTAGACGGGATAATTCAGTTGGTTGTAGATTGGTAGGTAAGTTGAGCTGAGCATTTTCTTCTGAACCCCTTGTCCTCCTAATTCCAAAAAACTCAAATGTCTCTCTGCTGCTCCTGAGGCCTCTCCCTGGGTCCCTGCCCAACTTCCCCAATAAGTCAGCAGACAATTAGATTCTTCCTTGCTCCTAGAGGCGATTATTTACCCTTGGCTGCAGTAGCAGCCAATTACAGTTCTTTTCTTCCCCTCTGAGCTGTCCGTCATGGGGGTAGAGGGAGAAACAAGCAGTATGGCCAGGAAGCAATATTAGGCTGGTTGGCTGAAAGGCACTGCCAGCTGGCACAACATTAGGCAGTCAAAGAAATCTACTTCCCAAGAGTTGGTGTTAGAGAGATGAGTAGATGATAGTATTTTTTTATGCAGCAATAGCAGCATTTGTAGCCCTTGAAAGTAACTTAAGTACAGACTGTATGTCTGACATGCTTTACTACAAAAAGCAGGTTCTAAAAAAAGAAGTAACAGAACAATGTGCATATGTGGCACTGCTATACATATAAATTAGATTTCTGGCCATACATACATTTTAACACATTGATAAGCGAGCAATACTATTGAAATACTATTTTTGTATCTATCTGTACAATCAACAGATCAATCATAAATAGTATATCAATGTGTATCGTTGTATCCTTTTTTCACCCTAATTATAAGTATATAAAACACAGATAGAGAAATAGATAGGAATGACAATGAGATTTGTGAGAGATAAATCAGTTGTCATCTGTGGCTAGAGGCAAAAAGTAAATCACACAAATGGTGCAATGACGAAGCACTTCCAATCACACTGTGGTTTTATTTCATGCACAATGGACAGGGATACATCATAGCCACTGTAGATCACGATTTTGTGAAATGAGCTTATGAAATCTCTGCACAGTATATCATCTTTCTTGTAACAGTCTTTCTCATATCTTAAAAAATGTCATGGGGCTTTTTCACTTAACTACATTCTGTCTGTGAAGGCAGTTCGATCTGGCCAGCAGTAATAAGTGAGGCAAGTGAAAGGTTTAGAATACCGGTGAGCTCAGGTGTTCTCCTGTGCACACTGAGAGATGAAACATTACCTTTACGTATTACTCATGTTATTGGCCCTCCAGCACTCATTTCATAAAATGTCAAATGTAAAATATGGATAGGTTCCAGTCATACATTTAACCTCTATAAGAAATAAAAAGCCCAATTTTCAGAGTGCTCCTTCTATTAGTAAAGATAAAACAGAATAATTCAGAGTTTTCTACCAGTGAGGAAAATGCCTTATGTTACGCACTTGCACTTGACTTAAATTGTTTCTATTCAATTGCATATCTTTGAAAGCTGTAACTTTGAGAAATAATAGGAGTCACAATTTTTAAAACTGGCTTGACTGAAATCAATTCAAAACATTAACAGTGAAAAAAAAAAACTGTGCATGCAACATATTTTTTTAGAGTTAATATATGTTGCAGCACATACTTTTCTGCATGTGCCCATCCATGAATTATCAGCACTCATACAGACACTAAAAAATCCACATGACCCTTTTTTCCCCAATATGCTACAATCCAGTGTGTGTTATGTACTGCAGTGCATTTTTAGTTTTGCAAATTTACATTGGGAACCTGTTAAAAAAGAATGAATTCAACATCAAAATGTATGCAAAGCATGTGTGAGCAATGGGAATTGATGTCCACTTCAATGCACACCAATGAATGCAATAATGCACACATGGAAATGTGAGGTAGGCCTAAGGATGAGCTTTTATGGGCTGCTAAACTTGGCAAAGTTTCCTGACTGCTACTAATTCATTACTTATCTCACTTTTTAATGTTGCATAGAACATGCGGGCTGCGGTAAACTTTGGCGTACATTTGTTCTTTCAGTTAACATACTAAATTTGACAAAGCTCACAAAAGTGTACACATATGAGACTTATAATGTACAGTAATCTCAAGCTATTTAAAATCTAACAGTTTGTTCGAAGTGTCCGCCATAATGTCGCAGTACCGATAAAAATCGCTGATCGCCGCTATTACTAGTAAAAAAATATATATTCAATGTATGAACAGTGATCAGTCATTTCCCCATGTCAGTCCCACCCCCTTCAGTTAGAACACACCCAGGGAACATACTTAACCCCTTTCTCGCCCCCTAGTGTTAACCCCTTCCCTGCCAGTGGCATTTTTATAGTAATCAATGCATTTTTATAGCACTGATCATTATAAAAATGCCAATGGTCCCAAAAATGTGTCAAAAGTGTCCGAAGTGTCCGCCATTATGTCGCAGTACCTATAAAAATCGCTGATCGCCACCATTACTAGTAAAAAAAAAATATTAATAAAAATGCCATAAAACTATCCCCTATTTTGTAAACGCTATAACTTTTGCGCAAACCAATCAATAAACTCTTATTGCGATTTTTATTAACAAAAAATATGTAGAAGAATACGTATTGGCCTAAACTGTGGAAAAAAACTTTTTTTTATATAAATTTGGGGATATTTATTATAGCAAAAAGTAAAATTGTTTTATTTTTTTCAAAATTGATGCTCTATTTTTGTTTATAGCGCAAAAAACTAAAAACCGCAGAGGTGATAAAATACCACCAAAAGAAAGCTCTATTTGTGGGAAAAAAAGGACGCCAATTTTGTTTGGGAGCCACGTTCCACAACCGCACAATTGTCAGTTAAAGCGGCACAGTGCCGAATCGCAAAAAAAGGCCTGGTCTTTGACCAGCAATATGGTCCGGGGCTTAAGTGGTTAAGCACTTCTGCACATCTCCACCTTTATTTGCTCCAAGCACCTATTGTTACCATGCATACAGTTATCTGACCGTGATGATGATTTTTTAACAATAATCTGCTTTGGTTTTTGATTTATCTTTGTTTCTACTACTTTGAAACAGTGCTTCCCTTTTTGTGTTTAGGTCCCTTTCCATTATAAATTGGGGAGCAGCAGCCAGTGCTGTGTGTTTCTTACATCATTACGACTTTGAAAGTCTCTATATGCCTGGCTCTTGGCTATATATGGCCTCCCACAGATCTGGCCGTCCTCAGTGTAGATGCAATTTGGCTATATCGCGGTAAGTGTGTGTATATATATATATATATATATATATATATATATATATATATATATATATATATATATATATAAATACATACCAGTATAAATACCTTTTTATTTAATTTAAATTTTTCATAAGTGATCACGTTACCTCTGTTCTCAGCTGCATAAGGGGCTTAGAGATATGGGGGGGGAGCCTGCATGGGGGTGTGTCACAAAAAGGCAGAGAAACAGCAGTACACTGGTCTTCCCAGAGAATAGCTGTGCGGATAACCAGCTCCCCTCTCCCCTCTTCCCCTACAATAAAATATAAATTCCCACAAAGAATAAAACCTAAAACACTAAAACCCAACCCTAAACACTAAATCTGAATACTTTTTTAAAATGTAACCTAACTGAAAGTACTGTGTGCTGAAACTCACAAAAGGTATCTCTCTCTGCAACACTGTATGATCTCGCCCTATCTACTCCAAGTTTCCGTAAAACTACTGACTATAAATATAGGACTTTTTAGCATCACTGTATAGGATGACAGTTTCTCTCCCTACAAACACTCTGTGATGTGCCCCTATCTACTCCCAAATCTTCCCAACACACACAAGTGCAATATAGAACTTTTAAGCAACACTTACAGGATGGAAGAAACCATCTATCCTGGCAAACACTCTGTGGTCTGTTTCTATCCACTCAATATCTCCTGTAACACACATGTCTGCTAAGAACCTGGATCCTTATAGACAGGGGGCTGTAAGATAAGATAGGAGGTCAGGAAGTACCTTGTTTTTAGATGTTTGCTAAAGATATGAATAGCTGCAATACATATTGCAGCTATTCATATCTTTAGCAAACATCTAAAAACAAGGTACTTCCTGACCTCCTATCTTATCTTACAGCCCCCTGTCTATAAGGATCCAGGTTCTTAGCAGACATGTGTGTTACAGGAGATATTGAGTGGATAGAAACAGACCACAGAGTGTTTGCCAGGATAGATGGTTTCTTCCATCCTGTAAGTGTTGCTTAAAAGTTCTATATTGCACTTGTGTGTGTTGGGAAGATTTGGGAGTAGATAGGGGCACATCACAGAGTGTTTGTAGGGAGAGAAACTGTCATCCTATACAGTTTGTTTTCTCTACATGTGAATGACTTGGATTGGGATTGAGTCAAACTCATGTTTCCAAACTGAAGCATATGCCTAAACAGCCAACATAGGGAGATACTACATTTATTCCCAACAAAATATGGTACTTTACAATTGACCATTAATACATGGGGTACATTTCACCACTAGGGATGAGCTGAACACCCCTCGGTTCACAGCAGAACATGCAAACAGGCAAAAAATGTGTTTGAACACGTGAACACCATTAAAGTCTATGGGACACGAACATGAAAAATCGAAAGTGATAATTTTAAAGATTATTATGCAAGTAATTGTCATAAAAAGTGTTTGGGGGTCCAGGTCCTGCCCCAGTGGACATGTATCAATGCAAAAAAAGTTTTAAAAACTGCAGTTTTTTGGGAGCAGTAATTTTAATAATGCTTAAAGTGAAACAATAAAAGTGAAATATTCCTTTAAATGTAATACCCTGGGGGTGTCTATAGTATGCCTGTAAAGAAGCCCATGTTTCTCTGCACAAGATGACATTTCTAAAGAAAAAAAAAGTCATTTAAAACTACTCGCAGCTATAATGAATTGTCGGGTCCCGGCAATACAGATCAAAGTCATTGAAAGTCATTGGAAAAAATGTGTGGGGGTCCTTCAGGTCTGGTATGGATATTAAGGGGAACCCTGCACTAAATTAAAAAAAATGGCGTGTCAGGCCGCGTACAGACGAGGAGACAAGTCCGCTCAAACATGTCTGACCAAAATCCCCTCGATCTGAGGACGCGGTGACGTAGCGGTGACGTTGACGTCACCAAGTCACCACTCCAGGAAGTAAAATACTTTCACGCATGCGTCGAATCCATTCGGTGCATGCGGGGGATTTCTGTCCGCTGGTTAGGCGTACTAACCAGTGGACATGTCCGACGGACAGGTTTGCAGAGGTCAAATTTCAAAGCATGCTTTGAAATTTGTCTGCTGGACAAACCTGTCCGCTAGGTCGTACACACGATCGGAGATGTCCGCTGAAACTGGTCAGCGGACCAGTTTCAGGAGATAAATTTGATTGTGTGTACGCGGCCTGAGATAGCTATTAGCTATGCCTTTTTACTATTATTATTTTTTACACTACTAGAAGCTAACCTATGGAAGTAACTATACCTTTACCCACATTACCATTTAATTGGATAGCAGCGCCATACATTAGACATGTGCATTAGTTTTCGTTAGAATGCATTTTCGTCCGAAAATCTGGTATTTCCGTTATCGTTTTAACGAACGAAAACAAAAAGCGCAAGAAACGAAAACCGAAAGATCCGACATAAAAATGCTTTATTTTCATTTTCGTTCAGATCCGACAATTTTCGATGCTTTGTCGAATTTTCATCGTTCAATTCGACAAAGCATCGAAAATCGTCGTTCTGAATACAGTGAATAGGTAGAAATTGAACGACGAATCGGCACAGTGGTACCTTCAAGGAGATGTCTCTGTGTCCCCAATCTTGTAATTGCATTCTGCATGTGACAATTTCTTGGAAAAGTAGCCACATGGATGCATAGCGCTCTCAGAGGTAGGACGTTGAGAAAGAACTCCAGTCTCAACCTAAAGGATAAAGGGTAACGTAGGATCAGGATGTGCCAACACAAGAGCAGAAACAAAATCAGCCTTGAGACTCTCAAAGGCCTTAATGGACTCTGGAGACCAACTCTGAAAGTTACCGTCCTTTCTGGTCATATCAGTCAGGGGCTTGACCAGAGATGAAAAGTTACAAATAAACTTGCGATAATAATTGGCAAAGCTAATAAAAAATTGCACAGGACATAACCCCATGGGTCAGTTTCTAGATAAACCACCACACATAACTGCAACATATCTCAGAGGACATTGTTAAAAAAATCCTGAAAAACTGCTGGAGCATTACAAAGGCCAAATGGCATTATGAGGTACTCATAATGGCCTGTTCTGGTATTAAATGCAGTCTTCCATTCGTCGCCCTCCTTAATCCTCATGAGATTATATGCCCCTCTCCAATCAAGCATTTTTACGTTATTGAATTATCTGAAGTTTCTTAATTCTCATAGTAAAACACCTTTCCCATAGTACTACTCTGATGAGTCCTCAGTCCTGTTTCAAGCAGTAGGCTGGCTCTTGAGAGGAGTTATGCAAATATCAAAATGCTTGAGGAGTGGATGGGAGGGAATTCCTAGTTAATGCCCACATATGATATTTAGCCTCCATGAATAAAAGAAATTCAATGAATAAAAGGGGTGGCCCAGGGAAAGTTAGACCCGCAAGCAAAGAGCTAGATGATGTTGGTTCATCCTCCAGCCAGGAAATTAGGCTTGCTTTATCCCATTTACTGTAGCCTCTTATGCACACTGTGAGAAGCCCACAAAAGAGTTTTAGTGCAGTAGAGGAGCCTGTACAACTGTTCAAGACTAAAGGTAAGGCTGGAGTTAAGCTTTAACCTTTCCCCTTAAAGCCCTGTCCACTGTTTATTGCAATGCTGTTGCAAGCACCATAAAGCATTGAACATCTAATGGAACACTGTTCAAGCCACCATCCGAAACTGTAAACCTACCAAGACATGGCCGTCCACCTAAACTGACAGGCCCGGCAAGGAGAGCAATAATCAGACTAGCAGCCAAGAAACCCATGGAAAATCGGGCGGAACGGCAAAGATCCACACCTCTGGTGGGAGAATCCATCCAAAGACAACTATAAGTTGCCCTCTATACAAAGCTGGCATTTATGGAAAAGTGGCAAGAAGAAAGCCATTGTTGAAAGAAACTCATAGAAGTCCCTATTTCAGTTTACGAGAAGCCATGTGGGGACACAGCAAACATGTGGAAGAAGGTGTTCTGGTCAGATGAGACCAAAATTTAACTTTTTGGCCTAAAAGCAAAACGCTATGTGTGGCAAAAAACTAGCACTGCACATCCCCCTGAACACACCATCATAAAACATGGTGGTGGCAGCATCATGTTGTGGGGATGCTTTTCTTCAGCAGAGACAGGAAAGCTGGTCAGAGTTGATGGGAAGATGGATGGAGCCATATAAAGGGAAATCTTAGAAGAAAACCTGTTAGGGCCTTGAGACTGGAGCGGAGGTTCAACTTCCAGCAGGGCAATGACCCTAAACATACAGCCAGAGCTACATTTGAATGGTTTAGATCAATGCATATTCATGTGTTAGAATGGCCCAGTCAAAGTCCAGACCTAAATCTAGTTGAGAATATGTGGCAAGACTGGAAAATTGCTGTTCACAGACCCTCTCCATCCAATCTGACAGAGCTTGAGCTATTTTGCAATGAAGAATGGGCAAAAATGTCTCTTTAACCACTTGCTTACTGGGCACATAAACCCCCTTCGTGCCCAGGCGAAATTTCAGCTTCCGGCACTGCGTCGCTTTAACTGACATTTGCGCGGTCGTGTGACGTGGCTCCCAAACAAAATTGAAGTCCTTTTTTCCCCACAAATAGAGCTTTATTTTGGTGGTATTTGATCACATCTGCGTTTTTTTTTTTTGCGCTATAAACAAAAAAAATCGACAATTTAAAAAAATATATATTTTTTACTTGTTGCGATAATAAATATCCCATTAAAAAAAAAAAAAAAAAAAAAAAATTGTTTTCTCAGTTAACCACTTAAGGACCGCCTACTGCACATTTACGTCGGCAGAATGGCACGGCTGGGCACATCAACGTATATATACGTTGGTTTTAGTACCCAGCCGTGGGTCGCGGGCGCGCGCCCGCGACACGGTCCGAAGCTCCAGGACCGGGACCGCGGGATTCGCGGACCCGATCGCCGCTGCAGTGCGGCGATCCGTCCCTGGAGCGGAAGAACGGGGAGAGCCGTGTGTACACACGGCTTCCCCGTGCTTCTCTGTGGCCGGAGCATTGATCGCGTCATCCCTGTAATAGGGGGACGCGATCGATGACGTCACACCTACAGCCACACCCCCCTACAGTTGTAAACACACACATTAGGGCACACATTCCCTACAGCGCCACCTGTGGTTAACTCCCAAACTGCAACTGTCATTTCCACAGTAAACAATGCAATTTAAATGCATTTTTTGCTGTGAAAATGACAATTGTCCCAAAAATGTGTCAAAATTGTCCGAAGTGTCCGCCATATTGTCGCAGTCACGAAAAAAATCGCTGATCGCCGCTATTAGTAGTAAAAAAAAAATAATTAATAAAAATGCAATAAAACTATCCCTTATTTTGTAAACGCTATAAATTTTGCGAAAACCAACCGATAAACGCTTATTGCGATTTTTTTTTACCAAAAATATGTAGAAGAATACGTATCGGCCTAAACTGAGGAAAAAAAATGTTTTTTTATATATTTTTGGGGGATATTTATTATAGCAAAAAGTAAAAAATATTGCATTTTTTTTTAAATTGTCACTCTATTTTTGTTTATAGCGCAAAAAATAAAAACCGCAGAGGTGATCAAATACCACCAAAAGAAAGCTCTATTTGTGGGAAAAAAAGGACGCAAATTTTGTTTGGGAGCCACGTCGCACGACCGCGCAATTGTCTGTTAAAGCGACGCAGTGCCGAATCGCAAAAACCCCTTGGGTCATTTGCCAGCGTATTGGTCCGGGTCTTAAGTGGTTAAGGCCGATACGTATTTTTCGACATATTTTTGTAAAAAAAAAAAAAAATCGCAATAAGCGACTGGTTTGCGCAAAAGTTATAGCGCCTTCAAAATGGGGAACAGAGTTATGATTTTTTTTTTTTTTTTTTTTTACTAGTAATGGCGGCGATCTGCGATTTTTATTGGGACTGCGATATTGCCGCGGACATATCGGACACTTTTGACACAAATTTGGGACCATTTACATTTATACAGCGATCAGTGCTATAAAAAGGCACTAATTACTGTATAAATGTGACTGGCAGTAAAGGGGTTAACACTAGGGGGTGAGGAATGGGGTTAAATGTGTATCCTGGGTGTGTTCTAACTGTGTGGGGGAAGGGCAGTGACTGGGGGAGGTGACAGATGCTGTGTCCCTATGTACAACGGACACAGATCGGTCTCCTCTCCTCTGACAGCACGTGGAGCTCTGTGTTTACACACAGAGCTCCACGTCCCTGCTGTCATCTTCTTGTTTTCCTGCCGATCGCATGTACCCGACGGACATCGCGGCCGCCAGGTACATGCATCGGATCCTCAGCGATGCGGCGGGACGTGTTTACCCATCGCGCCCCACCCAGTGGCGCGCGCGGGTAATGCACTCTAAATGACGTCCAAAGATGTCCACTTGGCGCCTCAGGTCAGCGCTGTTGACGTCTTTTGTCAATAGCGCGGGTCTGAAGTGGTTAAAGCTGGTAGAGACATACCCAAAAAGACTTGTATCTGTAAATGCATTGAATGGTGGTTCTACAAAGTATTGACTCAGGGGGGCTGAATACAAATGCACACCACACTTTTCAGATATTTATTTGTAAAAAAAAGATTTAAAACCATCTATCATTTGTTTCCACTTCACAATTATATGCCAGTTTGTGTTGGTCTATCACATAAAATCCCAATAAATACATTTACGTTTTTTGGTTGTAACATGACAAAATGTGTAAGATTTCAAGGGGTATGAATGCTTTTTCAAGACACTGTAACACCTGCATGAAAATTGACAAATCATGGACCCAGACACACATGCTAAATATTTATCCACTTTCAGTGTAAGCCTATCGTTTACTAATGTGAAACTTTCTTATATCTACAATATAAGCTAAAGTCTGCAGGATGTAAGACAATTTATTGCAAACACAAATGTATTTTATCATACCTGCCAGTTGGAAGCACATTGCATTTGAAGATTTAACTAAACCTATTAAAAGAATGTTAATTATCTAGAGAACAATGGGGTTGTTTGCAAACCTAGTCATGCAACACTGCATTCTCATTATTCTTGCTCCTTTTTGTTCAGTAGAAGTCACATGCTAACGATTACAATGCAATTGCTATTTTGAGAATGTGTGAATGAACCCATTTTTACAGGCAGAAAATCAATCATAGATATCATAGAACATAATAATGGAAACAGCACTTATTAGTTTTGTTAGCATGATGGATTAAGCAGGCAAACACCTTTTTTTTTTTTCTGTTTCTTTTTGACTTCATAGTGGTTATAGGAGTTTTCTGTTCCCCTCAATATAACGAATTACCATAAAATTAACTAAATTATAAACACGTATAGGGACTTCAACACGCCCAAACATGTACTTTCTATTAAAATGCGCAAAACAATTATTTAATTGCAAAAGTTATGGATTTTTAATATATTATCCAGAAAGACAATTCATTTTCCAGATTATGGAGGCCGCTGTTTTAAACCATGTTCGGGCTTGTTCGAGCATTTTACTTTGTACAAGTCAAACTACAACTGGTTATACCAAAAATCCAAAATAGGCAACTATATACTGTATATGAACCCATTGTGTAATATATTTACTATAAGACACATACAGTATGTTATATGTTTAGTATACATTAACAGCTGCAATTCCTTTTGGGGATGTCTCTACCAGCTTTGCACATCTAGAGAGTGACATTTTCCCCATTCTTCTTTGCAAAATAGCTCAAGCTCTGTCATATTGGATGGAGAGCATTTGTGAACAGCAATTGGATATAGGCATGGACTTTGACTGGGGCATTCTAACACATGCTCTGGCTGTATGTTTAGGGTCATTGTCCTGCTGGAAGGGGAACCTCGCCCCAGTCTCAAGTCTTTTGCAGACTCTAAGGCCGCGTACACACAATCAAATTTGTCCTCTGAAACTGTCCGACGGACCGTTTCCAGCGGACATGTCTCCTCCGGATTTTCATCCGACGGCGTGTACACACCATCGGATCAAAATCCCCGCCGGCAGACAGCGCAGTGACGTGGCGGTGACATTGACACCGCCACGTCACCGCACCAGGAAGTAAAAAACTTCCACGCATGCGTGGCATCCATTCATAGTGTACTAACCAGCGGACATATCCGACGGACATGTCACCGGCGGACAAATTTTAAAGCATGCTTTAAAATTTGTCCGCCTGTCAGACATGTCCACTAGCCCATACACACGATCATATTTGTCTGCTGAAACGGTCTGTCGGACCAGTTTCAGCGGACAAATTTGATGTCCGTTGTCCCTCCGTGTGTACGCGGCCTAACAGTTTTTTTTCTAAGATTGCCCTGTATTTGGCTCCATCCATCTTTCCATCAAGTCTGACCAGCTTCCTTGTCCCTTTTGAAGAAAAGCATCCCCACAACATGATGCTGCCACCACCATGTTTCACGGTGGGGATGGTATGTTTAGGGTGATGTGCAGTGTTAGTTTTCTGATGCACATAGCATTTGCTTTTAGGCCAAAAAGTTCAAATATGGCCTCATCTGACCAGAGCACCTTCTTCCACCTGTTTTTGCTCTGAATGAATGAATGAATGAAAACTTATATAGCGCGGCACATGCGAACTGAATCGCCTCTGGGCGCTTGTTGTTCCTGTCTCCTTTGATATCAAAAGAGAAAAGTCTTGACCTTTTTCCTAAATGCTAGGTGGTTCTCCTCCAACCGAATGCTGGTTGGTAAAGCGTTCCATAGTCTGGGACCTTGGACTGCGAATCTTCTTTCTCCTTTGGACTTGAAGTTGGCTTTCGGAACCTGGAGTAGGTTCTGATTTGTGGATCGCAAAACGCGATTGGGATTATGCGCTTTTATTAATTCGCATAAGTAAAGGGGGGCATTCCCATGGACACATCTATGCGTAAGACAGAGAGCTTTAAAAGTAATTCTGTCTTTGACTGGCAGCCAATGAAGGGCTCTCAGTGAAGGTGAAATGGATTCCCAGGGTTTTTTCCCAGTCACAAGTCTGGCGGCCGTATTCTGAACGACTTGCAGACGAGCGATTTGGTACTTGGGGAGGCCGAGGTAAAGGGCATTTGCATAATCCAGCCTGGAGTTTACAATTGCTCCCACCACGACCGCTAAATCTTCTTTAGGGATGAACGGAGTGAGTCTGCGTAGTAGGCGCAGTAGATGGTGAGATCCGCTGACTACTGACCCTATTTGTGCGTCCATTGTCATAAAGGAGTCAAAAATGACCCCTAGGCTTTTGACTTTGGCGCTAGGGGTGATGAGCTTGCCCAGAATAGGCGGGGGGGGTCCATACTGTTGAAGGTTGATTCCTACGCTTGGCATGAAACAGAAGAAGTTCTGTTTTCGCTCCATTGAGTTTAAGATAACTCTTTGTCATCCAGTCCTCTATCAAAGAGAGGCATGTCTCTAGATTGAGGTGGTGATCCTGTCTGTTGCAGATGCGGAAATACAGTTGCGTATCATCTGCATATGAGTGGTAGAGCAGTTTTTGGCTGCTGATAATCTCAAAAAGAGGACGAAGATAGATGTTAAACAGCACTGGTGACAGAGGCGATCCTTGAGGGACTCCGCATGTTACTGTGCGTTTTTCTGACGTAAAAGGTCCTAACTTTACTGTTTGCGATCGGTTTTCCAGAAAAGAGGAGAACCAAGATAAATCGCCTTCTGCAAATCTGGCTACTTCAGCAAGCCGAGTCAGTAACAGTTTGTGGTCTACAGTGTCGAAAGCTGCACTTAGGTCCAACAGAACTAGAAGACAAGATTCTCCTTCGTCTGCGGACTGGAGAACATCGTCCCATACTTTCAGCAATGCTGTTTCCGTCCCGTGTCCGGGACGGAAGCCTGATTGCAATGGGTCAAGTAGCTTGTAGGTATCTAGATGCTGTTGCAGCTGTTGTACCACTACTTTCTCCATTATCTTAGAGAGTACGTTGAGGGTTGTTATGGGACGGCGGTGGAGTGGGTCCTTGGGGTCCAGGGAGGGTTTCTTCAGGATGGGTTGGATTATACCCTCTTTCAACTGTGTGGGCACTTTGCCCTCCAGAAAAGACTGGTTGATAAACTGCGTGATGGGAGGAGCCAGGATGTAGGCGCATTCCTTCAGCAGTTTTGTGGGAATAATGTCATTCGGCGCTGTGCCATTACGCAGAGTACAAATGACATTCTTAGTGGTCTCAATGGAGATTGGTTCCAGGGTAAACTTACCTGATAACGGAGCATTACTAAGGGTGCTGTGTGAGAGGCTACAGGGAGGGCTGAGGGGGGAATTGTTTTGCTGAATGCTTTCACGGATTGCTTCGATTTTATTAATGAAGTAATCCGATAGTTCATTGCAAAATTCTTGTGTGTCCGAACTGGGGGCTTTGATGCATTCTGGTTCCATGGTCTGAGTGACCATCTTGAAGAGTTCGCGGGGGCGGTTAATAGCACCGTTGATAGCCTCCGAAAAATAATTTTTCTTGGCTTGGAAAATTCCTTTGTGGTATTTTCTTGTAGTCGCCTTGTAGATGGATAGGTTTAGGTCTGAAGAACATCTTTTCCAGGCAGATTCTGCCCTTCTGCGTTCTTGCTTCAGTAACGACAGCTGGTTGTTAAACCAGCTGCGGTTGTTTTTCCGGATGCGGGTACTTCGTTTCGGCGCTACCAAGTCAGCTGACTGTAGCATGGCCGAGTTAATGGTTTCCAGTGTTTCAACGGCCGTTTGATGCGGCTGAGTTGTTTCTATCTTTTTCCTTAAAGTTGTTTTGAAGAGTCCCGAGTGGAGCTTCTTCTGGCATCTAGTCCAGTGTATTGTCACTGGATTTGATGTTTTTGTTGCAGGGGGGATGGCGGAAATCCTGAATATAATTGCATGGTGATCTGTCCATGGCAACTTTTCATTTTCCCAAATCTTTATTTCCAGAGCTTGTCTGAAGATAAGATCAAGTGTGTGACCTGAAGCATGTGTGGGCCCACATACTAATTGCTGCAATCCCATACCTTCCAGGTGGTCAATACAGGCGTCGGCAATGGGGTCTAGTGAGGAGTTTGCCCAGAGATTGAAATCCCCGAGCAGCAAAAGATGTTTGCTGATGAGGGTATAAGTGGAGAAAAAATCCGTCCAAGATGATAGCAGCTGCGATTTTGGGCCGGGCGGCCTATAGCAGAGCAGAACATGGATGGTCTCCTTTGTATTTGCTTGCAGTTGCAGAGTAAGGGTTTCCATGAATGGAAGAGGGTTTTGGCGGACTGGTTTGGTGATCTTAAGATGCCCTATTCTGTTTTCCGTTATAATACGGTAATTTTCTGGCACCAATTCTCCTAGAATGGTGTTACAGTCGGCTGTGAGCCAACTCTCTGTAATAAAGAGGCAGTCTAGATCCTTTTGTTGAATAAAGTCGCGGATTTCTAGTCGGTGTTTTACTGCCGATCTTGTGTTGATCAGAGCACACGATATGTGCTTGGGCTGGGGTAAATGGCTGAAATGTCTGACCGTCGATCTATGATCGATTCTCAATAGTCGCTCAGTTCTTAGGGCCTTTTTGGTGATGGCTGGCAGTATTGCGGCGCATTGCCTCAAACTCCAAATGGTATCGGCAGAATATTGCCGACATGCCATGATCGCCACTACACCGGGGGGGGGGGGTTTGGGGCAGTGGGGAGAGGAATTAACTGGCTCCTCTCTCCTAGCTTGGTCCAGAGGAAGGCAAAAAACCCTGTCAGAGCTCGGCCAATATGCTCCGGTAGGGAAAAAAATTCCTTCCTGACCCCTGTAAGAGGCGATCGGTTGACCCCTGGATCAAGCTACTGTGTGTTGGGACGAAGAGGGGGGGGCTAGGGCTGAGAGGGAGAACTTGTTGCTGGTCTGGTGGCTGCCTGCTCAGGGATGAGGGCTGACAGGGGGTTTACTGAATAATCTGGGCTGAATGGGTGAAGGGTGAAGGGTGAGCAACAGGGCCGGGTAACTGTCCTTCAGGAATCAGGGGGAGGTTTGCCTGGGAGCAGGGTGAGGACCCTGAAACGTGGGGAGCGGCGCGCCGTTAGGCCGCAAGTGAAGCCGCGGTCTTTCCTAGACCGCGGCCCCGCGATTCAGGACGGCCTGGCGCGGTGCTCCCGAATGAGCACCGGAAACGGCGGAAATTTCCGCGAGGTGGTGGCGGGAGGGGGCCCTTGTCTGCCTCCTGGGATCGAGTGCTGCGGCTTGTCCTGAAAAGGACGGCCGCCCACAGTGCCAGGGAGACAGGTAGAGCTAACCTTCCAAAGGAGGGGAGGAATGCTGGAGAGAGGCTGGAAACTGGAAGCTGGAAGCTGGAGGGGAGGCCAGGTTCGGAAGCAGGCTGGAGCTGGAGCTGGAGCTAGGGGAGGGCTGGGCTGGGAGAATCCTGCCTGCCTGACTACCTGCTACGCCTGCCTGGAGCTATGACTCACCCGTTCCTACTCCTAGGAACGAGCGCCGCTTGTAGCTCCTGCTGCTAATCCTCCTACCTCACTGACTCACTACAGGAATGATGCAGAGATATCCCCATATGGCTAGTAATGTAGTAATGTATGTCATTGTGAGCAGCTGAATTTTTTATTTGTGAATTTCATCTCACCTTTTGTTAGTGTGATTTTAAATGACATAAAAACCAGCACCAACTATTTCCCCCGTATACTGTAAGTTGTAATCAAGTCCCCACAACATACCAGGTTGTGTTGTTCTACAAAGGTGTATGCCACTGATAAAAGGTTGTTTTAGTTTCAAGTTGTTGATTTATGGACACAAGAAACATCATGACCAGCACTAAGTCTTTTTCATGTGCCATGTATTACACCAGATACAGGCAATAATTCATTCTGAAGCCACCTTCCCAGCTACAAAATGATATTTAAAAGAAACAGTTGCCTATACCTAGTGTATTAAAGGTGAGTATGGCCTTAAACATAGGACATACGCCCCAGGTCTCCTGCTCCAAATTGAGAAATTAAGAGCATTGTTTTATCCTGGCTGCTCCTAAGTCAGGGTTCACACTTGTGCAGGTGATGCGTGCCCTGTTTGTGCAGGCACAGCCACACATTCATTTGAATAGGCTGCTGTACCTGCTGGAAACGCAGGGGAAAAGTCCCTGACCCAAATGGCCACATAAAACCAGCGCTTTTTGCACCAAGGAAATATGCTGCTTTTCTCCATGCATAGGGGTGCTATTAACAATTATAAGAACCCCCATGCATTTACTAAAGAGCAGCATGTTTCTTTGTGGGTTGGGAACACATGCAATTATGCACAGATTCCCAACCCGCACAAGCATGAATCTAGTGCTAAAGTTAATTTCCTGCCTTAGTGACTGGCTAGGAAAGAGCATCGATAGTGATCGAACGTGTGGTATTGACGCCTACTACTCTTAGGCCGCGTACACACGTTCAGACCGGTCGTATGAAACTGGCCTGAAGACCAGTTTCATCGGACCAAATTGATTGTGTGTACGGTCCATCGGACCATTGTCCATCGGACCAAAGTTTTAAAACTTGCTTTAAAATCTGTCCGATAGACACCTGGTAGTCAGACCAAAACGATGGTTAGTACACAAAAGCATCGGACCAAAAACCCGCGCATGCTCAGAATCAAGTCGACGCATGCTTGGAAGCATTGAACTTTGTTTTTTAAGCACGTTGTGTTCTACGTCACCGCGTTCTGGCCCAATGGGATTTTGGACCGATGGTGTGTACGCACATCTGACCATCAGACCACTTCAGCTGTGGTCCGATGAAAACGGTCCGTCGGACCAGTCTCATCGGTTTGGTCTGATCGTGTGTACGTGGCCTTAGGTAATTAAGTCTCCAAGAAATACTTCAATTGTATGAAATTTGTTTGCTAAACCACTGTGTACAATTGTCACATTTTCTTTTTTTTTCAATTACATTTTCACTTTTTTTTACCCTTGCATCTCATCACTGTTGAACTCCTCCATCCTTATTCTGCTGGTTCCTGTCTTCTTACATTTGTTCCAGCATAGACTGCTCCAGATCAGCTTCTTGATAACGACAAGAGTGGAATATACCTGTATATTGTGTTACTGTAGTCTCCATTGGGTTGCATCTGACAAAGTGACAATGCAGAGCACAAATGGTAACTTCATAACTGGAAGCACCAGAACAAGGACAGAATCACTATGTACTCTTCCATCAAAAGCTTCAGATTTTTAAATAATGAAAGGAACTTTTTAAAAATTAAATTTTAAAACTGATGCAAGATTTTAGTAATTGGGTTTAGTTCTACTTGAATACCTAAACAATCTCGGTAATGCTAAAAAGTTGTGCAGCCTGTTTTGTACTAAAGACTTTGGCCCAGATTCACATACAATTAGATTCGCGTAGAGCTGGGATCTCCAAACTACGGCCCTCCAGATGTTGCAGAACTACACGTCCCAGGAGGCATTGTAAAGCTCTGACATTCAAAGACATGACTAGGCATGATGGGAAATGTAGTTCCTGAGCAGCTGGAGGGCCATAGTTTGGAGACCCCTGGCGTAGAGTATCAGAAATACTCTACGCCGCCGTATTTTACCTGGCTCTACGTGGAATCCCGGCAGATTTTGTCCAGTAAACTATGGCGGCGTAGTGTATTTCTCCCGGAGCAAGCCATCTACGCGAGTAGGGGGCGTGAAGCATTTAAAATAGGCGCGTTCCCACGGCGATCGAACTGCGCATGCTCCGTTCAGAAATTTCCCGCCGTGCATTGCGCGAAATCACGTAGTTACGTCATTCGTTGTTTGAGTAGCGTCGTTTACGGACATTCCTATTCCCGAACGAGTTACGTAAAAAAAAAAAAAATGAAATTCGACGCGGGAACGATGGCCATACTTAACATGGGCTACGCACCGTTAGACCAGCAAATAGCTGGTCTAACAGTACGTAGCAAAAAAATGACGTAAGCGTTTGCGAAGACCACTCGTATCTTCGTGGATCGCGTAAAAAGTAATTTGCATATCCCGACGCTGAAAACGACGCGGACTCCTCCCAGCGGCCGCAAAAATATCGCAGCGTAGATCCGAAGGCTTACGAAGACGTAAGCCTCTCGGATCGAAGCCCGAAGCCGCCGTATCATGGTTTGAGGATTCAAACTAGTGATACGGCGCGCAAAATTTGAAATTATTCCTGTCTAACACCAGTTAGACAGGCGTAATCGCTCTGTGAATCTGGGCCTTTTATTTTAGTTCCTTATTTCACCAGTGTTTGAATGATTATGACTTTAAATTCATCATCTTGTAGCACCCTCTAGTGTTTGCCAGAAGTAGAGTAGGCCATTTATAGGGCTAAGCCTGAGTTTTGTTATCTAGGTTATGTTTTTTTCTAAGTTTAGGGCTGGGTCATCCTTGCAGCTCTCTGGAGCCTCCCTGTCAGGCTCACTTAAGTGCTCCTGCTCCTTACTCCATCATCTATGTTTTGGCTGTTGCACTCGTTCTGTCTGTGTCCACCTGCTGGGTGATTGATGTGGTCAGTCACCTGTTATAACCAAGCCAAAGCACTCTGTCCTTTGCTTGTGATGGCAGTAAATACCTATGTTGTTGCTGATCGAGCTCCCCGTCTGTCTACCCTGCTTTACTAGTTTGAATTTCCCTATGTATGACCTGGAACCGGGATATTGGACTATTCCTTGAACTCAGCCTGACTTTTACCTGAACTGTCATAGAACCACACTATCTGTCTGCTAACTGCAAGTAGTCTGTTTGTTTGCTCAGTTTGCATCTGCCCTTGCATTGTGTATAAGTCCTGGGGGCAACCAAGTACCAGTAAGCCTGCTTGCCTTAAGGGAATATATATATATATATATATATATATATATATATATATATATATATATATATATTTGAAGCAAACAGTAGCTATAGTGTCTGACCACCTGCGTTTGGGTATACCTGACACTCCCCCTGTTCTAGAAGGTTGAAGAATCTTTTAGAATTAGTGGGTGGAGTAAGGAAAGGCTGCCATGCATATTTTTTAGCCCACCAATCCCCGGTGTTGGGCTAGTAGGGGGCTAAGACCACCCAACAAATAGTCTTGGCCATGCCAGTAGTGCAGTCAGTTGGAAAATGGCTATACAATGTTGAGGAGGCTGTCGGCAGGCCTCAGAGGTGCCCCCCAGTCTGGGGGAGGTATCCTACCTTGGTCTGGGGCTTTAGTGCTAAAAGGATCCTGCTAAAACACACATGAAATCTTTCTTGGAGGCATGGGAACTGTTGGGCATTAACAAGGGGGGAAACTGCCACATGTAGCCAGTTTCCCTGAAGACAGCGGTGTGCTTAAGTCTTCATCTTTCCCTGAGAGATCTCCCGAGAGTCAGCCAAGTGAGCTGGTGAAGAGTCAGTCAGGAGGACTCTTTTGGAAAGTTAGCCTGGAGGACTAGTGAAAGAGGCAACTGCAGCCAGGTTGGTTGGCAGTGCCTGAAGAGTTGGTGCTGGGACCAGTGGCCACAGAGGAGAAGTTACAAGCTGTTTCACTATGCTGTACTACACAAAAAGAAGCAAAATTGGCCATTGCTAATCTGACTCTGAGCCTGTCAGATAAATCAAAGGGATTCAGCTGGAGCAAGCAAGTGCTGTGCAGAAGGAAAGTGAAGGAGACTGTATATACGTGTATATAGGAAGATGTCCCTGAAGTTTGCTGAAATTTTGCTGCTATCAACTGGACATCCCATATCTTCCCATCTCTATCCAAGTTATTAACCCTTTAATAAAAAACAAAACAAAGTAATGGATTGTTCTCTGACTCTGTGTGCTTGTGAAAAATCAGTGTGCCTGGCTGTGCAGGAGTGGGGGATCCAAGTTCAACAGCAGTCCCAATGGGGGTGTTTAATATATACAGTATACAAGTAAACTCTGCAGTGTAGCATCCTTGGAATTAATGTAATCACAGCATTCATAAAAAGTATCATCCATTAAAATGAACCTGTCAAGTCAACACATTTGCAATAATAAATTCTTAGCCTTTATAGATTTAAAATAAGCTGTATCCTTTATCATTAAAAAGCAGTGCCTAGCCTAAAGAATGGTACACACATATTGGCTGGTATCAGTTCAACAGAAACCAGCCGACATGTAGCCTGTGTGTACACCACCATGTCCAACAGAAGCCAGCTAAAAGCCTGACTTCTGTCAAACGGCCATGCTGGAAAACCATCAGCCAATCAGCATCTAATCAGTGCTTGCAGTCAATGGCTGACATCCCCTCTTATGCCTGCTACACATTGTAACTGAAGAGCTCACGAGGAGCTTGCTGTAATGACTATGACATTTTAGTACATCAAGCTCGTTAGTTACATCGTACAGTGTGTACCATGCATAAGAGGTGCAGTTTGTGAGACTTATCTCATCAATCTGCTGCGCATGGGTAGAACAATTTCCTCAGTCTTCCTTCTTCCAGTGATTTCTCTGACTATAACTTTGAAGCAAATCATAAGGCAATAGGCCAGGGGTGCCCAACCAGTGGCCGGGAACCACATGTGGCCCACGGAGCCCTCTGATGTGTCCCATGACCTTCTGCTCTGCTGGCAAGCTCAGATCGCGCATTGCCAATCTATTATCCCAGAGCATCAGTGTTGTGAATGAAGAGAATGTAGAGAAAGCAAGCGGCTGCGGAGCAGACCTGTATAAGCCAATGCTTCCTGTATAGCACCGCTTCCTGTTACAGGCAGAGTGATACCATATATGGGCATATAAGTTCTGCAGTGGTTACTGGGCTGTTTTCAAACTGATTAGCAGGTGAACCGCCTACCTCCAATCAAATTCACAAAAAAAAAAAAACAGAAAAAGATCCATCCCCTTCCACTGGGTGGATTGGATCGAAGGGCCCATAGAGTAGAGTGGGCTGTGTCTGCTCTCAATATGCAGAGTGGACACAGACCTGTCATCTGCCCGCTCCACTCATTGTGGCCCACGACCGGTTACCAAGTCACTTAAGTGGCCCACGCTCTTTAAAAGGTTGGGCAACCCTGCAATAGGCAGTAGCTTGAGGCTGATTCTGCAAGACAATATGTGATCATCCGAGTTAGAATGTAAAAGGCTGCTGCAAATACAACAATATTTACATGCATGGCCGTCTTTAAGGCAGGGCAAAAGGGGAAGCTGCCATGGGTCCTGTCATTATTGTGGGGCCCAAAGCAGCTGCCTCATATTATCAAATTCCCTTGTTCCTTGAAGTTTTAGTCCTGTGCTGTGTCCCGATATCTCAGTGTAAAGTGCTTATGCTGCCCAGCTCTGCCCTAATGTTGTGTACAGATGACTCACCAGCAGACCCTGTGTTTACATGTAAATAACCGTCATTCATATGCAAATAACAGAAGCATTCATATGTAAATATTGGCGGCCAGGTGCATTGATATGCAAATGGAGGTGGCATTCATATGTATATCATGCCCCTCTGCAGTGAGGAGATGATGTGCTGTAACCTCTAGCAACCAATTAGTGAGCAGTATTACTGTACAGTAATCTCTAGCAACCAATCAACAAGCAGACATCATGTGCTGTAACCTCTAGCAACTAATCAGTGAGCTGTAATGTGTGCTGTAACCTCTAGCAGCCAGTCAGTAAGTGATAATGATATGCCTCTGGCAACCAATCACAATCGCTGCCTGATCTGATACAGTAAACTGATTTTATGTCTAGCTGATATTTATTGTATGTCTCAGGCGGCGTACACACGACTGAGGTTCTTGCTGGAAACCAGCGAGAACCTCGCTGGAAGCTGCATTCCAGCGAGGACCTCGGCCGTGTGTATGCTCTCGGCGAGCTTCCCGTCGGGAAGCCCGTCGAGCAGAAATAGAGAGCACGCTCTCTATTTGCTCGAAGGCCCGCCCGGAAGAATGGCTGGTTGCCATTCCCGACGGGCAGGTCGCCGATTTCGACGGCCGGCAGGGAACCTCGACGTGCGGAACGATGTGTTCTGCCCGTCGAGGTTCCCTGCCGTGTGTACGCGGCCTCAGAGCATGTGGAGAGTGAATTATTTTTACTTATAGTCCAATATCTAATGTTCAATCCTTAGGTGCTTCATCAGCCTAAATACAAGAATGCTACTTTACCAGTGGAATCCCTACTCTGATGTGTGATATCAAAGGTGATCCAATTTGATACTGAAGACTAAATTTTTTTTTTTTTAATCAAAACAACGTTTATTGAGCATGAATAAAACATACAGTAACGCATATAAAGTGCAACATGCACTACATCTACGGTTTGTAAAGTGCTGATGCGTACATGGGCATAATAAGGGAGGACAATACATGTACATGTTCATTGCAGTGCAGGAAAAATGTATATAAAGAACCATCGGGTTAGGGAAAGGAGGGGGGGGAGGCTGCTGGGTCGGTCCGGGGGGGAGCGGCTAGGCCCCCACATCGCAGGTGGAAGCAGTCCCCAGCCATCTGTTCCATACCTTGTAGTATTTGTCTGGGCATCCCCTATGGGCGTAGAGTAGTTTTTTAAGGGGCAGAGTATCGTTAACAGTTCTAATCCACTGCTGTAGTGTGGGAGGGGGTCCCCTCAGCCATGTCCTCGCTATTTGAAGCCTGGCAAGGAATAATGTCTCTTGCAAAAATGTTTGTAGATACTTTTCGGCCTCAGACAGGGAAAGGAGGCCGAGTAAACACTGGCGGGGGCAGAGGGATACAGGGGAGCCCATGCGATCGTGGAGGAAGCGGACCACCTGAGACCAGTATCCCTGCATGCAGGGGCATGACCAGAGGAGGTGAAAGAAGGTGGCGTTGGGATGGTTGCAGCTAGGACAATTGGGGATGTGGCCAGGTCTGTATTTAGAGATGCGGTGGGGCGTTAAGTAGGAGCGATGTAGAATGTATAAGTGGGTGAGGCGGTCAGAGAGCTTGGGGGAGACGACGCTGCAGTTAGCTAGGGCCTCCTCCCAGTCCGGCTCCCATCGGGATTTTAGCTGACGGGCAGCCACGGCGGCCGGAGGAGCCAGGAGATAGGTGTAGAGCAGGGAGATCAGTTTTTTGGGATCCCTGCCAAGGACAAGGTCCACTGGCAACGGGACCTCGAGAGCAGGAACACCGCTCCCGAACTGTGTGTTGAGTGCGTGTCGGAGTTGGAGGTATCGAAAGAACATGTGGTTGGGCAGGTCGTACGTGTCTTTGAGGGAATTGGAAGGATCTAACTGACCTGCGGGCCACGACCTGGGAGAGGTATATGATACCCCTCGCAATCCACAGGCCGTGGCCGAGAACAGTGGTCAGCTCGGGCAGCTGCGGGTTGTCCCAGAGGGGTGTGTGGGAGTGTGGTGAGGGTGCTTCGCCAAGGGACATAGTGAGCTGCCAGACTTTGCAGTGGTGGAAGAGCATGTGTTTCCTGTCACCCGTTGGGGAGGGGCCGCGGGGTCCGCAGAATAGAATCTGGAAGGGGTGTGACACCGGACCGGGGACCTGGGAGCAAACCAGCGTGTCGTACCGCTCCCTGTCTATGAGGTTAAAGTTAAAAAAATGGGATAGCTGGGACGCTATGTAGTAGAGAAAGAGGTCGGGAACAGAGGCGCCGCCCCGGTTGGTTGGGCATTTCAGGGCCCTCCACGACAGCTTGTGCCGGGAGGGACCCCAGATAAATGAGTTAAGGATAGACTCCATGGCTTTGAATGTGCGTATAGGGATGTACAGCGGGGCCTGCCAGAAGACATAAAGTAGCTTAGGGAGAAGGATCATCTTGACCAGATTCATTCGTCCCATGACCCCTAGTGGGAGACGGGACCAGGTCTGTGTCTTAGTTTTAAGGACTTGAAATAGGGGTTCAACATTAAGTGCAATGTAGTCAAGGGGGGATCTGGAGATCTGGACACCCAGGTATTTAATGGTGTTCACTCTGACAAGGGGGAGGGCAGCTTGTTCACTAGTGGGAGCACCCAGGTCTAAGGGGAGTATGTGAGATTTGGCCCAGTTTATCTGTAACCCTGAGAATGCTCCGAAGTCTGTTATGATTTGGAGGGCTGCCTGAAGCGAGGGGCCGGCGTCTGCAAGGTACAGGAGCATGTCATCCGCATAGAGACTGACTTTCTCAATCGTCTGACCGCATCGGAGACCCCTAACCCCCACATGGTTTCTGAGAGCCATAGCGAGGGGCTCAGCAGCGAGGGCGTACAACAAGGGTGATACGGGGCAGCCTTGGCGAGTGCCGCGGGTGAGTGGGAAGGGGGGTGAGATCCTGCCGTTGACTTGGACGCGCGCTGTGGGGGCCTGATACAGGAGTTGGAGCCATTTAATAAAGTTTGGGCCGAAGCCAAATTTGCGGAGGCATTCCCAGAGGTAGCACCACTCAACAGAGTCGAATGCCTTAGCGGCGTCAAGACTGACCACCACCCTGGAGCCCGTGTCCGAATGTCTGGCCTGTAGGTTCATGTGCAATCTTCTAAGATTGAAGGCTGTGTTTTTGTTGGGCATGAATCCGGTCTGGTCAGGGTGCACTAGTGTAAGGATTACCTTGTTGAGGCGCAGAGCTAGGATTTTGGCTAAGATCTTGCTATCGAGTTGGAGTAGGGAGATGGGACGGTAGGACTCGGGGAGCATCGGGTCCTTGCCTGGCTTAGGGATTAAGACAATGAGGGCTTCGCTCATGGACTTCGGGAGGGAGTTTGTGTCATATATGTGGTTGTACAGTTGGGCGAGCTTGGGGACAAGGGTCTCATCAAATCGTTTGTAAAATTCGAGGGGGAGCCCGTCCGTGCCCGGCGCTTTGGACGTGGGGAGCTGTGCCATGGCATCCGCCACACAGTCTGCGGTGATGGGAGCTTCAAGCAGAGCGATCTGGTCGGGGGAGAGTGTGGGAAAGGCGAGATCCTGCAGGAATGTGGAGAGTTCATCGCATGAGTATCTGGCAGTGGAGGAGTAGAGGCCCGAAAAAAAGGATCTAAACTCCTCGGCCACCAGATCGGGGTCCGTTAGCACATCCCCAGACGCCGGCCAGAAGGACACCACTACAGGGGGTTTGTGATCAAGGTGGGCCATGTAGGCAAGGAGCCTGCCCGCTCTCTCACCGTGTATATACCCTGTTTGGCCTTCTCAAGGTGCAGCTGGTTTGTAAGTCTGGTCTGCAGTCGTAGCTGAGAGGCGTTGGCCGCAGTCGGGTTAGTCTGGAAGGTCTGCTCAAGCGTGTCTAAGCAGTCCTCCGCCTGGCGGATCAGTAGCTTAGAGGTGGCTTTGTGTCTGTTAATCCACGTGGAGAGTATCAGTCGGGCATGCATTTTAAAGGCCTCCCATACAGGACCCAGCGGAGCCGAGCCGATATTTGTTCGGAAATAGTAGTCCCACTTGGATTGGACAGCATCCAAGTCCGAGAGGACGGACAGCCAGAAGGGGTTCAGTCGCCAGGGCCGAGCCGAAGGTGGGGTCGGCAGCCTCAGCGTGATCCAGCATGGGGAGTGGTCGGAAAGTATTCTGGTATCGATACCTGCGTCTAGGAGTTGGGGGAGGAGGGGGGGTGAGGAGGATAAGGTCAAGTCTGGACATTGTTGAGCGAGAAGGGGTGAAGCAGGAGAAGCTTCGGTGTGTCGGGTGTTTGTACCGCCATGTGTCTGTGAGGGAAAATTCTGTGAGGAACTTGCCGAACCGTGTGACACCCAGTGGGGGGTTTAGTGGGGCGGCTGGGCCAGTCCTGTCCAGGTCAGGGGCAATGACCATGTTAAAATCCCCTGCCCAAACGGCGGGCACTGAGGGGTGTTGAGCCATAAAGGCCACCCCCTGTTGAAGTGTAGTAAACTGGAATGGGGGGGGACATAGAAGGCCAGGAGAAGGATCTCCAAGCCCCCTATGGTGGCGTGTAGGAACAGGAACCGGCCCTGGGGGTCCGACTGCAACGTGTGTAGTTGGAACTGTGCCGATCTGGCTATGAGAACCGCGACCCCACGGGAATTAGAGGTATGTGGGGCTTGGTATACCCATCCCACCCAGGGTTTTTTGAGGCACACCTGTTTCTGGCCTGCGAGATGAGTCTCGACTAGGACAGAGATGTCTGCCCGCTGCAGTTTGAGGTGGGAGAGGACAGCAGCTCTCTTAGATCGCTCACCCAATCCCCGGACATTCCAGGTCATAATTTTTAAGGAGGCCATGTTAGGAGGGGGAGGCGATTGTGTGCGGCTGTGTCCCAATGGGAGAACACGCCGCGCGAGCAGTGGTACATATGGCACAGTGACACATTTCACATGGTACATAGAACACATCAACAAGAAATTGCAATCCCAGTAAAACATCATATACGGTACACTTTAAACAAAAAAAAACGATTAGTTATAAAACTCTCTGCAAAAACACTGGACCAGCATAGCAGAGCTAACGCACCGCCACCCTCCGCTGACGGGGGGGGCAGGGGCCGGCCAGGGAAACTTCTGTAAATTGGTGACAGTCAGGGGTGACATGGAAGTTCCGTGGCCCACCCAGTCACCAAAGTCAGGGGGGGCGAACAAAAAGCTGAAAAGCACACAGTAATGTAGGGGGGGTATCCAATCACGGGGGATACGGGTGCAGATGAGCCGCTCGAGACATATAGGGTATATCAGGGGGCTACGGGGGGTAGACCAGGGGCAAGGGAGACGGGGTGTCAAGCGGGGGGAAGAGGGGGAGAGGAGCAGGGCCCTCAACTAGCAGTCAAGGGTAGGGGAGTGGAGGCACAGGCACAATAGTGCTGGGGTTCAACTCACGGTTCCAGGATAGCCGAAGGATGTGTAGGTGCCGCTGGCAGGCAGAGGGCTCCCGGCTCTGGACGATCAGCAGTTGCGGCAGGGGAGAGGAAGCGTAGGACTAGGCCTGCACCGGGGGGGCCCCGCCACGGCGCTCCAGCCAGGAATGAACGGCCCGTGGGTCTTCAAAGAACTGAGCCCTCCCGTCGCACACCACCCGGAGCCGCGCCGGGTAGAGCATCGCATACGGCAGATGATGTGCACGGAGCTGCCGTTTGGCCTCTGTGAAACGTGCTCTCTTCTTCTGGACCTCCGCGGAGAAATCCGGAAACACCGCCACTGTCGTATTGCCGATTGGGATGTTGCCCTTCTCACGGGTGAGGCGGAGGATGGTATCCCGGTCGCGGTAGTTGAGAAACTTGGCAATGAAGGTCCTCGGCGGGGCTCCAACAGGCGGGGGCTTGGCTGCAAGGCGGTGGGCGCGCTCCACCACGAAAGTGGAGGAGAAGGCCTCCCTTCCGAAGGACTTGACCAGCAGGTTCTCCAGGTACTTCGGGGGGTCCGCTCCCTCGGACCTCTCGGGAAGCCCCAGGAAGCGAAGGTTGCATCTTCGGAGGCGGTTCTCCATATCGTCCTGCTTGGAGAGAACCGCGTTCAGCTGATGTTGAAGCTGCTCGGTGGTGATCTGTAACGGGTGCAGGCCTTCCTCCACGTGGCCGACGCGGCGTTCGGTTTCGGACACCCGCTCTCGCAGCTTGTGCAGGTCTTGGCGGATGAGGGAGACGTCAATCTTCAACTCCTCGATCCTGGAGGTGAGTGTGGTCTGGCAGACGGCTATGGCCTCCAGCACCCGGGCCGTATCATCGGAGGGCCGCTCAGTCTCTTCAGGGAGCGAGGCCACGCCATCTTCCTCCTCAGTGTCCCGCTCCTCGTGGTGGTATTTGTCGAGTTTGGCGATCGCCCCAGACCTCTTAGTGGGAGACATAGCATGGAGGGGGTAGCAGGGTTCAGCGGCTGTCTTCGTAGCTGTTTGCGGGGAGAATAGCCCCAAGGATCAGGCAAAAGGATAAGTCTCGAGCGGAGCTCTCACTCTGCACGTCCTACTCCATGCGGCTCCAGACCACGCCCCCCCCTGAAGACTAAATTTAATTCAATGCTAGCATATCTACATTTGGTATGAGTGACAGTTGATTTTATATTTTAATCAGCTCTTACATTTTTCTGCTTTTTTTTTTTTTATATATACTTTTACTATTCTAAAAATAAAAGTGCCTCATTTATCTTTTTAATTCCAGCAGCTAAAATATCTGCTGGGTTTATAATAATTTCCTGGCATAATACATTTCTCAGTGATCTTGGCAAACTCCCTGTAACTTTTCATGTGACGTTTACAGAATAGAGACATTTGTATTGCTAAGAAAAAAAATGGCCATGTCAGTAATTTTCTGATGTCCTACTAGGTTACTATGGCAACCAAATCACCTATTGAGAAAATATATTTAAGTATTAAGATGCAATTGTACTTCATCTTACACTCTGAATACATGAAGGTCTGAACATATGATTGCCTACAGTATGTGAATAATTGTACTGTGGAATTTTACAAAGAAGGAGCAAACCCTTCAAACTAGTATATTGCATTTAAGTAAATGTATAGTGAAGTTATCAGGATGACCTATGGTGATTTTATTTTTTTCTTCTACTGCAAAATTGGTAATACACTTGGGACCATGGATTTAAGCGATTTCACCCAAGGAACCATAGTAATTGTATGTTTAACAGCTTTTATTCCTTTGTCACGGACAATGATGGAACTGTGATATGCAAATCAATCTTAAATACTGTCCATGTCCTTAAAAAAGATTTCTTATACCTTTCTATATTTTTCATAGTATAAATGCATTAAAAATAGTTTTTCTATAAATACAATAAGCAAAGCGTGTCTAGTCAATAACCAAGTACAATTGGTTGCTTATCCCAGATGTAGAAGATTGCTTAAAATGATTACACTGTATTATTTTTAATGCAAATTTCATAATGGCCAAGAATTGTTTTGTCTCTCCTTATACTGTAGAACAACTATCATAAAACAACTGCACAACAAATTGTTTTGAAATAGCAGTACTGGAATACTAAATTCTAAACCCTATCTAATGCATTGCCTAGTGTTTTATGTTTTACCAGAACTCCTGAATTATCTCACAGCACTGCATCTGGAGCAATATACCAATAAAGGTTGCAGAAAGAACCATTTCAAACTCCCAATTAGCTAATAAGGTGGTGACCATCCTATGCATTAAGGTGAAATGCATTCTGTGTGCACCAAAAAAAAAAAAAAACAGCATTTATGCTTGCACATGATTGGATGATGGAAGTCAGAGTGCACAGTCTATTTGTCTTTAGAAAATGAAGCCTATAGGCTAACATGGAGGAGTCTAGTGGCAGGAAATAAAAATGCCAGACGTCGCTAGAAGCAGCTGTAAAAACATCCAGTGTGCATGAGGCCGTATAGTATTCCTCTTCCACCAACTTTACAAAAATTTTCACAGAGTTTAACCGATTTCCGACCGTCTCACGTATTTTTATGGGGGCAGAATGACACGAGGTTCCCTTTAAGAGCCACCGGCGGTCGCAATCGCGTGCACGAGAGCCAGCACGAGGATTTGTGTGTGTAAAGACACAAATCCCTGCCCTGTCAGGGGAGAGGAGACATATTGTTTGTTCCTAGTAAGTAGGAACAAGAATATGTCTCCTCTTCTAGTCAGTCTTATCACCCTACAGTTACACTAAGGTAACAGAAAAAAAAATCTGGGTATCATTTTTGATGCTGAACTAAGCTTTGTACCTCACGCAAAATATTGCATAAAATCAGCCAACTATCATCTGCAATTATTACGGAAAATTAAGAACCTTTTCACTCAGAACAAGCGTATGATCTTAGTTCATGGACTTATTCACACTAGGCTAGATTGTTCTAATGTGTTCTTTCTAGGGCTTCCACAGAAGTGGACAAAACGGTTGCAGATCACACAGAACCACGCGGCAAGACTAGTCACAAACTGCCCAAGGCGGACTCACATCTCCCCGGTGCTTAAGGATCTACACTGGCTCCCGATAGCAAAAGGGGTCGAGTTCAAGGATCTCTGTCTGGTGTTTTGGGCCTATTGGCAACTAGGCCCGATGTACTTATCGAACATGACACAACACTACTGTCCACCCAGAGAGCTTCGTTCAACTGACCCCCTGTTAGCGATTATTCAACCTAGTCGCTCAGCTTCAAAGGGTGGCCGATGGGTCCAAACACTGGGGAATTCTCTTTGGAACCAGGTCCCTCATCAGCTCCGAGCATCCTCCTCCTTGATGGCCTTCCGTAAAAGGCTTGAAAATCCTGCTATTTTCACAAGCCTATGGATAGAGACTTGGCCATCCAAGCTCTTAGCAGGATGCCGCCTTAATCCCAGGCTGCGGTCCATGGTCAGGGAGTAGGGATAGGCTCCTTGTGTCCTGCCCCCCCTCCCCTCTTAGCTCCTGGGAATTGGATACCCCCAGCTTGTTGGTAAGCACTTAGACGCAAGTTTCACAACTCACATTCGGCTCTCTATAAGCATTTATTCCAATCCAATCCAATCCAATCCAACACACATTTAACCCCTTAATCGCCCCCAGTGTTAACCCCTTCCCTACCAATAACATTTACACAGTAACAGTGCATATTTGTAGCACCGATTACTGTATAAATATCAATGGTCCCAAAAATGTGTCAAAAGTGTGTCATAAAGTGCCATAAATTTTTCCCATAGTTTGTAGACGCTATAACTTGTGCACAAACCAATCAATATACACCTATTGCAATTTTTTTTTTACAAAAAATAAATAGAAGAATACATATTGGTCTAAACTGATGAAGACATGTATTTATTAACTGCTTGAGGATCGCCGAATGTACATTTACGTCGGCAGAATGGCACCGACAGGCACATCAACGTATATATACGTTGGTGCCTTGAGGGGGTTCGGGGGTCCGATCGGGACCCCCCTGTACATGCGGCGGTCCGGTTACCTGGCAGAGCAATCCGTGCAGAGGGGGCGGTGGTTCGTTTTTGTCCGCCCCCTTCGGATCGCTCTCAGCCAATGCGCTCGCTCCTCCCGCTCTGCACTTCCTCCTCCTGTGTAAACACAGGAAGGAGGAAGCGATGTGATCTCTCCTTCAGCGGTTTTTTTCAACCACCGCTGAGGAGAGATCACATCTAACAGTAAGTCTGCACAACACTACACTGACACCAGTACACATAGGCACATTTAACCCCCCTGATCGCCCCCCCACCCCCTCCCCCCTGTCACAGTGTAACTGAATGCAGTGATTATATGTATGATCACTGCAGTTAGTGTCAGTGTGACAGGCAGTTAGTGTTAGGTTCAGGGTAGCCCCCGTACCCCCCCTAATTAAGTTTTAACCCCTTGATCACTGCCCTAGTTAACCCTTTCACTCCCTATTGCCAGCGTCACTGATTGCTGTATTAGTGTCGCTGTTCCCGCTAGGTAGCTATTTTTTTTTATTGCGATTTTTTTTTACTAAATAAATGTGGCTAAATAAATTTTGGCCTAAATGTTTGACTAAAATTTTGTTTATTTGATTTTTTCTTATAACAAAAAGTAAAAAATATTGATTTTTTTCAAAAATTTCGCTCTATTTTTGTATATAGCGCAAAAAATAAAAATCGCAGAGGCGATCAAATAACACCAAAATAAAGCTCTATTTGTGGGAAGAAAAGGACGCAACTTTTGTTTGGGAGCCACGACCGCGCAATTGTCAGTTAAAACGACGCAGTGCGGAATCGCAAAAAGGGGCCTGGTCATTTACCTGCATTTTGTTCCGGGTCTTAAGTGGTTAAAAACATTGTTGGGGATATTTAATATAACAAAAAGTAAAAAAAATATATATTTTTTCAAAATTGTTGCTCTTTTTTTGTTTATAGCGCAAAAAAAAACAAAAAACGCACAGGTGATCAAATTGCACCAAAAGAAAGCTCTATTTTTGAGGGAAAAAAGGACACACATTTTGTTTGGGTACAGCATTGCATGACTGCGCAATTATCAGTTAAAGCGACGCAGTGCCAAATTGTAAAAAGTGCTCTGGTCAGGAAGGGGTAAAACCTTCCGGGCTGAAGTGGTTAAAGCTGATATCCTTTAACCGTTTGTGTCCCTTTATATGGTTCATTAGGGCCAAGCTGGCCCAAAACACTATTTAAAGGCATAATAAAGATTTTTTTTTATGAAAAAAGGAATTATTAAATTTTTTTTAATCTATATCGGCTAGGAATTTATTATTGCAGACTTGTAAAGTTATTGACATTTCCATTTTAATGAGTGGGTTATATTATGGATGTGGTGATTACTTTGAGGCCTCGTACACACGAGGGGATATGTCCGCTGAAAACGGTCCGATGGACCGTTTCAGCAGACATCTCCGCTCGTGTGTATGGGCTAGCGGACAGATTTCTCCACCCGACAGATTTCAAAGCATGCTTTGAAATCCATCCGGTGAAATCTGTCCGCCCGACATGTCTGCTGGTTAGTACACTTACCAGCAGACATGTCGTGCCCCACCGCCGCCGCCGAATGGATTTGGCGCATGCGCGGAAGTGTTTAACTTCCTGGTGCGGTGACGTGGCGGTGACGTGGCGGCGTCAACGTCACCGCCGCGTCACCGCGCCGTCCGGCGGCGGGGAATTTGATCCGATGGTGTGTACACGCCATCGGATCAAACTCCCGATCGGACATATCCGATGGAAATGGTCCGCGGACCGTTTTCATCGGATATGTCCGATCGTGTGTACGAGGCCTTAGAGATTCTATACCACATGGCGTCTAAAATTAAGAAAAAATATATAAGACATTAGATGATGATTTTAAAGGATACTTGCATGTCAAATGTAGAAACGGTAAGGCCACGTACACACGATCGGTCCAGCCTGATGAGAATGGTCCGACGGACCGTTTCCATCGGGTCACAGACTAATGTCCTGATGGTCAACTTGATTCTGAGCATGCGCGGGTTTTTGATCCGATGCTTTTGCGTACTAACCAACGTTTTGGTCTGAATCGGACCGATTTTAAAGCAAGTTTTAAAACTTTGGTCCGACGGACAGCGGTCCGATGGGCCGTACACACGATCGGTTTGGTCCGATGAAACTGGCCTTAAGGCCAGTTTCATTGGACCAAACCGATCGCGTGTACGCGGCCTAAGGCCCCATACACACGATCGGACATATCCGATGAAAACGGTCCGCGGACCATTTCCATCGGATATGTCCGATCGGGAGTTTGATCCGATGGCGTGTACACACCATCGGATCAAATTCCCCGCCGCCGGACGGCGCGGTGACGCGGCGGTGACGTTGACGCCGCCGCGTCACCGCCACGTCACCGCACCAGGAAGTAAAACACTTCCGCGCATGCGCCGAATCCATTCGGCGGCGGCGCGGCGGCGGAGGGGGACAACATGTCTGCTGGTAAGTGTACTAACCAGCAGACATGTCGGGCGGACAGATTCCACCGGATGGATTTCAAAGCATGCTTTGAAATCTGTCGGGTGGAGAAATCTGTCCGCTAGCCCATACACACGAGCGGAGATGTCTGCTGAAACGGTCCATCGGACCGTTTTCAGCGGACATATCCCCTCGTGTGTACGAGGCCTAAGAGTTTGTTGCTGAGGGCATTGACATTGCAGGGGTTATTTACTAAAACCGAGAAACTGCAAAATCTGGTGCAGCTCTGCATAGAAACCAATCAGCTTCCAGGTTTCATTGTCAAATTTAACAAGATGAAGTTAATTTCACATAGTCCATGTCACACAGACATTAAGGTAAAGTGCCTGGTAGCCCACTTTTATTCAAATGGAAAAAACATCTATTCAGGATTCCCACGCAGGGTGTTTAACTTTAGTCAGAAACACAAATGAAAGATACAGACGCCTGGCTCTCTGTTTAGCAGTACCGCTGCTTGTTTTGGTCTTGCAGACCGCTGGCTGTTCAGGTGCTCTCTCAGCCGAGGTGACAGGCCCACGTGGCCCTTTAATAGGGTTTTACCAGTATCCTTAGCATGCACCTACCAGAGACTTCCAGATTCCTCAGTCTCCCAGGCTCTCAGAATGGGCCAGTTTTTCCCAATCCTTGGGCCCAGGAACCCCCTCACACATGCTGAAGTCTCCACCAGGTACCCCCTGCTCTCCTGACAGGGTTCTATCTTCAAACAGTTTACACTCCAACATACGCCACCTACTGCTCTCATCAGCCCATTGGTATAAGGGCTGTTTGCACCTGAGCACACACCCTGCTGGTTGCCCACAACACCTGAACACTGGGTTGGAGATTCTGTCCCACTCAAGATTCTTAAACCAGATACACAGTACAGTACTTTTTTTGTGCAACTCCGTGGGTCACACGAAAAAAAAAAAAGGTAATCTCTGATTGGAGCTGCTATACTAACCATGCAAGGTTAGTTCAGCAATCTCCCCCACTGAGCTGTTGTGTTCTGACAGGAGGAAGCCCTAGATGTTTACCTCTTGAGCCAGTGTCATTAGTACAGTGACAGTGCATAGTTTTAGCACTGATCACTGTATTAGTGTCAAAATGAGAGAAGAAAGGCGCACCAGCCTAGTGCATTACCACTTGACACTTTATTCGATGGAAATAGTATTAAAAACTACTCACAAACAGCAGATAGAACAGGCTTGTCAACAAAAATGTAGGTGAATTCCCTTCGGACCACACTCCACAATGGGGGGATATGAGGAGTATTTTGCTGCCGGCTGACGCGTTTCGAGGCGTCTAGGGCCTCTTCATCAGAGCTCGACAGTGGAGACCCCTCCATGTCCACTGCCTATATACCACTACTTTCAATACTTTCACTTCGGGTATTTTCGGAAGGCGTTGCACGCCTTAGCAGCCCGTCAATCAACTCCTCTTGGCTTAGGAACGCCCATTCCCCGCAGGATTTACCGCTCGGAGCCGGATAACAACGGCTCATAAAACGATAAGTACAAAAAAAAAAAACAGCATACTGCAGATGTTAGCACTATGCTGGATCTAGTTTCAGAAAGTTGATTTTTGGGTGAACCTCCGCTTTAACAACTTTACAATTAATTGCTAATTCAATTTAAATCAAACTTTGTCCTGCCAATGGATCATAGCCTATAAAACATTGAAGCAGTATTAAAGTGGGAGTAAACTCCCAAGCATGACTTTTACCTATAGGTAACCTTACCTATAGGTACAGTAAATATACTGTAATTGTGCACCGTACAATTGTTTACTGTACATCCAGCCGGTGACGTCACCGGCACATTCGCTCTGAAGAAAACGGCATACCGAGTCCTGTGCCATGAACGCTGGCTCCTGTATTAATAGCGGCTTCTGCACACTGTATTTTTTTGGGGGAATTTTTACAGCAGCTGTTTTTGGCTGTAGACGTTTTTTTTCTACAGTCATTAAACTTGCCATCATGTTATCCTATGTGTCCATGCACACATAGGCTGTTATCAGCAGTTTAGGGCTGTTGCGTTTTTGAGCAGTAAAAAAATAAAAATAAATTGTGGGTTCTGAGTAACGTTTTTCAGCTGTAAAAACACTCTAACGCTTATAAACACGCAAAAACGTCACTCACCAGCGTTTTTGTATGTTTTTGATCCATTGAAAAAAACGCTAACCTGAAAAAATGCAGAAATAAACACACAAAAAAAATGCTATTGCAAAAACGTTGCAAAGCTAATGCCGTTTTTATAACGTTATTTTAACGTCCAGTGTGCATGAGGCCTTAAACAGCCAAAGTCTGGGGGAAAATGGAAGTGCTTTCAGCGTTGACAGCATGTCGCTGGAGGGCTTTGTTTTACGGTTTACCAGTTTACCATATTGTGCTAGTATAAGAAGCATACTATCACATTAAGGAATTGCCGTGCAGGATTTAAAAACAAAAAAACAAAAACGGTTGTTTACTATCGCTTTAAACCCAAAAGCAAGCATTTCCTATATTGAAGCTTGCCAATTCTTATGCCGCGTACACACGGTCGTTTTTTGCGATGAAAAAAAACGTTGTTTTTTAAAACGTCATTTAAATTGATCGTGTGTGGGCAAAATGTTGTTTTTTGTCTTAAAAAAAAACGACCAAAAAAAAATTCCAACATGCTTGAATTTTTTGTGTCGTTTTTCAAAACGTTGTTTTTTGTTTCACAAAAAGTCACCGTGTGTAGCAAAAACGTTGTTTAAAACGACGTTTTTAAACCCGCGCATGCCCAGAAGCTAGTTATGAAGTGAGCTTCAATGGAAAAGTGTGGTGAACGTAACCTTGCTTTTTGTGAAAAAAACGATGGTGTGTATGCAACATCGTCTTTGAAAGTGACGTTTCAAAAACGTCGTTTTTTACTTCACAAAAAACGTCGTTTTTTTTTCATCGCAAAAACGACCGTGTGTACGCGGCATTAGATGTGATGACTGCATTTGTCTTCTCTTTTAGGCTTTCTTTCTTTTACTGTCATTTGGTGATCAGTGAGTTTGTTGTTTTTCAATAGAACAAGCTCTTTTGCAGATATATCAGTTACAGCAGGGATGAGACAAACCATTCAACAATGGCTGGGGGTTCTTACCATGATCAGTTTAATTTATTTATAATTTATATATATATATATATATATATATATATATATATATATATATATATATATATATATATACACACACACACACATATATGTATTATTATATTTATTATTATATTTATGTAAAATTAATATAATTATGTATATTTATGTAACTGCTTTTAAAGTGTTAGCTGGAATTTGGCTTCAATTTGTTAATGTATCTAAAGCTGATAGTACACCTAATATTTCCCTTCCCCCAAACTGATAATTCTGCTTTCCAAAGGAGCCCCCTGTGATCCTTCATCCAGAGTGGAGGCACTCTAATACAGTAGGTTGGTTACTAGCCAGAGTACCAGGGAAAAAGCCTAAAACTAAAGCAGCCACCACATGTAATGATTGACAAGCTGCAATATATTCAATTTTTGGCTTTGGGTTTAATGCCACTTTAAAGACGCATCGTGCTTACAGATGATTCAGCCATGCACAAGCATGATAGATGATCATGTTTTCTCTCTGAACATGACACACACAATGACACACACAGTACAAAATTATCAAGCTAACTATCTCTTTTTTTCATGAATTGTTTTACAAAATTGTACACCTGAACTGCAATCAACAACCTTGTAAACCTAGCTGAATAGTCTTTGAACAATTTAACTTTTACTAAAATGATGAAATGAAATAAAATACATGTCAGATATAGAATACCAAGATGCATGCATGTGATGCTAAATTAATCCAGAAACAAAAATGTTAAAGCAAGTCATTAAAGAGTAATTGTCTCAAAGTTTTCCTTTGTTAAGTGCCAAAACATTTATTTTAATCTGCTTTTACTTAATTGCCCAAAGCACTTTGTTCTTCTCATTGTGGAATTATGCTAATGCCTTCACCTCATAAAATATGACACATATACTGAATACAAGTGCCATACCCTAATAAATATTGGTGGCTGCTTTTCAGAATGGCACAAAGAGATATTTTGGGTTAAAGCCCAGATAGTACACTAATCTCCATTACTTAGGGAAAGGGTTTCATTGCTTTGACAGCTTAATAGCTAATTATATGCTGTCCAAAAATTCAGCACTCACTGGTCATCAATTATGGCCTAGAAATTCACTGTAACTATACAAAGTGCAGAATTGCTGAAGAAGACACTTGGTAACCTAAATAAGAACATTTTTTTTTTTTTTTTGCAGTGTAGGGATCCACAGCAAGGCAGATTCTTGTTAATGGTCATCATTTTTATAACCCAACTCTATAATATAAAAGGTACATTGAAGAAAAATATGAAAGTGTTTAACATAACATATTTTTATCATTTGGCTTTATGCACTGGAGATAAAAGTACTAAAATAACTGTTGTTTAGCCAATATCCCTATGCATGCCAAATATTAGATATGTGCATTCCGTTCGTACGAATGTTATTTTCGTACGAAAATTTTCATTTTCGTACCCGCGGGAATATGTGTACATACGAAAACGGTAAAGCACCAAAATACGAAAACGATGGGATAACGGATGAGCCGCATAACGAATGACCGCAAATACGAACGATCCGACGGGAAAAAACGGCAAAACAAAAAAGGCAAAAGAACGAAAATGAAATCTGTATCAAAAGATTTGCATTGTGTATTTTGTTTGAATCCGTTGAATCTGTTAATTTCAGTTGTATGTTCATTGTTCAATGACATCTATAACAAAAGAATTTCATTATGTACCGTATTTTTCGCACCATAAGACTCACCTAACCATAAGACGCACCTAGGTTTTGGAGGAGGAAAATAAGAAAAAAAAAATTCAGAACCACAATGGTGTACCAAAATATTTACCAGTGCCCATGAAATGCAGCCTGACCTGTGCCATTAATGCAGCCTGAACATTGCCATTAATGAATAATTAATGGCCATTTAATTTATTTAAAAACACAGTGCACTTTGCTGCAAAGGTAGTCACAGGCAGGAAGAGAAATTACAAGTCATTGATCAGTGTACTCTGTACAACTCTGTACAGCACAGGGAAATGCATTGTTTCAAATGATTTCAAGGTAGAACTGTGCTGAAAAAGGTTGGAAACATGCACAAAGAAGGTAAGGAGAGATTGTCCCTGAATATGTGCTCCTGGAAATGAGAGACAACTTCATTATCCCTGCAAAGGCTGATTTTATAAAAGATGTTCTTTATGCTGAGCTGGGTTAGGAATAGAGAGAGAGAATAGAGGGGGTTGGTGAGAAGTGCACACACTCACACTCACACTCACAGTCTCCTGGGTGCTCTCATTCATTAGTATAGCAGTGTTTGTCTGCTTCTTTTTACTCTTCCAGCCCACCTCCTTCACAGACAGAACACACAAGCAAGGAGGGAGGGGTGAGAGAAGGGATGTGTGAAGCTGCTCAGTCGGGACAGGCTGCAGGCTTGCTAGAGGTGGAGTTGGATGGAGCAGTGTGCTGATTGGATCCTCTCCATGTAGGACAGCTACACTTCATGAGCCATCAGCTGCACACAGTGACAGAGAGAAGAGGACAGAGCTGCAAACGGAGGAGGGAGGAGAGGAGCAGGTGAATGGGATTTACACACACAGGAACTTATTTCTGTGCCCCTCACTTACTTCCCATGACGTTCGGCCGTGGGGGGGCGGGACCGGCAGCGACGGGGGGCGTGGCCTAATGTATATTCGTTCCATAAGACGCAGGGACATTTTCCTTCAGATTTTTGGAGGAAAAAAGTGCGTCTTATAGTCCGAAAAATACGGTATATTGAATGAATTCCTTTTTCTGTTCGTATTGTGTATTCAAAATACTGAATGCAAATCATTTGTTATAGGTGTCATATCAACATACGAAAATAACAAAAGAAAAAGGATTCAAATGCAAATCTTTTGTTTATTGTTTTTTTTGAATGGGCAGTGAGTGTAGTTAGTGAAGCAGCTTCTCTTTTGTGCTGAGTACACTAGTACAGTGAGTACTAGTACAGTAAAGCCAAATAAACTTTTCTGTGGATTTTCATCTGAAGGGAGATCAGTTGGCCAGACTTTTGAACCCAAAAACAGTTTAAAAACGAACAAATTTTCTGAGAACGATCGGAAAACGATCGTTTTTATGTTTGTTGTTAAAACAGTCTGACCAAGTGTATGGGGCTTAACAATAGTTAATATGGATGAGCCGCGTGTTGAAAGTGCCGCGAATCCCGCGATATATTTAGGAAAGTACAAAATGACGAAAATCCTTTTTTCTGTTCATATTTTCAGTCACATGTTCATATGAACAATTAAACATGTGACTGAAAATATGAACAGAAAAAAGGATTTTCGTCATTTTGTACTTTCCTAAATATATCGCGGGATTCGCGGCACTTTCAACACGCGGCTCATCCATATTAACTATTGTTAAGCCCCATACACTTGGTCAGACTGTTTTAACAACAAACATAAAAACGATCGTTTTCCGATCGTTCTCAGAAAATTTTTTTGTTTTTAAACTGCATCAGAAAACTATTTTTGGGTTCAAAAGTCTGGCCAACTGATCTCCCTTCAGATGAAAATCCACAGAAAAGTTTATTTGGCTTTACTGTACTACACTGTACTCAGAAAAAAAGAGAAGCTGCTTTCACTCACTGACTCTCTGGCCATTCAAAAATGCGATAAACAAAAGATTTGCATTTGAATCCTTTTTCTTTTGTTATTTTCGTATGTTGATATGACACCTATAACAAAAGATTTGCATTCAGTATTTTGAATACACAATACGAACAGAAAAAGGAATTCATTCAATATACATAATGAAATTATTTTGTTATAGATGTCATTGAACAATGAACATACAACTGACACTAACAAAAGAAAAGCATTCAAGATACACAGAATGCAAATCATTGACGAAAATTCACGATAATTATTGTCTAACAAGTAACGAACATGAATTAAAAAGAATAACGAACCATCCCGCATGTACAAAAAATAAACGGTAACGGAAATACGAAACGATCGGAATACGAAAAAATCGCGTCGTACGACAAACGAACGGGAACGAAAGGGAAAACGGGCGTCTTACGAAAAACTAACGGAAACGAACCGACGGGACCAATACGAAACGGAACAAAAAAAATAAAAAAAAATTCTGTGCACATGTCTACCAAATATTCAGTACCGTCTCCATTGAGACTTTTTAGGCAATTATCATATAAAAAAATCAAAATGTATATTTTTATTTTTACATAAAAAAACATAAACCTCATCATAGGTGTACGCAGCCTATTGCATTAGGGTGTAGAAATGTGCACACTGAAATATTTTGTTTCGGAATTTCGGCCGAAAAATACATTTATTTTGGTACTCCCAAAATGTGTTTTTATTTATTTTGTTTCGTTAAAAATGCATTTGTCCGAAAACCCAAATTATTAAGGTTGAATCTGTCATTGAAGACTTATGGTGTCTGTCAAATGTTCTAAGAAGATTCGACGGGGCAGCTAAACTGTATGACGCTGCAATCGTACATTTCCGGTCGAATGTTCCGCCTACAAGCTATCGAAGAATTCTAATGTTGTATGACTAGTAATAATTATATTTATAAATTAATATTACTAGTCAACCAACATTTAAATTCTTCTATAGCCTATGGGCTGGGCATTTGACCAGAAATGTATGATTACGGCGTCGTACAGTTTAGCTGCTTGTCGAATCTTCTTAGAACCTTCGACAGACACCATAAGCCTTCAATGACAGATTCAACGTTTGTATGTCTTTTGATGCTTCGTCGAATCTTCGTCGTTCATGACGAATGTCCTATCCCAAAACTGTCTCTATAATGTTGAATCTTTCCTTTCTATGTAGAATAATCTTGGACTAATATTGTCAGCGTCATGTCGAATCGCCTATCTATATCGAACTGTTGTAGCAACAAAAACAAACATAATGCTTTTTTTTATGTCGGAACTTTTGGATTTTGGATTCTGCACATTCATTTTTGTCTGTTAAAATGATAACGAAAATACCCAAAATTCGGATGAAAATGCATTCAGACGAAAATGAATGCACATGTCTATTAGGGTGTGCACCTCAAAGACCAAACACATATGTTTGTGCCTTTGTATATATACTGACTGTGTCAGTAGGGCAGGGATCGGTGTCAGTAGTTTTTTTTTTGTTTAAAGATTTTATTTGTATTTCAGGATAAATTGTACAATAAAGCAATAAACATGTATCGATACATCAAGATGGGTATCAGAAGAAAAGACTTTGAATAGTAATACATTTCAAACAGTAAAAGTCATGAAAATACATTCCATAAACATAACTAGTGTTGTCGATTTGTCGATTAGGGATTGATATCAGGATTAAAATAAAGAATATTACATTTTCTATATGAAGAAAATAAATAGAAAGGTAAAGAAGAAGAAGAAGGAAAAAAAAATTTAAAAAAATTATACATGTACATTTATATACATAGTAAACATTAGTCGTGTGAGAGATTTAAAAATAATTCAAATATGGATAGAATGATGAGATAGGTGTTGAAACTCTGTAGATTTCATAAAGCGTGTCCAACAACTCCATTTATCATGAAATTTAGTGGTGGAGTCTAAAGATTGGAGAATCAGGTCCTCTATTTCCGCAATTCGTTCAACTCTTCGGAGCCATTCCGAAATACTAGGGGGAGAGGTATCTTTCCAGTGTGTTGGGATGCAAAGTTTAGCTGCATTAATTAATTGTAAAATTATTGTATTTTTGTAAATGTGGTGAGGCAATGAAGAGTGGTGTAGTAGGAATTGGGCTGTGGTGAAATCTGGGGTACATGAAGTGATGAGAGTGATAATGCGGTGGACTTCTTTCCAAAAGCGTTGTATGAAGGGGCAGTCCCACCAAATATGTAGTAGAGTTCCCAAAGAAGATTTGCAGCGCCAGCAATTAGGTGAAGAGGTACAGTAGGGCTGAATTTATGAATGATTTGAGGTGTCTTGTACCATTTAGAGTAAAGTGTATAACCGTTTTCTTGGGTAAGGACATTTATGGAACCCTTGTGAATGTAAGTGAAAATACGGTGCCAATCATTATTAGAGAGGTGTAAATCGAGATCTCTTTCCCATTGTAGAATTTTTTCTTCTTTCTTAAAATCCACATCACAAAACAGTAGTGAGTATGTCTTTGAAATAAGATGTCTTTGGGGGTCAGTACTGACACATATTTTTTCAAATGAGGTTTTAGGTTTATTCCAAGTTATATGAGGACCAGAATTCAGTATGGAATTTAATATAATCTCATAGTCCATTTTAGAAATTTTGAAGTCTGGAAAGGTAAAACAAAAGGTATTGTAGGTCAGAAATTTACCATTATCGTAAAAGAGTTCCGCTCTCAATGAGTGAGATAAGGTAGGGTCGATAGGAGAGGAGTCCTTTGTGTTAGTGAAAAGGTTCGAAATTACAGGGAAAGGTGTCATTGGGCCCGGTGATGACGAGATATTAAATTTAGTACTAAGTGATCTAAAGATTTGCAATGTGGGGCCTGTAAGGGGATGTGAACTATTTTCACGGGGTATTTTATGAGGTTTAGTCCAAGGGAGGAAGTGTAAAGGAATTTTGGATGACAGTTCCTCCAGACCGATCCAATCCTTAGTCTGTGTATGAACATGCCAATCAATAATTCGGGATAAATGACAAGACCAATAATATTTTTGTAGGTTCGGCAATCCCATCCCACCCAACAGTTTAGGGTTGACAAGCGTATTCCATTTAATCCTAGATTGTTTGGAGTTCCAAACAAATTTCAAGCATAACTTTTTATATAAATTAAAGAAGGAGGCTGGCAGTTTAATTGGGATGGTTTGTAATAAGTAAAGTAACCTCGGGAGGATATTCATTCTAATTATGGCTATTCTTCCAAACCAGGAAAAAAGGCTTTTGTCCCAATTTAGGAGGTCATCTTGAATGCACTTAAGAATTGGTAGAAAATTGGAAGAATATAGATTTTTTAGTTGTAGAGGTATATGTATGCCTAGATAGGTTAGGGAATTTTCTTCCCATTTAAATGGAAAATTTAGTTTGCATATGGATAGTGTATCATTTTGTAGAGTGATGTTCAATGCTCTGGATTTATTAAAATTAATTTGCAAATTGGAAATCGTAGAGAAGATTGAAAAGTCTTTTAAGAGATTAGGTATGGTATTAATGGGATCCGGTGTCAGTAGTTTTTATTTTTATTATTTTATTTTTTATTATTTTTTACAATTATTATTTTTTATACAAATTTTGTAGGAAGCCTGTTAGTGGGCTGTGGTGAAATATTAGGGGTTTATACAATGGGCGATCTGCGCCACATAGGGCAGCTCTATTGCGCAAATCGCTGTACTGATACAGCGCTTCATGTAATAGATACAGAGGGCGTGTGCATGGTGCCAGAGCCAAAGCACATGCGTGCCAGACACCCACGATCATTCCACAGAGAGGCAAAACAGGGATCTGGCAATGTAAACAAGGCAAAACCCTGTTCTGTCAGGGGAGTACAGTGTGATTGTCTGTTCCTAGTAATTAGGAACAGCGATCTCTCTGTACTCATAGTCAGTCCACTCCCCTCACAGTTAGAAGCACATCCCTAGGACACACTTAACCCCTTGATCACCCTATAGTGTTAACCCATTGCATTTTTATAGCTCTGATTGCGGTATAAATGTCACTGGTCTCAAAAAAAATTCAAAAGTGTCTGATCGCTCCACCACAATGTCGCAGTCCCGCTAAAAATTGCAGATTACTGCCATTGATAGTAAAAATATTAATAATAATAATAAAAATGACGTACAGTACATCTATCCCCTATTTTGTAGATGCTATAACTTTTGCGCAAACCAATCAATATATGCTTATTGGGATTTTTTTACCAAAAATATGTAGAATAATACATATTGGCCTAAACTGATAAAGAAATTATTATTATTTGTTTTTCAAAACTGTCAGTCTTTTTTTGTTTATAGCACAAAAAGTTAAAACCGCAGAGGTGATCTAATATCACCAAACTTAAGCTCTGTTTGTGGGAAAAAAAAGACATAAATGTTGTTTGGGTAAAACATGGCACAAACGTGAAATTATCAGTTAAAGAGATGGCCTGGTCATTAACCACTTAAGACCCGGACCAATATGCTGCCAAATGACCCAAGGGGTTTTTGCGATTCGGCACTGCGTCGCTTTGACAGACAATTGCGCGGTCGTGCGACGTGGCTCCCAAACAAAATAGGTGTCCTTTTCTTCCCACAAATAGAGCTTTCTTTTGGTGGTATTTGATCGCCTCTGCGATTTTTATTTTTTGCGCTATATACAAAAATAGAGCGAATTTTTTTTTAAAAAAAACAATATTTTTTACTTTTTGTTATAAGAAAAATCAGCAAAATTTTAGTCAAACATTTAGGCCAAAATGTATTTAGCCACATGTCTTTAGTAAAAAAAAAATCGCAATAAAAAAAAATTAGCTACCTAGCGGGAACAGCGACACTAATACAGCGATCAGAAAAATTATCGCTTAGTGATGCTGGCAATGGGGATTGAAAGGGTTAACTAGGGCGGTGATCAAGGGGTTAAAACTTTATTAGGGGGGGTACGGGGGCTACCCAGGACCTAACACTAACTGACTGTCACACTGTCTGTCACACTGACACTAAATACAGTAATCATACATGTATGATTACTGCATTCAGTGACACTGTGACAGGGGGGAGGGGGGGCGATCGTGGGGGTTAAATGTGACTATGTGTAGTGTTAGTGCAGTGTAGTGTTAGTGCAGACTTACTGTGTTGTGATCTCTCCTCAGCGGTGGTTGAAAAAAACCCTGAGGGAGAGATCACATCGCTTCCTCCTTCCTGTGTTTACACAGGAGGAGGAAGTGACAGGGCGGGCGCGCGCATTGGCTGGGAGCCATCCGGAGGGGGCGGACAAAAACGAATAGCCGCCTCCTCTTGTCGGATCGCTCCTACAGCCTAGCGGACCGCCGCATGTACGGGGGGGGTCCGATCGGACCCCCGAACCCCCCCAAGGCACCAACGTATATATACGTTGATGTGCCTGTCGGTGCCATTCTGCTGACGTAAATGTACATGCGACGGTCCTTAAGTGGTTAAGGAGGTAAATCCTTCTAGGGCTGAAGTGGTTAATATACAGTAGCACTTTGACAGTCCAACCTTAAAAAGAGGAGTGGCAGTTCCATATTTGTATAGCATGACACCTTCCACTATGTGGTGAAAGCCACCATCCTCCACCACCCACCGATTCCCCAGTACACCTGCATCTGATATAATGCATGCCAAGCACAGGGTATAAAGACATGACAAAACACACGTCACTGCCACTCCCTTTTTTGCCAAGCCGAATAGGTAGGGGGACAGCTTTGAGCAGTTATAAATGCCTGCCTATAGAAGGTGTATCAGGTTTTCCAATGTATCCCCACCTCAGGTGCAGGTACCAATAGTATTCATCTAGCTCAAAAAGAGGGCCTAGCTCCCAAACAAAAAAGTTTGCATACCAAGCGGCACACTTTTTTTCTTGTACTTATACTGTGTATGAATAACTTGATTTTTACTGTATATGTGCCACCCTGTTACGTACTGTATTATTCAAATTTCCACATGTTATTACAGTGCCTTGCGAAAGTATTCGGCCCCCTTGAACTTTGCGACCTTTTGCCACATTTCAAACATAAAGTTATAAAACTGTAATTTTTTGTGAAGAATCAACAACAAGTGGGACACAATCATGAAGTGGAACAAAATGTATTGGATATTTCAAACTTTTTTAACAAATAAAAAACTGAAAAATTGGGCGTGCAAAATTATTCAGCCCCTTTACTTTCAGTGCAGCAAACTCTTTCCAGAAGTTCAGCGAGGATCTCTGAATTATCCAATGTTGACCTAAATGACTAATGATGATAAATAGAATCCACCTGTGTGTAATCAAGTCTCCGTATAAATGCACCTGCACTGTGATTGTCTCAGAGGTCCGTTTAAAGTGCAGAGAGCATCATGAAGAACAAAGAACACACCAGGCAGGTCCTAGTTACTGTTGTGGAAAAGTTTAAAGCCGGATTTGGATACAAAAAGATTTCCCAAGCTTTAAACATCCCAAGGAGCACTGTGCAAGCGATAATATTTAAATGGAAGGAGTATCAGACCACTGCAAATCTACGAAGACCTGGCCGTCCCTCTAAACGTTCAGCTCATACAAGGAGAAGACTGATCAGAGATGCAGCCAAGAGGCCCATGATCACTCTGGTGAACTGCAGAGATCTACAACTGAGGTGGGAGACTCTGTCCATAGGACAACAATCAGTCGTATACTGCACATATCTGGCCTTTATGGAAGAGTAGCAAGAAGAAAGCCATTTCTTAAAGATATCCATAAAAAGTGTAATTTAAAGTTTGCCACAAGCCACCTGGGAGACACACCAAACATGTGGAAGAAGGTGCTCTGGTCAGATGAAACCAAAATCGAACTTTTTGACAACAATGCAAAACGTTATGTTTGACGTAAAAGCAACAGAGCTCCTCACCCTAAACACACCATCCCCACTGTCAAGCATGGTGGTGGCTAGTGTTGCTCACGAATATTCGCATTGCGAATATTCGCTACGAATATTGCATATTCGAGTATTCGCGAATAACTTGAATATCGCGGCGCATATTCGCTATTTCGAATATTCGTATTTTTCAAATTTCGCAATGAATTTCGCATTCGCGAAATTTTGCAATAGTGAAATTTCGCAATTTTTTTTTTTTTTTATAAAATATAGCGAATATTCGTAAATATCGAATATTCGTGATATTTTATCCAAAAAAAAAAATAGCGAAATTTCGCAATCATTTTCGCATATGCGAAAATTCGCTATTTTTGTTTTTTATAAAATATAGCGAATATTCGTAAATATCGAATATTCGTGATATTTTATAAAAAAAAAAAAAAAAACGCGAAATTTCGCATTGGCGAAAATTCGCATTGGCGAAAATTCGCAAATTTTTATTTTTTTTTTTATAAAATATCACGAATATTCGATATTAACGAATATTCGCAAATATTCTTCGAAATATTTGCGAAATATCGCGAAATCGAATATGGCGTATTCCGCTCATCACTAGTGGTGGCAGCATCATGGTGACCCCCAGATTGCCACAAAGCCTTTCGACCCTGCCGCATCTGTGAATAATTTGAAATCCGCTGCACGAATAAACTCATCCTGAAAAAAGGACCTCCCATTATACACATCCAAGAACCGTGACCAGACCAACATATCCGTCTTCAATGAACTGGTCAGCCTGACGTGGGCGAATGGCGATTTCAAGCCCGAGATCGCCAAATAAAGCTGTCTTACTTTACTACCTACTGGCATGACCCTACAAGCAAAAGCTAAGACTCCCAACAGTGACTGCATCTCCTTAAGCAACATCTTCTTTCTTGCCAGAAAGGATCTCAACAAGGACCTTAATTTCACTAGTTTTTCTTCTGGCAACCGAAACTCCATCTGGCAAGTGTCGATCTGAATGCCTAGAAACTCCAAGGACGACGTGGGGAGACACGTCTTTTCTTCCGCCAAGAGGACCCCGAACAGCTTAGCCGTACTCTGAAAGGCCTGCAACAACTCGCTACACAGCAAAGAACCCTACGGTCCCATGAACAAAAAATCATCCAGATAGTGTATTAGCTTAGCACAACCCAACTGATCACACACTACCCAATGTAAAAAAGACGCAAAGGCTTCGAAACAAGAGCAAGATACAGAACACCCCATGGGTAGACACCGGTCGAAAAAATAAGCTTTGTCAAAATAAAACCCCAAAGAATTAAACGCCTTCGGGGCTATGGGCAACAGCCTAAATGCTGATTTTATATCGGCCTTGGCCAGTAACGCCCCAGGCCCACACTGCCGGATCTTGACAATTGCCTCCATGAATGTCGCGTACGAGACCGAGCAGAGTGAATCGTCAATCTCATCATTCAAGGAATTCCCTTTAGGGAATGATAAATGATGAATGATTCTATATGTACCTTGCTCCCTCTTGGGCACCACCCCTAAAGGTGATATGCGGAAATTATCAAAAGGGGGGTGGTCAAAAGGACCAGCAATGCGCCCCTCAGCAATTTCCTTCTCAATTTTTTCCCTAACAATATGTGGGAACTTCTCCACTGATTTCAAATTCCCCACCACCGTTCACCCCACCCCGGTGAATGAAGGGAGGGGAAAACCAAATTTAAAACCATTAAAGAGAAATTGCGCTGTCGCCTGGTCTGGATACTTGACCAACCATGGACGCATGCTTTCCAGCCTCACTGGCGTGCAGGCTTTTTGGAAAAATATCCCTAGGACTCTGACCCCCAGCATTAGCTGATTTCTTTAAACACTTTGCCGCCGGGTGGGCGCCTGCGCAAAAGGAACATTCGTGCCTATACTTACAGGCCGTGTACCAGCGGCACTGACTATCGTTAAAGGCAAAACAGCTGCCCCTCCTGTACACTGCGCCAGGAGTGGAAATCACCGCTGGTCTTGGCATGACTGCCCTCTGCGGGGCAAGCAAATTTAGCCATAACCCCACATCCTTCATACCCCAGTGCAATGAGGGGTGTACAGACAACTTCTGGCGGAAAGACTCATCATAGTAAAACCAGCCGAGCCCGCCAAAGCTCTTGTATGCTTCCAGAATGTGATCTACATGTTGAAACAAACCTCCGCTATGTTCCGGAAGTTTTTCTGACATAACACCAGCAAAGATGCAAAACGCTTGCAGCCAGTTATTGAATGACCTATGACATGTCAATAAAAGCTCCCTGCCATATTTTTTCCTTCACCGCTGCGCTCAGATGATAACCCAAGGGAGACATCTCACATGGCAACACCTCTCTCATGCATGATTCAGGCACATTAACCACTGCCGCAGGAATACTGCCCTCCCCAGACCCCCCCCCCCGGAACCCTCATAGCCAGGGTGGGCTGATGCAGGCTTGCGCAAGGGGAAGGAGTTGATATGCTGGGTAAGGGACTAAGCAAAGCCTCAGGCACAGCAGCATTAGTATACACTGGGGCAGCAGGGGACAGTGTTTTTACTAGTGAAGACAAAGAACCAATTAAAATGTTTAAGGTCTGAAGCTGACCACACTCACCTACTGCTGGAGGTTGTGCAGTGTCTGACCTACTTGTTACTCCCAGTAGCGGTCCTGGTGCGTTTGTCTGCCTTGTGAGTGCAGTCTGACTGGTTTCCATGCTGCCTTCATCCTGACTCTTCTGACCCAGTCTTGCTGTCCGCCGGGCTGGCGGGCGTCAATTCTCTGTGCTTGCTGCGGGCTGCGCTGACCTGCCCCGCGTGCCTCCTCCTTTCCCTGGGGACTGTGAACATGTCCTCTTCTGCCGTACCGAACGGCGCTCTCCCGCGTCACCCACAGCGTCTTCGGCGGCCCCTGCCTTCCTTCCTCGCTCCGCTTCAGCCCTTGTCACGGCTGCCTTGCTTCTCACCGGAGGCTGACTCCTCCGCGCTTTCACCAGCTGCACGCTGTCCTGTGCTTCTGTCTCTTGGGCTCTAGGCTGTTCCACAGCTCCTTCAGCCACAGCGCTAGCAGCTCACTGTTCACTCACATTCTCTATCTCCTCCAGTGATAGGCACCTCCTCAACCACTCCTCACCCCCTTCACTGCCTGCTTCTCTAACAGTTTCTTAAAGAGGGACTCCATACCTGAGGGGGTTCTTCCACTGGTGCTTGCAGAGGAGAAAGAGGTTGATTCCCAGCCCAGCCAATCCTTTTAAAGCCTTCCTGGCTTCCTGTATCTTCAGGCTGCATCCTATTGGCTGGCTGCTGATCCTTCATCCTTCATTTAAAGACACAGGACTACAAGATTTCTCACACAAAACTATATATAAACAGCCTCGCATACCTACATTAAATGTAACCCCTCCAACCTTAACCCCAGCATGTGGTGGCCACAATCCCACTTAAGTGGGCTCCTATTGTGCCCCCTTTTCTATTCTTTGGAAAACAGTTTTATCATTTTTTGTTTGTTTGTTTGTTATTTTGTGGCTATGATGAGAGCCATTCTGGTACAATTGTCACATTTATTAAAAATACTAATTGTATAATACATATGTATTTTATGAACTTATAAATAGATGATTCCACAGACTTCAAAATCCTGAGTTGTGGAAAATTTGGTAAAGGCATAGTTTATATTTTCCCCCCTTCTTTCTCAGACATAGTTTATTTAAAGGGGTTGTAAAGACAAAAATATTTTCCTCTTAAATTAAAGTCTGACAGTAGCTGATAAAGTAAAAAGTAATGTTTTGCAGTATAACTAGTTTGATAGCTGTTGAAATCGAGCTGTTTTATTCACCTCTGTCACTCCTGAATCGTTATTCTCACTTACTTCCTGGTTTGTAGTGCGCATTCATTCTTGCTACATCACCGCCTAATGGGAACTACAGTTCCCATTAGGCTTAGACTCCATGCCTATGAGGGTTAAGAGAGCATCTTCACGCAGGGCTGTAGTCATAGGGAGGGAGTGAGCACATTCTGCTTTCCACCATGCAGGTGCTGGTGGAAAGCAAGAAGAGGAGAGAGAGGAAATGGCATTTTCAAACCTGGATTACTGTATTTTGGAGGTCAAAAGGAAAAACGAGGTAAGTGATATTTAAATGCTGTAGCAATCAATTGATCTAATAAAAAACGAACCTTTAGTGTTCCTTTAACAATAAAAATGGTAATACAGTATATACTGTATGGTCAGTTCAAGCATATATATTGATCATATTTGCAAGGCTACCAAAGACTTCCTCTTTTTAAAGAAATGTCACAAGTCACCTCTAGTGTGTGGCTGTTATACTAAATTTCATATATTTTTTATCCAAAAAATGGTTGGTTCACGATTGAATAGATAGATATGACCCAAGTATGACCCATGAAATAGTTACTGTGAACCTTTTTTTTCTAAACTGGTATAAAAGAAAATTAGTGGCCTATAGCAACCAAACATTGGCTTATTTTTCTAAAAGGTTAAAACCATTATCTACTTTTATTTGATGAATGCTAAACTATTTAAGATGTAATGAGCACATGAAATGTCCTAAGACACTACATTAAAATGATTCCAGAGAAAGGCCATCATATTTACTTTTCCACTTTGCTCATAATAAATGCAGTCCCCATACAGCTGTTCTGTTATCCAGCAATTGATAATGTGTAAAAGAGGATACAGCATTGTCATGACAACATATTTTACTTAAGAACTACATTCTTAAATGAAACATGTGGAGCTGTCTTCTGCGTGCTTCATCCTTTTATGTGCACAATAAACCCCTGAGGGACGAAGCAGTGCAGACTGCATTAATTATACACAGTAATTCCAGTTTGGAAAGCTATTTGCTGGACTGCATGCCTGCTGCTACCATACCTAGTGGAATCCAGTGAGAGTCTTCTTTCATTCACATTCACCTGACTTCAGAGCTCGTTAACCTTTATCTCCAGTACGCAACTCCAATTTACAGATAAAATCTATACAGAACAAACATATTACCATGTTCACAGCATATGTTTCTATAGCAGAACATGGGCTAACTATGTGCAGGACAGTAGAATTGGTAGTATATACATATATTGAATGTGAAAGGGAAATTTAATGGGCATGGAATATTCAGGCCAGATACATTCAGCAATAAAATATTCTAAATTATCAGTTAAAGAATATGCAAACCCAACATTTTTAATATTCCTGATTTGTGCATGCCGTACCCTGTACTTAAATGAAAAAGTATCCTATTCTGCTTGTATTGCTTCCTTGTGAAATTCCTGGTGTTCCTGACAGTCCCTCTGCTTTCCTATTAAAAACTGACCACACTAAGCTTGAGCACACACCATTGTCAGTCCTCTATCTATGCTGGGAACTCAATGTGCTCACCTCCAATGATCAGACTTGTCCTGACACACATCCCTACACAGCCTTTCAATGAGAAGTTTAGTGTAATGCTGTTTCTCCTTCCCCAGCTCCTTCCCCACAGCTGAGAGCCAGGGAAATGTGATTATTTATAAATAAGGGAAAGAAGGCATTTATCATTTTTTTTAATCTATACACAAATGTTTGGCTTTCATTTCTATTTTAACCAGTTAAAGGGTTACTAAAGGATTTAGTCTTCTGGGGTCCCTCGGCGGCTGTCTCTGGTCCTCCCCGCAAGAACGCATCACCTTTATGCGAGAGAGCTCGCATGGTGATGAGTCCTTGCAGGCTCTCTCCTGTGATACAGCAAACGGCCATAGCCGCTCACTGTATCACTCGCCCCCGCCCCTTGGTGCGCCGCGTCACTGGATGTGATTGACAGCAGCGCCAGCCAATGGCTGCGCTGATCTCAATCCATCCGTTCTAGCCAATTAGCGGCCAGGCTGGGCAGCAAAGAGGATCTCGGGACCGAGCGCAGGACTTTCGATGGGTCAGGTAAGTAAAATGGGGGCTCAGGGGGGTGGCATCATCAGATGTTTTTTCACCGTAATACATAGATTGCATTAAGGTGAAAGTTATTTTTCCTTTACAAATCCTTTAAACCCAGGACCATTTTGCTGGTCAACGACCGGGTCACTTTTTGCGATTCTGCTTTAACTGACAATTGCTTGGTCATGCGACATGGCTCCCAAACAAAATGTAGGTCCTTTTTTTCCCACAAATATAGGTTTCTGTTGGTGGTATTTGAGCATTTTTTGCGCTATAAACAAAAATAGAACTTTTTGCTAAAATAAATATCCAACAAAAAATGATAAAAAAAACAGCGGGCGTGCGCCCATAATGCCGGCTTCTTAAAGGGGGCGTATATATACCTCCTTCTGCCTGTCCGTGCCATGCTGTTGACATAAATAGTCGTGCACTGGTTGGCAAGCAGTTAAACTGAATGGATTGTTTTACAAGGCGATAATTTACAATCACTTTAAGTCAGCTGTATACAGGCAACTTTATTTTTTGAGGTTTTATTCTAATAATGTAATTATTTTAATGTTTCTAATGTGTAATTTACTCTAAAACAGAGCTGATTTTTCCAGGTTTTGTTTAACAAAATCAAACTTCACAGTATAATTTCTTGATCCACTTAAGTCAGCACTCAAGTGACTTTGTGCAAGCGCCCATCAAATTGTAATTGATATTGGTCATATTTCCTAGTGCATTAATCCACTGGCTTATTCCATTATATTTATCCATAGACACCAGTTTTAATTACGTTTTCGCTTTTTTTCAAAGGGTGTAGTATATGCTAACAGGCTAAAGAAGCATACGCATGGGAAAATATAACTGATCCCACTAAAACAAGATTAAAATGAATTTCCAAAGTACAGTAAGTGAAAAACAAAGACTGCAATTGCAGATTTCTGCTTCTGAAAATGTGTGCGACCTGTCTGTCATGTTGATCCTATTGCTACAAAACTATAAATCATTATCCCAGATCATGGTCTGTATATTTGTTCAGAGGCAAAGACAACATTAAAAACAATGGGTCATCACAATAGACAAGCAGCTAGCCTATACTAAAATGCTACTGGATGTTCCAAGGAAAGAAACTTGAGAAACAAGAGCTCAGATAGTCGCAAAGATCACTGCCTCAGACTACCATCTGTTTCCCAATTCTAAATTGCATATATTTTGGCACCACTTATAATGCTATTGATCTTGCTAGGACCTGCTATTTTAAGAGAATAGAAACATTCCAATGAGTATGTATTGTACCTTTTAAACAAATTAATCTGGAAAATAACCATATCGGGAGGTCAGTGCTGACCTGCACCGTAACAAAGGTATTTATCACAAATAGATTACATAAACATACACAGTGTACATTATATATTACTGCAATACAGTGCATTCTAGTGTATAACAACCACTTTAAACTAGGGCTTATTTTCAGGGTAGGTCTTATTTTTCGGGGGAAAACAAGGTAGGAATATATGGACAACCCCTATGTATATTTTGCACAAGTGATATGCCCCTCTGTGAGGTTAAAGGCTACAGTAAGTTCATTTTTAAGGAAAAATAATACATGCACATCATTTAACAGAAAAATAAAAGTGCATTTATTTTATTTTTTCTACAAGAACCTGCAAAATATTGTACCCATTATCAGTGGATCACAGGTGCAGTGTCAAGCCCCTGCACACTCTCCCTCCAGCTTTCTGCCTGTACATTTGTACAGGCTTTCAGTTAGACAGCTAAAGGAAGAGTGAATAGACTATGAGTGTGCTTATCAGGGTGCCTATAGTCTATAGGGAACTACAAGGGTTTAGTCATTCACAAATCTTTGAATGACACAGCCACACTGAGAGTAAATGCGACAGTGGCTGCAGGGGAAAATAACCCCCACCAGATGTCACAGGAGGGGGTGGGGGGGCAAGGGGGCTGCTGGAACATTTTACATGTTACACCCCCAATATTGGTAACATGTTCTAAAGGTGAACTTAGACTTTAAAATATGTCTCCATATTATTTTAAGAGGACCCTGTTTTTTTAATGATCTGACTCCAGTTCTTTAAGCACATCCAAATCTATTTTTTTTGCTTTGTTGATTTCCTGCTGTGGACTTGCATGTCTATTTTTCAGCTACTTATACCACTCTCTCCTCCATTATGGGTTGCATTTATCATAAGTCACTCACTGACCTCTACCATTGTGACAGCACAAAAGCACAACATTTTCAGATTGCATTAACCTTTTTTCTGCAAAAATCTGCCTTGTCTGGGCACTTCATGACCCTGTGTGGGTCAGGAAGTGGAGCTGTGATGCATATTCTTTTAAAATGAGTTACAAAAGAAGCAAGGATCCGTCTATCTCATGTTCCTCAGCAGGCTCTTGGTTGGTATTGTATAAACTGTATAGTTCAAAAACAAACCAGAAAGTATATTGCGGCTAAAAATTCATTTTGGTTTTAAGCCAAGTTAAACCCTAAAAAACATGAATATACCATTACATTCAGCATACTTCAGACATGTACATTATGCTGTTTGTTATTTTTTTTTGGCTGCACATACCGTATTATTGTTCTTTTCCACCCAGCTTCCGGGTTCTCTCTCCCTCGGGAGTAGGCGTTCCTATGAAGAGGCATAGTGGCATGTGGGACTTGGCCCAGATAATTGACGTGCTTGATAAAAACTTCTCCCTGGCAGATAAGGCGCGTCACAAGTTCCGAAAATAGCCGAATTGGGGGTCGGCTCTATACTGCACTATACGGCGCCTGGGCACAGACTAGGAGCCACGTATAGCTGACTGCGCAGGCACCATATAGAGCCGACTCCCAGGTGGGCTATTTTCGGAACTCGTGACGTGCCTTATTCGCCGGGGGGAAGTTTTTATCAAGCACGTCAATCATCTGGGCCAAGTCCCACATGACACTATGCCTCTTCATAGGAACGCCTACTCCCACGGGAGTGAGAACCCGGAAGCCGGGTGGAAAAGAACAATAATACGGTATGTGCAGCAAAAAAAAAACAGCATACTGTACATGTCAGAAGTATGCTGAATGTAATGGCTTATAAATGTTTTAGGGTGAACCTCCGCTTTAAGTGACATAATGTTTGGAAGACTAAACAGGGTAGAGCATACACAAAAATGTGCCTCTATTCTACTGTGTTTATAATAGTGTAAGGTTTACACAGAGCTTTTTTTCTCAGAAAATAGGTACAGGAACTCAACCACGACCCGTTCAGATTTCACAAACAGTAGAAGGGTCTTAAAGGGGCATTAAATACCAGAATTGCATTACATACAGAGTGCAGAGTTCAGGGGGTTACAAAGCTGTCACTTGTAAACACAGAAACCAGACTTCTGTGTTTACAAGTGATTGTGGTGAGCAGGCACCAAAGGGTCTGAGCCAAAGGTGGTGGAACTGAGTTCCCCCAAGTTCCCCCAGAAAAAAAGCCCTGGGTTTACATAGTAAGACTATATACTGTACATATCTCTCTGTTCCACATGGGGAGGGGTTATTTAAAAAAAGAAAGGTCAAATTTGCTTTAGTTGTACTACAGAAAATAAGTTGGAATGTTCTACATGGACAAATAATGCGATCTCTATTAAAACATTGTTTTCTGTATTGCTTTTAGACCTTGGGAAGAGGCTAAATCCAAATGATGAAAAACAAGCATTATACATTTCAGAAGATCAAACATTAACTGTCAAGTATTTACTAAAAAACAGCTTTAGAGAAAAAAAAAGTTTTTTGTTATTCATAAACATATACATATTAAGCTGATTAACCAGAGCAAGCTACTTCTGCTACTTAAAAAAAGAGGGTCAATAGCACACGTCTACAGTTTTTAGAAAATAGATGAATGAGTATTAAAGATGAGACACCATGTGCAACACACAGCATCAGCAAAAGGGAAAATAAGCAATTTCAATCTTTACTTCTTATGCTTGGCTCCTTGAAACTTTCTGACAGCTCTAATTAGAAGTTCTTTTCTCTGTAGCTGAGGAACCAAAGTCACTCCACTGTTGTTATGTCTCCCGGGAAATTTCCTCTGCTGTATTGTCAAAATCTCTCGACAGCACTATGTTCTGCTCTGCTCCTCTGAGCTGGAAAAAGAGTTTTTGGAATGAATAATTATTGATTTAATTGGTGGGACACCAGTGTATTACCTAGTCAGCAGGGCCGATAAGGGTGAGTTGCATAAGAGATACGAAACTAAAAAGCTATAAATGCTGCACTTGGCTGCACAGTTTAACAGTTCAAACAACCTAATTATGATGATAAAGACATTGCATAAGCTAATGAAGTAAACAATGTAAGAACTTACATTAAGATCAATATCTGCTCACTGAGTTATCTGGGGTAGCATTTTGAAGGGATGCAAGAAATAAATACATGTAGTAAGAAAATATTACTTGTGCATTGAAATAAAATTGTCCACATGAAATAAATATAAGATCACAATTGTAAAATTGTGATATAATATATATCCTCATTCAATTTTTGCATTGTGTATTGGCAGTACAACTGTATTCTAGCTCATAATATTTTCTTCTTAGGAAGTTTCTCTCTAGGTGCCCCATTAATGAGCTATTGCTAGTGGTATACGTTCTCACTCATTCGGCTTATGGAGCTGGCAAACCTGAAAGATTCCATTCCCAGAGGGTGACCATGACAGCCCAGACCACAAAATATGTATTCAAGCAGAATCATTAAAGCTATTAGTTTTTATTGTTGGTGATGGGTCAGTGAGAAAATTATTCCAGAGTATTCCTAACTAGACAGCTCTAATCGAGATTCATATACTGTACACGTTTGGTGTTGACTTAATTGCGACCAAATTAACATATATTGATGCCTTTCAGATAGAATGAAAAAAGTATTGCAGGCACATAAAGTCGCCTGAAAAAGGAAAAAGGGGGGAAAAAGAAAACCAAACTGGAAGCCTGATGTATACCTAAACATGAGGGTAACTCCATGTATGATTGATGGTAGGGTGTGTTCACAAGAAAAAGTCCTTTCCTGACTCAGAAGGCAAATAGACATATCAAATTATGTCGTTTGTTAACTGCTCTTCCAGTCTCGTATTATATCATTTATTGTGTCCTTGTGACATGATGTACATAGGAAAGACAAGTTGGGAATTTTGTAAGAGAATGGGGGAACATGTAGCAAGTATAGGCAAAAGAGGAGATAAAAAATATGAAGAATCACCAGTAGCATTACACTTTAGAGAGGTACACGGAGCCTCGGTAGATGGCTTTAGATGTGCAATAATTTGTAATCTAGAAATACCCGACAGACGAGGAGCTAGGGATAAAATTTTACTTCAAAAAGAGGCCAAATGGATATTCCTGTTGGAATCCATGTTGCCCAAAGGATTGAACAATGATTTCCCATTGCATAGCGTTTTATGAATATACTGCTCTTTGAATTAGAGAGAATCCTTTATGTTTGATCATATCTTTATATATCCCTGTCCTCCTTACCTGTCTTTCTTTTAACTGTCACTCTTTTTTTCTTCCTATATATTATACATTCTCCCCTCCCCATGGCTGGGATTATAGGGGACAATAGGATGGATTATTTGGCCAATTATTATTTAAATATTGGTCAACTGCCTACTCTCTAATAGAAACAGAGATATGATGTATGTTCCTGTTGTTATTGGCTAATTAATAATGCTTCCGGATTTCAAATACTTAACAGCAATAATAGACTTAATGTTGAGTGAATGTTATGTCCTGGCAAAGCATACAATGTTAGAAATTTACCAAACAGTCATATGTGTTCATACTTCCATATTATTGCTGAATGTATCAAAGCCAAATATGCATATTCTATACAGACTTCTTTTTTATTCAGCCTCATTCATATTACGTTTAGTTGAAAGAATGTATTTATACACTTGCCCTCAATTGTAGTTAGTTTAATCTAGAGATACCATCTGATATATCCTGGTTTCCTACCTTTGAAGGATTCAGATATATTCTTTATACTGGATTATGGCCAGAGCTGGTCTGGTAAATCTCACCTCGGCCATGCATTTTAAATCATTATATATTATGTATAATTTCCCTTTTTATCTATTATGGGTAAACACGTGTTGGTGCATGCACAATTTTTTTGGGGGGGTTTCCTTTTAATAATGATTGCCTTTTGATGTGACATCTGGTAGGTGGAGCCGATGAGCATTTAAATTCAGCAAAAGGGAAGGGACCCTTATGTCCTGGAAAAAGTTCCAGGAGGAATAAAACATATGTAGACACAGGAACAAACTACCCCCCTCATACCCCTCAATGCATCTCATGCTCTATCACGTGAAAGGAACCAAAGGAAACAACTAGTATTGGACTAACCATATATTGGATGATTCATGACTGATGCTATCTTTGCCAGCTGGAGGGTTAGATGAACATCAGCTGTTGCATTAGTGTGCACTAGGAGTGGCTCTCTGTTTGCTTGTGGAGTCTAATGAGGAACTACATGCTCATGGGATCCATTGAGGAGCTTTACACTTGCTGTATTTCCTGTATGACCCAAAGCACAGCCAACTTAGTTCTACCTTCCAGCTGGATTGTCTGGAGTTTTGGAGGACCGTGATCACTTAATTATACCTGAGCGCCATCTGAAGAAGGGGGACAGTGAGTACACACCGATCATATCGGCAGTTTGCATGAGATACCCGGAGCTCCAGGATCCCCACATTTACTGGCTGCACTGGATTAAACGTTTAGAATTTTCCATGTGATTTTGACTGCCTGCACTCTGCTTGTGGGATTGCTATTTGGTCCCCCCCACCTTAGGTCCTGCTGTATGCGATGATTCACAGTACACCTCCATCCAACAGAGATACTATCCATATCCCTCAGCTGTCAGAGTCCCATTATCCCTTGTTGTGTTTTTTCTGTTAGGATCATTGCTTTTCTATCAGTCTCTTAGGGACTGGGTATTGCTATCACATTTAAGGTTGTTTTTCTATAGTGTTCACCCAGTAGTCAGACAGTCTCCTAGTTTTCCCTGTTTTTAGATCAGCTACTGCATTCACCCAATGTGGTTTTAAGTTATGGAGCTCCATAATCAGGATACTGGGAGCGACTGGCTTTTTACATCTGTGGGCGTTGCATTTTGGTGTCTCGGGGTACCATCTTGTTCTCTAAGGGGGTGTATATGGTTACCGGTTCCAACGCTGCAGGGTATTAGTCCAATGACCCCTTTTCATTTTAGGGGGAGATGGGGGTTGGGTTAGTGTTGGCAGGTTCTTGGCATTTGGAAGGGAGAGGTGGGGGTTCTCAGTTGTTGGGGGGTGGTGGGGTTGTGTGGTGGAGGTTAGATTTTTCATAACATTTTCATTGAGAGTTTTGTGATGCTTTTATATCTAATCTGAATAAATTTTAATAAGAAGAAAACCCTTTGGTGTGCACAATTTTTATTTTTTATTTATAACACAAAGTCATCTAAATGATAAAATAACACAGTATTATAAAGTATAATATTTGATGAATGATGAATAGAATTATTATTATTTTTATACAGGATTTATATAGCACCAACAGTTTTCACAGCACTTTACAAAATAAAGGTAGACAGTACAGTTAAAATACAAATAAAAACAAGAGAATTGGGGGGCTGATCTTAAAGGTTACACTATTAAGAGAAGGGCAAGTAATACAAAAATATAGTAACTTTGTGGGGATGAGTTGATCGAGAAAATAAAAGTGAGTTATTAGCTAAAGGTGGGATAGGCTTGGCTGAAGAGATGATTTTTTAAAGCTCACCTAAAGGGGTAGAGGCACAGGCCCTAGAGGAGACATTGAGAAGTATCAGTTCCCCAAATATAACCAGAGGGATATTAAAAGCTTGGTTCATAGAATGGCAAAAGACTGTGGAGACACAGAATATCTGCAGAGGCTGATGTGACATGCGGTAACACCAGATACATAGAAGACAGAATGCAGAGACACTGAGAACCCTAGGAAAGGCGGAGGCTCAGAATCTGTAGGGACCACCTGTTTTTTGGCAGAGCACCCAGTAAAAGAGAATGGGCTTTGCTGGAGGAGGGCTCCTAGGTTGCAGCCTTCTAATTTACCTGATTAGGCAGTTACAGTGAAAGAAGCGTGGGTACTCAGGGGTGTGTGAGAGGAGCAGTCTGGGTCTGAAGACATTACAGGAGCTCCATGCGGATGGGACCAGATGTTGCTGCTTTGTGGAGGTGTCAAGTGGACAGCACAGATAGCACAAGCTCCCTCCATCACTGGTAATCAGTCTAAGGCTGCTTGTCATTAAAACTAGATTACTCTTGGCTTTCAATGTCTCTAAGGAAGATGGACCTAAGTAAATAGCTATTCTCTTAACTTGAAGAAGATCAGGGAGTTGTTGAGATCCAGAAATGCTGTCTTTGGGCCAGATTCAGAACGTATTTACGTCGGCGTATCTAGAGATATGCCGTGTAAATACTAAGAATAGCCGGCGTATCTTTTTTCGGATTTCAGAAAATAAGATACGCCGGAATTCTGCTAATATACGAGCGGCGTAAGTCTGTTACACCGTCGTATATTAGTTGCAGTTTTACGCTGGCCGCTAGGTGGCGCTTCCGTTGTTTTACGTGTCAAATATGTAAATAATGGAGTTACGCCGATTCCCGAACGTACTTGCGGCCGGGCGTCGTAGTTTACGTCGTTTGAGTAACCGTTATTCCGGCGTAAAATTACCCCTGCTATATGAGGCACAGCCAATGTTAAGTATGGACGTCGGGACAGCGTCGAATTGTACGTCGTTTACGTCGTTTGCATAAATCGTTCGGGAATAGGGCGTAATTTACGTACACGTCGTTTACATTGACTAGTTGCAACATGATTTCATGCATGTGTACTGGAATACGTCCACGGACGGTGCATGCGCCGTTCAGAAAATACGTAAATAGCGTGGAGTCATGATTCATTTACATGAATCACGCCCCCACATTACTAATTTGAATTAGGCGCCCTTACGCCGGACACTTTACGCTACGCCGCCGCAAGTTATGGAGAAAGTGCTTTCTGAATAAGGCACGTGCCCATAACAGTTGCGGAGGCGTAGTGTAAAGAGCATACGCTACGCCCGCACAAAATTACGCCCCCCTTCTCTGAATCTGGCCCTTTATGTTTATGTTCTGGTCATCTTCCAGCTGTCAAGTTCAATTTACCAGGTGGACCTCAGATCTAATCACAGATGGACTTTCACAACAGTGATGGTTGACACCAATGTTTAGGTCCCGATAATGGGACAGTTTAGAAAGGACAATCCTGATGACCTCTAAACATCTTCTGGATAAACCTTTTATGCACAGTGTCCAGATTGTATTGTGAAGAATGTGCTTCATTGAATTATACATCAATTCATAAAGGCAACGACTTCCAAGGTCTCTAATAATAATACGGGTCATAATAAGTCCAATAATTCTAATACTAGCATCTATATTAATTCATAGAAGACGTTCCATTGGAAGAAATGTACGTCAGGCTAAGCATAGAGCAACGGTGACGTCCATCTAAGCAAGCTGAGTAGCGGATGTGGTTGAGCCTATAGTGAGGGGGGTGAATGCTCATTAACCACTTAAGGACCCCCGCACGCACATATACGGCCACAGAATGGCACGTACAGGCACAAGGGCGTAAATTTACGTCCCCGCCTGAGTGCGGTTCGGGGGTCCCATCGGGACCCCCTCCGCGGCGTGCGGGGGTCCCCCTACCTCTGGGAGCGATCCGGGATCTGCGGGCGGATGTCCGTGATATCCGCCCCCCCCGCGATCGCTCCCAGCCAATGGGAGCGCGCTCCCAGCCTGTCACTTCCTCCTCCTGTGTTTACACAGGAAGGAGGAAATGATGTATTCTCTCATCGCAGCGCTGTTTCCCAGCGCTGCTGATGACAGAAGACATCACAAGTAAGTGTGCACCAACACAACACTGACACACACTCACATAGGCATATTAACCCCTTGTGATCGCCCCCCCCCACCCCCCTGTCACAGTGTCACTGAATGCAGTGATTTAATCACTGCATTTAGTGTCAGTGTGACAGGCACTGTAAAAAACAGTTAGTGTTAGGTTCAGGATAGCCCCCCCACCCCCCCCTAATAAAGTTTTAACCCCCTGATCACCGCCCTAGTTAACCCTTTCACTCCCTATTGCCAGCGTCACTAAGCGATCATTTTTCTGATCGCTGTATTAGTGCCGCTGTTCCCGCTAGGTAGCTATTTTTTTTTATTGCGATTTTTTTTTTTACTAAAGACATGTGGCTAAATAAATTTTGGCCTAAATGTTTGACTAAAATTTAGTTTATTTGATTTTTTTTTAACAAAAAGTAAAAAATAGTGTTTTTTTTTCAAAAATGTCGCTCTATTTTTGTTTATAGCGCAAAAAATAAAAATCGCAGAGGTGATCAAATACCACCAAAAGAAAGCTCTATTTGTGGGAAGAAAAGGACGCAAATTTTGTTTGGGAGCCACGTCGCACGACCGCGCAATTGTCTGTTAAAGCGACGCAGTGCCGAATCGCAAAAACACCTTGGGTCATTTACCAGCGTATTGGTCCGGGTCTTAAGTGGTTAAAGCGGAGCTCCACCCTGATTTTTTTTTTTTTTTCAAAAATCTAAAAATAAATAAAAAAAAAATTAAATGGAAAAAAAATACTCACCCTAAATAGGCTGTTGCTATGCGGAAGTCCCGAATCTGCCCTCATCTTGCGCAGTGTGGTTTTCTTCCTCCTCCTCTTCTCGGTGTAGTCTTGTGAATAGGCCGCGCTGCATTCTGGGAACTGTGTGTATCCCAGAAAGCAGCCGGACCATTCACAAAGTGCCGTGCTGCTCGCACATGCGCAGTAGGAAACGGGCAGTGAAGCCGCACGGCTTCACTGCCTGTTTCCCTGACTGTGGATGGCGGTGCCGGGATTGAGGATCGGCATCGGCGGGGGACAGGTAAGTGTCCTTATTCAAAGTCAGCAGCTACACTGTTAGTAGCTGCCGACTTTGAAAAAAAAAATGTGGGTGGAGCTCCGCTTTAATGTGCATATAGACCCAGGAGGGTCTTAACCACTTCCCGACGGCCGTACGAATATTTGCGGCCGTCGGGCTGTCCTGAATCTCTGACAGGGCGCATATATGCGCCCTGTGCTTTTAATGGCCACTAGAGGGCGCGCGAGCGCCGCCGGCGGCGCGCGCGTGGCCGCCGGCGGCGCGCGCGTGCCCGCTGCATTCCTGAGATGCCGATGCGCGTGCCCGGCGGCCGCGATGTCCGCCAGGCACTCGCAATCGGCGGTTACAGGGACAAGACATGGATCTCTGTGTGTAAACACAGAGATCCATGTCCTGTCAGGGAGTGAGGTGACCAATCTGTGTCTCTTGTACATAGGGACACAGCATCGGTCACCTCCCCCAGTCACCCCCCCTCCCCCCAAACAGTTAGAACACACCCAGAATAAATTTAACCCCTTCCATGCCCCCCTAGTGTTAACCCCTTCACTGCCAGTCACATTTATACAGTAATTGGTGCATTTTTATAGCACTGATCTCAGTATAAATGTGAATGGCGCCAAAAATGTGTCAAAAGTGTCCGATGTGTCCACCATAACGTCGCAGTCCCAATAAAAATCGCAGATCGCCGCCATTACTAGTAAAAAAAAAATGATAAAAATTAATAATAATTCTGTCCCCTATTTTGTATGCGCTATAACTTTTGTGCAAACCAGTCGCTTATTGCGATTTTTTTTTTTTTTTTTACCAAAAATATGTAGAATAATACGTATCGGCCTAAACTGAGAATATTTTTTATTTTATTTTTTAAAAAATGGGCTATTTATTATAGTAACGAGTAAAAAATATTGACTTTTTTTCAAAATTGTCGCTCTTTTTTTGTTTATAGCGCAAAAAATAAAAACTGCAGAGATGATCAAATACCACCAAAAGAAAGCTCTATTTGTGGGAAAAAAAGGACGCCAATTTTGTTTGGGAGCCACGTCGCACGACCGCGCAATTGTCAGTTAAAGCGACGCAGTGCCAGAAGCTGAAATTTCACCTGGTCAGGAAGGGTTATAAGTGCCCAGTAAGGAAGTGGTTAAAATCTGATAAGCAAGATATACTTGCCTTGTCTATTGGGAGCACCGGGTGTCCTCAGAGATTGAACATGGGATCAGCACACGTTTTGAGTTCACTTTATGGATGTTGAATTGGGACTATTAACATCTTTCTTTTTTTTCCTTTTTTTATTTTTTCACGTTTCATCTTTTATACTTTTATCATTAAGGTTACGTTTTGACAGCGCTACACATTATTTGTTTTCATTATCTTTTTATTATTTATATTATTATTATTTATTTTTGAATGTTCACATGAATGAATGAGAAATAAAGGAATATTAAATGGATCCTAACAAATCTGATAAAGGAAACAATGAAGAGTAACATGAAGGATATTAGTCCCTAAGTCATAGAATGTGGTCCCATGTCAGTTGAACAGGATAATGTGTACAGATAATGAGAAACTGTTGTACTGTTTAATAATGTTTAAAAAAATGAGTGAAGTGTACATTGTTGTGAGAGCTGCTGTTGGTCACAAATCTGTGTCACTTATTTAATTTAATTCACTTTACATGCACTTAGCACTATAACACTTATTTACTATTCTGAGGAGGGTTTTTAGGAGCACAGGGGTACTTGTGTCACAGGAACAAAAGTTTATAGAAACATTGGGCACTGAACTGCTAAGAACACTGGGGTGTTGGGATCCCAGAAATATAGGCAAGTATCTGGGAGCACTGAATTTCAGCAAGTGCTGAGATCACAAAAACACAGGAGAGTTTCTGGGAGAACTGGGGTGCTGGGATCACAAGAACACAGGAGAGTTTATGAGAGCACAGCGCTGCTGATCCCATGAGGTGCCTGCCCTCACAAATGCGTTTCTGGAAGAATGTTCAAACATTCCATTAGACATACTCCTAAACTTTGTGAACAGCCATTCCAGAAGAGTTGAAGCTGTTATAGCTGCAAAGGGTGGGCCAACTCAATATTGAACTCTATGGACTTATACTGGGATTCCATTTAGGTTCTTGTGCATGTAAAAGCAGGTGTCCCAATACCTTTGGTAATATAGGGGGTTGTTTACTAAAGGCATATCCACTTTGCACTACAAGTGCAAACTACGGGCCAGATTCAGGTAGAGTTGCGCTGGAGTAATTCGATATGCGCCGCGGAACTGTGAAGATGCGCCGTCGTTTCTATGTGGCCGTACCTACCAAACTAGATGCGCCCGAAAACGGGCCATTTCCGATCGGCTTAACTTTCCGGCGCCAGAGTCCCGTCAGCGCATAATTTCGTTTGGCGCATCAGTCGCGCCTATTGATTTCCCCTGCAAATATGCAAATGAGGGAGATTTCCCGATTCGCGAACGGATTAGCACCATACGCTGGCTACATGCGCCGCGCGTATCTCGTCTGTCCGGCGCAAAGTTATTTCTACAAAAGGCTGCTTTATCTTTACTCCAGACGGTCACAGGTCAGCAGGAGAGCAGCTACAGCAGCGTTACCGACGATAAGAGCTAGCTGAACAACCACACTTGCAAGGACAACACCTCTGTGTGCCAACATGCCAGGGTCAATTGTGGTCCTAGCACTACTGATGGGTCCCCCGGAACGAAGGAGGCGGGCACGTGAGAGGATATATCGCACGCGCATGAACCTCTTTGGCATGGGGGATGAGGAGGTGTATCGCCTCTTCAGATTCAGCCCAGATGCAATACTTGAACTAACCACAACCCTGCAGGATGACATCACCAGCAAGACACACCGCTCACAAGCAGTGCAGCCACTGGTGAAGGTCCTGGCAACACTCCATTTCCTTGCCAGTGGATCATTCCAGCGTACAAGTGGAGTGGTGGCTGGGATGTCACAATCCTCCGTGAGCAGATGTGTGCACCAGGTTGTCCCTGCAATCCTCAGACGCATGTCCAACCAGTTCATCAGACCCACCACTGAGGAGCTGCGGCTGAAGGCAATGACAGATTTCTACAGCATTGCCAGATTCCCACGCACTGTGGGGGCCATTGATTGCACACATGTGGCACTCCAGCCCCCCCAGGAGACAGAGCACATATACCGCAATCGGAAGCATTGGCACTCCATCAACGTACAGGTGATAGCCGATGCCCAACGCATCATATGGCACGTCCGTGCCAAACACCCCGGGTCCAGCCATGACAGCTTCATATACAATCAGAGCCCCATCCCAGCAGAATTCGAACAGAACATGTATGGGGACAGCTGGCTGGTTGGTGAGTGACATGGGTGGCAGGCATGACTATCCCCTCCCGTGATGCACATCAAAAGGTTTTACATGCATGACTAACATCCTCCTGTCTTTTACCTTACAGGTGACTCTGCATATGCACTGGGACCCCATCTCATGACTCCTTTCCGGAACCCCCAAACCAGAGGAGAGAGAAAATACAATGAAGCACACATTAAAACCCGTGCAGTGGTGGAGCAAACATTCGGGCTCCTGAAGTCCCGTTTCCGCTGCCTGGATAAGTCTGGGGGGGCCCTATTGTATTCCCCTACCTTTGTGTGTCAGATCATCGGTGCATGTTGCATTCTACACAATTTTGCTATGAGAAAAGGCCTGCAGATTGACATACGTGATGACCTGACCCCCGACCCACACAGTCCCCACCTGCCAGAGGACACCCAGTCTGCTGATGGAAGAGCAGTCTTGAGGGTCCTCGCCGTAGGCATCTTTGGACAATAAACCAAAACATTTATCACACAGAGAATGTACGCGTGTACACCACTGATGTCCCTAGATCACACACACCACATCCACATCACATTGGATTAGCCCAAGTCCAGCATGTAGGACTTGGGAGCAGCAACGCCAGCGTCAAGGCCCCAATGATGTCACTGTCCATTCATACACCTTTCACACGTCATTCATACAGCCGTGGGGTTAACTTCACCACCACGGCCGAGGGTGACACCCCTTACTGTCAGGAGTGCCACCCTCTCACATTCACACACCATTCACACTGCAACCTGTGCAGTATCAATAAAATAAAAAGCTCATATCCTGAGTAAAAATCCAAAAAAAATAAAAAGCTCATATCATGAGTAAAAATCCAAATAAAATAAAAAGCTCATATCCTGAGTAAAAATCTAAATAAAATAAAAAGCTCATATCCTGAGTAAAAATCAGACAAAAAAAAATAACAAAATCATCGGGGATGCCGGGGGCTCCTTCTTGCCGAACCTCTCTGGCTCCTCAGCTGCCTGGATGGAGTGGGTGGGGGTGGGGGGGCATCTGGAGGTGGCTGATCCCCGGGTGGGCCACTCCTGGCAGGTGTGGCCTGCATGCCCTCCAAGGCCATGGCTATCCGGCCGAGGTAATTGTTTGTCTGGCCCTGCATCCTCAGCTGCTGGGCCTGCATCCTGAGCTGCCGGGTCACTTGGTAGTGTTGGGCCCGCCGACTCAGCCTCCCCTGGTCCCGGATGGCAGCACTGTTTCCATGGATGGCAGCAGTGTTGGCCTGGACGGCTGCAGTGAGGTGCCTAATATCCCCCTGCACCTCCCCCAAACTGGTCACCACTGCAGCGCAGTTGCAACTCACATCCTGCACTGCGTTGCTTATCTGGCCAACGAAGCACAGGCTGTCAGACACTTTCTCCAAGTGCCCAACTATGCCCCCCATTTGTTGGGTCTGTCTGGCGTGATCCCTCGCCAACTGGCCCTGGACAAGATCCGACACCCCCCTGGTCTTCTGGGTCGCCTTCCTGGGGCCAGAAGATGGTTGTCCCCGGGGGGATGGAGTCGCCCTTGAGGGGTTTCCAAGGATGGGGGAGGGGATGACAGACGGCCCAGGAGAAGGGGAGGAGACCTCCAACATTAAGGAAAAGTCCTGCTCTGCCACAGCAGGATCCTCCACAACCACCTCGGCAGGTGTGGTGTGGCCACTCTCCTCCTCCACCTCTTCACCACCCAGGGGCTCGTGCACAGGATGGCGTGGGGGGGATGGGGTGGACTGGCCGCCGACAGATGATGGCCCAGCTCCGTCATCTGTGGATGACACAAAGCAGACACATGTTGGTGGTCCCACACACTTGGCACATGTACCCTCCCCCCCCCAAATGCAACACATCAAATAGGGAATAAAAAACACTTACCTGTCCTGGAGCCTTCCTCCACGGAGTCATAGCCAGGGACCCCCTCCACCTGCTCCCTCTCCAGGCAGCGAGAGACCACCTCCTCCTCCGCGGTCAGGGTGACCGGACATGGGGGACCACCACCTGTGCCCCTCTCATGCCTCCTGATGGTGGCCACCTTGCCACGGACCTTGCGCCGCAGATCATTGATTTTTTTTTGGATGTCAGCAGCAGTCCGGGTGGAGTACCCCAAAATATTGACCCGGCCAGCAATGGTGTCCAGGATGCCCTGCTTCCTCTCTCGGCTGGTCTTACGGCTTTTTTTGCCATGGAGGAAATGATTAAATGTCTCCATAGCGGAGATGATCACTGAGACCTCCTGGGTGTTAAAGTTTAGGTTCCTCCTCTCTCTGGGGGTAGCGGGAGCAGCCATCACAGCACAAAAGTATCTTCCCTGGGGTGGGGGGAAACGGAAATACTTTTGCGCCGGAATGGCGTTTCCGCCTGCGCTTTTAAGCGCCCAACGGAAGGCATTGCGCTGACGTTTCCCGTGAAGTGGTGCCGACGGAAGTTGTGAGCATGCGCACAAGGGGGCGAGTGGAGCCGCACTCACTGCGCATGCTCCGTGGATGATGCGCTGAACGTAAGCCTCTGCGCTGGGCTCCGCCCATCATTTACATGTGATCACACCCACTTCCACTTGCGTCGGGTTACGCCAGCGCATTATCGTTACTCTGGCGCAAGTTTACGCACAACTGCTATGTGAATAACAGTACTTGCGCTGAAAGGGTCGTCAGAGTAACGTAAATGAGAAACGTTACTCCAGAGCAAAGATGCTCCCATCTACCTGAATCTGGCCCTACAAGTGCAAAGTGCACTTGGAAGTGCAGTCGCTGTAGATCTGAGTGGGACAAGCAAGGAAAATAAAAAACAGCATTTTTGCTTGCACATGATTGGATGATAAAATTAGCAGAGCTTTCCCTCATTTTAGATCTACCCCTCAGATTTACATCGACTGCACTTCCACGTGCACTTTCAGTGCAATTTCAAGTGCACTTTGAACTTGTAGTTTGCACTTGTAGTGCAAAGTGGATTTGCCTTTCATAAATAACCCCCATTGTGTATATACTGTATATAATATATATATAATCACAAGTTTGTCAGTGTGAATAAGATATGAACTTTTAGGTCTGTTCAGTGTCTGGGGCACTCTGCTCATAATCTTAGACCATTTAGAAAATGAGCCATTTATCACTACTTTCTGGGTGCGTTACTGTACCCAATTTTCAATCCATGTCCAAACAATTACTTGCCAATAGTCTTTAACTAGTAAACTAAGAATTTTGGGGAGCTGTATAAAATGCTTTAGAAAAAGACAAAGAGAAAAGAACGGAGGGCGCATTGACCTAGTGCATTACCACTTAATTTTTTTTATTAAAAACAGATAAAAGCAATAGCCCTACTCACAAGGAAAACTTGAGTAAGCGCTTTTCAGACAGCTGGACTGGACCTTGCGGCACCTGACAGTGGAACCTCAGACATCTGGATGGCTGACGCGTTTCTGGGGCGTACCCCCTTCCTCAAAGCCTAAGTGGTGCGTGGTCGACCACGGATCAATTAGGCTTTGAGGAAGGGGGAACGCCTCCAAAATCTTCAATTACCTTTTTTAAGAAAACTTAGTCCTATTTCTATCATAAGATAAGGTGTATAGCTCATTAAAGCCAGCCTTTTTGAAGTTTAGGCTAAGTTCACACTACTGTGACAATATTTTGGTCCCGTTTTCAGTGAGACAATTTAGTGCAACTTGAATGCCACATGGATGTGGTTTGCATTTTCTATGAGGAAGCGCAAAACTGTAGAATGAGAACCTTTTTCAAAATGTTGCTGTGCTTATTTACATAATGTGAATGAGTACCATTGAAAACAATGTCATTTTCATTGTTATGCAATGCTATGTATCTCAGATCACATCTGAAATCATACAAGTGTAAATGGAGCCTTAGTGTTCTTATCATACTAACATGCACTAGACATGTGCATTCGTTTTCGTCCAAATGCATTTTCGTCCAAATTTCAGGTATCTTCATTATCGTTTTAACAAACGATAACGAAAGCGCAGAAAACGAAAAACGAAAGATCCAACATAAACAAATGCTTTATTTTTGTTTTCGTTGCGGGCGATTGTTCCTAACCTGAACTCTATTAGTCCAATATTATTCTACATAAAGAGAAAAGATTTGACATTATAGAGACATTAAGAAGAGATTTGACATAGAGAGAAAAGATTCCACATTATAGAGACATGAAGATTCGACGAAGTAGCTAAAAACATACGATCGCCACAAGTGGACATTTATGGTCAAATGCTCTGCCCATAGGCTATAGAAGAATTCTAATGTTGGTTGACTAGTAATAATAATTAAAAATATATATAGTTGCGCTAGTATCAAAAGAAAACCTTTACAGAGAAGGTGACCATAAATGTGGAAGTTGCATGAATGAACATAAACCGTGAATTATATTAAAGTGCCTGTCTGCATAAACAGTACACAAAATCTCAAACGTGAAATTGACAAATCATGAAATAGGCCATGGTATAAACCTATGTGCAAAAACCAAATACAGCTCATAGATTATTATAAACAAAACATGAACTATAAGGCTCCATGCACACTGAAGCTGATAAACTGCAGTTTATTGGTGTTTTGGCGTTTTTTAAAAAAGCCCATAAACTGAACTCTATGTTAGCCTATGTGTCCATGCACACCTGGGCGTTTTTTTAGCTTTAATGAGCTTTGGAGTTTATTGGCTTTTTTCTGAACGCCCGAAATCTGCGTTCCAAGTGCCATTTTTCAGCGTGAGTAAACGCCAAAAACCGCTATATGCTAATTAACGCTAATTAACGGCCGTTTAGGAGCTTTAAAAAAATGCATTCTGGGAGTTTGGGAGTGCATTCTGGGATTTTTGGAGTGTCCTTAGTGTTTATACAATAAAAACTCTCATTAACGCTGACGGTGATAAACGCTGATAAAAGCTGATACAAAACGCTGATAAAAGCTAGATTTTAAAGCAGCTTTTTCTGCCAGAAATCTGGCATTCAAAATGCCAGTTTATCAGCTTCAGTGTGCATGGAGCCTAAGCCCTGCAATGGGCTATACCACTAATATTGAACACAAAAACATAAACACAGTGAATTGAAAAGAAAAAAGAAAGTCCATATGGCTGCAATATGAGGAAACACCCAGTGATGATCCAAAATGACAACTGCTCTTTCTTCTTAAGATCCACAACTTTAAGTGAATTCCACCACCATAGTGTAAGTAAACTGCTTACCAGATCCAAAGGTCACTTATGATATAGAACCAAAACCAGCATAGGTGTTAAACCCAGCAGACAGGACAGAACACTGCGTTCATGGCATTGATACAATGTGATGATACGACAAACTCCTCAGCATAAACGACAATTGGTACGGTATCATGCAAAGTAAGCAGATGCCTCCATAGTGCAAAACCAATGACTTTTATTAAAATATAAAACAAACAGTAAAAAACTCACATTGCGTAAGTGTAAGAACAGCCTGAAACCTGTTGCGCGGGCCAGACACAAACAGAAAAATCTGTTCGTATGGGAAACTGAGCAGATTAGAGTGATGACGTCAGCATGCAGCTTGTTCCAACTGACGCGTTTCGTGCCCCGAAACGTCATGAGCTATCTGAAACGCGTCGGTGGGAACGAGCAGCTTGCTGATGTCATGCCGGAGATGACATGTTCTATTACAAAATGCGTCGGGTGGAACGAGCGGCTTGCTGACATCATCCGGCCGACGCAACAGGTTTCAGGCTGTTCTTACACTTAGGCCTCGTACACACGAGGCAATCTATCTGTTCAAATCGGTCGGAACGACCGATTTGAACAGATCTGTCTGCTTGGATTTTGGTTAGCTCGCGTGTACACACGAGCGAACCAAAATCCCCGCCAGCAGACAGCGCGCTGACGTGTCGGTGACGTGGCAGTGACGTTGACGCCGCCACGTCACCGCACCAGGAAGTAAAACACTTCCGCGCATGCGTCGAAATCATTCGGCGCGTGTACGAGAAGACATGTCTGCTGGTTAGCATACTAACCAGCAGACATGTCGGGCGGACGGGTTCCCAGCCGACAGATTTCAAAGCATGCTTTGAAATCTGTCGGGTGGCCAAATCCGTCGGCTCGCCCGTACACACGGTCGAATCTGTTTGCTGGGACGGTCGGGCCGACCGTTTCCAGCAGACAGATTTGATCGTGTGTACGAAGCCTTACGCAATGTCAGTTTTTTTACTGTTTGTTTTATATTTTAATAAAAATCATTGGTTTTACACTATCAAGGCATCTGCTTTCTTTGCATGATACCATACCAATTGACGTTTATCATCGCCATGGATGTAGTGTTCTGTCCTGTCTGTTGGGTTTAACACCTATGCTGGTTTTGGTCCTATATCATAAGGGACCTTTGGATCTGGTAAGCAGTTTACTTACACTATGGTGGTGGAATTCACTTAAAGTTGTGGATCTTAAGAAGAAAGAGCAGCTGTCATTTTGGATCATCACTGGGTGTTTCCTCATATTGCAGCCATATGGACTTTCTTTTTTCTTTTCAATTCACTGTGTTTATGTTTTTGTGTTCAATATTAGTGGTATAGCCCATTGCAAAGCTTATAGTTTATGTTTTGTTTATAATAATCTATGAGCTGTATTTGGTTTTTGCACATAGGTTTATGCCATGGCCTATTTCATGATTTGTCAATTTCACGTTTGAGATTTTGTGTACTGTTTATGCAGACAGGCGCTTTAATATAATTCACGGTTTATGTTCATTCATGCAACTTCCACATTTATGGTCACCTTCTCTGTAAAGGTTTTCTTTTGATACTAGCGCAACTATATATATTTTTAATTATTATTACTAGTCAACCAACATTAGAATTCTTCTATAGCCTATGGGCAGAGCATTTGACCATAAATGTCCGCTTCTGACAGACCGTTTCAGCAGACAGATTCGATCGTGTGTACGGGCCAGCATGCTTTAAAATCTGTCTGCTGGGAATCTGTCCGTCCGACATGTCTGCTGGTTAGTATGCTAACCAGCAGACATATCTGCTCGCACATGCGTCGAATGGATTTGACGCATGCGCGGAAGTGTTTTACTTCCTGGTGCGGTGACATGGCGGCGTCAATGTCACAGCCACGTCACCGCGCTGTCTGCCGGCGGGGATTTTGGTTTGATCGTGTGTACAGCGATCAAACCAAAACAGCCCAGCAGACAGATCTGTTCAAATCGGTCTGTCAGACCAATTTGAACAGATGTATTTGGTCGTGTGTACGCGGCCTAAAGGTTTTCTTTTGATACTAGCGCAACTATATATATTTTTCTCACTTCTTTCCACTGTTATGTTTCAGGTTAGTTGCTGCTTACTTTCGTAGAGCTTCAGACCACCATTAATTTGTAGTTATCCTAGCGCAGTTTCTTTTTACCATTTTCTAAAAGTATTGGGACACCTGCCTTACACGCACATGAAATTTAATGATATTCCAGTCTTAGTCCATGGAATTAAATACAGTGCCAAAAGTATTCCTACCCCTTGAAATTGTCCACATTTTGTCACGTTACATCCAAAAACTTAAATGTTTTTTTTTTGTTTTTTTCCATGTAAATTTTTATTGAAAAAAGGGAGAGAGAGATACACACTTTTCCAATACAAACAAAAGGTGTTTACGTGCTATTGGGCGGGGGGATCCAGGTTGTTGTCGCTTGATTCCTACGCTTGGCGTGAAACAGAAGAAGTTCTGTTTTCGCTCCATTGAGTTTGAGATAACTCTTTGTCATCCAGTCCTCTACTAGAGAGAGGCATGTCTCTAGGTTGAGGTGGTGATCCTTTTTATTGCAAATGCGGAAGTACAGTTGCGTGTCGTCTGCATAAGAGTGATATAGCAGTTTTTGGCTGCTGATGATTTCGAAAAGAGGACGCACATAGATGTTGAATAACATTGGCGACAGGGGAGATCCTTGAGGGACCCCGCACGATAATGTGCGTTGTTCAGAAGAGAAGGGTCCTAGCTTCACTATTTGCGATCTGTTTTCCAAAAAAGAGGAGAACCAGGATAGATCGCTTTCTGCAACTTTGGCTATTTTAGCCAGCCGAGTCAATAACAGCTTGTGATCAACTGTATCAAAGGCTGCGCTTAGGTCCAGCAGAACCAGAAGAGAAGATTCTCCTTCGTCTGCGGCCTCGAGAACGTCGTCCCATATCTTGAGCAATGCTGTTTCCGTCCCGTGTCCGGGACGGAATCCTGATTGAAATGGGTCGAGTAAGTTGTGGGTATCTAGATGCTGTTGCAGCTGCTGTACCACTGCTTTCTCCATTACCTTGGAGAGAACAGTTAGGCCTGTTATGGGGTGCCAGTAACGCCAGCTGGTTGTTGAACCAGCCAGAGTTATTTTTCCTGATCTGGGTCTTTCGTTTCGGCGCTATCAAGTCAGCTGACTGCAATAGTGCTGTGTTTATGGCCTCCAGTGTTTCTTCCGCTGTTTGGTGCGGCTGAATTGTGTTTATTTTTTCCCCTAACGTGGCTTTGAAGAGTTCCGAGTGGAGCTTCTTCTGACATCTGGTCCAGTGTGTTGTCACTGGATTTGATGTTTTAGTTAAGGGGGGGAATTCGGAAATAATGAATTTAATTGCATGGTGATCTGTCCATGGCAATGGTTCATTTTCCAAGATTTTTATTTCCAGATCTTGTCTGAAAATAAGATCAAGCGTATGACCTGAAGCATGTGTGGGCCCACATACTAGTTGCTGAAGCCCTAATCCTTCCAGGTGGTCGATGCAGGTGTCGGCAATGGGGTCTTGCGGGGAGTTGGCCCAGAGGTTGAAGTCCCCGAGCAGCAAAAGGTGTTTGCTGTTCAGGGTATAAGTGGAGACAAAGTCCGTCAAAGATGGGAGCAGCTGCGACTTGGGGCCAGGTGGCCTATAGCAGAGTAGAATCCGGACGGTCTCCTGGCCGTTTACTTGCAGTTGAAGAGTAAGGGTTTCCATAAATGGAAGAGGGTTTTGGAGGCTTGGTTTTGTGATCGCAAGATGCGTCTTATGGATCACCGCCAGTCCTCCTCCTCTTTGCCCTATTCTGTTTTCCGTTATAATACGGTAGTTTTCTGGCACCAATTCTCCTAGAATGGCGTTACAGTCGGCTGTAAGCCAGCTCTCTGTAATAAAGAGGCAGTCTAAGTCATGTTGCAATATGAAATCATGGATTTCTAATCGGTGTTTTACTGCCGATCTCGTGTTGATAAAAGCACATGATATGTGCTTGGGCTGGGGTAAATGGCTGAGATTTCTGGCAGTCGATCGTCGATCGATCCTCAAAAGCCGCAGATTTCTTAGGGCTTTTTTGGTGGCGGCCGGCAGAATTGCGGCAAATCGACCGAGATCCCAAATGTTCTCTGCCGAGTATTGCCGATTAACCATGACCGCCGTCGAACCAAGGGCGGGGGGGGGTGGATTCACAAGGACAAGGATAACTGAATCCTCTGATCCTGATTTGGTCCAGAGGAAGGCGAAAAAAAACCCTGACCACGCTGCGCCAATATGCTGTGGTAGGGAAAAAAAATTCCTTCCTGACCCCTAAAGAGGCGATCGGGTTAAGCCCTGGATCAAGTTGTGATGAATTTGAGAGGGATGGGGCAGGGTGGAGCAAGATGGCCGCCGACCTGGCAGCAGAATCCAGGCTGGGGGTACCAGGCTGAGTGGTGCCTGGGGGGCTAAAAGAGATGATCGGAGAGCAAGGGGGCTCTACTGGGGTAGGGGGGGGCTATGTGGCTCAATTAATGAGGTAGAGCCGACTGTCGGGGGGGTGGAGAGCGGCGCGCCGCTAGGCCGCGGATGAAGCCGCGGCCTTTCCTGAGTAGTGGCTGCCGCGAACCTCCACCGATCGGCGCGGAGGAAAGAAAACACCGCTCCCAAGGGCAGCGGCGGTTTGTGGGGCTGGCTGCTGGCAAGGACGCCCGAGGGGGGTAGAGGTAAGGAGCGGGGAAAAACTGTGGGGATTGGGGGAAGCTGCTGCGGCTTGTCCTGAAAAGGACGGCCGCCTGCCGCTCCCAAGAGGAGGCTTACCAGGTCCGGTGCACCGGGGGAAGCCGTGGAAGTCCAGAGGGGGGAGAGAAGCTCGTCCGAGTGGCCAGTGGCGGGTGGATGGATGACAGGGAGGTGGAACTCCTGCCTGCCTGTCAGTCTGTGAGGCCGAAACCGCACAGTGGGAGGACCCTGCACTATCCCTGAGAGAGAGACTCGTTTGAGAGCATCCTACTCTCTCGGTGACTGACTCTGAACTGGGGAATGCGCTGCGATGAGAGGAACACCTCACAGTAAGTGTGCACTAACACTACACTGACATACACACACATAGGCACACTTAACCCCTTGCGATCTGCCCCCCCACCCCCCCTGTCACAGTGTCACTGAATGCAGTGATCTAATCACACTAGTGTCAGTGTGACAGGCAGTGTAAAAGTCAGTTAGTGTTAGGTTCAGGATAGCCCCCCCGCCCCCCTGATCACCGCCCTAGTTAACCCTTTCACTCCCTATTGCCAGCGTCACTAAGCGATCATTTTTCTGATCGCTGTATTAGTGTCGCTGTTCCCGCTAGGTAGCTATTTTTTTTTATTGCGATCTTTTTTTACTAAAGACATGTAGCTAAATACATTTTGGCCTAAATGTTTGACTAAAATTTAGTTTATTTGATTTTTTTTTAACAAAAAGTAAAAAATTGTGTTTTTTTTCAAAAATGTCGCTCTATTTTTGTATATAGCGCAAAAAACAAAAATCGCAGAGGTGATCAAATACCACCAAAAGAAAGCTCTATTTGTGGGAAGAAAAGGACGCAAATTTTGTTTGGGAGCCACGTCGCACGACCGCGCAATTGTCTGTTAAAGCGACGCAGTGCCGAATCGCAAAAACACCTTGGGTCATTTACCAGCGTATTGGTCCGGGTCTTAAGTGGTTAATAGCACGTAAACGCATTTGCTGTAAGTTACACGTTTGCTGTTTAATAGCATGTAAACACATCTGCTGTAAGTGCACGTTTGCTGTTTCATAGCACGTAAACACATTTGCTGTAAGTGCACGTTTGCTGTTTAATAGCACGTAAATGCATTTGCTGTAAGTGCACATTTGTTGTTTCATAGCACGTAAACGCATTTACTGTGAGTGCACGTTTGCTCTTTAATAGCACGTAAACGCATTTGCTGTAAGTGCACGTTTGCTCTTTAATAGCATGTAAGCACATTTGCTGTAAGTGCACGTTTACTATTTAATCGCACGTAAACGCATTTGCTTTAAGTGCATGTTTGCTGTTTAATGGCACGTAAACGCATTTGCTGTAAGTGCACGTTTGCTGTTTCATAGCACGTAAACGCATTTACTGTAAGTGCACGTTTACTATTTAATCGCACGTAAACGCATTTGCTGTAAGTGCACATTTGCTGTTTAATAGCACGTAAACACATTTGCTGTAAGTGCACGTTTGCTGTTTAATAGCACGTAAACTCATTTACTGTAAGTGCACGTTTGATGTTTAATAGCACGTAAACGCATTTACTGTAAGTGCACGTTTGCTGTTTAATAGCACGTAAATGCATTTGCTGTAAGTGCACGTTTGTTGTTTAATCGCACATAAACGCATTTACTGTAAGTGCACGTTTGCTCTTTAATAGCACGTATACGCATTTACTGTAAGTGCATGTTTGCTCTTTAATAGCACGTTTGCTCTTTAATAGCACGTAAACGCATTTGCTGTAAGTGCACATTTGCTGTTTAATAGCACGTAAACGCATTTGCTGTAAGTGCACGTTTGCTGTTTAATAGCACGTAAACGCATTTGCTGTAAGTTGCACGTTTGCTGTTTAATAGCATGTAAACACATCTGCTGTAAGTGCACATTTGCTGTTTCATAGCACGTAAACGCATTTGCTGTAAGTGCACGTTTGCTGTTTAATAGCACGTAAATGCATTTGCTGTAAGTGCACGTTTGTTGTTTCATAGCACGTAAACGCATTTACTGTGAGTGCACGTTTGTTCTTTAATAGCACGTAAACGCATTTGCTGTAAGTGCACGTTTGCTCTTTAATAGCACATAAGCGCATTTGCTGTAAGTGCGCGTTTACTATTTAATCGCACGTAAACGCATTTGCTGTAAGTGCACGTTTGCTGTTTCATAGCACGTAAACGCATTTACTGTAAGTGCACAATTGCTCTTTAATAGCATGTAAACGCATTTGCTTGTAATGACCTGGGGGGAGTGGTGGCGGGGAAACTCATGATATTTTTTTCCATGATTTTTATCCATATTGTAGGGACCAAACATTACTTTGAAGCCGCAAGCAGTATTAAATTACTTTTTTCTGAGAGTAATCTCATGTTGTGCAGGGACATTTGTAAACACGTGCCACTACTATAGACACCCAGCAGGTAAGATATTTAAAGGGATTTTTGATTTTTTTTTCACTTTAAGCATCATTAAAATCGCTGCTCCAGAAAAAAATACAGTTTTTAAAACTTTTTTTTCCATTGATACATGACCTGGGTTCTCAAAGACGTTTTCCAACAATAATTCGAACATTGGGCTTTAAAATGAGCACTTTTGAATTTGAACGTTCGAGTCCCATAGACTTCAATGGGGTTCTAAATGAACGCGGGTATGTGCGGCTCATCCCTTTCCATCACCTGAAAATGGAAAGAGTATGGCACAACTTCAAACCTACCGAAACTTGGCCATCTACCTAAACTGACAGACCAGGCAAGGAGAACATTAATTAGAGAAGCAGCCAAGAGGTCCATGGTAACTCTGGAGGAGCTGCAGAGATCCACAGCTCAGGTGGGAGAATATGTCCACAGGACAACTATTAGTTGTGCACTCCACAAATCTGGCCATTATGGAATAGTGGCAAGAAGAAAGCCATTGCTGAAAAAAGCCAACAAGCCATGTGAGGGATACAGAAAATATGTGGAAGAAGGTACTCTGGTCAGATCAGACCAAAACTGAACTTTGTTACTAACTAACATTGCACATCTCCCTGAACACACCATCCGCACCATGAAACACGGTTGTGGCAGCATTATGTTGTGGGGATGCTTTTTTTAAGCAGGGACAGGGAAGCTGGTCAGAGTTGATGGGAAGATGGGTGGTGCCTATTACAGCGCAATCTTATCAGAAAACCCATTAGAGTCTGCAAAAGACTTTAGACTGGGGCGGAGTTTAACCTTCCAGCAAGAAAAACGACCCTAAACATACAGCCAGAGCTACCATGGAATGGTTTAGATAAAAGCATAGTCATGTGTTACAATGGCCCAGTCAAAGTCTAGACCTAAATCCAATTAGGAATCCGTGGCAGGATGCTCTACATTCAATCTGACAGAGCTTGAACTATTTTTCAAAGAAGAATAGGCAAAATGTCACTCTCTAGATAGAGACATCCCCAAATGACTCGCAGCTGTAATTGCAGGGAAAGGTGGTTCTACAAAGTATTGAATCAGGGGGGCTAAATACAAATGCACGCCACACTTTTCAGATATTTTTTTGTAAAAAAAATTAAAACCATTTATTACTTCCTTCTTCTTCTTCACAATTATGTGCCACTTTGTGTTGGTCTATCACATAAAATCCCAATAAAATACATTCATGTTTTTGGTTGTAACATGACAAAATTTGGAAAATATCAGGGGGTATGAATACCTGTTCAAGGCACTGTAGATCCCCTTAACAAAGCTAATTAGAACTATGACACCGGGACACAGTATTATTGTTATGCTTGGCTGTTTGTGACACACATTCTGGTTGTGGCAGCTATGTTGCTTGCATATGTGCCTAAACCCCTTCCTTAATTATGTTTGCTAAGACAAAAAATAATTCTTTATAGTTCAATTAACTTTGTATACTGTCTTACATAACAGAGCCTATAACGGTCGATTAAGCAAGCCAGGCAACAAGAATTGTGAAAAACAAAACTTCTGATAGTGATTATACCTTTTAGGGATATTTAAATATCACTTGTATACGCTTCCTATGAAATATATAACTATGTTATGCATTAGCGAACTCATATGCACTTTATTCATTGTGCTAGTACTACAAGTTGTTATATCGGTATATAATCAATGTTGTTCTGCTGATGCTATGTTCAGACAGCTGGGATCACAGACTGTATAATCATGTCATGTTCAGTACATCTGGGAAGGATCACTGCACTTGACTCCAAAGTGTTCTATTGACAGTACGCAACCTGTTATTTCCATTCTGCAGTCATTATCAGCCATCCTACTTCTTGTTCTTGTGAAGAAGTGTTAATGGACATTTAAATGCATATTGAAACACTGTTATTCCTAATTTCATGTCACTTCAGATTTGTTGCTTGATTTTTATGGTCAATGGATGGGAACAATCTTTCTTATAGCAGAGCACTTATTTAATTATTATCTTGAATCTTCCAAAAGCCAGAAGAGGTCCAATTTGTATTCACTTTGCAGCATTCCGTCTCCTTAATGTCATAATTCCAGAAAAAAATGGCATTATTGTAAAAGTATAGGAATAAAAAAAAAATAAGTCAGCTAAAATTAGGATATCCTATCTACTCTGTAAGAACTTGCTTAGTGTGAAAATGTAACCTTACGTAAGTAAGGTTCCTTTAAGTAAAAGGTTAAAGCATCTGTTTAGTTAACACTTCCAACCATTCAGTAGTTTGTTTTGGGCCAACTGGCACATGTTGGTTAATGAAATGGTTAACACAGGTCCGTTTTGAAGGGCAAAATTTAACTCAACAGTTATCCGTCCATTGTGCCTTTGTGTGCTCATATGGACCTATGTACAGTATAAAGAGTAATGTCCCCTACACACGATCAGAAGTTCCGACAGCAAAAGTCTGATGTGAGATTTTAAATGGAAGTTCCGACCCTGTGTATGCTCCATCTAGAAAAAAAGTATATATCAAGAGCGCTCTGGATTTTAGGACTTAGCAAATTAAGTCTGTTTTGGAATAGACCTCTTCATATACTTCAGGCCGCATTCCTGGGAATTTCTGGCAACAAAAAAATCCAAACGTCTGTAGCAATTCCGACGTGCAAAATTCACACACATGCTCGGGAACAATTTGACACATGCTCAGAAGCATTTAACGGCTTCTCGTAGTGTTGTACGTCACTGCGTTCTTGAAAGACGAAAATTCAGAGAACTTTTGTGTGAGCGTGTGTATAGCCAAGCTTGATCAGAATTCCATCAAAATAAACATCCAAGGTTTTTCCCGATGGAAAATCTGATCGTGTGTACAGGGCATTGCTCCACTTTTGTTGAGAAAAACAAGCCCTTCTGGGAGATCAATTTACATTAACAAAGATTATTGTCTGTTTCTGCTCTAAAGATAAAGCTGTTTGTTCCATTAAGGGCCAGATTCAGGTAGAGTTACGCTGGCGTATCAGTGATACACCAGCATAACTCTCACTTTGAGCCGGCTTATCTGTTTTCTGTAGTCAGAAAACAACATACGCCGGGATTGAGTTCAGATACGAGCGGCGTAATTGTATTTCGCCGTCGTATCGGAACTGCAATTTTAAAATGGGCGCTCGTGGCGTTCCCGCTGATTTACGCCAAGAGTATGTAAATCAGCGAGAGACGGAAATTCACGATCGTACGCGGGCCCGACGCAGTGACTTTCCGACGTTTCCGTAAGCGATACGCGGCGTAAAGAAAAACATGCCCCCTAGGTGGAGTATCCTATGTTAAGTATGGCCGTCGTCATCGTGTCAAATTTAAAAAGTTTAGCGTCGTTTGCGTAAAACGTCCGTGAATGGGGATTGACGTCATTGACGTTCACTGACAGAATTTGGAGCATGCGCACTGACAGTCGACGCATGCGCAGTACGTTCGCCGCGGGATCGCGCCTAGTTTAAACAATACACGCCCCCTACCCGCCGCAACTTTAGGAGCAAGTGCTATGTGAATAACAGTACTTGCTCATAAAGTTTCGCCGGAGTAACGTAAATGACAAACGTTACTCCAAAATAAAGATTCGCCCATCTACCTGAATCTGGCCCTATGTCTTTTTGATAGTGATTCTGAATGTGAGAAACAAATTTTTTGAATTAGCTAGGGCAATTTCTATGTTCTGATGAGAAAAGATGCAGTGTCTTTAGAAGTGATTAGCCCATAGGCTGGGTTCACACTTATGCAAATTGGATGCGGTCAACCTGCATTCAATTCGCAATAGCAGGAGATTTTGAACGGCTCTCTATGGGACAGTTTCTGCTGTGGCTTCAGTGCAAATTTGCACAGGAGCCATGTGCGTCTTTTGGTTCATTTCAGGTCTGAATTCTGCTAAAAATTTAGTGAACCAGGATGCACCGGACCCCTGCTGTGAGCCACATGCGTCGATGGTGTGAACCCAACCTCAAGGAGTATCTCACCAAAATTGACGTGCCTAAACCTGACTTGTATCTTAATGCAGAGTTCTTCACACAAGCAGGAAATTACATTTTTGCCTCCAGCTTACCATATTACATAACATTTTACAGAAAATTACAGTTTCCATGTAAAAAAGGAAGGGTCATTTTTAATAACATCACATTACAATATTGCTTGTGTAGCAATCGTACATGCTACCTTCATTCTTTTATTTGCTTTATGTTTTACACAAAGGTGGAGTTACCCTTTACTTGTACCTGAATTTCTTTGCAGAATTAATAACAACAGCTTCCCACCAGATAACCTCCTTTAACACAATGGGTGCTCTTCTTCATCATCACTGCTAGTGCTTCTAAACGTAAGGGATACCTAAACTTGAGTATAATAATTAAATATGTATATATATATATATATATATATATATATATATACAGTATATATATATATATATATATATATATATATATATATATATATTTTAGGGCTGTTACTGATCAAAATGTTTGTGTTCGATTAATCGTTTTCTTTTTTAATCGATTAATCGACTAATTTCGATTAATTATAACACACATACAGATCCAACTACTTTTAGCTGATTTCCCAGTGCAGCTACCAACCACTGGAAAAATGAATAGCAGGATACAAAAAACACACAAAGGCAGCGCTCAATGGGAATAGCATTAAAACTTTTATAGTCTTCAAGTAGGTAACCAAATAAATATTGCACTGGAGATAAAATCGATGTAGCTACATAAACTGTAAAAATGGTCGAGTAATACCAAACCGTAGCAAAAGCAGTCATAAAAACATGTAGCTAAGTATGATACTGGTATAAAAATGTGTACAACAATGCCACTACTGAATCCAGATGAGGAGGGGTTAACATCAGTCCATCGGCATGTAGATGTCCCATGAAGGGAACTATCACAACTCCTAGTGGATGGTTGTAGAATCCCAGGTTGATAGAGGGAAGTGATAGAGGGAAGTGATAGAGGGAAGTGATAGAGGGAAGTGATAGAGGGAAGTGATAGAGGGAAGTGATAGAGGGAAGTGTAACAGCCCTTGTGTGTGGCAGATAAGTAGGTCCCGCCGGCATGCAGATATGAAGGCACAGCAAAGGAGCCCTTCAGATGGACACGGCAAGTCCCGCCGGTGTCCGTGACGTTACCGGATCTCCGACGGGAACTCCTTGAAGGCCCAGAAGCCGGCGGAGAGGTGAGTACCAATCAAAAGAATTTTAATCGATCAAAAAGATTTTGATCGATCAAAAAAATTAAAGATTAATCGATCAATTAAAAGTTAATTTGCACAGCCCTAATATATATATACAGTATATATATATAGATAGATAGATAGATAGATAGATAGATAGATCTATATCTATCTATCTATCTATCTATCTATCTATCTATCTATCTATCTATCTCTCTATCTATCTATCTATCTATCTATATATATATATCTATCTATATATATATATATATATATATATATATATATATATACCATTCTTTAGCTTACCGGTCCATAGATGTGGAGGCTGCAAAATATGAAAGCACTTAGTAGCAAGCCCCCACAGCAGAGAGAGAATCCTAAGCAGGTCAGCTTACCTGAATAACATGAATTAAGACCCGTGAACAGCTGAAACTAATATTGAGATCTGGCTACCATGTAAGATATGAGCCTAGGAATAGAGGCGTTATGCCAGCCAAAGCTTTACAAAGCCACTTGGCTCTGAGACATACAAAATAACTTATTAAAGCGGAGCTCCAGGCTCCTTCAGAAAAAAAATAAAATTCAGCAGCTACAAATAGTGTAGCTGCTGACTTTTAATATTAGCACACTTACCTGTCCACTAATCTAGCAGTGTCTTCACTCACACAGATTTTTCAATCGGATCTCGGGTGCTGCCACTGTCATTCAGGCTAAGGGAAACCAGCAATAAAGACTTACAGCTTCACAGCCGCCCCCCCCCCCCCGAAAGGTGCCAAATGTGGCAGCATAGGAGAGGGGGGAGGCAAACAAGCAAAGCTTCCCCTTTTGGATGAAGCTCTGCTTTAAGATTCTGGAAAGTTTATTTTCTTTACAACAGCTAATGTATTAACCTTGGAGTCCCACACGATGTGTGAGTATGTGAGAAACCTAGATGACACAATTTGGTGCCACTCTTTGGTGAGTTGAGCTGGGAATTTTCTCGGGTTTTGTCTTTCATGCATTGACCTTCCATGTGCTCCTTGCTGTGAAGGCCAGTTATAGGGGGGGACACCTATAAGGTCACAACTTTACTTTTTAACCACTTAAGGACCGCCTACTGCACATTTACGTCGGCAGAATGGCACGGCTGGGCACATCAACGTATATATACGTTGATTTTAGTACCCAGCCGTGGGTCACGGGCGCGCGCCCGCGGGCGCGCGCCCGTGACCCGGTCCGAAGCTCCGGGACCGGGACCGCGGGATTCGCGGACCCGATCGCCGCTGGAGTGCGGCGATCCGTCCCTGGAGCGGAAGAACGGGGAGAGCCGTGTGTACACACGGCTTCCCCGTGCTTCTCTGTGGCCGCAGCATCGATCGCATCATCCCTGTAATAGGGGGACGCGATCGATGACGTCACACCTACAGCCACACCCCCTACAGTTGTAAACAAACACACATAGGCACACATCCCCTACAGCGCCACCTGTGGTTAACTCCCAAACTGCAGCTGTCATTTCCACAGTAAACAATGCAATTTAAATGCATTTTTTGCTGTGAAAATGACAATTGTCCCAAAAATGTGTCAAAATTGTCCGAAGTGTCCGCCATATTGTCGCAGTCACGAAAAAAATCGCTGATCGCCGCTATTACTAGTAAAAAAAAAATAATTAATAAAAATGCAATAAAACTATCCCTTATTTTGTAAACGCTATAAATTTTGCAAAAACCGACCGATAAACGCTTATTGCGATTTTTTTTACCAAAAATACGTAGAAGAATACGTATCGGCCTAAACTGAGGAAAAAAAATGTTTTTTTATATATTTTTGGGGGATATTTATTATAGCAAAAAGTAAAAAATATTGCATTTTTTTTTAAATTGTCGCTCTATTTTTGTTAATAGCGCAAAAAATAAAAACCGCAGAAGTGATCAAATACCACCAAAAGAAAGCTCTATTTGTGGGAAAAAAAGGACGCCAATTTTGTTTGGGAGCCACGTCGCACGACCGCGCAATTGTCAGTTAAAACGAAGCAGTGCCGAATCGCAAAAAGGGGCAAGGTCCTTTACCGCAATTGTCAGTTAAAACGAAGCAGTGCCGAATCGCAAAAAGGGGCAAGGTCCTTTACCTACATTTTGGTCCGGGTCTTAAGTGGTTAATGTGAGGAATAGTCACATGAAAAATTATGTTAGTTTGACCAGAACTCTCTCCTCCTGAATCTGAGTGACAGACAGGGTTTCTAGCATCCTGACCTGTGGTATGCTTTTCACTAATGTTACTTTAGGACGGGGATATGCAATTAGCGGACCTCTAGCTGTTGCAGAACTAGAATTCCCATGAGGCATAGCAAGACTCTGACAGCCACAAGCATGACATCAGAGTCAGAGGCATGATGAGACTTGTAGTTCTGCAACAGCTGGAGGTCCGCTAATTGCATATCCCTGCTTTAGGATCTTGTTCTGCTGAGAGAACCTCCTGATCCTGTTTTATAAGTTTAACATGGTTATTCAGAGAAGCTTTCTTTTTCCAGACTGTATACAGTACCTAGTATATGACATTACTTGTTATGTCTCTGATCTCATAGAGGCTCGGCCATATTACAGAAATCTACTCTCTAAACCAGGTGCGGTGCATTGCAGCCGGTTGGCTTTGGAAGTGTCTATCAGAGCCAGCAGCTCTGATAGGTTTCCGATTACAGCCTGAGGGCTGTCATTGGCTTACAAATAGTTAACCAGGGGATGCACGGGGTGTGTGTTCCCTGGTTAACACTGACAGGCGTCTCAGCCAAGCAGGTTCTGATGATTACCAGTAACCCGATTGGCTGAAGCGACATCGAGGGCAGGACTACTTCAAGGGATCGTGAAGGAGGATCCGAGGATGACCTACTAAGAAATGTAAGTGCCAGGCAGGGACAATCTGGCGGCATTTTAGGGGAAAACTGGTGGCAATTGATGGGCACAGTGGCAACAATGGCATGGCACAGTGGCGACAATTGATGTGCACAGTGGCAAAAATGGCATGGCATAGTGACGACAATGGCATGGCACAGTGGCGACAATTGATGGGCACAGTGGCGACAATTAATGGGCACAGTGGCGACAATGGCGTGGCACAGTGGCTGCGTTTGAAATGGCACAGTGGTGACAATTGAAGCCACAGTGGCTGCATTTGGCATGGCACAGTGGCAATAATGGCATGACACAGTGGCAACAATTGATGGCACAGTGGCTGAGTTTGGCATGGCACAGTGGTGACAATGGCATGACACATTGGCGACAATTGATGGCACAGTGGCTGCGTTTGGCATGGCACAGTGGCAACAATTGATGGGCACAGTGGCAACAATAGCATGGCACAGTGGCAACAATTGATGGGCACAGTGGAAAAATGGCATGGCACAGTGGCTGCGTTTGGCATGGCACAATGGCGACAATTGATGGCACAGTGGCTGCGTTTTGGTATGGCACAGTGGTGACAATTGATGGGCGCAGTGGTGAAAATAGCATGGCACAGTGGTGACAATTAAAGACATGGCACAGTAGCAGCAATTGATGGCACAGTGGCTGCGTTTGATGACATGGCACAATGGCGACAATTTTATGGCACAGTGGCCACAATTTTATGGCATAGTGGCTGTGTTTGATGCGCACAGTGGTGGCAATTGATGGGCACAGTGGTGGCAATTGATGGGCACAGTGAGGCTGCAATTGATGTTTTTTTTCGTTTGTTTGCGCCCCCCCCCCCCAAAAAAAAAAAAATTGAGCACCAGCCGCCACTGCTCTAAACTGGGCACCAAAATTAAGACTCTTTCTCCCAGTCCCAGGTTGCAGGATTTTGGTTTTAGCAGACTTGATATCAACTTTGATCGTCACCTCTTGAGCTTGCTGCAGGAGTCCCTGATGATATCCTAATCTGAGGAAATGTGTTCATTGGAGCTAGACGCACTAACATCACCATGCATGTCTGGCGCCACCTCCAGATTTTAGATTTCCACATTTGCATAGCGCTATATTTATCATGAGTTTCAGGTTGGCTTTGGAAGTGCCAGCGGCTCTGATAGGCTTTCCGATTACAGCCTGATGGCTGTTATTGGCTTACAAATAGTTAACCAGGGGACTAACGGGGTGTGCGTTCCCTGGTTAACACTGACAGGCGTCTCAGTCAATCAGGTTCACCGGTTCTGGTTACCAGTAAACTGATTGGCTGAAGTGACATTGAGGGCGGGACTTCATTGAGGGATCGTGAAGGAGGACCCGAGGATGACCAACTGAGAAATGTAAGTGCCAGTCAGGGGGGGGGACAATTTGGCGGCATTTTAAGGGAAAACTGGCGGCAATTGATGGGCACAGTGGTGACAATAGAATAGCATAGTGGCAAAAATTGATGGGCACAGTGGCCACAATGTTATGGCACAGCGGCTGCGTTTGATGGGCACAGTGGCGACAATTGATGGGCACAGTGGCGACAACGGCATGGCACAGTGGCTGCGTTTGGCATGGCACAGTGGCGACAATTGATTGCACGTGGCTGCGTTTGGCATGGCACGGTGGTGACAATTGATGGGCACAGTGGTGAGAATGGCATGGCACAGTGGCGACAATTGATGGCATGGCACAGTGGCAACAATTGATGGCACAGTGGCTGCGTTTGATGGCATGGCACAGTGGCGACAATTTTATGGCACAGTGGTCACAACTTTATGGCACAGTGGCTGCCTTTGATGGGCACAGTGGCGGCAATTGATGGGCACAGAGGTGGCAATTGATGGGCACAGTGAGGCTGCAATTTATGTTTTTTTTTGTCATTTGTTTGTGCCCCCAAAGATTTTGACCACCGCCGCCACTGCTCTAAACTGGGCACCAAAAATAAGACTCTTTCTCCCAGGTTACATATAAACTATGACCGTCACCTCTTGAGCTTGCTGCAGGAGTCCCTGATGATATCCTAATCTGAGGAAATACAGTCATGCTCAAAATTGTTGGCACCCCAGGAATTTTTCCAGAAAATCAAGTATTTCTCACAGAAAAGTATTGCAGTAACACATGTTTTGCTATACACATGTTTATTCCCTTTGTGTGTATTAAAACAAAACAAAAAAAGGGAGGAAAAAAAGCAAATTGGACATAATGTCACACAAAACTCCAAAAATGGGCTGGTCAAAATTATTGGCACCCTTAACCTAATATTTGGTTGCACACCCTTTGGAAAAAATAACTGAAATCAGTCGCTTCCTGTAACCATCAATAAGCTTCTTACACCTCTCACCCAGAATTTTGGACCACTCTTCCTTTGCAAACTGCTCCAGGTCTCTCTTATTGGAAGGGCGCCTTTTCCCAACAGCAATTTTAAGATCTCTCCACAGGTGTTCATAGGATTTAGATCTGGACTCATTGCTGGCCACTTTAGAACTCTCCAGCGATTTGTTGCCATCCATTTATGGGTGCTTTTTGAAGTTGTTGATGTTTGGGGTCACTGTCCTGCTGGAAGACCCAAGATCTTGGATGCAAACCCAGCTTTCTGACACTGGGCTCTACAGTGCGACCCAAAATCCTTTGGTAATCCTTAGATTTAATGATGACTTTCACACATTCAAGACACCCTGTGCCAGAGGCATCAAAACAACCCCAAAACATCATTGAACCTCCACCATATTTCACTATAGGTACTGTGTTCTTTCTTTGTATGCCTCATTCCGTTTTCGGTAAACAATAGAATGATGTGCTTTACCAAAAAAACTCTATTTTTGTCTCATCTGTCCACAAGACATTTTCCCAGAAGGATTTTGGCTTACTCAAGTACATTTTGGCAAACTGTAGTCTTGTTTTTTTATGCCTCTGTGTCAGCAGTGGGGTCCTCCTAGGTCTCCTGCCATAGGGTTTCATTTAATTTAAATCTCGACAGATAGTTGGCACTGACACTGATGCTCACTGAGCCTGCAGGACAGCTTGAATTTCTTTGGAACTTGCTTGGGGCTGCTTATCCACCATCCGGACTATCCGTTGCAATCTTTTATCAATTTTTCTCTTCCGTCCATGCCCAGAGAGATTAGCTACAGTGCCATGGGTTGCAAACGTCTTGATAATGTTGCGCACTGTGGACAAAAGCAAATCTAGATCTCTGGACTCTGGACCTTGAGATTGTTGATATTTTTCCACAAGTTTGGTTCTCTAGTCCACAGACAGTTCTCTTTTCCTCTTTCTGTTGTCCATGCTTAGTGTGGCACACACAGACACCCAATGCAAAGACTAAGTGAACTTCTCTCCTTTTTATCTGCTTCCAGGTGTGATTTTTATATTGCCCACACCTGTTACTTGCCCTAGGTGAGTTTAAGGAAACAATCTTATTTATCCACAATTTTGAAAGGGTGCCAAGAATTTTGACAATCCCATTTTTGGAGTTTTGTGTGACATTATGTCCAATTTGCTTTTTTTCCTACATTTTTTTCTGTTTTGTTCCAATACACACAAAGGGAATTAACATGTGTATAATAAAACATGTTACTGCAATACTTTTCTGTGAGAAATACTTGATTTTCTGGAAAAAATTCCTGAGGTGCCATCAATTTCGATCATGACTGTATGTTCATTGGAGCTAGATGCACCAACATCACCATGCATGTCTGGCACCACCTCCAGATTTTTGATTTCCATATTTGCATAGCGCTATATTTATCATTAGTGTAACGGTCACCACCGTTTAAGACCTTCCATCAACCCAAAACAGCTTATCCGACACACCAACAAACCAGCAGACACGATCCATTCCATTTCCCAGAATAACGAGACTCAGCTCTGTTCTCTAGTTCCAAAATGAATGAATGCTTTATTGGTTTATTCTCAGCTTTTTATGCAGTTACAAGCATGTGACAGTAATCAAAGGGACAATGAAGTCTCCACCCCCCTATTCACACACTGGGGCTAATTACTAATTACCATGTTTCCCCGAAAATAAACCGGGTCTTATATTATTTATGTCAACAAAAGACACAGTAGGGCTTGTTTTTGGGGTAGGTCTTACCATGTAATGTGCTGTCTTCTCTCCCCCTCTCCCTCCCTGCCTGTCAGGAATCCCCAGTGTGAACTGAGTTAAAATGCTTGTAAAATCCTATAATCCACTCTATTACAGAATATAGAGTATAAGTGTATATATATAAGTATATATAAGTAGAATATAATGTACAAAGTGTGTGTTTCTGTAATGTAATTGTTCCAAATACCTTCGTTATAGGGCCGCTCTGCACTTCTGTTACCCGCCGGAGCTTTCTTCCCCACAATTATATTACAGAAACACACACATTGTACATTATATACTACTGTAATAGAGTGGATTATAGGATTTTACAAGCATTTTCAACTAGGGCTTATTTTTGGGGTAGAGCTTATATTGCAGCCCTCCTGGAAAATAACGCTAGGTTTTATTTCCAGGGTAGGTCTTATTTTTGGGGAAACAGGGTAGTATCCAGACATTTCGGTACCGGGCTATAATTAACCTCCCTGGCGGTATGATTCTTTCAGATTTTAGGTGCTAAAAGCGGTACCATTATTTGCAAGAGAATTTGGCGTTTTATACTGTAGGCTTGTAATTCTTAGGAATAACTCACTGAAATCTATCCAAACAAGAGTCTAATAGGCATCCTGGGTATGATTTTTTTTTTTTTCTTATTAAAAATTATAATATAATAAATAATTATAAAAAATTATAACAAATAATAATATAATTATAGTAAAAATTATTCAATAATGTAATCAAATCAAAATCACTGAAATTTGCTCAGTTGCAGAATTTTTGCTGTCATTATTTTTTTTTTTTTATGACGAATTTCCCCACAAATCGCTATCGCTAAATTCTGCAAGTGATTCTGATTTATTATCGCTGTTTTTTAGCTGCTCTAAAACTATTTTTGCCATAAAGGGACACTTTTGGTTGCTATGGGCAATCTACAGTTTGCAGGGAGAAAGAACAGTTTTTATTATATAAAATGACATGTAGTGTACAGGGCAGACCACTAGGGACATTGGGGGTGTGTATTTTTTACATACAGTACTGTAATCTATAAGATTACAGTGTACTGTATGTATAGTGTTTGTTTACATTTTTAAATTTGGCGCCGTTCCCCCCCCTACGTCGCGACGCTCGCAGGGAAGGGAATCGGCGGTACACACAGCATCAGGCGGACATCCGCCCGCCGTGTACTGCGGGGATTCATCGCTGGATCGCAGAGAAAAGGTAAGTAAACTTTTTTCTGCATCCAGCGAGGTAAGCGCGTGTGTGGCACGGGGTTACCGATCTTACCTTTAAAATCTCACCCCGTGCCACACACGGGAAGACCGCCAGGGAGGTTAATATGATCTAATTACTACACCTGAGCAGCCACATTCCTTTATCAATAGAATTCAAACAAAATACCATCACACAATGAGTTGCCCTTCAATCCACATCTTTAGACAGATGGCCTGTCTCCGACAGAAAGGTGTTTACACCTGATAAACAAAAGGCTTTAAACAGTGTTATCACACAATAGAAAGGTCTAGGAGCAGACCTGAATTAACACCTTTACACAATGGACAATTAGTATATCTTCTGAGTCTATTGACCTGGTTGGGGGTCAGAATAAAATCACCTGTAATATCTCAAGACATCCTGGAATATGAACTACCAGTAATGTCCCATCTTCTGCAATACATGAATTATGATTTATTAGCCACCATATGCCCAAAAGGGGCACAGGGTGAACTTAGACACAAGAGTCCGTAGGGCCGCTGGCACAGGAGTATGCCCCATCCCTCAAAAGTCTCTGGGCATCACGGGTCATCCCGTTACAATGAGTTTGTAAGTGTTTTTACCCTTTTAATATTTTTTTTATCTGATTTATTGGGATACTGGTGGAGTCCTGCATTTCCCTTGCATATGCATATTGATGGTATATCTTCTGTGCAATCTGTGGGCCAACATCTTTCTTGTGGGTTCTACAGTATGTGCATACATACCTCCTAAAACTGTTTTTGATCATTCATACATTGGGGGACATTACCATCTGGATTCATTGTGAGCAAAAAGAGGTGGTATAGATATCACTTGATAGCATTTACTACATGATAAGAATATGTGGCATAGTGCTACCTGACTGTGCTGATCACACTGACCAAGATATTGTGTAAATCTAAAAATCAAAAAATAAAAATAAATGTATGTAATCTTTAATGCACCTTCCCCCTCTTTGGAGAAATGTGATATAATATGGCTATTAGCATGAATGACTCACTACTTTTCCAATCATAGTCAGAGAGATATAGTGAATCACAGCATAGAAATAAAAATGCCACAATATACTACAAAACACAGCGCCCCCCACACACACACAAAAAAAAGGGCGCTCTAAGACAATCTGCCATTCCGGTCTGAGGAACATAGGAGCGACCCAGGCGATACGTTTTCTTAACGCGCCTGTGTGTTTTATCCTCTGTAAGTGCATTTTTAGATATTTACACAATCTAATAAATGGTAAACCACTATAGAGGATTTGCTATTTTGATTGCATCTTATGGCCCGCTGGCAGGAGTAAACAGGAAGTGCCTTCCCAGGTCACAATCCATAGGCTCTCATGTAATTTTGGGCAGTTGGCAGCCACATTTGTTAGTGCTGGCTTTGGGCAGTGTGAAAGAGAGTGAAACACACACTCTCAGCTTAGACAACTGCAGTCAGCAATCCTGATGGTAAGCCCATAATCCAGTCTGGATAATATGTCCGGGTTACAGGTGGTTACGGGTGAATCCTGGACAGGTGGCAACCCTACTGACCACTTGCTTCACAATCTGTGCAGACTTAAGTAGCTTTGGTTGAGAAAACAATACTCGGTGTAAAATCATATTTAATTAGTTCAATACTGGCCACTTTCACCCCCCACTTCCTGTACAGGCCAGTTTTCAGCGCTGCCACACTTTGAATGGCAATTGCGCGGTCATGCAACGCTGTACCAATTTTTTTAAAATATTTTTTTTCCCACAAATAGAGCTTTATTTTGGTGATATTGATTTTTATGTTTTTTATGTTTTGCAAAAAATGAAATAAGACCGAAAATTGTGAAAGACAACTATTTTTCTTAGATCCTGTCAGAAACTGTTGTAAATAAGTGATTTTTCTCCTTCACTCATGTGCGCTGATGAGGTGGCACTGAAGGGCACTGATGAGGTGGCACTAATGAGGAGGCACTAATATACAGCACTGATGGGCATTGATAGGTGGCAGTGATATGCAGCACTAATGGCCGGCCCTTATGGGCAGGCACTGAAATTCAGCACTGATTGACAGCACTAATAGGCACAGATTGGCCTCACTGATGGTCACAAATTAGCATCACTGATGGGCACAGACTGGTGTCACTAATGGGCACAGGGGGCATCACAGATGGGCACAGGGGGCATCACTGATGGGCACTGTTGGGCCTGCACTGTAATCAGTGTCCTAAATACCTATACAGATGCCACTGATCGGCTTTCCTCACTCTCAGTGTCAGTGTGATGTGAGACGATAAACTAGTATCTGCTTGTTTAAATGCGATCAGCTGTGATTGGGACATGGCGCACCTGCAATCTCTGCACTGCATGCCCTCACAGCCACGCAATCATGGATAGACTGGGTGAAGTCATGTGATATCGGGCCAGAACAAGAGGTTATCCCGCCATTTGTCTATACGGTGGGTGGAAGGCAGTTAAACAGGGAGTCTGGTTGAGAATAACTATTTTAGTAAAATAGTTCAGGACACATGCAGCTACTTGTGCTTTTCCTAATAAACAACATCCCTTTCAGGGAAGTCCAGGGTAGCTCTGTAACACAGGTGAAAAGTTTGAGGAATCCAAGGCCCTAGGACCCACTGTAATTGAAATACTCTGGTAGCTATCGGGTAGGTGATTCTCACAGAAGATGGGTCTTCTGGAAAAGCTATTAGACTTTGTCTGGCTGCCCATGTGCAGGTTTTGACAGTGGATGGCCACTCACCTGGCTGCAGATCATTTGTCAAGTTATCTCTGCATCCTAAGGCCGCGTACACACGATCAGTCCATCCGATGAGAATGGTCCGAAGGACCGTTTTCATTGGTTAACCGATGAAGCTGACTGATGGTCTGATGTGCCTACACACCATTGGTTAAAAAAACGATCGTGTCAGAACGCGGTGACGTAAAACACAACGACGTGCTGAAAAAACGAAGTTCAATGCTTCCAAGCATGCGTTGACTTGATTCTGAGCATGCGCGGCTTTTTAACCAATCGGTCAGGCGTCCATCTGTTAAATTTGTTCTCTTTTTTTTGATCGAAGGATAACTGACCGATGGGGCCCACACACGATCGGTTTGGAGACAATGTCACAATGATGATGGCTACTACAGTGAAACTCTGAATACCCAGTGGTCCTCCAAGTGTGAGATATGAATAAATAAATGTAACCAAGCTGCAGTATAAAAAATATATTTCCAGGAGCTTATATTTAAACAAGCTTCTATGTGAAATATTGATTATTTTGCCCAAATCCCAGTTAGCTGTAGCAAGGAATGAGAAGCTTTATGGTCCATTTTGTATACACATCCCCTCATCAATGACCCAGTATTTCACATACTTTTATACAACACAGGGAAGCAAATTGAAAGATTACTGTGATAAAAGAAGAAAAGTTGTTGCATAATGAAAAAAAACATTTAAAAATTGCTTTCCTTGTAAATTGCTTTCTGTAAAGAACATTTTCAGCATTAGTTCCGGTAATTGCTAAGATATTTATGGAAACGGAAAGTATGGAATATATTCAAAGCTTTGTGTATATTAATTTAAAGTGGATTTATCATCCCAAACAAGTCCTGTCTATTTCAAACCACTCTACTTCAACGGTACATTTTTGTTTTACAACTGCAACTGCTTATCTTCACTGCATACATTTTAAAAATTAAAATCATTACTGTATTGTCAAGAAAGACAATTTTATTGTTAAACTGTGTGTCTTTTAGTCCTACATTGGCGTCTCATGTGTGAATTTTCACAGAAACAGTTTACAGAATATATTGTATTGTGACAATTTTATTATATGGAGGCATAACTGAAATCTACAAGGCCCCAGTGTAAAATCTGAATAGGTCTCTTTGTATCTCATGTAACAACTGTTACATCCAGCCCTTAGGATGTAATATGTTTATAAAATTGGCCACAGTTCCTTCTTCAATAAGCCTTGTTATTCTTCTAGGGGTCTCAGAAGCAGCATACAATAGAAAGGAAAAAGAGATCTTGAGGAAAAACAAATTCTACATCAATTCACACAGAATGTATTATATCTAGTTGTAAATAAAGAAATAGGGCCAGATTCAAAAAGGCCGTGCGCAAAGTTGCGGCGGCGTAACTTTTCTTATTTGCGTTACGCCGCCGAAACTTTACTCGCAAGTGTTGTATTCAGAAAGCACTTGCGTGTAAAGTTACAGCGGCGTAGCGTAAACTGGGTGGCCTAATTCAAATTCGGTGGGTAGGGGGCGTCGCCTATTTTAATTAGGTGCGTCCACGCGCCGAACGTACTGCGCATGCGTCGACCATTGTAAAATCCCAGTGCGCATGCTCCAAATTATGACGGTGTTTTCGACGTGAATGTAATCGACGTAAATCCCCATTCACGGACGAGTTACGCAAACGACATAAACATTATGGGCCAGATTCTCGTAGATGCGCGGCTAATTATGCAGGCGTTGCGCATCTCAGATGCACTACGCCGACGTAACACGGAGTGGCAAGTACCGTATTCCCTAAGTAAATGCGCTCCAAGATGCGCCTGCGTCGCGTAAAATCATGGGCGTAATCCGGCGCAACTCCAAAGTAGGAGGGAAGTGGGCGTGTTGCATTATAATGAAGCGTGACCCCATGCAAATGCAGGCCGGGACGAACGGAGCATGCGCCGTGACATGGATGACCCGCGCCATGACGTGGTTGACCCGCGCCGTGACGTGGATGCCTTCTGCGCATGCGCAAAGCCTCCCTACGATGCGCCGGCGCAGGGTATATAATGCGCCCACACATGCGCCCGTGCAGCGCAAACGTCTCCCATTTTTTAGAGAGTGACGGCGAAAGTTTGTGCTGGACAAGATGGCAACTGCTGTTAAGGAGAGGAGGAAGAAGAATTTCTCCCCAGAGGAGAGGGCCATTGTCATACGGGCCATGGAGAAGTATGACTCGCGGCTCCATGGTGCTGACAGTGCCCGGACCAGCAAGTCCCGGAGGGATCAGATATTAATGAGGGTGGCGTGCCAGGTCAATGCCCTCTCTCATGAGGTCCGGACACCGCAGGACATTCAAAAGAAAATGAATGACCTGCGGCGTCATGTGAAGGGCAAGCTGGCTGCCATAGCTCGGCATGCCAGGGGCACTGGAGGGGGCCCACCCTGCCCTGTCCGCCTGACTGAGGAGGAGAAGGTGGTTGCCCGCTGCCTGCAGACGGAGCAGGTAGAGGGAGTTGGGGGCTATGAGTCCCAGAAGCCAGCCGTGAGGACAGGTAAGTGTGTTTTCTATTCTATCTGTTGTGTACATGTATGGGGGTGGAAGGGAACATGTGCCAAGTGTGTGGGTCCACCAACATGGGCATCTTTTGTGTCATCCACAGATGTGCAGGAGGGAGCGGGGCCATCTGTTGATGCCAGGGCCCATCAGGATCCATCCCCTGAAGATACAGTCCCTCTGGCTGCCCCCCTGGAACAGGACTTGGAGGGAAGTGGGCACACCTCAACGGAGGAGGTGGTTGAGGAGGGTGTGGTAGTCCAGGACCAGGCCCTCTATGTTGTTGTGGAGGAGGATGGTGGGTTGGCCGGACCAGCCCAGGCTATTCCTCTACCTGTAGCAAACCCCTCAGTGTCCCCCTCCAACCTCTCCAGTCCCTCTCTTTCCCCCCCCCTCATCTCCGGCCCCTCAACATCCTCCCCTTATGCCCGGTCCCCTGCCACTCCCCGCAAGGCGACGTCAAAGACCAGGGGTGTATCCCAGGTCCTGCCGGAACAGCTGGTCAGACAGCAGGACCAGCAAAATAAACACCTGGCCGAGGTCGTGGAGGAGATGAGGCGCCTGGCCGACAGCCTGGCATCCTCGGACAATATAACAGATGCCATCCAGGATGTTGCTGTTAACAGCGCAGCAACGCTGACCAGCTTGGGGGAGCTGCAGGAAAACACCTCAGAACTTGTGGGGGAGGTTCAGGCCCTGCGCCTTGCTATCGAGGCGCAGACTGCTGTGCAGACCCGCATAGCGGTTGCCCTGGAGGGCATGCAGGCAGCCAGGGAGGGACGTGGGGATGTTCCTCCTCAACCTGCTCCCCCCCCCCCATCTAGGGCTGCCCCCAGGCAAGTGAGGGGCAGGACCCGTGGCACCAGGCAGAGCCCCCGCCAGGCCCATTAATTTGAGTTTTCTTTAGTATTATGCTCTGGATAAGAGCTTATTTATTTTTTGTTATGCTCTGGATAAGAGCTTATTTATTTTTTGTTATGCTCTGGATAAGAGCTTTTTTTATATATTTTTGGATACTGCACACGGTGCAGTGTGAATGGTGTGTGAATGTGAGAGGGTGGCACTCCTGAAAGTAAGGGGTGTCACCCTCGGCCGTGGTGGTGAAGTTAACCCCACGGCTGTATGAATGATGTGTGAAAGGTGTATGAATGGACAGCAACATCATTGGGGCCTTGACGTGGCGTTGCTGCTCCCAAGTCCTACATGCTGGACTTGGGCTAATCCAATGCGATGTGCATGTGGTGTGTGTGATCTAGGGACATCAGTGGTGTACACGCGTGCATTGTCTGTGTGCCATGCTGTATGTGTGTGTTTAAAGGTCAAAGATTCGTAACACGAGGACACTCCTGACTGCTCTTCCATCAGCTGACGGGGTCTCCTCTGGCGGGGGGGGGGCTGTGTGGTTGGGGGGTCAGGTCATCACGTAGGGCAATATGCAGGCCCTTTCGCATGGCAAAGTTGTGCAGAATACAACATGCACCAATGATCTGACCCACAAAGTTGGGGGAATACAATAGGGCCCCCCCAGACTTATCCAGGCAGCGGAAACGGGACTTCAGGAGGCCAAATGTGCGCTCCACCACTGCACGGGTTTTGATGTGTGCTTCATTGTATCTTCTCTCTCCTCTGGTTTGGGGGTTCCGGAAAGGAGTCATGAGATGGGGTCCCAGTGTATATGCAGAGTCACCTGTAAGGGAAAACACAGGAGGATGGTAGTCATGCATGTGCCACTTCTGTTGTGCATCATGGGAGGGGATAGTCATGGCTGCCACCCATGTCACTCACCAACCAGCCAGCTGTCCCCATACATGTCCTGCTCAAAATCTTCGGGGATGTTGCTTTGACGGTAGATGTAGCTGTCATGGCTGGACCCGGGGTCTTTGGCACGGACGTGCCATATGAGGTATTTGGCATCGGCTATCACCTGTACGTTGATGGAATGCCAATGCTTCTGATTGCGGTATATGTGCTCTGTGGCACTGGGGGGCTGGAGTGCCACATGTGTGCAATCAATGGCCCCGATGGTGCGTGGGAATCCGTCAATTCTGTAGAAATCTGTCATTGCCTTCTGCCGCAGGTGCACAGTGGTGGGTCTGATGAACTGGTTGGACATGCGTCTGAGGATTGCAGGGACAACCTGGTGCACACATCTGCTTATGCTGGTTTGTGACATCCCAGCCACCACTCCACTTGTACGCTGGAATGATCCACTGGCCAGGAAATGGAGTGTTGCCAGGACCTTCACCAGTGGCTGCAGTGCACGTGAGCGGTATGTCTGGCTGGTGATGTCATCCTGCAGGGCTGTGGTTATTTCCAGGATGGCAGCAGGGCTGAATCTGAAGATGCGATACACCTCCTCATCACCCATGCCAAAGAGGCTCATGCGCGCTCGGTAGATCCTCTCACGTGCCCCCGTCCTCCTCCTCCTCCTTCTATGCTCCTCTTCCTCTGCATACCTTAGTATTGATAAGACCATGGCTGGCCCTGGCATCATTGGCATATGAATGTCTTGTCCAGTAAGTGTGATTGCTCAGCTAGTCCGTTACGGTGCTGCTGTAGTTGCTCTCCAGCTGACTTGCACACGGCCTTGAGCAAAGTTACCCGTGCTTTTATGAGGGGTATGTTTACTCAAGGCTTTCGAGTTACGCGCACCACGAGTAGCCAACGCCGGACGCGCGTACTTTCGGGAATACGCGCATCTCCCTCATTTGCATATTTGCATGCTAATTCAATGGGAACTGAATATTTTTGATGCGTAACTATGCGCCTACGCCGCGCTAGCTTAATGCATTTTCGCCGCCCAGACGGAAAAAAAAATCGCGCGTATGTGGTTCTGTGTTTACCGCGCATCGATACGCAGGCACATTATACGCACATTTACTATTACGCCGCGCATATACATTTACGCAGGCGTAGCGCCGCTGAGAATCTGGCCCTATAAATTTCCCGCGGCCACGACATCCATACTTAGGATGCGCCTGCTATGGGCAGCTTTATCTTTACTCCGGGAAAACCCATATGTAAACGGCGTAAAGTGACTGCATCGGGCCGGCGTACATTTGTGAATTGGCGTATCTCGCTGATTTACATATTCTCGCCGTAAATCAGTGGGAACGACCCCGGCGGCAATTTTAAAAACACATTTAAGATCCGACGGTGTAATACAATTACGCCTGTCGGATCTTCAATGCAAACCGGCGTATCTTGTTTTCTGAATACAGAAAACAAGATACGCCGGCGCAAAGTGTGAGTTATGCCGGCGTATCACTGATACGCCGGCATAACTCTTTCTGAATCTGGCCTATAATGTTCAGGTTTCAGTAGAGATGGGGTTTGGGTTCGCTGCTACCTTGGTTTAACCACTTCAGCCCCAGAAGATTTGGCTGCTCAATGACCAGGCCGTTTTTTTTTGCAATTTAACTGACAATTGCGCGGTCGTGCAACGATGAACTCACACAAAATTGATGTCCTTTTTTTCCCACAAATAGAGCTTTTTTTGGTGGTATTTGATCATCTCTGCGTTTTTTATTTTTTGCGCTATAATCAAAAAAAGAGCATCAATTTTGAAAAAACATAATGGGGGTTATTTACAAAAGGCAAATCCACGTGCAAAGTGCACTTGAAATTGCACTGAAAGTGCACTTGGAAGTGCAGTCGCTGTAAATTTAAGGGGAGATCTGAAATGAGGGGAAGCTCTGCTGATTTTATTATCCAATCATGTGCAAGCTAAAATTATGTTTTTAATTTCCCTTGCATGTCCCCCTCCGATTTACAGTGACTGCACTTCACTTTCAGTGCATTTAGTAAATAACCACCAATATCTTTAACTTTTTACTATAAAAAAATATCCACATTTTTAAAATACAAAAACTATTTTTTTCCTCAGTTTAGGCCATCTTCTTCTACATATTTTTGGTATAAAAAAAAACGCAATAAGCGTACATTGATTGGTTTGCGCAAAAGTTATAGCGTCTACAAAATAGGGGGTGAATTTATGGCATTTTTTATATATGTTTTAATAGTAATGGCAGTGATCAGCGATTTTTTTCGGGTTTCCGATATTGCGTTGGACAGATCAGACACTTTTGGCACATTTTTGGGACCAGTGACAGTTATAAAACGATCAGTGCTATAAAAATGCACGGATTACTGTATAAATGTCACTGGCAGGGAAGGGGTTAACACTAGGGGGGCGATCAAGGGGGTAACTGTGTTCCCTAGGTGTGTTCTAACTGTGGGGGGGATGGGACTAACTAGGAGGAGAGAGAGATCGGTGTTCATACTTAGTATGAACACACAATCTGTCTCCTCTCCTCTGAGAGAACCCCTCCTTGTTCTCGCTCTGTCACAAGCGATCGCGGCTGCCCGTCAGTCATTGCACCCGCCCGGCACTTGCATCGGCTCTGGCGGCGAGCCGCGGGGGTGCGCGCACATGCCTCTGGTGCCGCACACTCGCCCCCTGTTAACAGCGCAGCAACGCTGACCAGCTTGGGGGAGCTGCAGGAAAACACCTCAGAACTTGTGGGGGAGGTTCAGGCCCTGCGCCTTGCTATCGAGGCGCAGACTGCTGTGCAGACCCGCATAGCGGTTGCCCTGGAGGGCATGCAGGCAGCCAGGGAGGGACGTGGGGATGTTCCTCCTCAACCTGCTCCCCCCCCCCCATCTAGGGCTGCCCCCAGGCAAGTGAGGGGCAGGACCCGTGGCACACCAGGCAGAGCCCCCGCCAGGCCCATTAATTTGAGTTTTCTTTAGTATTATGCTCTGGATAAGAGCTTATTTATTTTTTGTTATGCTCTGGATAAGAGCTTATTTATTTTTTGTTATGCTCTGGATAAGAGCTTTTTTTATATATTTTTGGATACTGCACACGGTGCAGTGTGAATGGTGTGTGAATGTGAGAGGGTGGCACTCTCTGAAAGTAAGGGGTGTCACCCTCGGCCGTGGTGGTGAAGTTAACCCCACGGCTGTATGAATGATGTGTGAAAGGTGTATGAATGGACAGCAACATCATTGGGGCCTTGACGTGGCGTTGCTGCTCCCAAGTCCTACATGCTGGACTTGGGCTAATCCAATGCGATGTGCATGTGGTGTGTGTGATCTAGGGACATCAGTGGTGTACACGCGTGCATTGTCTGTGTGCCATGCTGTATGTGTGTGTTTAAAGGTCAAAGATTCGTAACACGAGGACACTCCTGACTGCTCTTCCATCAGCTGACGGGGTCTCCTCTGGCGGGGGGGGGGCTGTGTGGTTGGGGGGTCAGGTCATCACGTAGGGCAATATGCAGGCCCTTTCGCATGGCAAAGTTGTGCAGAATACAACATGCACCAATGATCTGACCCACAAAGTTGGGGGAATACAATAGGGGCCCCCCCAGACTTATCCAGGCAGCGGAAACGGGACTTCAGGAGGCCAAATGTGCGCTCCACCACTGCACGGGTTTTGATGTGTGCTTCATTGTATCTTCTCTCTCCTCTGGTTTGGGGGTTCCGGAAAGGAGTCATGAGATGGGGTCCCAGTGTATATGCAGAGTCACCTGTAAGGGAAAACACAGGAGGATGGTAGTCATGCATGTGCCACTTCTGTTGTGCATCATGGGAGGGGATAGTCATGGCTGCCACCCATGTCACTCACCAACCAGCCAGCTGTCCCCATACATGTCCTGCTCAAAATCTTCGGGGATGTTGCTTTGACGGTAGATGTAGCTGTCATGGCTGGACCCGGGGTCTTTGGCACGGACGTGCCATATGAGGTATTTGGCATCGGCTATCACCTGTACGTTGATGGAATGCCAATGCTTCTGATTGCGGTATATGTGCTCTGTGGCACTGGGGGGCTGGAGTGCCACATGTGTGCAATCAATGGCCCCGATGGTGCGTGGGAATCCGTCAATTCTGTAGAAATCTGTCATTGCCTTCTGCCGCAGGTGCACAGTGGTGGGTCTGATGAACTGGTTGGACATGCGTCTGAGGATTGCAGGGACAACCTGGTGCACACATCTGCTTATGCTGGTTTGTGACATCCCAGCCACCACTCCACTTGTACGCTGGAATGATCCACTGGCCAGGAAATGGAGTGTTGCCAGGACCTTCACCAGTGGCTGCAGTGCACGTGAGCGGTATGTCTGGCTGGTGATGTCATCCTGCAGGGCTGTGGTTATTTCCAGGATGGCAGCAGGGCTGAATCTGAAGATGCGATACACCTCCTCATCACCCATGCCAAAGAGGCTCATGCGCGCTCGGTAGATCCTCTCACGTGCCCCCGTCCTCCTCCTCCTCCTTCTATGCTCCTCTTCCTCTGCATACCTTAGTATTGATAAGACCATGGCTGGCCCTGGCATCATTGGCATATGAATGTCTTGTCCAGTAAGTGTGATTGCTCAGCTAGTCCGTTACGGTGCTGCTGTAGTTGCTCTCCAGCTGACTTGCACACGGCCTTGAGCAAAGTTACCCGTGCTTTTATGAGGGGTATGTTTACTCAAGGCTTTCGAGTTACGCGCACCACGAGTAGCCAACGCCGGACGCGCGTACTTTCGGGAATACGCGCATCTCCCTCATTTGCATATTTGCATGCTAATTCAATGGGAACTGAATATTTTTGATGCGTAACTATGCGCCTACGCCGCGCTAGCTTAATGCATTTTCGCCGCCCAGACGGAAAAAAAAATCGCGCGTATGTGGTTCTGTGTTTACCGCGCATCGATACGCAGGCGCACATTTACTATTACGCCGCGCATATACATTTACGCAGGCGTAGCGCCGCTGAGAATCTGGCCCTATAAATTTCCCGCGGCCACGACATCCATACTTAGGATGCGCCTGCTATGGGCAGCTTTATCTTTACTCCGGGAAAACCCATATGTAAACGGCGTAAAGTGACTGCATCGGGCCGGCGTACATTTGTGAATTGGCGTATCTCGCTGATTTACATATTCTCGCCGTAAATCAGTGGGAACGACCCCGGCGGCAATTTTAAAAACACATTTAAGATCCGACGGTGTAATACAATTACGCCTGTCGGATCTTCAATGCAAACCGGCGTATCTTGTTTTCTGAATACAGAAAACAAGATACGCCGGCGCAAAGTGTGAGTTATGCCGGCGTATCACTGATACGCCGGCATAACTCTTTCTGAATCTGGCCTATAATGTTCAGGTTTCAGTAGAGATGGGGTTTGGGTTCGCTGCTACCTTGGTTTAACCACTTCAGCCCCAGAAGATTTGGCTGCTCAATGACCAGGCCGTTTTTTTTTTTGCAATTTAACTGACAATTGCGCGGTCGTGCAACGATGAACTCACACAAAATTGATGTCCTTTTTTTCCCACAAATAGAGCTTTTTTTGGTGGTATTTGATCATCTCTGCGTTTTTTATTTTTTGCGCTATAATCAAAAAAAGAGCATCAATTTTGAAAAAACATAATGGGGGTTATTTACAAAAGGCAAATCCACGTGCAAAGTGCACTTGAAATTGCACTGAAAGTGCACTTGGAAGTGCAGTCGCTGTAAATTTAAGGGGGAGATCTGAAATGAGGGGAAGCTCTGCTGATTTTATTATCCAATCATGTGCAAGCTAAAATTATGTTTTTAATTTCCCTTGCATGTCCCCCTCCGATTTACAGTGACTGCACTTCACTTTCAGTGCATTTAGTAAATAACCACCAATATCTTTAACTTTTTACTATAAAAAATTATCCACATTTTTAAAATACAAAAACTATTTTTTTCCTCAGTTTAGGCCATCTTCTTCTACATATTTTTGGTATAAAAAAAAACGCAATAAGCGTACATTGATTGGTTTGCGCAAAAGTTATAGCGTCTACAAAATAGGGGGTGAATTTATGGCATTTTTTATATATGTTTTAATAGTAATGGCAGTGATCAGCGATTTTTTTCGGGTTTCCGATATTGCGTTGGACAGATCAGACACTTTTGGCACATTTTTGGGACCAGTGACAGTTATAAAACGATCAGTGCTATAAAAATGCACGGATTACTGTATAAATGTCACTGGCAGGGAAGGGGTTAACACTAGGGGGCGATCAAGGGGGTAACTGTGTTCCCTAGGTGTGTTCTAACTGTGGGGGGGATGGGACTAACTAGGAGGAGAGAGAGATCGGTGTTCATACTTAGTATGAACACACAATCTGTCTCCTCTCCTCTGAGAGAACCTCCTTGTTCTCGCTCTGTCACAAGCGATCGCGGCTGCCCGTCAGTCATTGCACCCGCCCGGCACTTGCATCGGCTCTGGCGGCGAGCCGCGGGGGTGCGCGCACATGCCTCTGGTGCCGCACGCTCGCCCCCTAGTGGTTAAAAGGCAAACCAACGTAAGGAAATGTTGTTTCGCCCAGGGGAGTCAACCTAGCTCCCCTGGGGAGAATATATATATTTTTTTTTAAGCCATGTACTGTATGTCCTTTATACTTTGGCCAGCAGGGGTAAAAGAGCCAAAAAGGAGGCTTTTGGATAAGCCAGTTTCCTCCTTATAAAAGGGAGGGAGCATATAGCAGCCAGTGTTGGTAATTGTAAACTGATATGGGGAAAGCATAAGGCTGGCCATACAGGGTTCGAATCTCGGCCAGGTTAGCAGGAACCAGCCAAGATTCAAATCATTAATGGGCAGGCAGAATGTACCAAGTTGATTGATCAATCAACTTGGGTACACCCAGCCTGTTGGATCTGCTCACGATTATAGGAAGCAGCTGCTATAGCCGCTATCGATGATCAATGTCTTCCCAAGGTGTGTGCCAGGGTTAAATTACCTCTTCACATATGTAATAGAAAAAATAGAAGGTCATATATAGTGTTTTCAAAAACATCATTAACATATTAAAAAAGGTATAACAGATTGCCAAAGCAAAATATCTCAATATATTCTATAACTTGAATAGAGAGTTACATTATAATTACAATTGAGTCTTATACCGCAAGTGATGGTTTGATTTATTTGCTTAAAGAAATCTTATGCCAATGTCTGAATAATATTAATGTTGATTAATTCTGTAGGCTGATCAAAACTTCAGAGGACTGGAGCTCATGCATTAACCACCAAGGTATCTTTTAAAATTAGAACACAATCCACAACATATCAGTTGCCCAAAGCATCTAAAGTATACAAAAGTACAGAAGAATTCTGTTATATAACTGTACAATGATTTCTGAGCCATCTGGCACATAATATGACGCAACCTTCCCTTAACCCCGCAGTTATAACAATTTTTGATTGACTTTTACATTTTTATCTTCAGCTTTTTCGTTATTTTCTAATAACTGCAATGCATGACTAATTGGGATTTAATAGATCTACGAAACTTGTCCTAGCAGCTTGCTGAATAGTTATTTTAACTGACAGTGTGGGGCTATAATACCATCTGCACTAGACATCTGTGTGTTGCAGCAAGTTCTAAATAAAACAGAATGAAGCTGATGCCATCATTAGCACAGAGCTTAGTGCTTATGGAAGCAGGGTATGTGGTGCTTTAGGACGGGCAACTCAAGAAGAACTCTTGTAGCTCAATGAGCCCGCATTAGCTTTAGAACATATTGGGTTGTGGAAAAAAAATTAAAATGATGACATATTGCTTTGTAAAATATATAAAAGAGTTTTGTTGCAAACTATCCACAAAATGTATGTTGTTGCATAACAGTTTGAATCAGACTAAACTGGTTGGTGAGGTATAGCTAAAGCCAATACGAAAATTTGACCATTTCAAGGTTTCCAAAATATTCCCTTATTCAGTTTTCATTAAAAATCCATAAACAGATTTAATGCCCTCCTGTCACCAACTGACAATTTGCCTACTTCAGCCCCAGAAGATTTTACCCCCCTACCGACCAGATCACTTTTTACAATTTGGCATTGCGTCGATTTAACTGACAATTGTGCTGTCATGCAATGCTGTACCGAAACAAAATTTGCGTTCTTTTTTCCCCCACAAATAGAGCTTTCTTTTGGTGGTATTTTACCCCCTTGGCGGTTTTTATTTTTTGTGCTATAAACAAAAAAAGAGCAACAATTTTGAAAAAAAAAACAATATTTTTTTACTTTTTTCTACAATAGGTATCCCCAAAATTAAAAAAAAAAAAAATTCATCAGCTTTTTATTCTTCTACATATTTTTGGTAAAAAAAAAAAAGCGTTTATAGATTGTTTTGTGCAACAGTTATAGCGTCTACAAACGGGAAGGATTTATGGCATTTTTATGGAATTTTTTTTTTTTACAAGTAATAGTGGTAATCTAAAAATTTTCGTTGTACGGCAACATTCCGGTAGACAGAACTTTTGACACATTTTTCGGACCATTGACATCTATATAGCGATCAGTGCTTTAAAAATGTAAATGTCACTGGTAGGGAAAGGGTTAACACTAGGGGGCGATAAAGGGGTTAAATGTGTATTCCCTAGATGTTTTCTAACTGTTTGGGGATGTGAGTGACTGAGGGAAGGAGACATATCTTTGTTCCTACAAAATGTCGGTAAGAGCAGGGCAAGTACTCTGAAAATAAATGTGGACAGGGAAATAATTTAAAATAACATAATACAGAATTCCTCCTACAGATATGAAGCGCTATTCCCCCCAATGATACGGCCCATGAGGCACTATTCCTCCCACTGACACCAATGATGGGACACTATTTCTCCCACTGATACCAATGATGGGACACTATTCCTCCCACTGATACCAATGATGGGACACTATTCCTCCCACTGACACCAATGATGGGACACTATTACTCCCACTGATACCAATGATGGGACACTATTTCTCCCACTGACACAAATGATGGGACACTATTCCTCCCACTGATACCAATGATGGGACACTATTCCTCCCACTGATATTAATGATGGGACACTATTCCTCCCCCACTGATACCAATGATGGTGTACTATTCCTCCCACTGATACCAATGATGGGACACTATTTCTCCTACTGACACAAATGATGGGACACTATTCCTCCCACTGATACCAATGATGGGACACTATTCCTCCCACTGACACAAATGATGGGACACTATTTCTCCCACTGACACAAATGATGGGACAGTATTACTCCCACTGATACCAATGATGGGGCACTATTCCTCCACTGATACCAATGATGGGACACTATTACTCCCACTGATACCAATGATGGGGCACTATTTCTCCCACTGACACAAATGATGGGACACTATTTCTCCCACTGACACAAATGATGGGACACTATTTCTCCCACTGACACAAATGATGGGACACTATTCCTCCCACTGATACAAATGATGGGACACTATTCCTCCCACTGATACAAATGATGGGACACTATTCCTCCCACTGACACAAATGATGGGACACTATTCCTCCCACAGACACACATGATGGGACAATATTTTTCTCACTGAAACCAATGATGGGACACTATTCCTCCCGCTGATACCAATGATGGGACACTATTCCTCCCACTGACACAGATGATGGGACACTATTTCTCCCACTGGCACAAATGATGGGACACTATTTCTCCCACTGACATAAATGATGGAAAATTATTCCTCCCACTGATACCAATGATGGGACACTATTGATCTTTTATTAAAAAGAATCAAGCAACCAATTTTATACAAAAGTAAAAAACATAACTATAGAACAAAACTTCAAAACATAAATCCAAGGAATACACATCCAGGGTCAGAATATATACAATATATACACTATACACAATATATACACTATACACCACCACCAAAACATTACTACAAAACTATTTACACAAAGCAGCAGAGAGGGCCTAAGAGGCACAACCCGTCACCTATGTACGCAGCCATTTATCAAAAATGTATCAAAAATAATAATAATCTAGGGTGATAAGAGACAGACAGCCACACCCGGGAAAGAGACTCCTGGCAGTCAGGGAGGCCTGAAACCCCTCCACGCCTTCAGCCAAGCCCCCTGACCCCGCTTGTCTCTCTCAAGCCCCCGAATCTTCCCCACCTCATGCACAATGTCATACACCACCACCTCAACAGGAAGGATTTTTTGCCGAATGCTGACCTGACACCGTGCGTTCCAGGTGAAATAACGGACCACTAGGCTAACTAAAAAAAGTGTATCCAAACAAAAACCTCCACCGGTACTGAATGCTCCATACACCCACTCAGCATAACCCAGCCTGGAGAGGAAAGGAACACCGAGCGCCCGCCCCACCTGTCTGTACACTTCTATGTTAAAGGGGCAACGAAGCAGAAAATGGTCCATAGTCTCCTCCTCATCTGCACACTCCTCCCGAGGACAGCTACGATCCATCGAACTGCGAAATTTCAAATTGCCCCTAACATAGAGCTTCCCATGGAAGCACAACCAGGCCAGATCCCGAAATTTAGGAGGTATTCTATCCAAATTAATCAGCCTCAACCCCGCCCTCAAAACTGGGCCTGGGCAATCCCTTAAGGCCAGTGGGTCATGAAAGGTCTTTCCTCGGAACCGATCTGAGATCTTCAGCCGACAATCGCCACTGCCGCAGTAACTTCAGGCACGGAGCTACATAGGCTGGCAGCTGACCACGATGACCCCTGCGATTCTTCACTTGGCCACCTTCTTCCCAAAGTCGTAGAAAAGGCCTAAACCAAGATCTAAATATGCCTGCCCATCCAGGAGGTTCCACTGCAAGCATACTACCAATGTTAAACTTAAGAAATAACAGTGAAAAGAAAAGAACTGGGTTGACCATACCTAAGCCACCCTCCCTCCTGGATAGGTAGGTGACATTCCTCTTGATGGGGTTCAGTCTGTTCCCCCACAGCATCTGGAAGAACACACTGGCAAGATGCAGACAAAGCTGACATACAAGAAGATCGGAATCAGGTAGGTCTTAATCAGATCAACCCTTTCCCTCATAGATAACTTCCATCTCTTCCAGCTGACCACCTTAGCATTGGCAATTTCCAGTCTGCCTTCCCAGTTTTTGAGGCCATAATCGCCGGGTCCAAATTCAATGCCTAGTATCTTAATTCTTTCCTGGGGCACTGGAAAGGTGTCCGGGAGATCAAACCCCTCACCTTCCTTTCCCATCCAGAAAACTTCGCTCTTTTCCTGATTGATCTTGGAGCCTGATGCTTCAGAATACCGTGATGTCAGAGAGACCACCTCCTCCGCCTCATCCGTCCCAGTGACAATCACTGATACATCGTCCGCATAAGCAACAACCCTCAAAGGCGGCTCACCCGGGAGCCCCACTGGTACCCCACACAACATGCCGCTCTCTAGCCTCCTGATGAAGGGGTCGATTGCAAACACATAGAGCAGGGGACTCAGGGGACAACCCTGGCGCACCCCGGAGCCAACCTCAAAGGACTGCCCAACCCAACCATTAACAAGAGGGAAGCTTTCTGCCCCCTTATACAAGACTTTCAGCCAATCAACAAAACCACCCGGCAGACCGTACTTACTAAGGAGCAACCACAGGTACTCATGGTTAACACGATCAAAAGCCTTTGCCTGATCCAAAGTCAGCAAATACTTTCCCCAGCCTGCAGCCCTGCACCGCTCCAAGGCCTCCCGGACAGCTAACACCGCTGTGAAGGTGCTCCTACCCTGGACCGAACAGTGCTGATGGCGAGAAAGCAAAGACTCTGCTACCGACGACAGGCGCCAGAAAAATATCTTCGCCAGTATCTTTCTATCGACATTAAGAAGGCTGATGGGGCGCCAATTCTCAATCATCGAAGGATCTTTACCCTTTGACAGAAGAATCACAGCCGAGTGCCTCATGGAAGGGGGAAGCACCCCCTCAGCGAGACAACTGTTAAAAACCTCTACCAAATGTGGGGCCAGAATAGACTTAAAGGCTTTGTAAAACTCAGCCGTCAAGCCATCCGGTCCGGGTGACTTCTTGATGGCAAGCTGTTCAATTGCCCTCATCACCTCTTCAACTGTGATCTCCTCTGTCAAATTCATCAATGGAACATCTCCACCATTTAGACCTGGAGTAGAGTCCAAAAAGCTTTCCATCTTGTCACGGTCAAGCGCTTTCCTCCCAAGAAGGTCGGCATAAAAGGACCTCACGACCTCCAGAATCCCTGACCTGGACTTTGTCACGGAACCTGTACTGTCCTTAAGGCCAACGACCGCTTTAACAGCTACACCTTGTTTGCAGTTCTGGTAAGGGTCAGGCGAGTGGTACTTCCCATAGTCCCTCTCCAGAACCAAAGAGGCATGCCGGTCATATTGACACTTCCTGAGGAGGAGTTTCACTTCGGAGATTGCCCCAGGATCTCCTCCTCTCGAGACAAGAATATCCAGCTTCCTCCGCAAACGTTGGTAGGTCATGTATCTATTAAACTGTTTTCTATTGGCTAGGCCCCTGAAGAATCCAGCGGTCCTCTTTTTGGTCAGCTCCCACCACTCAGCCTTGCTGCTACAAAAGTCCAGGATGGTCACCTGTGCCTGAAAGAATTCCTCAAAGGATTGTCTAACATGTTCTTCCTTGAGTAGAGTCGAATTCAATCTCCAGATGCCCTTTCCTCTCTGAGGGGCGTCTGAAGCATTCAGGGCCACAGATAGCATACAGTGATCAGAGAACTCTACCGCCTGCACCACTGGGGGTGAGAAAGCAGAGGCCTCCTTCAAAAAAACCTGTCTATCCTACTCTGACTATTACCACGATGAAAGGTGAACCCGGTGTCGTCCGGGAGGTGCTTAATATGCACATCCACAAGACCAGCATCCCTAACCATACTATTTAGAAAAACGCTATCATATCCCAGCCGGTCCTTGAAGTCCTTCCTGTCCTTGGGCCTAGTTACTGTATTAAAGTCACCTCCAAAGACCACTTGCCGGGATGTAAAAAGAAATGGCTTGATCCTTGTAAAAAGGCATTTCCTGTCCCACTTTGTGTGCGGTCCATAAATATTAATTAGGCGCAGGTCCTGCCCTCCCACAAGGACGTCTAAGACCATACATCTCCCAATCTCCACCTCAATGACCCGCCGGACAGTTACCATGCCGGTTTTAAACAACACCGCCACACCGCCGTAAGGCTCGGCCGCAAGAGACCAGTATGATGGACCATACCTCCACTCTCTCTTGGCCATATGAATATCTGCCAAGGAGGTGAGCCTAGTCTCTTGCAAAAATAAAATTTCAGCATCTAATTGGCTGAACAAAAATAAGGCCATAGAACGAGCTCTCACTGACTTAATGCTGGCGACATTAATTGTCGCCACTTTTAACGGAGGGGGAACCGCCATTTGGGTTATTGGGTGGATTGCTTCTTAGCTCCCCTCTGCTGCTCATCACCAGAAGCCTCTCTTTTTCTTGAGGCCGCCTCAAAATCCATATCTGAATCGGAGATTAGCTCTGAAGAAGAGCCAGATGATGAAATGTCCCAACTAGAGGACCTATGACGGTGGGAGACAGGCACCGGAGCTTCCTGTTCCCGTTCCGTCCTCACCACCTGCTTCTTCCGTTTTCCAACCTTCCTTCTCTCTTCCAAATACTTGAGGTCGGCCTCAAAGACGCCTTCATCTCTGTTTTTTTTCTTTAAAGTCTTCCCAGAAGACTTTGTCATAGAGGAGGAAGCGACCTTCTCAGTACCCGCTACCACTCCTGATGGGGGGGGTAAATCAGACTTAGGAGGGGTAGACTCCTGGGGGGTAACTGACAAGGGGGGCACAGACTTAGAGGGTTCTGACACAAGAGGAGTGGGTACAGTAGGCTGGGTGGACACAGAGACAGATACAGAAGGAGAACTTACAGACACAGGGGGGGTGGCCACAGGAACTGGGGAGGGATCCTGAGCAGGACCAGGGGGGTCGGTCACCGCAGTGGAGGATGGTACACTAGGGGCCTCACCCTCCATCCTGTCCAGCCTTGACATCTCATCCACTACCTCCTTCTCCATATTGTGCCAGGCCTCAGGGCATCTGCTGTAGGGGTGGCCAAAACGCAGACACAGGTTGCACCTGATCTTCTGGTTGCAGTCCTTGGCCACATGACCCTGACCCCGACACACTGAGCATATCAAGGCCGAACAGGAGGAGCTAAGGTGGCCCCTCTCTCCACAGCGGTGGCACAGCTTCGGCTGACCAGGGTAGAACACGGTCATCCTATCCCTCCCTATGAAAGCCGAGGAGGGCAGGTGACGGACAACATTCCCATCCCTGGCCAACCTGACTGTTACCGACCATCCCCCAGTCCAGATGTTACGCTCATCAAGGATTTTATTAGGTTTGGTCAAAACCTCCCCATAGTTCCTCAACCAAACCTCCAGATCCCGGGCAGGGACGCTCTCATTGGTGAGAATGATAGTGATCTTTTTCACCGTCGATCGCTGCGAAATCGCAACTGGGGCCAGACTTTCCCATTCGGGTCTTGACCTGCACCGGGCCTCATATCTCTCCCAGAACAGGTCAAGACCCTCTGGCTTGGTGAAGCTGACTATATAATCCCGCGTCCCTGACACATGTATAAAAGCATAGAGATCGTTAACCCAAAAACCCATCTCCAGGATTAAATCCACCACTGCACGCCTTGCAGGGGGGACTGCACCTCCTTCCCACTTCAAGATGACGACATTTCGTCTGGGACCCCCAGCAGAAGCCAGAGACCCCAGACCAGATCCCGGGGTGCTGAAGGTGGTAGCCCGCAGAGGAAAACCCTGCTTGGGGGCAGAGCTGCCAGGGGCAGAGCGCACCACCTGAGCAAAGGAAGGTTTGTCCGGGCCAATGCCCCACACTGAAGTCACATTTTCATCAGGAACAGTCACTGTTGCTGCTGCAGTACCAGCTGTCTCCTGATGCTGCACTGTAGAGCCCTCAGCAGCAGTGGGGCAATCAGCTCTGGTCTCAGCAGCAGTTGGGTTAATGGGTTCAGCTGGGACTTGCAGTTCCTTCACAGGAATGTCATTTTTTAAATGTGTCTCTTGCTGCATTGCAGCCTCAGCAGTCACATCATTGCTGCAAACAGACTTATTATTGGGCACAGTCACAGATGGAACATACACAGTCTTATCCACAACACATGGCTTAGCTGGCTTCACTCTATCAGGTACATCATCAGTTATGTCTTCCTCATTAAAAACCATCTGATCCCCCCGCACAGGAGACTCCATTCCCTGGATCACCCTCAGCATGCCTCCTGAGTCCTGTGAAGGCATGGGGGTGCTTACCTCTCCTTGGGGGGTCAGGGGATCAGAAACGGGGGTCTCCTCCTCCTCCACCTCCATCTTTGTCACCTTCGCAAACCTCCTCTCGTTGGAGAACTTCTCTTTAAAGGGGCCATCCCTACCCTCCATAATGGCCACGATGGTCTCCTGGTGGTCCACACGGACCTTGGCCAATTGGATCTCTGGATCCATGGATCCGCGTTTCAGGCTATGTAAGCCTTCACGTTGCTTTCTCAGGCGCTTCAGCTCCGCACGTAGCTTGTAAAGCTTATCCCTCTCCCTGTTCAGGACTTTTATCCCGGCCACCACTCGCTCCCGAATGGCCGCCGATCCTTCATCCTCACCAGGGGCAGAGAGATCACCAGCTGAGGCTTGTAGAGAGGCAGGCATGCCAGCAGATGAACCAGGAGGTGGCTGAGAACCTCCAGCAGGGGAGGCCCCGCCGCCCTCCATGGCTTCCCCAGAAAGGGGCCAGGAGAGCTGGGATAGTTTTTCAGGCGACTCCCTTCTCACACGGATCTCAGGGAGCAGCTCAGACACACCCTCCTCCTCACACACCTGTGCTCCAATGGTGGGTGGGACACTATTCCTCCCACTGATATTAATGATGGGACACTATTCCTCCCACTGATACCAATGATGGTGTACTATTCCTCCCACTGATACCAATGATGGGACACTATTTCTCCTACTGACACAAATGATGGGACACTATTCCTCCCACTGATACCAATGATGGGACACTATTCCTCCCACTGACACAAATGATGGGACACTATTTCTCCCACTGACACAAATGATGGGACAGTATTACTCCCACTGATACCAATGATGGGGCACTATTCCTCCACTGATACCAATGATGGGACACTATTACTCCCACTGATACCAATGATGGGGCACTATTTCTCCCACTGACACAAATGATGGGACACTATTTCTCCCACTGACACAAATGATGGGACACTATTTCTCCCACTGACACAAATGATGGGACACTATTCCTCCCACTGATACAAATGATGGGACACTATTCCTCCCACTGATACAAATGATGGGACACTATTCCTCCCACTGACACAAATGATGGGACACTATTCCTCCCACAGACACACATGATGGGACAATATTTTTCTCACTGAAACCAATGATGGGACACTATTTCTCCCGCTGATACCAATGATGGGACACTATTCCTCCCACTGACACAGATGATGGGACACTATTTCTCCCACTGGCACAAATGATGGGACACTATTTCTCCCACTGACATAAATGATGGAAAATTATTCCTCCCACTGATACCAATGATGGGACACTATTCCTCCCACTGACACACATGATGGGACACTATTTCTCCCACTGACACACATGATGGGACACTATTCCTCCCACTGATACCAATGATGGGGCACTATTTCTCCCACTGACACAAATGATGGGGCACTATTTCTCAGACTGACACAAATGATGGGACACTATTTCTCCCACTGACACAAATGGTGGGACACTATTCCTCCCACTGATACCAATGACGGTACACTATTCCTCCCACTGATACCAATGATGGGGCACTATTTCTCCCTCTGACACAAATGATGGGACACTATTTCTCCCTCTGACACAAATGATGGGACACTATTCCTCCCACTGATACCAATGATGGGGCACTATTTCTCCCACTGACACAAATGATGGGACACTATTTCTCCCACTGACACAAATGATGGGACACTATTTCTCCCACTGACACAAATGATGGGACACTATTCATCCCACTGATACCAATGATGGGACACTGTTCCTCCCACTGACACCAATGATGGTGTATTTTTCCTCCCTATGACACCAATGATGGGGCACTATTCCTATAACAAATAACTTTTATGGGACACTATTCCACCTACTGACTACTGGCACTATAACTTTCATTTATTTTTTATTCCCACTGACAGTCCGGCTAGCATAATCAAGATTCAGGAATAGGATAGGCAGTATAGGCAGTCTTCAAGGTATCCCAGATCCCTAGCAAATTCAATTAGTTACATCAGCATCAAGGACTTGATAGCTGCTGATCCAGGACTGATTAATTTTGATAAATGTCAGCCTTTCAACAGAGTCTGTGGACAGGAACACTCTTTGATCCATCACATACCGACCAGCAGCACGCTAAATGTAAGACAGGACAGTAGCTCGCTTGTATATTGAGCAATTTCTGGCCAGAGGTCCTTCCTCAAGACCCAGTAACTCAGTGGATGCTCAGTTGGAAAGGTCTCCAAGTCTCTGCTCCTTCTGCGAAGACAGGTTAAGCTTTGTATTTTTACCCTTGTAACGTGGATCAAGAAGGTTGCCAGCTAATAATGATTTCTTTCTTTGATACAAAGATACCTCTGGTCCTTTTGCAGGCATTGCAGAATCAGGGAGCCCATGCAGCGTAAGTTTTAAAAGGCATGAGATTCTGAGCCCTCTTGGTCACTAAGATGACATTGTTAGGAACTACCTCCTCCCAGCCATGTACAGCTCCTTGGTTTTCTGGAGACTGAAAACCATCCTTTGGAAACTGCTGTATGTTATCCTCCACATCCATGCTGACACAATACTCCTCCTCCTCCTCCAGGAAGTCTAGAGTTACAGTGTCACTGATGCATGTATTGTCCCTACTCACCATCCCTGTGGCCTCCTAAAATGTTGACAGGACAGTGCATTCATCCTTAATCAGTAGCTGCTGGCATGGCAAAAAGAAGCCAAGCTCCCCTGAGCCTGTCCTTGTGCTATACTCATACCGATAATTATTGATGGCCCTCTGCTGTATGTGCAGCCACTGCAGCATTGCCAATGTTGAGTTCCATCTGGTGGGCATGTCACAAATGAGGCAGTTGGTGGGCAGGTTGAATTTCCATTGAATGTCACCCAGCCGAACACTGGCATTATATGACTGTCGGAAATGGACCCAGACTTTTATGGACTGCCTCAGAAGATCTTGTAAGCCTGGGTATCTGTTCAAGAAATTCTGCACCACCACATTCAGGATGTGTGCCAAGCATGGAACATGTGTCAAGTGTCCCTGTCAGAGGGCGGAGAGAAGGTTGGTGCCATTGTTGCATACAACCATTCCTGGCTCAAGCTGCCTTGGCATCAACCCCCTCTGAGCCTGCCCCTACAGACCTGACAGAATCTCTACCCCAGTGTGGCTCCTGTCCCCTAGACAGATCAACTGAAGCACTGCATGGCATCGTTTAGCTGGACTGCTTATGTAGCCCCTTGAATGCTTAGGAAGGGCTGCTGCTTAAGAGGACAATTCAGTAGAAGAGGCCATAGAGGAGGAAGTAGTGGGTGGAGCAGACAGATGTGACAGAATCACCACTAGCTTTTTGGAGGCATGCTGGTGGAACAAGCTCCAGCACTGAACTCTGTCCTGCATCCCTTCCTGCTGCCAGAAGAGTTACCCAGTGCGCCTTGAAGGAAATGTAATGTCCCTGACTATGCCCGCTGGACCATGAGTCAGCAGTAATGTGAACCTTGCTGCTGACCGCCCTATCCAACAAGGCCAAAACATTTCCTTCCACATAATGGTAGAGAGCTGGAATGACCTTAAGTCAAAATACATGTATTTTTTAAACCTGCCACTGTGATATAGCACATTCCACAAATTCACGAAAGGGGGAAGAGTCTACCAGATGTAAAGGCAGCACTTGTTGGCCCACGCCAATGAACTTTTGGAAGTCAGCGAAGAGTCAGCAGCACCCTGCACCTGTGGAGCTCTGTGGTGTGATGCAATAGGGTGTCTGCCCTTAAGCTGGCCCCTGGCCCCCTCATCACTGGAGCAAACTTGGCAGTATGCTGCAGCTGGAGGAGTATGACTGCTAGTTTCTTGTCCTTCTGTGGCACCCCCTCTCTCTAGGCTCTCGTTACTTTCTTCCTTAACCTGGGAACCAACATCGAAGCATTCAAATTGCTGCGCTTCCTCCAGCAGCATGTAATCGACACTGTGATCGACACTGTGATCGAATAATTCTTGTGACTCCTTAGTGCATGATGGTGGGGATATGGAAGAAGTAGCTGTGGACAAGGAGCCGGTGAAATAGGCCGCTTTGGCAGCTGCAGTGGAAGGCAAACTAGTATGAGCCTGGGTGACAGAGGATGAGGATGGCTTAGCTATCCACTCCACCAACTCTTCTGCATGTCGTGGCTCAATAACATGGCCAGCAGCAGAAAAAAAAGACAAGCGTGCCCCACCTGCAGAGGATGCACCATGTCTGCAACCACCACTTTTCACTGTAGACACAGAAGCTGTTTTCCCTCTTTTAGTGGCCTATGAGCATTTGCCTCTCCTTGTTGGCCTTCCAGACATGTTCAGGATTTTTTGGGGGGTTTATATTTTTGCTTGGGGCACTATAAACCATTTTATTATTGTTTTTTTTTATTTTTGGGGGGATTTTTATAACTCTTTATTACAGATTGTGGGAAGGGAATATGGTACTTGGGTGCAAAACGTTTGGGGTTGGTGCACTATAAACAGTTACTTATTTATTTTTTATAAAAAAAAATAACGATGCAGCAACTGTGGAGATTTTTTTTTTTTACTGCTGCTGCTGCAAAAAACACGAAAAAATAAATAAAATAAGAAAGGCCCAAAAAAAGAAAGAAAAAGGGAATCTCTGCTAACGCAGGAATATAAACGCCTGTGGCACATAAGGGGGGACAAATATGCCCTAAATATTTTTTGTGCTGCTGTGCCACGAAAAAAAAGTAAAATCAAAGGTATACCACTGCTGTGCTGACGCAGGAGGAATAACACCTGTGAAATAGAAGGTGGAGTACTAATAATGCTGCAACAGAACCTGATACTGCATAAAAAATAAAAAATAATCAGTGGTGACACACCGACACTTCAGTAGCACCACAACACTGTGTTATTCACACTACACTGCACTGTATTATATACACTGCACTTTACTGTGTTATTCACACCGCAGTACACTGTATTATACACGCTGAACTGCACTGTAATATATATGCTGCACTGTACTGTAGTATATATACTGCACTGTAGTATATACACAGCATATATACTTTATACTGTAGTATATACTGTGCAGGTCAGGTGCATGCTTTGGACAATCAACAGACAATTCAAGTCAAAATCAAGTCAATTCACTACGATCTCACATCTTGCCGCGATGCACACAATATGTTAGTTTATTCTTCAAACAAATAAACAGTTGATGTACACACGATCGGTTAAACCGATGAGAATGATCTGATGGACCATTTTCATCGGTCCAAGCAGATCGTGTGTGGGCGCCATCAGTTATTTAACCATCGTTTAAAAAAAGCCAACTTGTTTTAAATTTAACCGATGGATACCTAACCGAAAGCAAAAAAATGATCGTTTGTAGGCACGACCATCAGATAAAAATCCACGCATTCTCAGAATCAAGTCGACGCATGCTTGGAAGCATTGAACTTAATTTTTTTCAGCACATCGTTGTGTTTTACGTCACCGCGTTTTGACACAATAGTTTTTTTAACCGATGGTGTGTAGGTGCGACGGACCATCAGTCAGCTTCACCGGTTAACCGATGAAAACGGTCTATCAGACCGTTCTCATCGGATGGACCGATCGTGTGTACGTGACATGAGTCAGTAATTAGCAGCTGAAATAACCAGATAAATGTAGCTATGCAAGGGAACTGGGACCAAACCATGTATATATATCCTTAAAGTGAGATTTTTTACAGTGAATGAAAGATAATCACACACCAGCAAACAATAAAAAGGAGAACGCATGAAAAGCAAAACGAAATAACAAAAATTCTAACCAGCAATCCTAACCACAACAAACTATTTATATATATGTAACAGAATAGCCTGTGACACCCAAAGACTTTTGAAGGATGGGGGGTACGCCTGTGCCAGCGTCACTGATGACTCTTGGATCTAGTGTCACCCTATGTCCGATAGGAGCATAGGGTGACTGAGAAATGATATCAAGTTACATGAGATGGGATACTGATACTGATAAATCATGTATTGCAGGATATCTTGAGATATTACAAGTTGTTGGCTTATTCTGACCCTACCTGTCAATAGTGACTCAATCCTCTGTGTAACATAGGCTGTTTAGGTGTTAATTAAGGCTGGCTCCTGGAAGACATTGCATTGTGTGATGCTAATGACACTGTATGGTGTGAAAAGCCCATTGATGATCAGGTGTGAATAGCTTATTGTCGGAACGTCTGACATAGGAATGTGTATTCTGCAGGTGAATCACGGGACGTCTGGGGGATAATTACCTCCTCTGAATGTCATTACCTAAAAGAATGTGATTGAAGCCACATTGTGTGATGTGTGGGTGGAGTGTGTCTTTGTTCCTTTGATAACTGTAACATGGCTGTACTGTAAATAAGAGAGCTAACCATTAAAGAGTTCATTCATACATTTTGATACTAGAGAACAGAGCTGAGTCTCGTTATTCTGGGAAATGGAATGGACTGTCATATAAGCTGTCTTGGGTTGATGGAAGATTGTAAACGGTGGTGACCGTTACAATATATATATATATATATATATATATATATATATATATATATATATATATATGTATATATATATGTATATATACAAATGTACAAATGAGAAACACATAAGGCAGGGGAGAGAAGGGAGAAAATGGGAAAAACAAAACTGGGAACGGAACAAGGAAGCAGGATACAGGATGCAAGGCAAGAGCAGGATCAAGAGTAAATGGTTACAGAGTCAGGCATCAGCACAACAAATATGGTACAAGCAGGAGAAGCCAAAACACTAAGTCAATGTGCAGTAGCTGATACCATCCCAGAAGGTGTGGACCGGTGGAGCTCAGTGCTGAAACGTGTTGGCTGCTGGGAGACACCTGCTGGTGGACACTAAAACTGCAGCTTTCCACCCAGAGCACTACAGTGTCATCAACAGACGAATTCGGTCCTAACAAAGTGAAGCAAGCTATATCAATCAGCAGTTGAGAAACAGCAATGCCTTTTGCTTCTAGTTTTGTGCAGCAAGAATGAAAGAACAGACCATATTGCACCATATGAAACCAAGTAACAGAATAGCCTTGTTACTGATCTGTGGAACCACAAGCACTTGACCAGCTTCAAAGCTGATCAGTGACAAATTAGAGTGAGGCCGCGTACACACGACCAAATGAATCTGTTTAAATTGGTCGGACCAACCGATTTGAACAGATTTGTCTGCTGGCTGTTTTGGTTTGATCGCTGTACACACGATCAAACCAAAATCCCCGGAGGCAGACAGCGCGGTGACGTGGCGATGCCGTTGACGCCGTCACGTCACCGCACCAGGAAGTAAAACACTTCCTCGCATGCGTCAAATCCATTCGATGCATGTGCGGGCAGATATGTCTGCTGGTTAGCGTACTAACCAGCAAACATATCGGTCCGACGGGGTTCCCAGCAGACAGATTTTAAAGCAGGCTTTAAAATCTGTCTGCTGGCCAAATCCGACGGCTCTCCCGTACACACGATCGAATCTGTCTGCTGAGACGGTCTGTCAGACCGTTTTCAGCAGATAGATTTGATCGTGTGTCCGCAGCCTGACAGATGCCTTTGTATTTCAATATGCATCTAAAAAGAATACTTATTTTTTAAGTAGCTTTACAAAATGATAATGCAAATATAAAAATGTCAAACAGAAGCTTTCAAAACCATCAAAAACTAAATGTGACTGTCCCTATTGACTTTATAGCATTTGGCCATATCATTATAATACATTTTGAATTTGAATGATAAATTCAGAAATATTTTACAGATAAAGCAATACAATCAATCCAACAAAACCAAATTCATGTCATTGGATTCTTGTTCTTGTATTTCTTCATGCAATTCCCTGAGATCTAAAAACAACATTGCTATAGATAGAAAAGAAAAATGGTGGGGTTTGTGAGTTTTGCGTTGACCGTTTGTTGCAGAGTAACCAATAATACATTGTGATGGATTCCCATCTGCTCTGCTCTGCTAAATTCAATGTTCTCCGTTGTTTGATATATTTCCTAAGTGCTTCATAACATTCCTTTTCCCTGTCTCATCCCTATGAATGCTTGTCAGCAAGCTAAAAGCAATACCTGTTTCCAGTTTTTTAAACCTTTACATTAACGTGAAAACATTTGTCATTCTTTCAAGCTCTACAAAGGCAAAACCCTGTAAAAGTAACATTTTTGGTCAAAATGTTTCCCACATCCCTTGAGGACCTTGTTACTTTTCATGACATTTATAGATTATAATGTCTGCTGCCTTTTTGCTATGTGAATGCATTTGCACTGTATTTGGTATGTAATATCCATTTTCCCCAATAAAGAGGGGGGGGGGGGGGCGGGGTACTTAACTAAACTGAAATTGTTCATAAAAGCTGAATCCAGGACATAATCCATAGTTCATAAAAAGCAGTAAAGCATTGGGAAGAAAAACTCATAAGCAATTTTAAGTGTATGTAATAAAGACAAACTTTGTACTCAAGCTTAACTACACCGGACCTCTTCCTCACAGTTTAAATTGGTCTTATAGTTTATAGTAAAAATCTTGCAGAGAAGAGCTGAAGTATTTCTCTTTCTTGAAGAAAATGCATTTTGCAGGCCCAAGGGCTAGTCACCTGTCTAAAAAGTAATATTTTCTAAAAAAAACATCAAGATTTAGGGAGTCCTATAAGGATAGAATTATGAAAGCTGTCATAGAAGCTCCATCCCTATTTAATTATTCATGAGTTGCTGACCTGGAACAAAGTGCACATTGTGGCACACATTCAATAGTAAAGCAAGGATAAGGATGACAAGTCTGGAGCCTGTACCTTCAAAAATAAGTCAGCAATATTTATTTTCAGAAAGGTTTCCCTTGAATCTCTGTTCAGCTAATTCTTTGATTATGCTTCTGCACTAAACCCGTCAAATATTCCAATACCCTGTTATTGTTAGAAAAAACAGAAGAATCAGTGAGCCATGCCCTTATTTAATGTGTTAAAACCATAATGGAGTTTCAGAGATGAATGTTTGTTTCAGCATGTGATATTATCACTTAATTTATCATATGTCTGAGCCCTGGTTCACACTGGGCTGCGGGAGTGAAATTGCGCGAGTTCAGCTGAACTCGTACGATTTCACTCCCTCTGGCAGTCCCGATTTTGGCGCGATTTAGGAGACATCTGTGCAGGTTTCTGAAATCGCAAAAAGTAGTACAGGAACTACTTTTTGAAATCGGTGCAAGATGCAGCGTCGCACCGATTAGGACGTTGTCATTGCCGGCAATTGCCGCCGATTTGAGATGCGATTTCACATGTGAAATCGCATCTCAAATCGAACTAAATCGTACCCAGTGCTAAAGCCTAGATACTTGTCCACATCCAGTAGACACTTGCTAATATAAAACATAAATTAATCTAAAATCTAAGGCCATGTACACACAAGGAGACATGTCCGATGAAAACGGTCCACGGACCATTTTCATCGGACATGTCTCCAGGGATATTTTGGTCTGATGTGTGTACACACCATCAGACCAAAATCCAGAGGACAGAGAACGCGGTGACGTAGAAGACACCGACGTGCTCAAACAAGGAAGTTCAATGCTTCCACGCATGCGTCGAATCAATTCGACGCATGCACGGGATTTCTGGCCAATGGTTGGGCGTACTAACCATCGGACATGTCCAACGGACACCGCTAGGCCGTACACACGATCGAACATGTCCGCAGACACTGGTCTGTGGACCAGTTTCAGCGGACATGTCTCCTCGTGTGTACGAGACCTAAGGCTCTTCATCAACAGAGACCAATTGCAAAAACCTTCACACATGTGGTTAGCAGTGAATAGGACCTTAAGAAGCATAGTCCCCAAAGAAAGCAAGTATTGCAAGTTGTTTCAAATATTAGCTGCCTCAAGATAACAAGTTTACATTTAAATAAAGGTTTAATTGAACACCTCAAAAACCACTCCTTCATTATTGGTGCTGTTTATTAGTTAACCGCTTGCCGACCAGCCGCCGCAGTTATACGGCGGCAGGTCGGCACTCCTGCGTGAGAGCCCGTAGCTCTACATCGCCACTTTCGACGGCCACTAGGGGGCACGTTACAGAGCGGGGAACGGGAGCTGTGTGTGTAAACACACAGCTTTCGTTCCTGTCAGCGGGGGAAACGCTGATTTTCTGTTCATACAATGTATGAACGGAAGATCAGTGATTCCCCCTAGTGAGTCCACCCCCCCATACAGTTAGAACACAAATAGGAACACACTTAACCCCTTCCCCGCCCCCTAGTGTTAACCCCTTCACTGCCAATGGCATTTTTATAGTAATCCAATGCATTTTTATAGCATTGATCGCTAAAAAAAATGCCAATGGTCCCAAAAATGTGTCAAAAGTGTCCGAAGTGTCTGCCATAAGGTCGCAGTACTGGAAAAAAAATGCTGATGGCCGCCATTACTAGTAAAAAAAATAATAATAATAAAAATGCCATAAAACTACCCCCTATTTTGTAAACGCTATAACTTTTGCGCAAACCAATCAATAAATTAACGAAAAATATGTAGAAGAATACGTATCGGCCTAAACTGAGGAAAAAAACGTTTTTTTATATATTTTTGGGGGATATTTATTACAGAAAAAAGTAAAAAATATTGCATTTTTTTCAAAATAGTCGCTCTATTTTTGTTTATAGCGCAAAAAATAAAAACCACAGAGATGATCAAATACCACCAAAAGAAAGCTCTATTTGTGGGGAAAAAAAGGACGCCAATTTTGTTTGGGAGCCACGCTGCACGACCGCGCAAATGTTAGTTAAAGCGACGCAGTGCCGAATCGCAAAAAGTGCTCTGGTCGTTGGGCAGCAATATGGTCCGGGGCTAAAGTGGTTAAAGCACTTCTTCGCAATTTCTGGCTTTCAGCTCTGTTCAGTACACCCAGTAACTTAGACATAGGTCCTTTGTAGACTTGCATTGGGTCTATTGCTGAATAAAAATGATTACAGCAAGACATATACTGTATATATCAATATATTGTCCTGCTCTTAACTTAATCGGCAATACAATATTGATCAATCGTAATCAATGACCTCCATCACATTATTGTTCTCCAAATGAAGTTACTGCAGTTAGTAGTTTAGGCTGGCCATACGCAGAGCAATTTTTTTTCCTGCAACTATGGGTTGCAGGAAAGAAATTAGCTTGATTCTCCCATCAACACAGATAGTCTTGATGCAGGAATCCCTCCTGCCGGGCCATTGTCTTCTCTTGGCGGAGGACGGGAGAAGCCCTCCCCGCTGGGAGAAGATAGTGATTAAAGTTAGCAGATATAGCAACAATCACATAAGAATCCAGCAGGCTGGTTGTACACAAGTTCATCAATCAACTTGATACATTCAGCCTGCTTATTAACGGTTGGAATCTGGTCAACCGGCCAAGATTAAGACTCTGTTTGGCTGGCCTAACAATTAGGGACTAGCCAAACTGCTATGCATTGTTCGATGAACTTCCAAGAAGTTCAGATACTAACCCAAACCCAAATCTATCAAATGTAAGATGCCTGTTTTTCTGGGCTAATATGTAAGGGGGACAGAATTATTATTTTTTGAATTTCATTTGGCCAGGATCAGTGATTTATTTTTTTCTTTTATACTTAAAGTGAAACATTAAAATTAATTTAAACAACATGCCTAGGGGGTGCCCTTTTGCTACCCGTGAAGAGTCATATCTATGTGATGTGTATAAAGTGCCGCAGCAGCACTGACGTTTACAAAAAAAAAAAATGCCACTAAATGACATTTCATTGTTGGCTTCTTTTCAAGGGTCATTTGGGGGGCATTTGAAGGGCTTCTGTGTGCCTTTTTTCAAGAAGCTGGCAATGAAATGTCATTTTATGGCAATTAACAGTGTATCATTTTATTTATTTGTTTCCTACAAATAGCTGTAGCACATGCAAATTCAAGAATAAAAATAAATAAATAAGGGGGTACACAAAAAACAAACAAAACAAAAAAAACACCTTTTGAGTCTGGTATGGATTTCAAGGGGGATCTCCACACTTGACCCAGAATAAGCTTTCAGAGACTGACAATCAGAGACTGACAATCCTTTAACTAAAAGGAGGTATCTGCCTCCCAGATATCCTGAAATACCATAGAGCATCAAGAGTGTTTGACTGGAACATCAAATAAGGGTTGTAAAGGTACAATTTATTTTCCTAAATAGCTACCTTTACCTTAGTGCAGTCCTGCTTCACTTACCTCATCCTTCGATTTTGCTTTTAAATGTCCTTATTTATTCTGAGAAATCCTCACTTCCTGTTCTTCTGTCTGTAACTCTACACAGTAATGTGAGGCTTTCTCCCTGGTGTGGAGTGTCGTGCTCACCCCCTCCCTTGGACTACAGGAGATAGAAGACGCCCACTAACACACAGCTAATTTCTCTATCTGCAATGTAGAGAGCGTCCTGACTCTCCTGTAGTCCAAGGGAGGGGGCAAGCACGACATTCTACACCAGGGAGAAAGCCTTGCATTACTGTGTGGAGTTACAGACAGAAGAAAAGGAAGTGAGGATTTATCAGAAGAAATAAGGACATTTAAAAGCAAAATGGAAGGATGAGGTAAGTGAAGGAGGACTGCACTAAGGTAAAGGAAGCTATTTAGGAAAAAAATTGTACCTTTACATCCCCTTTAAGGCATGGGTCCATTTGGAACATGTCCAAAATCCCACTACATCAACTTCCCTGGCTAGCTCCCAAACACATCCCATTGACTTGCAGAAATCACCCATTAATTAATCAACCTTCCAGAAAGCATGCCGCAAATATAGTAAGTACATAAAATTAAATAGGCATTAATGTGTAAACAAACCATGTGCCATATAATAAGAAGCAACAATAGTAAAGTGCAATAATAAAAAGTGACATATCTGATAAAATGTCCATATAAGTGTCCATATAAAATCCTTGTGGAAATAAAGTGACTTGGTACAAATGCTTGACCTTGTGAGAACCGTCACCCCAGTGAGACGAAAGGCTTTCCAGAACTCCAGCGACACCCTATACTCAGGGAGGTCACGAAGCGCTAATTGGATCAGAGATCCCAAACCATGGATATCCAGATCTCCTGGGTGTCTCAAGTCTCCTGGGCATCTTCCACGAGGAGCCTCCATATCCCGGGCGGTATTCAAAGCAAGTGTCTCGAATATCCAAAGGAAGTGCAAATCATGCAAAAAATAAAACTCCAAATAGTACGATATAGTCTCTTTAAGTAGATTTATTGAAATAAAACAGGTGCAATATTACATGTGAATGCTACATGCTCCACCGAGTCTCCAATTCGCATAAAACAAGGTAAAAGCAAGGAACTTCTTTACAAGTAGAAAATAAGTTTAATTTCATTAAATCTACTTAAAGAGACAATATCGCACTATTTGGCATTTTATTTTTTGTATGATTTGCACTTCCTTTGGATATTCGAGACACTTACTTTGAATACCGCCCGGGATACAGGGGCTCCTGGTGGGAGACACCGAGGAGACTTGAGACACCCAGGAGATCTGGATATCCATGGTTTGGGATCTCTGTTCCAATTAGTGCTTCATGACCTCCCTGAGTATAGGGTGTCGCTGGAGTTCTGGTAAGCCTTTCATCTCACTGGGGTGACGGTTCTCACAAGGTCAAGCATTTGTACCAAGTCACTTTATTCACTTTAATCACTTATATAGACTTTTTATCACATGTGTCACTTTTTATTATTGCACTTTAATGTTGCATCTTATTATATGGTACATTGTTTACACGTTAATTGATATATGCATATTTAATTTTATGTAGATGCATTTCTCTGCACATTTGCACTTTATCGATCTTTTTACCTGTATGGTGGACTGTTAACCATTAATCTGCCATTTGTTACCTTGATATGATTTTACATTAATAAATGTATTTATTTTAAAAAAAGCCAGAAAAAAAGGACGGGTCAGCTACAATATATTAAAAGTTGTTCTTGTATTTACTGTGGATGTAATGGTGCCTTACTATGCTGGAAAACAGCTGCAAATGGCAGCATAAACTACTGATTATAGCATCTTTAGCACTACATTTTATTTTGTATTTACAGCACTGCCAACAATTATACATAGGATACAGAAAATAATTGCATTGTTTCATTTTTAAATATGTTTTTAATTGTCCAGTCACTTCATCATTAAGCACACAAGCATAAAATATGAATTGTTCTTATATTTACCAGTTAAGATTATAACCACTTTTTGGTAAAGGCTGATATGTACATTCTGTTCTTATATGGGCTGGTAAAACAGAAGAAACATTTTGGGATAATTAAGCTTTTAAGTATGAAGAAGCTGTGAAATCGAAGGCAATGCCTCGTTAGCTTCTTATTTTATACTTGCTTGTACTGTATCTAACAAGTGCATACCTGGTAATTTGCATGACGCTGAATTTAAGTAACTTTTTGTTGTACTGAATGAAAAAGCAGCTGCTATATGTGAAATATTCTTCGTGGAAGGAATTACTAACTTAAAAAATTCTAAAAGCTATTCTAAACACAAGAACAAAAATGTAAAGCATCTAAATCTGAGCTCAAATACTAAAGTTATAAGCATACATAGATTTCTTTGTGCTTTGTAAATGTAGTTGTTTAAGTTTTTTTTTATATATATATAGCTTGGTAAATGTGTAATTAATACGTTTTGAGCCTTACAAATTCTGCTCTCTCTGAGGGCTTCTGTAATAAGGTGACAACTAGCTACTAAATTTTAAAGATGGTGGTCATTGGTGCCTGCTGATTGACTGGGAGCTGCTTTCACCATTAACCACTTGACCACTGGGCACTTAAAAACCCTTAATAAGCAGACCAATTTTCAGCTTTTGGTGCTCTAACATTTTGAATGACAATAACTCAGTCATACAACACTGTAACCAAATGAATTTTTTTGTCCTTTTTTCCCCACAAATAGAGCTTTCTTTTGGTGGTATTTGATCACCTCTGCAGTTTCTATTTGTTTCGCTATAAATGAAAAAACAACGAAAAGTTTGTAAAAAAATGAATTCTTCTACATTTCTATTATAAAATTTTGCAAAAAATTAATTTTTCTTCATAAATTTGGCCTAAAATGTATACTGCTACATATCTTTGGTAACAAAACTAAAAAAATTGATATTATTTAGTCTGGGTGAAAGTTATAAGGTCTACAAGCTATGGTACCAATTACTGAAAATGTATCAATTTGATCACATCTGATGTACTGACAGCATCTCTCATTTCTTGAGACCCTACCATGCCAGAAAAGTACAAATACCCTCCAAATGAACCCTTTTTGGAAAGAAGACAATCCAAGGTATTTAGAAAGAGGCATTGTGAGTTTTTTGAAGTTGTAATTTTTTCCCACAATTCTTTGCAATATCAAGATTTTTTTAATTTTTATTTTTTTTCCACAAACTTTTCACATTAGCAGGTTATTTCTCACACACAGCATATGCATGCCAAAAATTACACCCCAAAACACATTCTGCTATTCCTCCCGAGTATGGCGATACCACATGTGTGAGACTTTTACACAGCATGGCCACATACAGAGGCCCAACATGCAGGGAGCACCATCAGACCAATTCTGACATTCCTCTCCTACATGGAAAAATCATAATTTATTTGCTAGAAAATTACATAGAACCCCAAAACATTGTATATGCTTTTTTAGCAAAGAGCCTAGAGAATACAATGGTGGTTGTTGCAACTTTTTATCGTGCATGGTATTTGCACAGCAATTTTTCGAACGCATTTTTTTTAAATAAAACAGTTTTGTGCTTTTAAAAAAAAACAGTAAAGTTAGCCCAATGTTTTTGCATAATATGAAAGATGAAGTTACGCCGGGTAAATAGATACCCAACATGTCACCCTTCAATATTGCACACGCTTGTGGAATGGCGCCAAACTTCGCTACTTAAAAATCCCCATAGGTGACGCTTTAAATATTTTTACTGGTTACATGTTCTTAGTTGGAGAAAAGGTCTGGGGCCAAAATGATTGCTCTCGCTCCAACGTTTGCAGCGATACCTCACATGTGTGATTTGAACACCGTTTTCATATGTGGGCGGGACTTATGTGCACGTTCGCTTCTGTATACGAGCACGCGGGAACAGGGACGCTTTAAAAAAAATGTATTGTTCATTTTAATTTTTTTTTTTTAGTTTGACACGTTTTTCCCCAAAAATAAATGTTTTGATTACTTTTATTCCTATAACAAGGAATGTAAACATCCCTTGTAATAGGAATATGGCATGACAGGTCCTCTTTACAGTGAGATATGGGGTCAATAGGACCCCACATCTTGCCTCTAGGCTGGGAAGCCTGAAAAAAAAATGATTGCAGAGTATTACACAGGGAGTATTGCGCAGGGAGTATTGCAGAGTATTGAGTGGGGGTATTGCAGAGTATTGTTCAGAGTATTGCGCAGGGGGTACTGCAGAGTATTGTTCAGAGTATTGCACAGGGGGTACTGCAGAGTATTGTTCAGAGTATTGTGCGGGGGTACTGCAGAGTATTGTGCGGGGGTACTGAAGAGTATTGTTCAGATTATCGCGCAGGGGGTACTGCAGAGTATTATTAAAAGTATTGTGCAGGGGGTACTGCAGAGTATTGTTCAGAGTATTGCGCAGGGGGTACTGCAGAGTATTGTTCAGAGTATTGCGCGGGGGTACTGCAGAGTATTGTGCGGGGGTACTGCAGAGTATTGTTCAGAGTATTGTGCGGGGGTACTGCAGAGTATTTTGTGGGGGTACTGCAGAGTATTGTGCGGGGGTACTGCAGAGTATTGCTCAGGGTATGCAGAGTATTGCTCAGGGGGGTATGCAGACTATTGCTCAGGGGGTATGCAGACTATTGCTCAGGGGGGTATGCAGACTATTGCTAAGGGGGTATTGCAGAGTATTGCGCAGGGAAGGAAGAGTATTGTGCAGGGGGTATGCAGAGTAATGCAGAGGGAAGGAAGGGGTTAATGCAGGGATGGCTGAGCAGGGATGGATGGATCTGTGACTGCAATAGTCACAAATCCATCCCACAGCACTGCTGCCATCCGCGCTCCCCCTCTCACACTGTACCAATCGGAGGTTTGTTTACATGTGATCGCTCCGTCATTGGACGGAGCGATCACGTGGTAAACCGCCGCTATTAGTGGCGATTTACCGTGATCTGTGACCTGCCGGGTTATATAATGTGATCCCAGAATTAAGCAACCACTTTGCCGCCGTTATTTGACGGCGGCTGGTTGCTAAGTGGTTAAACAGCTGTGGCTGAGCCTTCCTCTGATTGTCAATAACTGTCACTTCTACTGTAAGCTTAGCCTGGTAGGCTACATTCACACTTCAGCGTTTTGAATCATGAGTAGATTTGCCGCGATTCTGTCTGAGATTTGAAAACGCAGATGTGTGAATGACAAATTGCGGGACTTGCATTTGAGATGGCATGCATTTGAATGACACCTAAAATCACGGTGCGGGTCTGCCGCGATTGTGGCGCGATAAATCGCGCTGTAATTGAGGCAACTCACATCACAGGAAGCAAAGTAGCTCTTGAACTTTTTTTGGGCAAAATGCTTCCCGCGATGCGAGTTGCCTCAATCGCAGCGCGATTTATCATGCCACAATCGTGGCAGACCCGCACCGTGATTTTAGTTGTCATTCAAATGCATGTCCCGCAATTTGTCATTCACGCATCTGCGTTTTCAAATTGCTGACAGAATCGCGGCACATCTGGTGGGAGAGGCCAAAGAGACCTGCGACGCCCAGGAGATCTGGATATCCATGGTTGGGGATCTCTGATCCAATAGATAGATGTCAATTAGCGCTTTGTGATCTCCCTGAGTAAGAGGGTCGCTTTAGTCCTGATAAGCCTTTCATCATTTCAACTGCATGATGTGCAGGGTTTTTTTTATTGCAACAGCTTTGCTATATAAAAATAAGATATTAACATGTTATCACTTGCAATACAAATAAAATTAAAGGTCTAGTGCATGGTTTCATACAGTTAGGCCCCGTACACACGACCAAATACATCTGTTCAAATTGGTCTGGCAGACCGATTTGAACAGATTTGTCTGCTGGGATGTATTGGTTTGATCGCTGTACACACGATCAAACCAAATCCCCGCCGGCAGACAACGCGGTGACGTGGCGGTGATGTTTACGCCACCACGTCACCGCACCAGGAAGTAAAAAACTTCCGCGCATGCGTCGAATCCATTCGACGCATGTGCGAGCAGATATGTCTGCTGGTTAGCATACTAACCAGCAGACATGTCGGACGAACAGATTCCCAGCAGACAGATTTTAAAGCATGCTTTAAAATCTGTCGGCTGGCCAAATCTGTCTGTCCGCCCGTACACACAATCGAATTTGTCTGCTGAAACGGTCTGGTAGACCGTTTCCAGCAGACAGATTTGATCGTGTGTACGCGGCCTAAGATGTATAGATGAATAGATGGATGGATGGATAGATAGATAGATGTCATAAACATTATATTACATACAACTATTGTTGTCTTTAGAATAATATGACAGTATCATATTGTGTTTGGAGCAGTGGGCACCAGGGAGCAGTGAGTGAATTATTTTACAAGGAGTGTAACACAGAATAAAAGGACATTTACTCACGGCTCATACTGATTCAACAGCTTAAATATATTCCTTCTCTTTGTTGCTAATCAGGGTATGGTTCAGCCACAGTAATTTACCAGCTTACTGATAATGAAGAGAAGAATTTCATGAAGATGATCTAAAAAAAAAAAAATCACTAAAACATGTTAACTATGTACAGAATGTCATATATAGATACGGTTCCCAACAAAATGAAGCATGCCTGTGTCCAAATATATACGAGTTTTCATGCCAGCAGTAAATGGTTTTAATGGTCAGCTAGTTGCAAACTGAATTGGTTCTATTTAACTAAGGCTGGTGTAAATCTAGGATTTAGTTCAAGTTTTGAGCTAAGTCATAGAGGCATTTTGGAAGCTTTGCATGTGAGCAGTGAGCTGAATCCTCTTTTTACAGTGGTAGAAAAGGACACATCTTACTATTATACTTTTTTTGGTAAAACAACATCAGTAATACACATAAGAGTGATAAAAGAATAGCAACAGATCATGCCTGTGTCAAAACAAAGTGCATCTGGTTAAAAATGTAATCCCTGCATATGATGGCCTAGATTCACGTAGGGTGACATTACTCTGAGCGGGCATAGCGTAACGTATTTATAGTATTCTCAAAGCACTTGCATCCTAAGTTATGGCGACGTAGCGTAAATGTCCCGGTGTAAGCGCGCCTAATTCAAATGTGGAATAGGTGGGAGTGTTTTATGTAAATTAATTGTGACCCCACGTAATTGACGTTTTTAACGAACAGCGCATTCGCCGTCCGTGGACGTGTCCCAGTGCGCATGCGTCGGATAGAATGTCTAAGAGACGTCAAACACTGCCTACAACGTGAACGTAACTTACGCACAGCCCTATTCGCGTACGACTTACGCAAACGACGTAAAAAGATACGCTTGTTCCGACATCCATACCTTGCATGGGCTGCGCCACCTAGAGAGCAGCTTTATCTTTACGCTGGCCTATGTCTTACGTAAATGGCGTAACTAATTGCGACGGGCGCACGTACGTTCGAGAATCGGCGTATCTAGCTCATTTGCATATTCAACCCGGAAATCAACGGAAGCGCCACCTAGCGGCCAGCGTAAATATGCACCCAAGATACGACGGTGTAGGAGACTTACGCCGCTCGTATCTTGGCCGAATTTATGCGTAACTGATTCTGAGAATCAGGCGCGCATATACGATGGCGCAGATTCAGACTTACGACGGCGTACGTGGAGATACGCTGGCGTAAGTCTTTGAGAATGTGGCCCGATATCTTTCTTAGCAAGTCACATACTGTAGTTAGTTACATAGTTAGTCAGGTTGAAAAAAGACAAAGTCCATCTACTAAAGTTCAACCATATAAAATAAAATAAAATAGAAAATTAAAAAGTCAATTTCTTTCAATAGATTTTTATTTTTTCAAATAAAGAATACAGATAAATTATGACAAAAGGCTGAAATTACACCATCAAAACATTCAACAAACCGGGCATAATGACAGTAACAATGACTCTATTGATTTCAAATTTCCCAACTATGGGTTGATTAAAGGAATCCAGCGAGCTTAATAACAGAGGAAGGGGCGGAAAAAGAGGTGTATATGGTAATCTTGCGCTCAGGGGAAACCTGCCTGTCCCGGACACCCCTAATGGGATCAATCTGTGTCCCAGCCAGGCGCCTCCCAATCCGCCTCCTCCTATAAATTTATTTGATGGGAAATTAGTGGGTTCGAATTTGGCTTCATTGAACCTCTAGCTCATACTAACAAAATAAGATAGGCCTATAGTGTTACCAAATTGCCCATATGAATAACCGGACGAAGAACAAAGAACATTACCTTCTGGTCATACAACTGTCTTAAAAGAATAGAAGTAAAAAAAGGAGAGAGAAAAGTGGGGGTAAGAAAGAGGGAAAGGAAGGGAAACATGAGCTTAACTTGTACTGAAGGATGCAGGTTGCGTGGGGTGTACCCCAGTCGCCAAAGGTATACAACAGTGGGATGCCCATGATCCCCACACGGCTTCAAATTTCTGATTCGTGTTTGAAAGAATGCTGGCCAGTTTTTCCTGCACCATGATCCACGAAATCTTGCGTTTTATTTCTGCAATGGAAACCCTGGGCTGTCTCCAAGCCCTTGCGATGGTAATTTTAGCCCCGAGGAGCATAAATCGGATCAGCTTCTGATTGGGCTTGGATATACCCGGAATCCGAGCATTTAGGAGAGCTACAGAAGCCGTTCTGGGGACCGAGCAACCAGTGACTGTACAAATGAGGTTAAAAATCCTCTTCCAGATTGGTCTGATTCTGGGACATTCCCACCAGACATGCACCATCGAGCCCAGGAGCTGACAACCTCTAAAGCAGCTGGGATCTGATGATGGGTAGATGGCCGCAAGCCTGGCGGGAGTCATATACCACCTCATAAGGACCTTTAAGTTTGCTTCCATCAGGGAAGTATTCAAGATGCCCTGAAAAGAATCAGAACAAGCTGCCTGCCAGGTCTCCAACTCCCACCCTATTTGGAGGTCTGCCTCCCAAGCCGTCATATAGGAAGACTTCTCAGTCGGGCGGGTGAGTGAAGAGTAGATGACAGATATTCCTCCCCTTTGTCCCATGGTCTGCCCGCACCAGAGCTCATAATCTGTAAATTTGGGAGGTAGAGGCCTATCCGTCCATAAAGTGTGTAGGAATTGTGATATTTGTTTGAATCTGAATTTTTCAGTGTCAGGGATGTCCAATTTAGTCACACAGTGGTCTAGTGTAAGAGGGCCTTTGGATGTGAAGAATTGTCCTATGCGGTACAGACCCTTATCCAACCACCAACTGAATGCTTTCCTGTCCATTCCTGGTGGGAAATCCGGGTTTTGGAATACACTGGCTAGAGGTTGACCTTTCGAAACCAGGGCAGGAAGGTTACGAAATCTATCCCAAAGGGCGTAGGATTGAGAAAGGGAGGGGGACAAAATGGGTGGTCTTCTCTTTTGGGGGCACCAGAGTAAGTGTTCTAGGGAGAACTGGGGGACAGCTTGACCCTCTATGTGGACCCAGTCTGGTATGTCCAGTTTAGAGTAAACTACGGATAGTTGAGCTAGTCTGGCAGCTACGAAGTACTTATATAGGTGCGGTAGTCCTAGTCCTCCTCTTTTCCTATGGTTATATAGCGTGTTTTGGGGGATTCTGTAACCTGACTTGCCCCAAATGAATTTGAGTATTTTGCTTTGTAAAGTCTGCACGTGATCTTTTCTGATGGGAATGGGAAGGGAGCGGAATAGATATAAAATTCTAGGAAGTAAAGTCATCTTTATAGAGTTAATTCTGCCCAGCCAGGAAAGATCATACTTAGCCCAGTTATTCATGTCGGCCGTAAGTTTTTGGTATAGGGGAGGATAGTTATTTGTGTAAAGGGATTCTGTCCGAGCTGTTAAGGAAATCCCTAGATATTTGATAGATGAGGGACACCATTCAAATTTGAATGACTGTTGGAGGAGAGATACTGTAGGAGGTGGAAGGGATACGTTCAAGGCTTGTGATTTGGCATAATTGACTTGGAGACCTGAGAATTTAGAGAATTCCGAAATTACCTTACAAAGGTTTGGTAGGCAAGTAATAGGAGAAGTTAGAAATAGTAGTAAGTCATCGGCAAAGAGCCCACATTTATGAGTTTGATCTCCACATGAAACGCCTCGAATGTCGGGGTTCTGTCGAATGGCTATCGCTAGGGTTTCAATTGCCATTGCGAAAATGATTGGGGAGAGGGGGCATCCCTGTCTGGTACCCCTTGCTATGTCTATTGGAGAAGAGTAGTACCCTTGGATTCGAATTTGGGCCTTTGGTTTAGAATAGAGAGCTTGTATTACACCCATAAATCTTGGGCCAAAGCCCCATCGTTCTAGTAGGGGGAGAAGATATTGCCAGGACACAGAATCAAAGGCCTTCTGCAGATCAAGAGATAGGAGAAAGCCTTTTTGTTTCGGACCTCCGTCCCAGTTGGATTGCAAAATTGAGACAATGTCCACTGCCCTTCTCACTTGATCTGGGCCTTGTCGACCTGGAATAAATCCTACTTGGTCCTTGTGAATATATTTATTAATGAAAGAGGAGATACGGAGAGCTAGAATTTTTGTAAGAATTTTAGGTCATTATTTATCAGAGAAATGGGGCGATAGTTACAGACTTCTTCTGGGTTTTTATCCGGCTTTGGGATAACCGTAATGTATGCTGTATTAAGTTGCGTACCCAGAGGGGTGCCTTGAGTTTTGGAATTAAAAAAGTTTGTCATATGTGGGACTAGGGTATCTGCAAATGACCTGTAATAGAGGGCCGACAGTCCATCTGGGCCTGGGGCCGAGCCCTTTCGGAGGCCCTTGATTACTGTCGCCACCTCTTCAACCGAAAAGGGTGCTTCCAGCCTGTCTCTATGTTCTACGTCTAAGGATGGGATGGGTAGGCTGTCCAAAAAGTTGTCAATCGAAACCCTGGGAATCTGTGGAGGGGCACTATACAGGTCAGAATAGAATGTTTCGAATGCCTCCAGGATCTTTTTAGGGTTGGATGTAGGTTCTTGACCTGCCAAGCGTATTTTGGGTAAGGAGTGAAACCTTGTTTTAGGGGACAATTTGGTCGCTAACAACTGGCCTATTTTTCCTTTTTGGGTGTAAAATGTATTGCCACTCCAGCGGAGAGATCTCTCCGCCTTCGTTGTGAGGGCTAAGTTAAGTTCTAATCTCAGCTTGTCAATATTCTCTAGTAGAAGGCTAAAGATGGTTTCTTTTTGTGTTGTGCCCTTAGGGTCCTATAAGACTTCTCCAGACGTACAATTTCTGCTTCGTGTTCTCTTTTGATTCGCGTGGAGATCTGAATGATCTTCCCTCTAATAGAGGCTTTATGGGCTGCCCCCACAGGGTCTCCGCAGAGATATCCTCAACATTGTTAATTGTGAAATATTCTTGAAGGGCTTTATTAATTTCCGTTGTAGTGGTTGGATTGGAAAGAATGGACTCATTTAGCCGCCAATGTCCGTTCCTTGCCATACCTGCTAAAGAGCGGATGGACATGATGACCATAGAATGGTCAGATAGGACTGTGTCTCTGATTTGGGCCTTGATCACTGCCGGAAGTACAAATGAAGGGATTAAAATATGATCGATCCTGGCATAGGTACTATGCGGGTGAGAGTAGTGAGTGTAGTCCCTCTTTGAGGGGTTAGACTCCCGCCAAACATCCGTCAACCCCCTGTCATGGAGTAGTTTGGCAATTTTCAGGCTGACCCTAGAAGGTCTAGTAAGTTGAGCGGACAGAGGTCTGGATTTGTCCAAACCCTGGTCAAAAGCCACATTGGAATCCCCCCCCCAAAATGACTGTACCTTCCAGAAGTGGGGTTAAAGTATCCAAGGTTAATTGGAAAAACTTGTCTTGCCCTTTGTTGGGAGAATAGTATGAGACCAGGGAGTATAGATGACCCTCAATTTTACCTTTAACCAGTATAAATCGTCCCTCTGGGTCTTTGAAGTCAGAGAGATACTCAAAGTTACAGGATTTGGAGAAAAAGATTGCGACCCCCTTGGTCTTGTTCTCGGCATTAGCCAAGTAGAAGAGGGGAAAGTGAGAGTGGACAAATTTGGGACTGTACCGCCCAGGAAAGTGGGTCTCTTGGATCATGAGAATGTCTAGTTTGAGTGATTTGTAACTATCAAAGATCTTTCGCCTTTTGACTGGGGAGTTCAGGCCTTGAACATTATGTGTGGCTATGTTGAGGGAGCTCTGTACGTGGTCAGCCATGGGGAACTGAAAAGCAACTCTGTCTGTCTCTACCTCCACTCACCCTGAGATGTCTTCTGTCCTCCCAACCTTGCCATTTGTCAGGATGGATGACTGGCAGCCCAGTGGACATTCCTCGATCGTAGGTACTGCAAGCTGAAAAATAATAAATGGTTAGGCTCATGTGGGAAAGATGGGGAATAGAAAAGGAAAGGACAGATTCGAAAGAGAGAAAGAAGTGGTGAAGAAGACTCCCAATCCAACTAAGGAAAAAGAGAAAAATAAGAAAAAATACATTCTCGGGAGGGGAGATGCTCCTCGAGAATTTCTACCAAGGTAGATCAAAAAAGGGCTTGCTCCAAATGCGAACAAGCGACCTCGCGCCCCAGAAACCTTCTGGAGTCTAAGGGAGAGGTGGAGGTACATGGGGCCCACCCCAGCCAGGGCGCCCCTGAAAAATTGGTTACAACAACTATCAAAAACGAAACCGGAAGGAATTGAGTAATTCTAAACCCAGTTTGGTCGGATCTAAATCCGATCCGGATGTCCCCCCGTCCCCCCCCCCAATGGGGATCGAGGAGGAGGGGACCTCAGAAGCAAGGTGGGGACAACCCCCTGCGGAAAAATTAGAATAAATGAAGAGATCTTTTTAGCAGGCGAAATACTGTTGAAATGTCAATTATCCAAAAAGTTGATTCTTCTGATCAGAGAACGTCTAAATCTCAGGCATAGGACCGACCAAAAATCTTGAAAGTTCAAGGAGTATATGACCAATGTGTCAACCGAGATCTGGGTAAGTGGGTCCACTGTCTCTAGCTTTCTTAGATCTCGACCTGGTCCAGAGTAGGGAATTAGGGCTGGTGGGGGTCGGTCTCTTTGAGGTGTTTGGGATGCTATGAGAAGTATCCATGGCGGGTTCTTGCGAGATGAGCTTAAGGCGCTGTAGTAGTCTTTCTCCATCAGGAAAATTTGAGAAGGAGTAGTTTTTCCCTTTATCCGAGAACTTGACCGCAAAGGGGAATGCCCATTTATATTTTATATCCTTTTGGACCAGGACTAGGAGTAGCGGCTTTAATGACCGTCTTCGCTGCATTGTGGAGGGAGAAAGGTCTGCGTATATTTGGACGGGATGACCTTGGCACAAAACACTGGGCACAGAACGTGCTAGTCTCATGACTTCATCCTTTACAGCGTAAAAGTGGGGTTTGGCGATGATGTCCCGCGGTGAGCCGTCCTTTCTGGGTGGTCCCAGGGCTCTGTGGGCTCTATCCAGCTCTAAGCGAACTTGAGGGATGTTTGGAATCAAGTTCTGGATCAAATTTTGTACCGCTGCTGTAGTGTCAGTGATGGATTCGGGCAGTCCCCTGATCCGGAAATTGTATCTCCTGGATCTGCTCTCCAACTCGTCGATCCTGGAAAGGGCCACATCCAATTGCTCCTGTACTGTATGAATATGTTCTGAGTTCTGGTCTGTGGCTGCCACCGTTTGATCAAGCTTGTCTTCTATCGCTTCAATTCTGGTGCCCAGATTCTGGAAATCTGCTTTCAAATCTCCTGTTATTTTGGTAGCAGTCTGAGCGAGTCCCCTATCCAGGAGTTCAGCCAGAGCCTGATATAAGTCAGTCACAGAGAATGCAGACGCTGCTGACAGGGTGCTGACAGAGAATTGAGCAGGCTGGCTCCTTATGTTAGGTCCTATGAGGGGTAGTGCAGAGCCCTCCCTATTTATGCCCTCCATATTACTGCCTGCCAGGGGTTCTGTGGGAATTGTTGAGGGGGACATGTCCTGCTGGTAACTTACTTGGACCAGTGGGGTAAAAGGCAGGGGTACCATATTTGAAAAAATCCTTCCCTCAGGCATCTCCTCAGCTCCGTTCTTGTGAGGTGCTGCAGCGGCGGCCATCTTGGATTTTTGCCGTTTTTTCAAATGAATAAAATGCGGCTTTAAAGTGTCCCTTTAAAAAAATTATGATGATAGGGGGGTGCCCTGATGTCTGGGGAAGCCGTGTGTGGTGATAGTTCCCCTTCCAGCCCGTTTTTGGCTGACTTATGGGCGCCGCTGGTCTGGGGTGGTGAGGAGCTCCCGGCTCAAGCAGCCATCTTCAGAGCTCCGCGCATGCGCCCCAAAAAGTCAATTTCTTGCTTTCTCTCACCATGGTACAGTATGAGATGGAGACGCCCTTAGCATCCACGCTTCTTGGTTCGTCCTTTAACTACCTGTGCATCCCTGAAACTATGGAATACCCTTGCTTATATTGGTCAAACAATCAATACTATAGATATCAGTTGTTGTTGGCATTCTCTACAGTGTTGCCAACCTATCAGATTGAAATTTCCTGACAAACCACCCAAAATTTACTGGTACAGCCAAGTTTTTACTGGCATTTCCAAAAGTAAAAAAAAAAACTACAGTTGTAAGTGCAAATTTCAGTATTCAGGGTACAAACAAGTACAATATGCATTTAGCAAAATTATTTAGGATACATAATAATGCAAAAAACATATTTCTTATTTTATTTTCAATATAGTAAGTAACAGGGACAGGACTCAGGAGGGTAAGACATAAGATTGGGTCAGGCACACACATATGAAACTGGCTCTCACAGTGACAATGACAGCAGTGTACAGCTGCACAGTTCACCGACACATGTCCTCTCCTGAGTCACAGTGACAGTCACTCTCCACGCCAGGTGATCCCTTCAGTCCACAAGGCTCTGGCCGCTCTGCTTGGCTCCCTTGCACCATGACATCACAGGACATGCTCAGGCACTGCCTCCGCCAAAGAGCCGGCCAAACACACTATAGCAGGCATTCGGATGGTCCCGGCCGGCTCACATGCTTTTTTTTAAGCATGTGATTAGAGCCTTAGGCTTCAAAAAAGGGTGGGACTGGGGTGTAGAGCACTGCACTTTAAGCCCATCCAGTTTTGCGACAATAGCAAATGAATAGTCACTACTCTCACACTGATTCTCCTACTGGCTAATCAGCAAGCGGGTCCTGAGACCCATTTCCCGATTGGCCGAAAGGAGACAGGATCTTATTGGCCTAGGAGGAGGAGGGAGGAGACGCACAGCCGGAGGAGACGCAGGGGAAGCTGACTGACCCACCAGCCGCCACTGTGTCCAGGGATGGCTCCCCCGCAGTGGCTCAGCCACATCCAGCACACCCTGGCTCGGACAGGGGAGGGAGAAGGAGGGAAGATTTGATGTGTCAACCCAGGCAGGACATCTGCTTCCTGATGTAATGAGGCCTTTGGCCGTCAGCTCCGTCTGTCTACCACACGGGGGGGGGAGTTGCTGGTGTTCCACACATTCATGTCGGTCTCCCATGGAGGGGTCGGGACGACCCCCCCACGTCTCCCATCCAGGGGCAGTGGCATTGGTGTGCCGCCCCCCCCCCCAATTCATTGAGCACCAACCGCCACTGGTAGCTGGGTACAGATGCAGCGTCGGACTGATTAGGCTTCCTCCTAGGTGAGTATTAATGTGTTGTTGTTTTTTTTGCATTCAAAAACTTCTCTTTTAACAATGCACTAGTCATGCAGCCAACCTATAAACAGCACAGGAACGATCCATGGTCTATATAGAACAACACAAAACAGTGTGTGCCGTTTTACTCATTTATTACTGTACTAATGTCTTTGCAGGCTGTACCATGATTTATATGATTGTGTCATCTCTGGAGCAGCCTTTCAAATTGAGTAAATATATTCTGACCCTGAATGATGGATAAGCAAATATGGAAATCTCCATCTGATAATAGAAGCAAGAAAAAAGTATTGTCTAGGGGAATACTGTGAGCTCTTTTTTTGTAAGTAATAAATATATGTAATTGTTAAACTTGCATATTACTTAGCATTAATGTCATTAAAGGAGAAAATTCAACACTCATCTACATGCTGCAGCTGTCCCATACTGAATCTAAGACCAAGAACTGAGTGACCACATGACCACTGATCACTCAGTTCTTGGTCTAGACTCTAGAGCAATGACGGTCAGTCACCACTTGCTGCTCTTCCAGCGCTCATTGGAGTGTCACGCTTGGGATGGGGCAGGCACAGCTGGCTTAGACTTACAACTGTGTACTAAAAGGTGGAGCCAGCTGTCAATCAGACAGTAGGGTGGATCCCAACAATACTGCTGGCATCCTTTCTGAGCCTGGCACGGCTCTGCTCTGTCAAATGATAGCAGGATAGAGCCAAACAAAAGGTATGCAGTCTTAATGCTTTGTACCCTGGCATCATGCTATAGAGAAGGACCATTGCTTACTGTCAAGCTCTGACACATCCCCACTTAGTCAGAGCTAAAGCCCTCCAATCAGCAAAGCTTACAGTATAGTTCCTGCTTACTAGAGAGCTATAGGTCTGACTCAGCAGAGGGTGAACTTTCTAAAGAAGCTGGACTTTGCACATTTTTCTTTAGAAAGCACAACGGGAATGGTATTCTGCCCATCTCTTATGTCCTGTCAATGTCTGCATATATAGAGATGTACATACACTATATTGTCAAAAGTATTGGGACGCTTGCCTTTACACGCACGTGAACTTTAGTGGCATCCCAGTCTTAGTCCGTATTGTTCAATATTCCTTGGCCCACCCTTTGCAGCTATAACAGCTTCAGCTCTTCTGGGAAGGCCGTCCACAAGGTTTAGGAGTGTGTCTAAATCTGTGTGTCTAAGCCTCCTCAGGAGTCTGTGGGCAGTACCAGTGGAACAATATTAGTGTGAATGCTAGCGAGATCGAGTGTTACTCTTTTTTCTCCAGGTTGAATTATATTCATTGATTTCCGCCTGGCAGCACTAGGCCCGTTGTTTCAAATCCCAACCATGGCACTATTTGCCTGAAATCTGCATGTTCTGCCTATACCTGTGTGGGTTTCTTCTGGGACTCCGGTTTCCTCCCACCCTCCAAAGACATGCTGGTAGGTTAATTGGATCCTGTCTAAACTGACCCTGATATGTGAGATAGAGACACCTTAGATTGTAAGCTCCTTGGGAGGCCCAGGGGCAGGGACTGAGGTGAATGTACAATATATATGTAAAGCGGTGAGTAAATTGTCAGTATTTTTTAAGTACCTATAATAAATAATAATAAACAATAATCCTCATTTAATTGAGAAATTAAAAAGTGAAAAGAGGGAAGTTCACTTTAAAATAAATAGCAAACTTAAGTAGAAAGCCTATCGGGTTCTAATACTTTGCCCATTGCTGGTATTTTAACACTCCAAATTGGGTGATTTACAGAGCTTAAGGTTTTAGAGGACACACAAAGCAAAGTAGTAGGAATCCGTCGCTGTCCACATCACTTCAAATATCCCCCCTGAGCACTCTGTGACTAACACATGCTAAATCTGACTGGCTTAAGCCCCGCTGTGTCTGCATGTGGCAATGGCCAAATCACCTTGAGCCAGAAAAACAAGAGAGGAGAAGTGATAATTTAGTGACAGCCAGCAATGGCAATTACTTGCCAACAGAAAATGCTGCAGTCAGTGACCACAGAGAAAACCTGACTATATTTTATATATATACATATATATATATATATATATTAGTAATGTGAGGAGTTGATAAGTAGCAAAAAAAATTAATAGCGACTAAGGTTTTTTGCTAATATACATTGGCTTAGAAAGATGAAAAAGATGTAGAGTAGGGATAAGCCGAACATCCCTGGGTTCGATTATGTCCCTTCCAGGTTAGCGAGGATGTTCCGAAGGACCTCACCACTATGCTTCAGGGGATGCGGTTTGGAGGGTAACATGTTGCATACGTGGTGGTCCTGCCCCCGCGTTAGATCATTTTGGAAAAGGGTGTTTCGCACCATCGGTGCCTTGCTAGGGGTAGTGGTAGCGCCTCAACCTCATGTGGCACTGCTGAATCAGTGCATTCCAGGCCTTCCTAAGAATTCTAGAACTTTAAGCTTTTTTATTTTATTAGGGGCTAGAATGACCATAGCCAAATCATGGAAGAAACCCTCAGTGTCCTTCCTCGCCTTTAGAAGAAAAGTCTCCTGGATAATGTCCCAGGAACAAATCGTAGCTAAGTGGGCAGATCACACAGACAGATTCCTATCTATTTGGGAACCCTGGGCTATCTACTGTAAGGTGTCACTCATTCCTGGATTCAGCCTGGTTGCGGGTCCACTCCAATATCGGCTTGATTGTATCTCTATGTCCCTCTTCTTTCTCTTACTTTCCCACGTTTCTTCCCCTCTGTCCTCTTTCACACCTCTCTTGGTGAGCTTCTCTGCTGTTCGGTTTACTACAGTGTTATGTCTTGGGTGCTAAACATAGCTGACTTCCCCTGAACAGGCGAAAGCCTTTCCGTAAGGAGGATAAACGATGTTGATTTAAGGCGGCGGGAGGGCTGGGGGCCCGGCTCTCGGGGCGCAGCGTGATCCCTTTAAGGGGCGGCCGGGGAGCGGGGGTTCGCGGTTTCTCCGCGGCGATACCATATTTGAGGGATCACCATTGGAGCGTCAGTAGGGCTGACTTTTTTTTTCTTTTTTTTTTTTTCCACATCAGGCTTAACCCAGGGTTTGGAGGTGTTAAGAGGGGTTCATCTTGTTCCGCCCTTCATATTGCCACCTCGGATTTGCATCATTTGTGGATGGTACTATTTTTTTTTTTTATTATATTATTATATTATTTTTTTTTTTTTTTTTTTTTATATGTGTATTATATATTATAAAAACAAAGGTATAGTTACAAATGACAAAACCTGCTCTAGGTAATTAGAGCGACTTTATCACCCCTCAGCACCACCTCCCTAGGTCTCTATGGTGTCTGTCAATTTATTTATCTAATTTCCCCCCCCCCCCCCCTCTTCCCTCTTTTCCCTATTGGGTCGGGTCAAACACCTTTACTAGTTTATTTCTAATAATATTGAATTAACATTTTCTGATGTTTTATAAGTTCTCCACTGATCCCATTTCTTTCCTCCTCTTTCTCCCGCCTCCTCACCCAGGTCTAGTCTTCTTAAATACTCCATCTCTGCGATGTAGTCAACCCTATGTATGAATTCTTTTAAAGGTGGTTTATGTGGGTGAAGCCAGAATTTCGGGATCAATCCCTTTGCTGCATTTAACAGTACTGGTACCAATGTTGAAGCATATTTTTTTTTCCCTTTTACTAGGGCATGTTTATGAAAAAGACAGGTCAGGAAATCTAGGGGAATCTTTTCTCCGGAGATTTCCTCGATCATTTTGAGGATCTCAATCCAGAATTCCCGGATTCTCGGGCAGTCCCACCATATGTGCAGGGCAGTCCCCTCCTGGTTGCAGTTTCTCCAACAGAGGGGGGAGTTAGCTGATGATATTTTATTAAGTCTAACAGGTGTCAGGTGCCATCGCATCATGCATTTATAGTTCGCTTCTACTGTTGTTATATCTTTTGCATAGGTAAATGTCGCTTTAGTCATATGTGTTTCTTCTAATCTTTCTCCAATTTCTTTCTCCCAGGCCTCTATGCTTTGTAGTGTATCTTTTGTCCCCATTTCTGTAAGAATTTTATAAGTCTTTGCGATTCCATGCTGTAATGGTTCTCCCCTGGTGCATAGTTTTTCTATTGGATTTTGTGCTGTATTATCTCTTATTGGTGCTGGGAGTGAGTTTACAAAGTGCTTTAATTGTATGTATTCCCAATCCGTTATCTGTTGTGTCCCTTCTACTACATGGATCTCATCTTTATTTTTTATTTTTCCTTGTGCTACTATATCTCCAAGTCTTTTAGTGCCTAATTTTTTTCCCAATTTAGTCCTATTACCCGGTGCAAATAAGTTTGTGTTTACTAATGGGATTAATGGGGAATTGTATTCCCATTTTTCCCGCTTATGTGCCAGATCCCATATCTTATAAACCTGTTTTGTTATACTATGTGTGTTTGGATTAATTATTCTATATTTGGGTGGAATCCATATATTTGTGTTTAAGTGCTGTTTACTTATCTCATTTTCCGTGTGAGCCCATTTTTTTAGTGAATTCTTATTTGTCCATTCAACTAGTCTCGCTAAAATTACAGCTTGATAGTATCTTTTTATATCTGGGAGAGCCAATCCGCCTCTTTTTTTTGCCCGAGTTAGGGTTGCATAGCTTATTCTAGGTTTTTTGTCTTGCCATATAAATTTTGAGATTATATTTTTTATTACCTTAAAGAAGCTTTGTGGAACATTTATTGGAAGCATTTGAAATTTATATATGATCTTTGGTAGGACTGTCATTTTAAATAAATGAATCCTCCCCATCCAGGAGATCTGTCTATAGGAGAAATTTTTCAGATCCCGTCTTATTTCATTGAGTAAAGGGATATAGTTTGCCTCAAAGAGGCCAGCCACTTTGGGGGTTATTTTTATTCCCAAATAAGTTAATGCTTTTTTTTCCCACGTAAAAGGGAATGTTCTACGTAGGGCCGCCTCTTCTTTTTGTTCAATCCCTAAATTCATAATTACAGTTTTTACTGGATTTATTTTAAAATTTGAAAGTCTACCGTATCTACCTATTTCCTCTAATATATTAGGGATTGATGTTTTGGGCTTGGTCACGTACAGGAGGACATCATCGGCGTATGCTGCCAGCTTCTGTTCCTCTTCTCCTACTCCCACCCCCCCTATCTCTGGGTTATTCCTAATCATGCACAACAGTGGATCCAAAGCTATTACATATAGGAGGGGAGAGCGGACATCCCTGTCTTGTTCCATTCATCATGTCAATCACCTGAGATTCCCTCCCATTTACCTTTACTTTTGCCGAGGGGGACTTATATAGATTTCCTACCCATTTCATAAACCTGGGGCCCAATCCTATATTTCTTAAAGTCTCCAACATGAACCCCCAGTCGACTCTGTAGGGCTGACTTAGCCCTGATTGACTGATTAGTTCAGGGGAGTGGACTTCAATGAGCTGTTTTGAGCTGTGGGAACGGTACACCCGAAGCTGTTAGATTGGATGTTTCTGTTATAGTTCGTATACTTTAATGTAACTCTGCATTTGATTTTCTTGTATCCTGAAAAAGCCTTAATAAAATACTTAAACGCAAAAAAAAAAAAAGAAGAACATCCCTGGGTTCGGTTCGCACCAGAACCTGCGAACCGACCAAACACTTTTTAGGACAATAACTTGCATATTAGCCTTTAAAATTAGTACTTTAGATTTCAAACGTTCGAGTCCCATAGACTTTAACAGTCTATGGGACTCGAACGTTTGAAATCTAAAGTACTCATTTTAAAGGCTAATATGCAAGTTATTGTCCTAAAAGTGTTTGGGGACCCGGGTCCTGCCCCAGGGGAGTGTTTGGGGACCTGGGTCCTGCCCCAGGGGACATGTATCAATGCAAAAAGAGTTATAACAGGGACAGGGACAGTTCTAAGCATGGGAAACAAGCGCTACTTTACAGGCATACTATACACCCCAGCCCCTAGGTACGAAATTTAAAGTAATATTTCACTTTTATTGTTTCACTTAAATGAATTATTAAAATCACTGCTGCCAAAAAAACTGCAGTTTTTAAAACTTTTTTTGCATTGATCCAGGTCCCCAAACACTTTTTATTACAATAACTTGCATATTAGCCTTTAAAATTAGCACTTTAGATTTCAAACGTTCGAGTCCCATAGACTTTAACAGGGTTCTAAAGTTCACACGAACTTGCCGCGAACACCCCAAATAGTTCGCTGTTCGGCGAACAGGCAATGTTCGAGTCGAACATGAGTTCTACACGAACTCGAAGCTCATCCCTAATGTAGAGGAATAAAAAAAAAAAAAAATACAAAAACAGTGTGATGATACACTTAGGTCTGTGTATATGAAACCACCAAGTAGTTGTGATATGTGAGATCTTAGATAAAATATATTCAATATTTGATTAAAAAAGGTCTTTTGATTGACTATGCAACAGGACAGTAGAGTGGGTATGCAGGAAGGACCCACCAGACATCATATGGCAGAAATATGTGGCTTTAAATACTGCATGCATCAATGTCAGGACCTGATAATGGCAATGTGCTTTATACAGGTGAAGTTTGTAGTCCTAGGCCAGACGGGCAGGCCAGACGGAGGGGCCGTTTCAGCAGACAAATCTGATCGTGTGTACGGGCTAGCGGACATGTTTTACCAGCGGACAAATTTCAAAGCATGCTTTGAAATTTGTCCGCTGGAGACATGTCCGTCGGATATGTCCTCTGGTTAGTACACTCACCAGCGGACATAACTGTCTGCGCATGTGTCGAATGGATTCGACGCATGCGCGGAAGCATTTTATTTCTGGGTTTGGTGACGTGGCGGCGTCAACGTCACCGCCACGTCACCGCATCCTCAGTCCGAGGGGATTTTCGTCCGATGGTGTGTACACGCCATCGGACCAAAATCCGATGAGACATGTCCGCTGCAAATGGTCCGTCGGACATGTTTGAGCGGACATGTCTCATCGTGTGTAGGCGGCCCCAGAGTCCACCAGCAGGTGTCTTCTGGCAGTCAGCAGATCCCGGTAATCAAGACCACCTGATTTTGGTCACTGAGAGGGTATTTAGTCCCTCTTCTGCTGTTACACCTTGCTCTAGTGCAGGACTCAAAATTTCAAGCCCTGAGCTACTAGCCAGGCCTTAAGGGTTACTCGCCAGTTGCCCCACCCAACACCTACCCTGTCCCGCCCCTAAACACACCCTCATAAATTATCTCATACAATTACACATAATGTTTTATGCAGAATTAAGTTACAAAAATAAATATTAACAACAACTTTACCTGTGCCCAACAATGCAGCCTCCCCTGTGCCCAACAATGCAACCTCACCTGTGCCCAACAATGCAGCCTCACGTGTGTCCATCAATGCAGCCTCACCTGTGCTCATCAATGCAGCTTTACCTGTGCCCATCAATGCAGCCTCACGTGTGCCCATCAATGCAGCCTCACCTGTGCCCAACAATGCAGCCTCACATGTGCCCAACAATGTAGCCTCACCTGTGCCCAACAATGTAGCTTCACTTGTGCCCATCAATGCAGCCTCCCCTGTAGCCAACAATGCAGCCTCACCTGTGCACAACAATGTAGCATCATCTGTGCCTAACAATGCAGTCTCACCTGTGCCCAACAATTCAGCCTCACCTGTGCTTTAACAATGCAGCCTCACCTGTGCCCATCAATACAGCCTCACCTGTGCCCAACAATGCAGCCTCTCCTGTGCTTAACAATGCAGGCTTACCTGTGTCCATCAATGCAGCTTCACCTGTGCCCATCAATGCAACCTCACCTGTGCCCATCAATGCAGCTTTGCCTGTGGCCAACAATGCAGCCTCACCTATGTCCATCAATGCCGCTTCACCTTTTTTTTTTTTTCTTTCACTCATGGTTAGTGGACCAACACCAGCAGATGACATGGCTCCCCAAATCATCACTGACTGTAGGAACTTCACACTGGACCTCATGCAACTTGGATTTTGTGCCTCTCCACTTTTCCTCCAGATTCTGGGACCATAATTTCCAAATGAAAGTCAATATTTTCCACAGTCAATGATGATTTTGGGAGCCATGTCGTCTGCTAGTGTAGGCCCACTGTGGTTTATCAAGTCTGAAGTCAACGCAGCCCTCTACCAGGAGATACCAGAGCACTTAATGCTTCCCTCCCAACTTGGAGGGGAGATGCTAATTTAATGTTCCAGCAGAACTTGGCACCTGTGCGGTGTTTCGTCAGATATGGCGACTTGTCAGAAAGTGTAATGGAAGTGACGTTTAGTCGCTGCCATCTTGCTACACCTCGCACTTATCCACACTGAGAATACACTGAGAAGGGGGTAAGCAGACATCTTGTTACACCTACCTGAGTTTTGCATATTACACTTATTTTAAACAGTAAAGTGAGTTTATATAGTGTAATACAGTACTTACAGTAGAACTCCATCTGACTAGCTAGATGTTAAATTTTAAAAACTGCGGCAAGCGTTCTGATCGCATAGGTTTGCTAATCTGACAGAAGTTTGCTGATTTTACCATTCGAGATCTAATTTTCAGCCGCGGTGAAGACAGTTCAAAAATGAGGCTTGTAGCGCAGTTGGTACTGTAGCAGGCACGGATGGATGATGTCACTGGAAAGCGACACATTTCTTGAGCGTGTGCGCTGTGAGTGACACGACAGCCATGCTCCTTTTTCAAGCTAGCTAGTGGGACTTGCAGGAGCTGCAATATAAAGTGCAAACAAGTGGTGGGGAGAGGCAATATATTGCTCAATGGCTGGCACTATATCTGGGTAATAGATATAATTTAATTTAATGATGGCAAATAATAAACAGAGCGAGCAAAGAGAAAATGACTAACTAAAATAAACCCATTTAAACATTTTAACAGTAATTAGGAAAAAAGGGGGGCATAGTATACATTCACAAACATATGACATGCAGCAGCATTACTGTGAGAATATTGATAAGGTACACAATAAATGATGATCATCATAAATAATATTAAAACAAAATTAAAATACTGCATGAATACAGCAGTATGTATTACATCTATTGACTGGGAATAGATGTAATACAATTTATTAAAATGAGTTAACGTTAAATTATTGTTTTATTCATTTATTATAATCAATTTATGTAGATGGACAATAGGGAATAATTATAAAGAAATGCAGAATAGGTTATAATATAAATGTAAACAATCACACTCTCACTGGTCTGTGTTAAAATGGTCCATGTATAGCAGATATTGGTTAGATGTAGCACACTGTATGTATGCATATGTACATCACGGCAATGTTTATCCAAAATTCTAGGTAGTATCATATTTACCATAAGTAGGGTAACCAAGTATTAACAGATATCAGTTATCAGCAATGGGTCAAGGTAAGAACTAAGAACATGGCCATACTTATGAGTACCCGCCACCCCCAAAAAGAGAGTATAGATAAAGGGTAATTATAACTAGATATGTGCATTCCCGTTCGTACGAATGTTATTTTCGTACGAAAATGTTCATTTTCGTACCCGCGGGATAATGTGTACATACGAAAACGGTAAAGCACCAAAATACGAAAACGACGGGATAACGGATGAGCCGCATAACGAACGACCGCAAATACGAACGAACGATCCGACGGGAAAAAACGACAAAACGAAAATGGCAAAATAACGAAAATGAAATCTGTATCAAGAGGTTTGCATTGTGTATTTTGTTTGAATTCGTTTTGTGTTCGTTTTCAGTTGTATGTTCATTGTTCAATGACATCTATAACAAAAGAATTTCATTATGTATATTGAATGAATTCCTTTTTCTGTTTTCTGTGTATTCAAAATACTGAAGGCAAATTTTTTGTTATAGGTGTCATATCAACATACGAAAATAACAAAAGAAACGTGTTCAAATGCAAATCTTTTGTTTATGGTTTTTTTAATGGCCAGAGAGTTAGGCTGGCCATACATGATACAATTTTCTGTGCAATTTTCTTTAGATTTACCTTCAACTATGTAGTGCAAGGGCCTGCCTGATTGCATACAATTGAAAGTGTTGTTTAGTTTGACCTCATATATGGTTTTTGGTAAATCTAAAAGAAAATTGTACAAGAAAATTGAACATGTATGGCCAGCCTCAGTGACTGAAAGCAGCTTCTCTTTTGTGCAGAATAGTGAGTACACTTGTACAGTAAAGACAAATAAACTTTTCTGTGGATTTTCATCTGAAGGGAGATCAGTTGGCCAGACTTCTGTACCCAAAAATGGTTTTCTGATGCAGTTTAAAAACAAACAAATTTTCTGAGAACGATCGGAAAACGATTGTTTTTATGTTTGTTGTTAAAATTGTCTGACCAAGTGTATGGGGCTTAACAATAGTATTTTTGGGTTCAAAATACTCAAACAGAAAATAGAAATAAAAAAAATAAAAAAAATAAAGCATGGTAGCTATCTCAATCCCTTTGTTAATACCTCCTGGTGAGAGATTGTATATTCAGTATGTTTCTCTAGCACACAGCTGTTTAAATCTCTCAGCGGAGGAGAGGGATCTGCTCTATAACCCATAGTTTTAGTATACTGGTGAATTCTTCCCCTCCCTCAATAAACCACCTATGTGCACCGAACCTCTGGTCATAGATGAGGCCACAGGGACATGTGAGGCCATACACTACAAAGTCTGGTGAACAATAGTGATGAGCAGAATACGCCATATTCGATTTCGCGATATTTCACGAATATATATAAGAATATTCGCGAAGTATTCGTTAATATCGAATATTCGTGAAATTTTATATAAAAAATATATTTCGAAATTTCGCTAATGTGAATGCGAAATTTCGCTAATGCGAATGCAAAATTTCGCTATTGCGAATGCGAAATTGATTGCGAAATTCTCGTCAACACGCGAAAACGGAGATCATTTCCTGGATTACTAAACTAATATGCACTAAACACTAACTCTACTTACACAAACTTATATGACTAAACTAAAGCTATTTTTTTTTTTTTTTTATACACAAAACACAGAAGGGCAGAGAAAGTATTCGCGAATATTTGTAATACGAATATTCGCATTGCGAATATTCGGCAACATAAAAGGATCGCATCAGCTACTCGGCCCAGGGTCTCTAATCATACCAGCAATGCTTTTAGACGTCGATGGAGATCACTAGTAGTGTTGAGCAGAATATGCCATATTCGAATTTGCGATATATCTCGAATATATAGTCGAATATTCGACATATATTCGCTAAATACGAATATTCGTGATATTTTTTGGAAAAGAAATGATTGCGAATTTTCGCTATCGCGAATGCGAATGCGAATTGCGAATGCGAATTGCGAATGCGAATATTCGAGAAATGCGGAATGGAGCACTCTGATTGGCACAGAATATTCGTGATATATTACAATATAAAATAATTGCGAATATTCGAGAAATGCGGAATGGAGCACTCTGATTGGCACAGAATATTCGTGATATATTACAATATAAAATAATTGCGAATATTCGAGAAATGCGGAATGGAGCACTCTGATTGGCTCAGAATATTCGTGATATATTACAATACACAATAATTGCGAATATTCGAGAAATGCGGAAGGAGCACTCTGATTGGCTCAGAATATTCGTGATATATTACAATACACAATAATTGCGAATATTCGGCAAATGCAGAAGGAGCACTCTGATTGGCTCAGAATATTCGTGATATATTACAATACACAATAATTGTGAATATTCGGCAAATGCAGAAGGAGCACTCTGATTGGCTCAGAATATTCGTGATATATTACAATACACAATAATTGCGAATATTCGAGAAATGCGGAATGGAGCACTCTGATTGGCTCAGAATATTCGTGATATATTACAATACAAAATAATTTTGAAATTTCGAGAAATGCGGAATGGAGTACTCTGATTGGCTCAGAATATTCGTGATATATTACAATATAAAATAATCGCGCGATATCGCTATTTGCCGAATAATCGCATTGCGATTTTTCGGCAATATAAAATGAGCGCTGCAGCTACTCGGCCCAAGGTCTCTAATCATACCAGCAATGCTTTTAGACGTCGATGGGGATCTCTAGGATGTGATCTGTTCTAAAAAAAAATTGAAAACATTCGAATATTCGAAATAGCGAATATTCGCCGCGATATTCGCGTTATTCGCGAATACTCGAATATGCAATATTCGTAGCGAATATTCGCAATGCGAATATTCGTGAGCAACACTAATCACTAGGATGTGATCTGTTTTAAAAATAAATTTGAAAAAAACAACTATACAACTCTTTGAGTTGGTAGGTTTTTTCCTTTTATACAGAATAAGAGAGGTAGGGAAGAGAAAGAGGGACGAAGAGAGAAAAGGAGAGCGAGGGAGAGAGAGAGGGCAAGAGAAAGGGAGAGAGAGATGGCAAGAGAGTTTGAGAGGGGAAGAGAGGGAGGGAGAGGGAGAGAGAGAGGGGGGAGAAAGTGGAAGGAGGAGAGAGAGGGAGGGGGAGAGAGAGAGAGAGAGAGAAAGGGGGAAGAGCAAGAGGGGGAACAGAGAAAGGGAGAGAGAGTGAGTGAGATGGAGAGGGAAAGAGGGAGAGATAGGGGAGGGAGAGTGAGAAGGGGGAGGGAGAGAGAAAGAGGGAGTGGGAGTGAGAGGGAGGAAGAGAAAGTGGGGCGAGGAGGGAGAGATAGGGGGAGAGAGAGAAGGGAGAGGGAGAGAGAGAGGGAGCGGGAGTGAGATGGAGGAAGAGAAAGTGGGTCGAGGAGAAAGAGGAAGAGAGAGAGAAAGAGAGAGGGGGAGAGAGTGAGAGAGGTGAAAGAAAGAAAGAAAGAAAGAAAGAAAGAAAGAAAGAAAGAAAGAAAGAAATGCAGCAGCCCAGTGTGAAATAATTCTCAATACGGGATGTGTGTGAAAACTTGTATTAGAAATAATGTAATGCGCATGGTTGCTAAGCAACATAATTTTCCGGACACAAGAAGGCCATTGCAATGTTAATTGTTAATTATATGTCAGTTCCTTTATCAGTTCCACCCATGACACTAGTTTTGTGAGTATCCAAACTAACCAGAAATTCTGTCAGGCGATGTATATAAAATTGCATCTGAGTATAAAAACCCAAGAGAAAATGTTTGCAAATTAAATAGTTAAAATGTCCCAAGCTAAAAGAGAAAGTGTTATGTTTAATATCAAAAGCACTGTGAAGGTAGCATTACCAAATAGTGCAGTTTATGGTAATGCAAATTTAGGCTAAATCAACATGTGTAGGGCTGGCAATAAACAGCAGACAATAGTAGTAAGTAAAAGATCTGTCCATTGAAGGATAGGCACAAAGGTTCAGACATTAGTAACATCAATGGATCTGGTCCTGGACTTTAGCTATTATAATTACTGTATGTCCCCATCAGCATGAAAAAAAATTATACTACCAGGACTAATTTTTGTTGAACTAAACTGATTTTTTTTTTTTTTACTTTCTTTCTTTTTCAATATTTAATTGGATTTTCAAAAATTATAACAAGCCATGGTTTGCCCACACCGGGGCGACAGCACAAAAAAATAAGAAATAGTGCATGAACACATAATAAACACCAAGACAAATTATAACCCAGGCATGGAGGACCAGGTTGAAAATTAGGCCTGATAAACTGAATGTTTAATCCAATATTAGCAGTTAATGAACCATCTTTCTCTAAATTCCTAAAAATTCCACTGCCATGTAAAAAATTATTATATAAACAGCAGACTCTAAAACAGGAATAAATCACTCGTTGCATGTTCCACTTAGTAAAGGAAAGAAGAATTTCTGCATGTATGGCTAATAAAATATGGTTTCGGCAGTGAATAAGGGGGGGTAAGTGACAGCATGTGAAAGTAAACAAAGGCATGGTATAGAGCATATAAAATTATATATTGTATAGGGAATAAGGAAGGACACTGGACTGGCGGTATTCTAACAGCAGGGTTGTATAAGTAAACAGAAATGGGCTCTGCAGTGGGCCTAAACTATCCTCCTACAAATGCTCCTTTTGTATATATTGCAATATATTCGAGGTGAGAATCTTCACACAATAGATTGTTTAAATATTAAATTAAAGTATTCAGTCATGTGCAAATTAAATACGTAAAGAAGTATTTTCTTTTCACGTGAGTGTTTAATTTAATATTAAATCAGCCACATTAAACAATAGCAATTAATAAAATGATTATACTAAAAATCTTTTTATACTGCATAGTTTTTGGTGTCATTTTTTTTCTCAAAATGTTTGGCTTTTTTTGTTTATTTAGCTAAAAAATAAAAACCTTAGTGGTGATAAAAGCTTTATTTGTTTAAAAAATATATATATAAATTGCAAAATTTCATATGGGTATAGTGTATGACCGGCAATTGTCATTTAAAGTGTGAGGCTTCGTACACATGACAGTTTTCCTCGACATAATACATCAAGAAACTTGGTGGCAGAGCTTTTTTTGCAGAGGAAAATGGTCGTGTGTATGTTTTTCATCGAGAAAACTGTTGTGAAACTCGATGAGAAAAAAAGAGAACAAGTTCTCTTTTTCCTCGTCGGGAGTCTCAATTTCCTCGTCGGGCTGGTTTTCGACGAGAAACACGTTTGTGTGTATGCTTAGAAACCCGCGCATGCTCAGAAAGGTGGCACCAATGGAATCAAACTTCCCCTTTATAGTGCCGTCGTACGTGTTTTACGTCACCGCGTTTGAAAACGACGAGATTTTGTCTTGACAGTGTGTACATAAAGAAAGCTTGTCAAGATTCTCGACAAGCCTAACATGGAACTTGTCGAGGAAAACGATGTTTCATTTACGACGAGTTCCTCGGTCGTGTGTACGAGGCCTTACAGTGCTGAAAGCAGAAAACTGGCCAGGGCCGGAAGGGGATGAAAGAGGTGGTTAATTTTGTATTGATTTTAATGGTATAATTCGCACTATGCATTCAGGTGCAGTCAGTCTAGTTTTAAAAAAAATGTTCTGTACATCCAGAAGACACTCAGAACATGTCTAAATGCATGAAAACGTAGGTACATTTAAATGAAGGAGAAAGTGATCTGGAAAGTGATTTTTTTATACATCCTAGATAAATTTCTCTGTATTAAAAAAATACAGTACAAATGCAGGAGGGTAGAGTGAATTTAGCCTTATAAGCATCCAAAATGAGAATTTTACCCTTGAAGGTCACCAATCATTTGATGAAATAGATGACTGTTTATCTCTGACACAGATGTCAGGGAATTAGTTTGTGGAGTGTTGTACTTAAAATTCCAAACTAGATTTGCCTTAGCCCGGTGAACTGCCCGCAGTGAAAATTATTTCAATTGTGTCGATCATTTCTGAAAGGATGTATTTAGTTGGCACATAAGTTCAATGCAATAGGACAATTTAGCATTGACTTGCAGTACCCAAATAAGCATGAAATTGAATCCTATCAACCCCCCAAAAAAAAGAATGGAAAAGGTTTGTCAATCAAGACTGAACTCAAAATTAATGTACTTTAGCTGATTGCAGTGCAGCCACAAATGATTTTATTAAAGTGGATGTGATGTGGCGTCTTAAAGTTATCACTTAGAATGAGAAAATACTACATCTTCTTCAAAAGTCTGTAGAAGACTATAGAAAACAAAATAGGATAAGCAATTAATGCAAGTTCTGCCAGCAGATCAGGCTACTGTGATGTATGTAGACCTTGCTGCCAGTGTGTTTTTGTTGTTTCTGTGTTTGTTACATTTTGCTAAATGGGACAGCTTCCTCTTGGTTATTAGTGAACCAGCACCCGTCGACATCCCAACAACCAGTTACATAACCTAGCCCAGCACATTCAGCTGTCATCAGAGGCCTGAACATCCACCTGGTAAAACCAATAAGGTAAAGACCCTTTTTATAGGACTAACAATTATGAATTAGGTTGCTTTTATTATATTATTATTTCTGAACCTGGAGGGGAGCTTCCTTTTTCTGAAGACCTGCAATAATATAATTAAAGTAGATTTTATAAGTACTGAATATTTGTACAAAATGTAATAGGTTGTGGATGCCTGATATACTATAGTTTCACATATGATTGATTTTTAGCTTAACAGAAGATCAGGTGGTAGCCCTGCAAATCTGGGAAACAGATGCCTTATGTTTAAAAAGCCCACGAGAAACTGATAAAACTGGTAGAGTGTGCCTTAACAGGATAGGGAGGAGCTTTATTTTTCATATAAACAAAAACCAAAATTGAACTTACTGCCTCTACAACCTCCTATATACTTATCCCAAAAGGGTTTATAACCTGTCACTCCCCTTATTTTATTTATATTTTTGGGGTCAGCTGCCGTAGTCAAAACAATGCATATGAAAAAAGGAATGTTGCACTATGGGAAAACTAAGACAGAGTGTCCCCAATAGGCAACCAAGAGACTACTAAGGCAGTGATGGGCAGTGATAAAGATAAAAATATTTATTAATCATATAAAGATACTTATAGTACAAACTTTTTTTAAGGATAAGAAGTTTTTCAAAAAATTAATATTACTAAATGTATGTAATGAAGATTTCACATATGTGCCTACTTATAGCAGCCGGCCGGTGCTGCACACATGAATCTAGTTCATGTAACATACAACGATACAACATAGACAGGACACAGACATGTAACTAACATCAAAAAACATATAATTGGGGCGATCCGGACGCCAGGTGGGTCGCTACTGCTGGAGACTCCTAACGGTAATTACTGCTAAGGAAAACCTTTTCAAAAATAAATATATGTAGTATATGAAAATATCCAGCAGTAGTACCCCTGCGGGAGAAGGATATTGTTGCAACTCAATAGATTACACAATATAGATATATCTGCACACAATTTAATAATCGTTATGAACTCTCATTACACTGATCAGGTGGTGAGTACTGGTCAGTAAGAGCACAATATAAACTATTTCATATGGGTTGCAACCACTATTGAGGAGACTATGCGACTTATAGATTTTTTCTATAGTTCCAGTGTAAATTTCATTGGCTATGGCATTGGCAGAGTTCATAGATAACCGTATCGGTACACAGACTGATTGACACTGTCATAGTAGTAAACTGATTAGTTTTGAGGTGTCCCCCAGCTCCTTCAGGTATAAGTAGTCCTGGCAATTGCAGATATAAAAAGGAACAGTCTTACCGGGCGAGTCTGATGGTAAACGGCAGTGTATGGCTCCCAGCTCTTACATAATAAGAGTGCAGGTTATGACTGTTGTCATCAAGTTTGTCACCACCAGACAGCGTGTGCGGCGAGTAGCCTTGCCGGATGAGCCGTCGTAGATCCCACTTTTGATTTGGATATGTAAGTCGCGGCTCTTTGGGTAAAGCTGTACAGCCGTTTGTGGTGTTTGTCCTTTTTCCGGCATAGAGGTTTCCTCAACGAGGTCCCGATCCCGCTGGGGGTTGTGGGCGTGACGTGGCGTCCGGTGCCGTGTTACGTCAACGCGTTTCGCAACGTCAATGCGTAAGCTTCATCTGGACGTCCGTTTACCATCAGACTCGCCCGGTAAGACTGTTCCTTTTTATATCTGCAATTGCCAGGACTACTTATACCTGAAGGAGCTGGGGGACACCTCAAAACTAATCAGTTTACTACTATGACAGTGTCAATCAGTCTGTGTACCGATACGGTTATCTATGAACTCTGCCAATGCCATAGCCAATGAAATTTACACTGGAACTATAGAAAAAATCTATAAGTCGCATAGTCTCCTCAATAGTGGTTGCAACCAATATGAAATAGTTTATATTGTGCTCTTACTGACCAGTACTCACCACCTGATCAGTGTAATGAGAGTTCATAACGATTATTAAATTGTGTGCAGATATATCTATATTGTGTAATCTATTGAGTTGCAACAATATCCTTCTCCCGCAGGGGTACTACTGCTGGATATTTTCATATACTACATATATTTATTTTTGAAAAGATTTTCCTTAGCGGTAATTACCGTTAGGAGTCTCCAGCAGTAGCGACCCACCTGGCATCCGGATCGCCCCAATTATATGTTTTTTGATGTTAGTTACATGTCTGTGTCCTGTCTATGTTGTATCGTTGTATGTTACATGAACTAGATTCATGTGTGCAGCACCGGCCGGCTGCTATAAGTAGGCACATATGTGAAATCTTCATTACATACATTTAGTAATATTAATTTTTTGAAAAACTTCTTATCCTTAAAAAATGTTTGTACTATAAGTATCTTTATATGATTAATAAATATTTTTATCTTTATCACTGCCCATCACTGCCTTAGTAGTCTCTTGGTTGCCTATTGGGGACACTCTGTCTTAGTTTTCCCATAGTGCAACATTCCTTTTTTCAGGAGCTTTATTTTTCAACCTATTTTCAGTCAAGGCATTTCGGAAATGGAGGTAGATGGTGAGAAACAGAGTGACCTCTGGGACTCCAGCTTATGGTTGCTAAATGGATGAGCCGTAGATTAAAAGGTACCGCAGATGTCCTTAAGGGACCAGTACCTGAGTAACCCTATTGGAGGTGGACAGAGGTGGAGCAGCATACCAGTTTATTGAATATATATTTCAAAGGCTTATCTTTATTTTACAAGGTTAGAGTTCTGAGAGCACGGGAACGGTGCACAGAGATGTAAGTTCACTATTGTTTATTTATGATACACATGGATACCATTTGAGCAGAAGAAAGGTGTTGATATATATCACATTTGGAGCATGGACTTTACTTCAACTTATATATGAATTCACTGAAGTCACTATTAACACTTGAACTTTATATTGGACTTTTATGAAGATTTGATACTTATGTTGTTTACCGGTATTTATTTATTGTTTTAATACATTGATTTTCACGCATTTGATTTAGGCTGCGCAACTCTATTCTACACATTTTTTTTGTCACATTGTAGGAACACAATCCAGGGTTGCAGCAACCCACACACTTATATTTGTATTCATATACTGTATGTTGAATCGTTATTTATTTGACAGCTTTGCATCACTTGATCTCATACACATGCAAGTGCAGAGGTTCACAAAATGTATGTATTTTGCCACAGCACCCCCGGGGACTCTTTGTGGCACCCCGGGTTAAAAAAATCCTGATTCCTACTATAACCTTGAATGATTGATTACTTATCTAATCTATCTAGCCATAATGGAGGGAGAAGCAATATGTTTTCTCAGTAATGACAAAGTAAATTTGATTGTCTAAAAGAAGCTATAGTTGAGTGGTACTACTTCTAGAAAGTGTAGAGAAATCTCCCTGGAATGTTTTAGAGTAGGACATACAGAGCAAAGAACAATGTCCTGGTAAGATGCAAGGAGGTAACCTCTTTGGGAAAAATGACGCCTTAGACTGCAAGACAGCCCTATCCTTGTGTAACACTAGTAAAGGCTTCTTACATGATAAGGAACTTTTCACAGAAAGGATAGCAATGGGGATGGTAACCTTGAGTGAGCGAAGGCAATAAGCTATCCTAATAGGCTCAATTGAGGTTTCTAAAGAACAGACAAAACCAGGTCAAGGTCCTATTGTGTCAACAGGGAGCGACCCCCCTTCACCAAAGAGGGAGGATAGTGATCTTTGGAAAGACATGTCTAGGCTCAAAACTTTACCCTTGATGATAATTAAGGCCAAATGTTGATCATGTCGAAATGGAGGAAAGTCTTTCACAACACAAAGTAGAATGTCTAGGTATGAGGATAAAGAAATAGATTTTCTAGCTTTCAGGAGTTTATGGATGACTCAATCTGAAAGACCCCTGTCTCAGGACCTGGGTTTTAACAGCTAGGATGTTAAAACCAGCAAGAAGCAGGATTATTGACTGTACCCTGGAAAACAAAATCCAGATGATCTAAAAGCGCAAGGTTGATCGGAGTAAATCTGAGTAGCACCTACTCCTGAGCAGTTTGGTTGAATGAGGATCACCAGAACGCCTTCCATTTAAATCCTGCAAAGCAGACAAGGAAATTTTTTAGCAGTGAAAGGTATAAAACGAGTTAAACTGATCCCACTGCATCAATAGGGCATCCATGGGAAGGCCCTAACATTCCTGGATCTGGCAACAAACCTGCCCAGTTTGTTGCTGAACCTGTACATCAGAAGGTCCATTACTGGCATCCCCCATCTATAAAAAGGGTCCTTAAACACATGCATGTGAAGAGGCCAGATGTAGACACTCACCAATTTGGAATGTGAAGACAGGGTCAGAATGTGGCGTCCCCCCTTTTTCACGCCTTTTTTTTCACAATTTTTTATCTGCAATATTTTTTTATTCCGCTGTCAGTGGTGAAGCCCATTGGCAGCTGATGACTGATTGGTTATTAAGGATGCCATGGCTAGCTTCCCGGCCCCGCTCCTTGACAACCAGCTTTTATTGCACCCTGATTGGGAAAATCTTTGCCCAATCAGGGCACAGAATGCACTGTAACAAACAAAATGGCTCCTACATCCATCTACATTTCACTCCACAGTGAAAAAATTTTTTCGCCCTCATTGGCAAATCTACATATGGACACATGGGAGGAGTAAGTAATTTTAACACGATCCCCACAAATCTAACATCCTGTGGTATGGACATTATCTAGATGACCTGCTACTAATGTGACAGGGTGATCCACAAGCCATTCCACAGTTTATTAATAATTTGAAATGGAATACGTTTAATCTGCAGTTCACATGTGATCAACAAAACATACATTTTCTGGATATTACTTTACAGGGTGATTGTAAATTGGGCTGTGTAAATACCAGGACCTTTTAAAAAAAGTGTTCTAGGAATTCAACTATTATGATTACTTAAAATAAACATAAAATATGCAGAACTAATTGTGATTCACAATATCATGTCAACATTTTTAAATATAAATGTAATTATTTCATTTATATTTCACATTTTTTGTCACAATATTGTTTATCACTATTATCACTGCATATTTTATGTTTAATTTTATTGCACAGTATATCTGACTGTGTCTATGAAGGAGACAGGGGTGCAATTAAGAGGGGGTTGTAAAGGGTTCTGGGATGAAAGGTTGAGGGGCTGTGAAGAGGACTGTGGTGCAAGCAAAGGGGCTGTAGAGGGGACAGGGATGAAAGGATGGGAGCTGTGGAGGGGACTGGGATACACAGAAGTGGGCCGTGATGAGGACTGTAATGCAAGGAAGGGGGCTGTGAAAAGGACTAGAATACAAAGAGGGGGGCTGTGAAGTGTACTGAGATACGAGGAAGCAAGTAGGAGGCTGGGATACAAGGAGGGGAGCTGTAACGGGGGCGGGATACAGGAGAAGGGCTGTGGAGGGGACTGGGATACAAGGAGTGGGATGTGATGGGGACTGGGATGCAAGACAGGGGGGCTTTGAAGGGTACTGGGATACAAGGAGGGGGGCTGTGATGTCAAGAAGGTTTTGAAATGTAGTTATTACTTCTTGAGTCGCAAAGCTCCTACCTTAGTTTTGATCATATCCCCAAGACTGTTCTGCTCTTCCAAAGCATATGAAGGAATGTGGTTATCATATAAGAGTTCTTTTGAATGTGACATCAACACATGCTTGCTACATTATGTGGGATTTAAGTCCTATAGGAAAAAAAATATATTTTTACATCTGTTAGGCCGCGTACACACGATCAAATCAGATAGCAGATAGATTCGATCGTGTGGCCTTAGATGTAACAGTCATAGGAAGCAATTAGAGCATGATGCATGGTGGATCCATAAATTAAATACTCGGATTCCCCAAAGGTAAAATCAGAGATAATTATAATAATATTTATATGCTGGTTGGGTTCTATTCAACTGTGCCTCAGTTTATAATTGTGTGGTGTTTCAGTTTGTATCTTTTCTTTTTATTTTGTATATATTATGTAATTTTTTTTATATTATGTATGGGATTTCTAATCTTTTTGCCTCACTGTGACTGGGTCTTGGGTAGTGGCTATTACGTTACACCTACTGTTTGTATACCAGTCGTAGGTGGGAGAATTTCATAAAGAGTACAGCTGTGCTTTCCATTTGCTATGATTAACCACTTCAGTCCTGGAGGATTTGGCTGCCCAATGATCGGGCCATTTTTTGTGGTTCGGCATTGCGCTGTTTTAACTGACAATTGAGCGGTCGTGCGATGTGGCTTCCAAACAAAATTGACATCCTTTTTTTCCCATAAATAGAGCTTTCTTCTGGTTTTATTTGATCAGCTCTGTGGTTTTTATTTTTTGCTCTACAAAACAAAAAAAGAGCGACAATTTTGAAAAAATATCAATATTTTTAACTTTTTGCTATAATAAATATCCCCAAAAAAAATATATTTTTTTTCCCCTCACTTTAGGCCAATGTGTATTCTTCTACATATTTTTGGTAAAAAAAAATCGCAATAAGCGCCTATTGATCAGTTTGCGCAAAAGTTATAGCGTCTACAAAAAAGGGGATAGTTTTATGGCATTTTCATTAATATATATATTTTTTTTTAATTGTAATTGTGGCGATCTGCATTTTTTATCATGCCTGTAACTGCACTGATTACTGTGTAAATGACACTGGCAGGGAAGGGGTTAACCACTAGGGGGCAAGGAAGGGGTTAAGTGTGTCCTAGGGAGTGATTCTAACTGTGAGGGGGCTGGGATACCAGTGACACAACATTGATCACTGCTCCTGATGACAGGGAGCAGTAGATCAGTGTCTTGTCACAAGGCAGAATAGGGAAATGCCTTGTTTACACAGGCATCTCCTCGTTCTGCAGCTTTGTGACACGATCGTGGGACACCAGCGGACATCAAGTTTGCGGGTCCTGCAGACACGGTCATTGAGCTAGCGGTAGGGGCATCTGTATATTGCTTTGGGCAGCCGTGTCATTCTGCCGACGTATATGTACAGGCGGTGGTCGGCAAGCGGTTAAGGGCCATATAGGGCTGAAACGCATGAGTGGGAAAGCATGAGTGTCAGTTTTATCCTGGATTGAATAAAGCATACTCATGTTTCAGTCAGCATGGAACACTACGCACTTGTACAGCAAAATATGGCTTAATGGGTTTATGTATTTTGTGTATTGTTTTGATGCAGCACAATTTAAAAATAGGGTCATGCACTTGAATGAATGCCAACGTATATAGCGCAGCACATGTGAACTTAATCGCCTCTGGGCACTTGTTGTTCCTGTCTCCTTTGATATCAAAAGAGATGGGTCTTGATCTTTCTCCTGAAGGCCAAGTGGTTCTCCTCCAACCGAATGCTGGTTGGTAAAGCGTTCCATAGTCTGGGACCTTGGACCACAAATCTTCTATCTCCTTTGGACTTGTAGTTGGCTTTCGGCATCTGGAGAAGATTTTGATTGGTGGATCGCAGAACGCGATTGGGATTATGAGCTTTTATTTTTTCGCATAGATAATGGGGAGCATTCCCATGGATACATCTATTCGTTAGACAGAGTGCTTTAAATGCAATTCTGTCTTTTACTGGCAACCAATGAAGGGCTCTCAGTGAAGGTGAGATTGATTCCCAGGGCTTTTTCCCAGTCACAAGTCTGGCGGCCGTATTTTGAACGACTTGCAGACGAGCGATTTGGTACTTTGGGAGTCCGAGATAAAAAGGGCATTTGCATAGTCCAGTTTGGAGTTCATAATTGCTCCCACCACGACCGCTATGTCTTCTTTGGTAATAAAAGGAGTAAGTCTGCGTAGTAGGCGCAGCAGATGGTGAGATCTGCTGACTACTGACCCTATTTGTGCGTCCATTGTCATGTAGGAGTCGAAGATGACCTCGAGACTTTTGACTTTGGCACTAGGGGTGATGATTTTGCCCAGAATGGGGGGTGTCCACGTTGTTGCAGGTTGATTCATACACTTGGCGTGAAACAGGAGAGTTTAAGGTAACTCTTTGTCATCCAGTTCTCTATCAAAGAGAGGCATGTCTTTAGATTGAGGTGGTGATCCTTACTTTTGCAGATGCGGAAATTTAGTTGCGTGTCATCTGCATATGAGTGATAAAGCAGTTTTTGGCTGCTGATGATTTCAAAAAGAGGACGAAGATAGATGTTGAAGAGCATCGGCGACAGAGGCGATCCTTAAAGGACTCCGCATGATACTGTGTGTTTTTCAGAAGTGAAGGGTCCTAACTTCACTATTTGCGATCGGTTTTCCAAAAAAGAGGAGAACCAAGATAAATCGCCTTCTGTGACTCTGGCTACTTCAGCTAGCCGTGTCAATAATAGTTTGTGATCTACAGTGTCGAAAGCTGCACTTAGGTCCACTTCATTGAAATTAATACACTTCCCTAAACGAGACAAACCAAACACATGCAAGGGCACACCCTTACACTGTTGTAACACCACAAACAGCTAAGACACCTTTCCCACTGAGGCAGTTTTCAGGAATTTTAGCACTTCAAATAGCCTCTAAAAAGCACCTGCAAACTGCCTCCTATTCTGTGCAGTGAGTGCTTTCACACTGGGGCGGTGCGCTTGCAGGACACTACGAAAAGTCCTGCAAGCAGCATCTTTGGGGCAACTTGGGAGCGCTATATTTAGCTGTCTTGGTATAGGTACCCCTGAGCAGTGCCCGGCTCCATATGTCATATGGGGGAGTGGGTACCTGGTTTTGACAGGTACTTGCTCCCCCTTTCGATGTCACCCGGAAGTGCCACCGGACCATTCACAAAGCGCAAGTAATGGAAGCGACAGTGCCCGAGAGCCAACTGAAAAATTGGCTGGGGTGAAGACATCGCTCGATTCCAGGACGGGTAAGTGCCCTAATAATAAAAGTCAGCAGCTACAGTATTTACATTTTTTTGAAGGTACCTGGAGCTCCTCTTTAAGTTCGCAATTTTCAAAATGTGCAATGGGTTAGATGAAAGGCCTGCAGATCAAACCCAAGCATATTCACTCATTCCTAGAAGAGTAGTTGGAGAGGTGTCTGTTGCCAGGCAGTATCTGTGAAAATTAGCATTACAGCTGCAAGTAGCATTCTACATGAACATCTCAGACTTTCATGAATTTACTGTGCTCTTGCAAATGACATACAGACCAGCTCTGTTTCATAGGCTATTGGGCTCAATACATATCATACTTTCATAAGATGTGTATGTGTGCATCACCATAGAGTAGTATTACACACACATAGAGAGTATATACTGTATATGTTTGAGCTAGGATTGAATGCCTTTATGCTATCATTGGCATTACATTAGAAATATGCTATTCTCTTTCTGCCAGACAGTATCTCTGAGCCAGCACGGAACCAAATGACTCACATTATCACAATCTGTACAAGCTTCATCTTCAAGATGTTCTTCTCTTCATTATCAGTAAGCTGGTAAATTACTGTGGCTGAACCATACCCTGATTAGAAACAAAGAGAAGGAATATATTTAAGCTGTTGAATCAGTATAAATGTCCTTTTATTCTGTGTTACACTCCTTGTAAAATCGTTCACTCACTGCTCCCTGGTGCCCACTGCTCCAAACACAATATGATACCGTCATATTATTCTAAAGATAACAATAGTTGTATGCAATATAATATCTATCTATCTATCTATCTATCTATCTATCTATCTATCTATCTATCTATCTATCTATCTATCTATCTATCTATCTATCTATCTATCTATCTATCTATCTATCTATCTATCTATCTATCTATCTATCTATCTGTCTGTCTATCTGTCTGTCTATCTATCTGTCTGTCTGTCTGTCTGTCTATCTGTCTGTCTGTCTATCTGTCTGTCTATATGTCTGTCTGTCTGTCTGTCTGTCCTATAAATAGCAAACCGTTCTAGGAATATGTTGCCCTCTATTGAGCTGGGCTACTCTACTGGACTTTGTGTCTTGGTCAGAAACCCCAGCTGAAGGTGTATTATGTGTGTATTAACAGTATCTCAAAAAAAGTGAGTACACCCCTCACATTTTTGTAAATATTGTATTATATCTTTGTATGTGACAACACTGAAGAAATTACACTTTGCTACACAGTAGTGAGTGTACATCTTGTATAACAGTGTAAATTTGCTGTCCCTTCAAAATAACTCAACACACAGCCATTAATGTCTAAACCGCTGGCAACAAAAGTGAGCACACCCCTAAGTGAAATTTTTTAAAATTGGGCCCAAGTGTCAATATTTTGTGTGGCCATCATTATTTTCCAGCACTGCCTAAACCCTCTTGGGCATGGAGTTTACTGAGCTCTTCTACTCCTCCATGAAGACATCATGGAGCTGTGGGATGTTAGAGACCTTGCGCTCCTCCACCTTCCATTTGAGGATGCCCCACAGAGGCTCACTAGGGTTTAGGTCTGGAGACATGCTTGGCCAGTCCATCACCTTTACCCTCAGCTTCTTTAGCAAGGCAGTGGTTTTCTTGGATGTGTGTTTGGGGTCGTTATGTTGGAATGCTGCCCCGTTGCCCAGTCCCCAAAGGGAGTAGAATATACTCTGCTTCAGTATATCACAGTACATGTTGGCATTTATGGTTCCCTCAATGAACTGTAGCTCCCCAGTGCCAGAAGCACTCACGCAGCCCCAGACCATGACACTCCCACCACCATGCTTGACTGTAGGCAAGACACACTTGTCTTTGTACTCCTCAACTGGTTGCCTCCACACACGCTTGACACCATCTGAACCAAACAAGTTGATCTTGGTCTCGTCAGACCACAGGACATGGTTCCAGTAATCCATGTCCTTAGTCTACTTGTCTTCAGTAAACTGTTTGCTGGCTTTCTTGTGCATCATCTTTAGAAGAGGCTTCCTTCTGGGATGAAAGCAATGCAGACCAATTTGATGCAGTGTGCAGAATATGGCCTGAGCACTGAAAGGCTGAACCCCCCCCCCACCCTTCAACCTCTGCAGCACTTATACAATGACAACCTCTGGTAGCACTTGCACTCAACTTCTTTGATCAACAATGATGAGGCCTGTTCTGAGTGGAACCTGTCCTGTTAAACCACTGTATGGTCTCTTGGCCACCATGACGAGGCTCAGTTTCAGGGTCTTGGCAATCTTCTTATAGCTTATGCCATCTTTATGTAGAGCAACATTTTTTTCTAAGATCCTCAGAGAGTTCTTTGCCATGAGGTGCAAAAAAGATTACATTAAAATATTAATATTATAATACAACAAAAATGTGAGGGGTGTACTCAATTTTGTAAGATACTATATATATATATATATATATATATATATATATATATATATATATATACACACACACACACACACACAAATGCGTTGCCTTGCATTTCTAGTTTAAACTGAGTGGGTTATTTTAAAAGGTGAAAGTCCACATATACTTTAATGTGCAATTTGTATGCAAATGTTAGACTAAATCTTTAGGTCATCAACAAATTACAATTTTGATGATAGTGCAGTCAAAAGGTAACCGTACAACTATTTTCTCAATTATGCCACAGCTATGAGCACTTATTTGGCAATAAAATGTAACCCTAGAACTATCTTTTTAAACACTTGCAGATATGTTTATTTTCATAGCAGCTAATTTATTATGCAAATTTCATACAGAAAATAAATCTGTCCCTAACTTTTAAAAATAAAAGAAGTGACGGATTAGTAACTGCAAACAATGACAGTTTTGACATATGGCCCCCATAGTGTTTTATGGCAGTACCAAGAAACGCCAGCTTTGCTGTCATCACTCTAAAGACGCTTTTCCTCATGTTTGCTCTGTCTCCAGTGTGTTTTTTTGTCAAACTTCAAATGATTGTTTTTCAGCAATAGTTTTAGTTTTGTCACTATTCCAAAAAACTGCTCACTGATTGGTTGCTAGAGGTTAATGTCAGTCGACGACTATTTACATATTAATGCTACAGATCCGTCACTATTTGCATATTAATGCTATCTCTATTTACATATGAATGCAGGTGAGTCATCTGTACACAGGAATAGGGCAGAGCTGGGCAACATTAGTAACATAACTTCACACTGAGATATTGGGACACAGCATGGGACTAAGGCCTCGTACACACGATGAGATATGTCCGCTCAAACTTGTCCGACCGACAGTTTAGAGCGGACATGTCTCATCGGATTTCGGTCCGATGGCGTGTACACACCATCGGATCAAAATCCCCGCCGGCAGACAGCGCGGTGACGTGGCGGTGACGTTGACGCCGCCACGTCACCGCACCAGGAAGTAAAAAACTTCCACGCATGCGTCGCATCCATACGACGCTTGTGCGGGCAGATATGTCCGCTGGTTAGTGTACTAACCAGCGGACATATCCGACGGACAGGTTTGTAGCGGACAAATTTCAAAGCATGCTTTGAAATTTGTCCGATGGACAAACCTGTCCGCTAGCCCGTACACACGATCGGATTTGTCTGCTGAAACGGTCCATCGGACCGTTTTCAGCGGACAAATTTGATCGTGTGTACGCGGCCTAAAACTTCAAGGGATGAGGGAATTTAAACTGGGATAGTTGGCAAGTATGAGGCAGCTGCGTTGGGCCCCACAACAATGATGGGGTCCTGGGCAGCTGTTCCTTTTTGCCCTTCCTTAAAGATGTCCCTGGCATCGACAACAATAAAAACCTTACAGGTATTCTAATGCCCCTCCACTCTATCCAAAACTAAACAAAAAGTATTTATTTTAGTCATACTCTTGTTGAAAAACACCTACCTATACTATTTTTCTCTAGCACATTTTTGTCAATTCTCCCTTAATCAAAATGTACTGCTGCTGGCCAATTTTACAGTGATGTATCCTCTGCAGCCTCCTAATTGTTAATGAGAGTTTGATAGAAAGCGGTTGGACAGTTTTAAATCAGTGAGAACTGGGACAGCCACAGTAAACCACTGGACAATTTCTATTTGCCAGTCAAAGGGTCTATTGCCATTTAACAAAAAAGCAAATGCATACTAAAAGCTACCATAATTGCCTTTATTTCAAAATGAAATGAATGAGATTGGGGTGCTGCTCCAAGCTAATTGTAATTTTGGCAGTTTTCAAATTGGAAAAACTGCGATGGAGCATACACACGACTGGGATTCCCGACCAAAGATCCATAGCTGTTTTCCTGTCGGGAAAACCGGCCGTGTGTAGGGGGAAAGACTGACCAAGCAGGTTCTCGGCTTTCCCCTCAGGATTTCCGATGGGAACTTTTTTCCGTCAGAAATCCCTCACGTGTGTACTGGGCATAACACTTTGTACAGTTTTCAGGCTTCACCAAACATGTTATTTAAAGGATTTGTGCATTTCCAATGTTAATTTTGAAGATGCATGAAAAGTCCCTAGGGTGAATTCCGGACAGGTGGCAAACTGGACACATTATTCAGACCGGACTGCAGTTTCTTACAGTGGATGTAAACCCCCCAAAAAAATATTATTTTTTTGATGTCACAATGTAGAGTATAAGATTTCCTATCATCTGTGCCCAGTCTTGCCACACAGAGTTAATCCAGATCTGAGAAATCCTCTTTTATGTTCAGTGAAAATGAACAGCCTTCCAGATAAAACCCTGCCTAGATAAAAAGTCAGTTTTCTCTATTCTTGCTTTGAGTGACAGGTTATTTACATATCTAGCTAGGACATGTTTATCATATGTTATGTTTTGTTTATCATAACATGAGGTGATATAACATCATAACACATCCTGGTAATATACAATGAACTTTGGATCACCTCTTGTTATGATAAACATGTCCAAACTAGATTTGTAAATAACCTGTTACTGAAAGCAATAACAGAGAAACAGACTTTATAATTTGGTAAGTTTTTATCTGGAATTCTGTTAATTTGCACTGAACTTTACTCAGCGCTGGATTAACTCTGTTGGCAAGACTGGGCACAGATGATAGGAAATCTTATACTCTAAGGCCGCGTACACACGATCAAATCTATCTTCTGGAAACGGTTGGCCCGAATGTCTTCTCGCACACGTGCCGAATGGTTTTGACGCATGCGCGGAAGTGTTTTACTTCCTGGTGCGGTGACGTGGCGGCATCAACATCACCGCCACGTCACCGCGCCGTCTGGCGGCGGGGATTTTGGTTTGATCGTGTGTACACAATCAAACCAATATGTCCCCAGCAGACAGATTTGTTCAAATCTGTCGGCCCGACCGATTTGAACAAATCTGTCTGCTCGTGTGTACGTGGCCTAAATTGTGACATCAAAAAAAAAAAAAGTTTTTTTGGGTTTACATCCACTTTAAGAAAGCTGGAGAGAGGATCGGGTGTTATTCTTTCAGCCTGCAGGTGGAGATAGATAGATACAGTCTATCCTTTTTCCTCCCTTACTCTTATGTGACTTATATGACTGGAGCGAGGAAGGAGGAGCTGACGTCTATACAGAGTGTGATCAGTGAGTACAAGGGGACAACTCTGATGTATGGAGGGACTTCTGATGTAAGGAGGCACTGAAATGGGGACACCTGATTAAGGAGGCACTGTGAAGAGGACACCTAATTAAGGAGGCACTGTGATGGGGACACCAGAATAAGGAGACACTGTGATGGGGACACCAGAATAAGGAGGCACTGTGATGGGGACACCAGAATAAGGAGGCACTGTGATGGGGACACAGAAAAAGGAGGCACTGTGATGGGGACACCTGATTAAGAAGGCATTGATGGGGACACCTGATTAAAGAGGCAATCTGATAGGAAAACCTAATTAAGGAGGCACTCTGATGTGGACACCAGAATAAGGAGAAACTCTGATGGGGACACCAGAATAAGGAGTCACTCTGATGGGGTCACCAGAATAAGGAGGCACTCTGATGGGGATACCTGATTACGGAGGCACTCTGATGGGGACACCTGATTAAGGAGGCACTCTGATGGGGACAGCTGATTAGGGAGGCACTCTGATGGGGACACCCGAATAAGGAGGCACACCTGATTAAGAAGGCACTGATGGGGACACCTGATTAAAGAGGCACTCTGATAGGGACACCTAATTAAGGAGGCACTCTGCTGGGGACACCAGAATAAGGAGAAACTCTGATGGGGACACCAGAATAAGGAGGCACTCTGATGGGGTCACCAGAATAAGGAGGCACTCTGATGGGGACACCTGATTATGGAGGCACTCTGATGGGGACACCTGATTAAGGAGGCACTCTAATGGGGACATCTGATTAGGAGGCACTCTGATGGGAACACCAGAATAAGGAGGCACTCTGACGGTGACACAAGAATAAGGAGACACTGTGATGGGGACACCAGATGTAAGGTGCCATTCTGATGGTAACACCAGATGTAAGGGGTCACTCTGATGGGGACACCAGATGTAAGTTGGCACTCAGATGGGGGCACCAAATGTAAGAAGGCACTCTGATGGGGACACCAGATGATTCTGCAACATTCTGCACCCTCTATTCTGGCCTTGTCCACCTTAAGAATGGAATTTTTACAGATAAATTTGGCATACTGCATATGTAAAACAAGCTTTTGGACAGTTGAAATGAACGTATCTCTATACTTAAATATACGAAAAGCATACACACGACTGGGATTCCCGACCAAAGCTCCATAGCAGTTTTCCTGTCAGGAAAACCGGCCGTGTGTAGGGGGAAAGACTGACCGAGCAGGTTCTCGGCTTTGAAGATGCATGAAAAGTCCCTAGGGTTGCCACCTGTCCGGAATTCACCTGGACAGGTGGCAAACTGGACACATTATTAAGACGTGACTGCAGTTTCTTAAGAAAGCTGGAGAGAGGATCGGGTGTTCTTCTTTCAGCCTGCAGGTGGCTAGCGATAGATAGCCGACACTGCAGCACGGACTGTTAAGGAATGAATACAGTCTATCCTTCTTCCTCCCTTACTCTTATGTGACTTATATGACTGGAGAGAGGAAGGAGGAGCTGATGTCTATACAGAGTGTGATCAGTGAGTACAAGGGGACAAGGGGACAACTCTGATGTATGGAGGGACTTCTGATGTAAGGAGGCACTGAAATGGGGACACCTGATTAAGAAGGCACTGTGAAGGGGACACCTTATTAAGGAGGCACTGTGATGGGGATACCAGAATAAGGAGGCACTGTGATGGGGACACCAGAATAAGGAGGCACTGTGATGGGGACACCAGAATAAGGAGGCACTGTGATGGGGACACCTGATTAAGAAGGCATTGATGGGGACACCTGATTAAAGAGGCATTCTGATAGGGACACCTAATTAAGAAGGCACTCTGATGGGGACACCAGAATAAGGAGAAACTCTGATGGGGACACCAGAATAAGGAGGCACTCTGATGGAGACACCAGAATAAGGAGGCACTCTGATGGGGACACCTGATTACGAAGGTAATCTGGTGAGGACACCTGATTAAGGAGGCACTCTGATGGGGACACCTGATTAGGGAGGCACTCTGATGGGGACACCCAAATAAGGAGGCACTCTGGTGGGGGCATCTGATTAGGAGGCACTCTGATGGGGACACCAGAATAAGGAGGCACTCTGACGGTGACACAAGAATAAGGAGACACTGTGATGTGGACACCAGATGTAAGGTGTCATTCTGATGGGGACACCAAATGTAAGAAGGCACTCTGATGGGGACACCCATTCCGGGGGACACCCATTCTGGGGGACACCCATTCTGATTCTGCAACATTCTGCACCCTCTACTCTGGCCTTGTCCACCTTAAGAATGGCATTTTTACAGATAAATTTAGCATACTGCATATGTAAAACAAGCTTTTGGACAGTTGAAATGAACGTATCTCTATACTTAAACCTTTTAAAAGTGAGAGCAATAGTGCCTTGATAATCAGAAGACCAGTTAATGACCATTGAATGACCTCCTTATACTTCATCACAACCAAAATGAAACACATACAGCATCAATCTGCAGCTTGCTTCAAAGTAGATATTCAATGTAATATTGAAGCTCTTGTTTATAGTAAACATTTGGGATACTGGCGTTTCATACAGCAGCAACAGCATGATAAATAAAAAAAATGTGTTTGTTGCAGTTTTGTGTGAACTCTGCATTGCAGAACCAATCAATCAGAATTATTCCACTGCTCTGCTGATATGCCCATAGCGCTGAAGATCCACCTTTTACATATTCACTTCTGGGAGTCTTTTCAGCACGAGTTAATAAGAAACATTAGATAGAAGGAAAAATAAAACCCAGGCCTTATTATAAATGTATTACTGACTCCCTGACAAAGTGACACAGGCAGATGGATGGATAGACTGGTGAAATGAAACAGAAAATTGAGGCAGACATAGAGGTATACACAAAGAGATAGAATTGAATATGATTCCAACACCGCAAAGAATGGTTATGAAACATGTAATGTCAAAGGTCACTCAAATCATTTAATGGTTGCATTTGGTGTCAGGCACCAAATACTTGTGTCTATGGGAGGGAGGGGCTGGGAGCAAATTGGTAGCAAACTTTAAAGAATATCCTATAAGCAGCCAATAAAAAAAGTTTACAATGTTAAATTAGCTTAGGAAATTCCCAATAAAAATTGCAGCACTTTTTTTCAACCTTGGTGGACTATACAGTATCTCTCAAGCATATACAGTATGACGCTGATAATCTCTGCCTGGTTGAAAACAATAGTTTGTCTGCAGTCTCTAATGATGTGAAACTGATAGCTTCAATAAACTGTGACATGATGGAGCCTAGCAGAGTCATTTTTCCACACAGCAAAAAGAGGTACTTTCTCTCAAAAATATACAGTAACAGGATTAATTAAAGGTATATGTCCTAATGATTTTAAAGATAGATCAAAACATTTTTTTATCTACAGCTTTGGTTACATTACATACCTGTAATGAATTACTGTATGTCCCACAATGTGCAGGCTGATGGATTCTGTAGCAGTCTTCACTGCAGGGCTGCCCTGTCCTCTTCCTGCTGCTTAACTTTCAGCACTGTGGGGGTTAAGGGCTTCGGATCTCTTGGCTCAGCTGCACTAAAGGTGATCTGATGGTGAAACACCCACTCCTACCCTCTCCTCTATTGAGAAAAGTTATTTCATTGATTACATTGCCTGTACCATGATCTGTGGATGGAGGAGAGAATGCTATGCCTAATCAGACTTGAAGCTGCTAACCCCCACAGCAGGAAGAGGACAGGGCAGCCCTGCAGTGAAGATTTCTTCAGAATCCAGCAGCCTGCTCATGGTGGGAAAAATCTAATTTCTTACCTAAATTTCAGCTTTAAAGCTAACATTCCTTCTGCAAGAGAATTATAATTACAACGAACATAAGATGTTCTGTTCAATTCTATAAGGTTTACATACAAAACATATAATAACATAGCTATTTCTCTTGCTTTACCATTTTGCTAGTGGGATCCATTATGCAACTTTATGTTGACCTAACCTCAGAAAGTAGAAAATTGCTATGTTTCAGTGAATAGCTACCAATTTTAATGCACATTTTGTCTTGAATTCCTCCTGGAAAATAGCAGTGCTCTTTCTGACATGTAAGGGTGCCTAGGCACTCCTGTGCCTGCAGCCTCATAGTCATGTATCTGTAGTGTGAGATCTAAGACAATGCCACCTCTTACTGCTAGTCTCAGGAGATTTGGAGTAAGATCTGGTGATTTCATTACCGTGCTGCTCACTGTTCTCCATGCTGTTGGTCATGGGTGTCACTAACACTGGAAACTCAGAGCACATGCCCTACATCTCATGTCTGGTTACCAAGGCCACTGCTGCCCATATTAGCTGTTGCTGTGGCTGATCAAATTGCCACAGTTCTGTGTTGGCATGAGGATGGCGGCATTAAACAAGACACATGTGAGACCCCTATTGCCACTCCTCCTCAATACTGCTGCACACTTTCCTGCCTGAAAACATGGGAAACTGAAGACGTTTGAAGGACAGGAAGCCATGCCACCAAAGGGATTGAAATGCCAGAAAAGTAAGTAATGGTTGGGGTGTGTGTGAATGTATGTGTAATGCCCCGTACACATGTGCAGGATTTCCGACGTTAAATGGTCCCGTCGGAAATCCAGAGGGGAAAGCCGAGAACGTGCTCGGTCAGTCTTTCCCCCTACACACAAGAGGTTTCCCCAACAAGAAAACTGCTTTGGTCGGGAATCCCGGCCATGTGTGTGCTCCATTGCAGTTTTTTCCATAAGAAAACTGCCAAAAAACTCCGGTTTTCCCAGCGGGAAAAAAGAGAGCCGGTTCTTTTTTTTTTCGGGCAGTTTTTGGGCAGTTTTTCCACACGGCCGGGATTCCCGGCCAAAGACTCTCCTCACAGTTTTCCAGTTGGGCGTAAGAGTTTGTGTGCCTTCAAAGTATCTCATAGGGGGTAGTGTTGTGCTATGAATAAGGAGGTAGCGGTGGAACACAGTAAATCATAGGGGGAGCTGTGCACTGGGCTATACTTCTGACCCTTGAATGCTCTATGTTACATACACCTGAATAGTTCCGAAGCAAGGTTATCCAGCACCCGGGGCAAAAATGCCAAACTGCCCCCCCTCCTTCTCTTAGGGTAAGGTTTAGCAATGATGTCCCTGTCACTACTCCTGCCATCCTTGTAACATAAGAAAACTGGCACAGGACGCCCCCATCCCTCCAATAAACTATTGTGCTCAGGGCAGCCAACTCCTGTCCACCCTTTGTCCAAGCCCTTCATCTATACATAGGTCACCCTGTACTCTATACATAGGGCACTCCTGAACTCTGCACTCTGTACATAACAAACCCCTAACCCCTGAACTCAGTATGGTACATACTCGTGACCCCTAACCTCAAGAAGATACATACCCTTGACACCTGCATTCTATTCATTACATTACTAAATCGTGTACTTTACATGCTCTTGATGGCTTTACCCTGTATTTTTTATACTCTCAGCCCCTGTACGCAGTACAGTACATACACCCGACACCTGCACTATGTATAACACTTGAATTTATGGATTTATGGACGGATTTATGATGAAAATAGAACTTATAAACAGGAAAAGGCCATATTGCTGACATTAATCATATTTTGACCATTCTATTTGTGTGGTCATCAGTATCTGGTACATGTATCCATTTCAGGGGAAGATTTTCAATGATAGATAAACAAGACTAGAGTATTTCACTTTAATGACCAAGTATTGTTATTGATATGAATGATAAGGTTCTGTATCACTGGCACGTGTACATGGGTAGGGATGAGCTTCGAGTTCGAGTCGAACTTATGTTCGACTCGAACATTGCCTGTTCGCCGTACAGCGAAATATTTGGGGTGTTCGCGGCAAGTTTGTGTGAACTTTAGAACCCTGTTAAAGTCTATGGGACTTGAACGTTTGCAATCTAAAGTGCTAATTTTAAAGGCTAATATGCAAGTTATTGTTTGGGGACCTGAATCCTGCCCCAGGGGACATGTTTTAATACAAAACAATAAAAGTGAAATATTTCTTTAAATTTCGTACCTGGGGGTGTATATTATGCCTGTAAAGTAGCGCTTGTTTCCCATGCTTAGAACTGTGCCTGCACAAAGTGTCATTTAAAATTACTCGCGGCTATAATGAATTGTCGGCTCCCGGCAATACAGAGAAAAGTCATTCATAAAAAAAAAAATGCGTGGGCGTCCCCGGCATTTTTTTTTTAAATTTGGGGTGGAGTTCCCCTTAGAATCCATACCAGACCTGAAGGGTCTGGAATGGATATTTGGGGGGAACCCCACATCATTTTTTTTTTAATTTGACGCAGGCTTCCTCTTAATATCCATACCAGACCCAAAGGGCCTGGTAATTGAATTTGGGGGGACCCCCACGCATTCTTTTTTTATGAATGACTTTTCTCTGTATTGCCGGGAGCCGACAATTCATTATAGCCACGAGTGATTTCAAATGACTTTTTTCCTTCAGAAATTACATTTTGTGCAGGGACAGTTCTAAGCACAGGAAACAAGCGCTACTTTACAGGCATACTATACACCCCCCTAGGTACGAAATTTAAAGGAATATTTCAATTTTACTGTTTCACTTTAAGCATTATTAAAAACTTTTTTTGCATTGATACATGTCCCCTGGGGCAGGACTCAGGTCCCCAAACACTCCCCTGGGGCAGGACCCGGGTCCCCAAACACTTTTTAGGACAATAACTTGCATATTAGCCTTTAAAATTAGTACTTTACATTTCAAACGTTCGAGTCCCATAGACTTTAACAGGGTTTTAAAGTTCACACAAACTTTTGGTCTGTTCGCAGGTTCTGGTGCGAACCGAACCTAGGGGTGTTCGGCTCATCCCTATACATGGGCATCGGGATACATATTATGACTGCTTTTTAATTATGAACAAGTGCAAATATTGATTGTATTGTTTGTGGGCAGTCATTCATTGCACTGGAAGAAGTACGAATAGGTGTAGATAGGAGAACAGACCATATTTGTTTATATAGAATTAGAATGTTACAGGCTGAGATAATGCAGAATATAAATATACTCATTCGTTAAAAATACATATTTCCTATACAATAATGTACTACCCATTTTGTGATTGTCAGCAAAAGAAATAATTTGTAGGGACAAATCTATACAGTAAAACCTTGGTTTGCAAGCATAATTTGTTCCAGAAACATGCTTGTAATCCGAAACACTTGTATATCAAATCATTTTTTTTATAGGATATAAAAGAGAAGAAAGGCACCTCTAAATGTAGCAATAAGTTGCTAAATGTTGTACCTTCATTAAATGTAACCATATTGCTACACTTAGCGGCTCCTCTCTTCTCTTTTATACTCAGTTGTGACATTACACTACTCTTATATCAAGATATCACTTGTATAACATGGCAAAATGTATTAAAACATTTTGCTTGTCTTGCAAAACACTCTCAAACCAAGTTACTCTCAAACCAAGGTTTTACTGTACTTCTTATTAGTAATTACATATTTCATTTTGAACTGTATTTGCTTGGCACAGCACTTACATTAAACAACCCATGGATCCCTATTGATAATCTCCAATTAAAGAGCTTACCCCGTTTTAGCCATTATATAGCATATAGCTTTGTACATCTCTGTAGGTTTGTTACAAAGCGTACCTATTCTTTCTATTGTTCAGATCTCTCCAGGAAACCTCTGTAGGAACATTGATTAAATGCTGCATTTTTCAAATCATCCTCCAAGGCAACATTCTGTCTGCAGATACATCTTTCACTTCCCAGGGTCATTAATGTCACAAACCACACTGAGATCCTGTGGTTTCCCAGTGAATGAAAAGTCTGCTGGGCTATTTCTGTAGACATTGAAACCAATGAGTTTCTTTTTTTTTTTTTTTTTTTTCTACATCAGAATCCTAGCCTGGAGTACTTGGTGTGCAACTGATGAGAAAGAGAATAGGAGAAACCATCATCAGTCCTACCATTACTGTTCCCTTGTTGCTCTGTGGATTGGATAACTGCCAAAATGACAGACTAAAGGACGCACTAAGAAGCTTTCCCCAATGTTTCTAAAAGCCAAGCTATTCTGTGACTGAAATTACCAAAAGCAATCACTCTGATACAATAGCTGTGACAAGTTTAATAGCATCAATAGGCCAGGCAACCAGGGCACACATCCAACATCTCCTATAAGGTTCCTTGGGCATGACAATGCTCCTCTCTATGTTTTAGCAAGTTGTAAAGCAATTATTTAAAAAATCTAAATCCCACATCTTTGGCTAGTTTAAATTAGTCATATATGTGAAGACATAGTTACAAATTACATAATATACTGTAGACAATTTTGTTATAGCCAAGCAGCAATTTGCACATGTTTGGGCGACAAGCAACTTAATGGGCCAACGTGTGTTGGTATTGGAGGATGTTATTTGTGATTAAGCATGTTGAAAAATTTCACTTTATTGTTTGTGAGCTCTGACCTTCAGAGAAAAACCAGCAGAACCTTAACAGAATCCCATATGATTGGATCACACCCCGCAATGTGTTGATCCAATCTGCCAACTCCTGAAATGGTCCAGCGTACTTGAGTACTGGCTTCTCTCTGGAGTAGAACTACCGGGTGCTGCTCCATCAAAATGCTCCATCAAAATTGTCTGACATAGCATTCCTATTCATATATGGCAAGTTTACCAGAATAGGTAATCAGCCAAATGATCAGACAGGGAGTAACTTAACTACAAAGGGAAAATGACAAGCACAACCTCCACAGTGTAGCAAACAGAATTAACAAGGTTTATTAATAGTTAAAGCTTAAATCGGAGTTCCGCCCAAAAGTGGAACTTCCGCTTAATCCACTCCTCACCCCCTTACATGCCACCATTTGGCATGTCATTTTTTTTGAGGGGGGCTTCAGGAGGAGTGGGACTTTATGTTCCACTTCCTTCTTCTGCCCAAAGACCGCTAAGGAGATACATCATATCGCCTTTTGCTGGCCCCTCCCTGTAGGCGATCGCGTGACACAGGAGATCGCCTGTCCAATCAGGTAGCACAGTCCCGCTCGCGCATGTGCAGTGAGTGTCCGGCCATGAAGCCGAAAGCTGTCACGGCCGGGTGCCCGCGTCTGTGCGGCACGTGGTGGGACAGTGGAGCAGGTGAGTGTATGTTTATTAAAAGCCAACAGCTATGCTTTTTGTAGCTGCTGACTTTTAATAAACATCAAACATTAAGGCTGGAACTCCTCTTTAAGTCTACTTTTGTTGAAAAAAAAAAAACATTCTCCTTTGGGTGCTCTATGTACATTTTAACAAACTTTGTTGCAGATTCCTACCTTTTGTTATTTTGAAGAAATCACTGTTTGTTCCTCTATAATGATAAAGTCTAATTGGAGAGGTTTCATAATGATCAGGGCTCTAATGAGGAAAATTGCAGGGTCTGCATCCCTTTGGACGTTATTTCCCATTGAGAGTATCTTACAAAAAATGAAATTTTTGTTGCAGGGGATGCCAGAAATCTGACTTGTATCTCAGTGTACACAGCTGGGAAAATCAGTGAGCCAATCACACAAGCAGGAAATTATGTTTCTGTGCGGCACTCTGTACACATTCTGGCCCTGATTCACATAACTTCGGCGCATATATATCGTCGAAACAACTGGCTAAGATACGTCGAATCACTGCCTACGACATGAACGTAACCTACTGTACGCCCAGCCCTATTCACGTACAACGTAAACTACGTAAAATTTGACGGCGTTCGTTCCCTGGTCCATACCTTTGCATGAGTTGCACCTCCAATATGGGGAATAACCTAACACCGGACGTAAACCTTACGCAAATCGCTTAAAACATGCGCCGGGCACAAGTACGTTCGTGAATCGGCGTATCTCCCTCATTTGCATATTTGCATCTAAAATCAATAGGAGTGCCAAATGCGTCCAGCGTAACTATGCGCCACTATACGCCGGCGTAAGCAAGTTACGTCGGTGGGATGAAGTCAGTTTTTAGGCATACCTTAGTTCTGTGGGCACGGAGTACAGATACGACGGCACATATTTACACTTACACAGCGTATCTCGAGATACGTCGGCGTAAGTGCTTTGTGAATCCGGGCGTGTCCCTTGTACATAGGTCACCTCCCCCAGTCAGTCCCCTTCCCCACAGTTAGAATCACTCACTAGGGAACACATTTAACCCCTTCCTCGCCCCCTAGTGTTAACCCCTTCCCTGCCAGTCACATTTATACAGTGCAGTGCATATTTATAGCACTGTTCACTGTATAAATATGAATGGTCCCAAAAATGTGTCAAAAGTGTCCGATGTGTCGCTGCCATTACTAGTAAAAGAATAATAAAAAAAAATAATAATAATTCTGTCCCCTATTTTGTAGGCGCTATAACCTTTGCGCAAGCCAATCACTATACGATTATTGCGTTTTTTTTTTTTTTTACCAAAAATATGTAGAAGAATACGTATTGGCCTAAACTGAGGGGAAAAAACGTTTTTTTTTTTTTAAGTTGGGATATTTATTATAGCAAAAAGTAAAAATATATATATATATTTTTTTCAAAATTGTCACTCTTTTTTTGTTTATAGCACGAAAATAAAAACCGCAGAGGTAATCAAATACAACCAAAAGAAAGCTCTATTTGTAGGGAAGAAAAGGAGGTCAATTTTATTTGGGAGCCACGTCGCACGACAGCGCAATTGTCAGTTAAAGCAACGCATGGCCAGAAGCTGAAATTTCATCTGGGCAGGAAGGGGATGTAAATGCCCAGTAAGCAAGTGGTTAACATTCTTGGACACGGGTCTTTTTCATGAAGCCTTGGGTCAAATTTGTGCTAAGATCCATTTTAAACCAACAGAGGAAAATGTGTGCCTGTACAACAATAGTTGCCATTATCCAGCCTGGAAACGGAACATTCCAGTTATCCAGTTTTGCAAGTTACGTTAAAGCTGTACTTTATAAGTAGATTACATATCCCAAGGTTCAACCTTGAAATAGGTTCCAACAAAAAGGGTACAGTGAAGAGGCTATCAGTTCAGATTTTAACAGATATCTGGCTCTACATGTATATATGTACATATATGATGGAGAGACTTCATCCCTCTCTCCATGGGCTCTTGATTGGATAGATTGATAGCAGCGCAGCCATTGGCGTCCCACTGCTGTCAATCAAATCCATTGATGCGGGTGCCAGGAGGCAGGGCCGAGTTTGGAATTTGTGTCTGTGGACGTAGTTTGGTAGCAATTTAGGAGATGCTTGCCCCAGTAGTTGTGTCTTATAAGGAAGGTGCATGCTATTAGGTTGTGGTCCTCCTGTTTCTGACCATGAAGAGCTGTTCACCTGGCTGCAGATCACAGAGGAGAGTGAGAAACTAATGTTTCTCCTTCTTTATGAGCTGCAAATCCGACCAGATGGAATGGGAGAGCCTGGGAGAACAGGGGAGGGCTGTGGCTGAACACAGCAGGGATAGCGCTGCCACTGTCCATTAGCAAAGGTGCTGAAAAGATCGTGCCTATGCTCAGGAGGAGGGAAGAAGAGAACCCCATGACCCTGGTAAGCGCCCCCTTCATATGGCACCCATGGCACTTGCCATGGCTGCCATACCCTAGATACGCCACTGACTCCAGGTGCTCAGTAAAAATGTAGCTTGTAAATTAAAGAGTCTATGAGGTGACATGTGCCTATAGTCAGGGCTGCCTTAATGAGTGGGCACACCTGGGCACTGCCCAGGGGCCCCATCTGCATGTGGGGCCCATGCACTTTCCCCAAAGCAGCTGGTCCTTGAGCCCACGCTGCTCCGAAAATAGCATACTAGCTCATTATGAATTACTTAGCTGAGATCGAAGCCCCTGCAGCCGTCCTCGTACACTACTCAGGTGACCGACATCTCTCCCCCATACTACACCACTCCTGACTATATCTCCCCCACACTGCTTCACTCCTGGCTGAATCTGCTTCATTCTGTTCCTCTCATGGCCGGTCACTCTACTTCACACTGCTTTGCTTTTTGCTGCATCTCTTCCAGACAGTTCTTAGCTGCATATTCCCCATACTGCTCCACTATGGCCATATGTTTTCCATATTGCTCTCCTTCTGGAGATATCTCCCTCATATTGCTTCAGCCCTGGTTTCACCTTTTCCATACTGCTCCTTTCCTGGCTGCATCTCACCCAGCCTGCTCTATGCCTGGCTACATCTCCTCTAGGCTGCTCTGCTCCTGGTCACATCCAGAATGCTTTACTTCTTGCTCTATCTCCTCAATACTGCCCCTCTTCTGGTCACAATTCCTTTATACTGCTCTGCTTTTGGCCACATGTCCCCCAGACTGCTTCATCTTGGCCACATCTCCACCAGACTGCTCCACTGCTGGCTGCATTTCCCCCATACTGCTCCACTCTTTGCTGTATCTCCCCCATATTGCTTCTCTTGTGGCTTGATGCCCCCCATAGTGCTCATCTCCTGGCTGCATCTCCCCACAGACTGTTTCTTTCCTGGCCGCATCTCATCCAGCCCTGGGCACTCCTCACCTAGAACGCTTCCCTCCTAACTGCATCTGTCCCATAGTATTTCTTTCCTGTCCATACTGCTCAGCTATCGGTTACCTCTTATATATACTGCTCCTCTCCATGCCCCATCTCCCTCTGCTCCTAACTTCATCCCTCCCAGACTGACACTTTTTCGCTGCATCTGCCCCATACTCATTCACCTCTGGCCCCATCTCCCCCATACTATTCCTTTCTTCATCATATCTCACCCATGGGGCTACTCTCCTGGTCACATCTCCCCATACTGCTCCTCCCCTACATGCATCCACTATGCTCCTGGTTGCACCCCCCCATTAGTCCTCTCCTGACTGCATTCCTTCAAACAGCTCCTTTCCTAGCCACATCTCCCTTCTATTGCTACTCTACTGGCTGCATCTGCCCCATACTGCTCGTTTTCTGGCCACTGCTCCCCATACTGTTCAATTTCTGGCTAGATTTTCACATATTGCTCCTCTCCTGGCAGAATCTACTCCCACTGCTCCTCTCCTGGCCACATCTCCCCCATACTGCTTATCCCTGACTGAATCTCCCCCATAATGCTCTGTTCCTAACCATATCTCCTCCAGACTGCTCCACTTCTGACTGCATCTTCCCCATACTGCTCAAATTTCTGGCTGCATCACCCCCGGACTGCACCTCTCCTGGCTACATTTCTTTCTGTGTGCTTGGCTCCTAGCTTTATCACCCCCATTTTGCTTCTCTCATTGCCTGCATCTCCCTCATACTGCTTTTTCTTGCCTGCATCTCCCCTATACTGCACTGTTCCTGGCCACTTCACCTCCAAACTATTCAAGTTCTGTTCAAACTGCTCCACTTCTGACTGCATCTTCCCCATACTGCTCAAATTTCTGGCTGCATCACCCCCGGACTGCACCTCTCCTGGCTACATTTCTTTCTGTGTGCTTGGCTCCTAGCTTTATCACCCCCATTTTGCTTCTCTCATTGCCTGCATCTCCCTCATACTGCTTTTTCTTGCCTGCATCTCCCCTATACTGCACTGTTCCTGGCCACTTCACCTCCAAACTATTCAAGTTCTGTTCAAATCTCCCCAGCTTGCTTTGGTCTTAGCTGCATCTGCTCTACTCCTGGCTACTGCTCTCCCAGCCTGCTCTGCTACTGGGTGGATCTCCTTTAGACTCCAGCCTCCCACTCCGGGCCACATTTTCTCCAGACTGCTCTTCTGCCGGTCTACGTCTCCCACTATACTGCTCCCCTTCTGGCCTCATCTCCCCCATACTGTTTCCCTCCTGAATTTATCGCCTCCAGACTGTTTATTTCATTGCCACGTGACCTCCAGACTGCTTTACTCCTTGCTGCATCTCCCCCATACCACTTATGTCCACACCTTATGTCCCCCATCCTGTTTCTCTCCCATGCTGCTAATTTAAAGAGCCCCAGTGATGTAATAATGTAAACACTAGGCACATGCCATCTGCATCTTCACTTATATGACCATGAACAGCCATTAACTTGTATAGGCAATGTGTGGGATATTACCTTGTATGGACAATGAACTGTGTGTGGCACCTTTGCCACCCTGGGCATGGGAAATCACAAGAGATTTTATGCTATAGGAATTTGAAACGTTGAGACCTCTGTGTGCACAAGGCCTAAGAGTAATGCCACGTACACACGATCACTTTTCGGCATGAAAAAAAACATTGTGTGTGGGCTTCACATCATTTTTCATCTTCTGAAAAACGACAAAAAAAAATATTCGAGTATGCTGCATTTTTTAAATGTATTTTTTGGGTTGTAAAAAATTATCGTGTGTGGGCTAAAACAACGTTAAAAACAACGTTTTAAACCCCCGCATGCTCAGAAGAAAGTTATGAGATGGGAGCTTGAATGGAACTTCCCCTTTAGAGTGCCGTCGTACGTGTTGTACGTCACCGCGCTTTGCTCATCATTTTTTTTAAATGACGGTGTGTGGGCAACGTCGTTTTTAATGATGAAGTTGGAAAAAATTTGTTTTTTCTACATGCTGAAAAACAATTTTTTTTTCATGCCGAAAAGTGATCGTGTGTACGCAGCATAACTGTTGAGCGCTACCACTAGTTTTTTTCTTCTAGATTTAGGTTAAGGGTTAAGTGTTATGAGGGAGGTTATAATTTAAGGAAGGGAAGGGTTAGAGGGTACTTTTGGGCTTATTTGCACTCTTTTTATCAAGTGACCATTGACTTCTAGGTGTTGCGCAATGCATGCATTACTGCAACACACATTACTTTTTTTTGCTGGATTTCTATTTATTTTTAATGGCACACCAAAGCACTATGATGATCAATTCTATTGTGAGTGGCACCCCAATGCACTATAATTTCCAGGCTGCTTAGTCACAATGAACATTATTATTAATTTTCCCTTTAACATAGCAAATCTTTACTTTTTGAGTTCAGTTCCATGTTAAGTAATTTCATGTTCTGTCAGTTCTCTCATTGTGACCTTTAAAAATAGGTGTAAAACAGATCTTTGCATTTACCGGCATTTTAATTATTTTCCACTAAAAATATTTTTAATTGCACCATGCTGAGATTTCTCAAAACACACTTCCTGATGGCAATGGGGTCAATATGAAGGAATCCTCAATGAGCCCTCAGTGTTACATTTGAATACAATTTACTTTCCAATGGACAATTAGGAAAGCTTTAGGTTTTGTTAACAGTCAGTGCCAAAAGTCCTGCACTGAAACCCAGACTCCTGGCACTGAGTGTAAACCTATCAATAGCTGTGGGTTGGTGTAATAGACAGCTGTTAAAGTACTGTATAACTAAACCAAAGAAAAAAATTCTATATATTGCAGATTATGTCTTCCTTAGATATGGTGGCTGCATTTGTTTTTTTTAATCAAGCTATATTGTTGGCAAAAACAGAGAATACCTGTTTTTGACACTTTCTGCAAGTTACATTGAAGAATATCTTTCCTAGCTGTACTCTGTAAACTACCAATTGCCCTGCCCCTCATGTACTAGAGCTGAAGAGATATGGACAACAGGTGTGCAGACCATATTAGAAGAGCAGCAAAGGGTGACAACCATGCCTCCATGGATACAGTGGAAAAGTGATGTAGCCACCCAGAGACAAGAAGTGTGTTATTTGCAGGATTATCAAGGTAAAAAAAAATAATAATTGAAAAACAGAAAATAAATACAGCCAAAACATCAATGCCTAGCAACCTGCAATACAATACATTTTTAGGTTTAAATAACCTTTAACTGCTTCGCCTTTAAAAAAAGATAGATAGATAGATAGATAGATAGATAGATAGATAGATAGATAGATAGATAGATAGATAGATAGATAGATAGATAGATAGATAGATAGATAGATAGATAGATAGATAGATAGATAGATAGATAGAAGTAAAAAGTACTTTAATATTGTATATATTTTTTTTTTCTATATTGAGTGTTTACATTTATTTCACAATTACGGTAAGTTAAAGAGACATGTCAGCAGATAATCTTGATCCAAAGCAGAGATGAACCTTTCAGATGAATTGCAGAACAATTCCAGTGTACCTGAGCAGAACAATATCAAGCAACAAAGCCCTGGAAGAGAAAGCTGGTCTTTATCATTTTCAGACACTACCGGGAAATAAAAGAGCAAAGTAATGTATTGCTCATTTCAGCCACTCAGAATCTAACCCATGTAGCAGATAATAGATGACACAGCATTCACAAAGATATTGTTCAAGTACAATCTAGGGATTTTTTCTACAGAGTCTTAGAAGTCTGCAGTCACCATCACTATTATCAGCTATATTGTTGATAAGTTGACACTTGGTTAAAAGTCAGATAAACTTAAATACACACCGAGTTGTAATGCTCTAGTCACAAATAATGCTACCTCATGAAAGGATGTATATGGTAAGATGAAGCTGACAAACATGTCGCTTTCGATACACCAATGTACCTGTCTTATTCAGATAAAAATACAATTGTTTCCAATTTTTCCACTGTTGAATGCTAAGATAAAAAGCAAATTATCAGTATGAAAAATGCACTTTTTTCAGTTGTATTTAAGACCCATACCACACTGCATCTTCTAATGGTGTGCAGTACAGCCAGTTATTGTGAATGCACCCCAATGCACCTTAAAAATGAACATGCAGTGCAACACACTTCAGTACAGCACAACACATCTATAATGTCTATCTATAAAAAAAACTTAGAAAAGATATACCAGGATATATCCTAAGATAGAGGCTGGTCCTAGCGCTCAGTGGACAAACTATATAAATGTATATGCAGAAAAAGCAGCTATTATAATGAGAAAAAATGTATGAAAGAAATATGTCTCTATGAGGCATTAACAGCGCTATATGAATTAATATCAATTGAACTCAAAAGTTCAAAATCTGCTTTTGTGAGGTGCAAAAATCAATCAGGATCTCCTATCCTAAAAATAGTAGCTAACCTCAAATACTAAGAACAATGTAACAACAGCTACTATACACTAAAATCAAATAATGAAAAACAATCTTGAGTGTATATGACACGCATATGTCAATGGGGTACTTCTTTTTTTTTAAAAATACAAATAAAAGTAGAAATAAAAAGTAAAGCACATAGTCTGTTGATCTAAAATGTTCTTTGTGGGAAATAAACTTGAAATTGGTTGAAAAGACACAAATCCAGGCTTTCCTTCACTTGTAGTCCCCCTCTCGGTTTTGTACTCACCAGATAGACATGGTGTTAATCGCCTTCAGATATTGGGATCTCCCTCCTGTGGAGTTCAGCCCAGCCCAGCAGCAATATTTCTCCTCCAAAAAGTATGGATGGGGTTAAGTGCGTGTTTGCAGCAAGAGCAATCATGTGGACAAAAACATAGAGAGAGAGGACATAGCGTAATACTGTCTTTATTGTATAAACAAACCCTGTTTAAAATTGTGCTTACAGAAATGAAAACAAAAATGTGCACATCGGTTGCAATGTTACTGCTCACTCTGCTAGCCTGGCGTCTCCGCTCCGTCTCCAGCTGATGTGTCTCGGGTGTAACTTGCTCCGTCTGTACGATACGTCGTGTAGCCACGCCCTGACGCGTTTCGTGATTGGCTCACGTCTTCAGAGGGCGTGGCTACACAACACGACTAATCGTATTTATAGGTGGGTGCTGACCATTCGGCTCCTCCCCTCTCCCATTGTCAGCAGCTTGCAGAGGGGAGGATATTACACTCCTCTCTGCCTGAAATCCCGCCCTGCTGCCAATAGGATTTAGAGTGTCCGGGTCGCCCCTCCTCTGTGATACAAGTCTGCTGTCTGCCATAGCCTGGAGCGTCCTCCATATTGTCGTAGCGCAGGACAATATGATTACCCTATGCGCTACTCTACATTATGGATCTACTAGGTACTGCTCCCGGAAGTTTATTGTCTGCTCGCGCGGCTCACTACACACTCTACTTAGAATTCCTCGCTGCTGACATAAACAAAGAACTATGGATTAAAGACTCAGACTGACAGCAGCTGTATCTTTTTGGTATACACAGTATATAATCCAAAAGATATTCATACCTGGCTATCACTTATTACAGGTGGTAATACCAGTGCTATTCATACCCAGTTGTGGATTAATATTAATACGTTTCATCAGCAGTGTATAATTGTTACCACTAAAACGGTAAATGTAACTCAGTTACTTATACCAGGATAAAAAGATAATAATAATAATAATAATGTATTGACATACACATGAATACGTCCTTAAAATTCAACATATAAAATACACTATGATTTTTCAACATATAAAATACACTATAATGTTCATATAATATTCTACCTGTATATTATACTGTTAAAAATGTCACATACGCCCATACTCATATTATACTCAGATTTACCATAAATGTGACCTTTGATCTACCTTAATTCTATGTGTCCAATAGGGATAGATACATGGTCATTGGTGGACTGAAAAAATACTGATAATGAAAATAAATAAATAAAAATGAATAGAATAAAGATAGAATAGAATACAATAGATAACAATGAAAATGGGAGTAAGGATATCCTTAGATGGTCCCCTCATACCCTAATATATATGATATAGCATCAGTGTGACCTAATGCTAAATTAAATATGTTCAGTGGTTTGGAAATTAGGTACAGCCTCCCCGTATAGTCAATGATGTACATATTATTAGTGATTGCTTATAAAGCAATTTATATCTAGATCAATGTTGAGGCCATTCGGACTTAGAGTATTGGTGAGGAATATCCATTCAGTTTCTCTCTTGGATATTTCTCTTACCCTATTACTTCCTCTCCAATTGGGGTCTATTTTATCTATCCCCCAGAACTTCAGTCCTATGGGGTTCTTATCATGTTTTTCTAAAAAATGTAAAGAGACGCCATGATCTTCATACCCTGTGGTAATGTTGTAGATGTGTTCTCCTACTCTTTTAGACAGTTTTCTTTTTGTCCGTCCTATATACATTAGCCCACAAGGGCATTCAAGGGCGTAAACCACATGGGTCGACATGCATGTTATGCATTCTTTGATGGGGAAGTTCTTGCCATTAGCTGTCGAGGTAAATTGAGTGAGGCCTCTCAGATGAGTGGAGACCTGGCGGCAGGCTTTACAGCGTCTGCACGCTGTGAACCCAGATCTTTCCCAGAACATCTTTAATTTCTTTGGGGGGTCCAACACTCTTTTCACTATTTGATCTCCAAATGATGGACATTTTCTGTATATAAATGGGGGGATTGATGGTAACTGTTGATTTAAAACCTTATCCATTAATAATATGCCCCAATGTTTCTTAATTATGGTTTCAATATCCTTGTATTGCTCATTATACTCAGATATGAACCCCCATTCATGTTGGTTATTCACAGGTCGTGTTCTTGGTTCCAATAATTGTTCTTGTGTGGAGGTGCCTATTGTTTCAATGAGTGAGTTCAATTCGGGTTTCTTATAGCCCTTTTCCATGAATCTTTCTCTAATCACACTGGCCTGGTTCAGATAGTCTGTGTCATTGGTGCAATTGCGTCTGATACGCATAAACTGCCCTTTTGGAATGTTACGCAGCCATCGTGGGTGATGGCCACTTTGGATAGGAATGTAGCTGTTCCTATCAGACGCCTTAAAATATGCTTTTGTATGATAGTAATTGGGTCCCCTCATTACTGTGACATCTAAATAATTGATTTCCTGCTGGTCCCATTTAAATTCCAATTTAATGTTATTTTTGTTGGAATTTAATTTATCAGCATATAGTTGCAGTGATTCCTCTGAACCTTCCCAAATAATAAACAGATCGTCAATATATCGCTGGTAAAATACCAGTTCCTTGCGTCTGTCTTTAAAAATCCACTTGTCTTCCCATTCACTCATAAATAAGTTGGCAAGGCTGGGTGCAAACTTGGCACCCATCGCCACGCCAACTTTTTGACTGAAAAAATTACCCCCATACCAAAAGTAATTATGGGTGAGACAGAATTCCAATGCCATTTTTAGGAATTTCTTCTGTATATAGGGCAGTTCTTCCCTCTTACTTAGTGCCCAATTAAGTGCCAAAATCGCATCATCGTGGTGTATGTTAGTATACAGTGATGCGACATCAGCTGTTACCAAAAACATATTAGTATTAGGTGGTATAATAACTTCCCTTAATTTTTTTTAAAAACTTGTGGTGTCCTTTAAATATGCCTGTGTGGTGATCACACTGCTTTGTAAGAAGTGGTCCAAATATTGGCCTACCCTTGATGTCACAGATTCAATACCGTTTACTATTGGTCTGGGGGGTGGTAACAATGGATGCTTATGCATTTTGGGCACTGTATAAATGGTTGAAATTCTACTGAAACTGGGGCATAGAAACTGTTTTTCTTTCTTAGTCAGAACTCCCATATAGTATCCATAGTCTATGAGGTTCTTTAGATCTGTTCTATATCGTTTAGTGGGGTCACCGTTCAGCTGTAGATACGTGTTTTCATCATTGAGCATCTCCTGAATCTGGGTGTGGTAAAAGACTTTGTCCATCACCACCACCCCTCCTCCCTTATCCGCAGGTCTCACTACTATATCCTTGCGGTTTTCTAATGCTCGAATGCCTTCTTTAATATGTTTGGGGTTAAGGCTTTTTTTCATCTGCAGGGTGTCCAGATCTCTCAAGACCAGTTGTTTAAAGACTTCAACCTGATGGTTAGACGTTTGGGGTGGGTTAAACAAAGATCGATTTTTCAGACCACTGTTAACACCCACTACTTCTGAATATCTATGACTGGTTGTCCCAAAGCTGTTAGTAAGGAAATATCTTTTAATGTTGATTTTCCTTATATATTTGTGTAGATCGATATACACTTCAAATTTGTTTAATACTTTAGTTGAGGAACATTTAAGTCCTGCATTAAGGATATTATTTTCCTTTTGGGTGAGAGTGGCTGATGATAAGTTATATATGCCACCTAATCTGCATGTCTTGGCCTCTTTTTGCTTGACACGTTGCCCTGCTCGGCATCCTCTACGTGTGGTGGCCTGTAGTGTCTGGTTGGGCTGTATGTGGTTTCCCCTGTTGGGGGGTTCCACCAATCTTGGCTGTGATTGGTATTGGAATACTGTTGTGGTCGTCCCCTCCAGGGTCGATTGCCTCGCGATCGTCCTCTGGGGTGACCTCTCATCCCCCTCCCTAAAAAAGGAGCCGGGTGTGGTGATTCTGTGCGATACGTGTTATCTGTAGGACCTTGCCCTGACAATGCTTCATATCTATTGTCAGTGGTTATTGGATAATGGGTGGGATAATTCGCATTATAACCTGGTCTAATTGGTCCATTGTTACCTCCTCTACCCTGATTCCTGTTATTTCCTCTCCCACGCTGTGGTTGGGAATTTGGCTGAGCTCTCACATCTTGCCTTTGTTCAGTGATCTGTATGGTAGGGGGTCTTCTATTATTAGTGCTTTCCTGATTGGGTATTGGATTTACTTGTGGTTGCTGAGGTGTGGCACCACTTTTTCCCAGCTGCCACAAGTAAACCGTGTTTTTCCTGAAATCAGTTACATCCCTTCTGAATTTCTTGATTTTTTTCTTTTGAGTTTCTTTATCTGTCTTTTCCAACTTCTTTTTTATTTCATTATCAAAGTTGATGACAGTCTGAGTTCCCTTAATGGGGTCTAATTTGGTTTTCAAATCGGCTATTGTTTTCTCCAAGAGTGCCATTTTCATTCTCTTTCGTTTGAGTACCAATTGTTGTAATTTCATACCAACACCATTAAAGAAATCTAGCCATTCAGTTTGGGATTCTTTATCCTCAAGCCCATCCTGCGGAGTTACCTCCCATCTCAGGCTGCGCATTATGATATTTTCTTGTAAATACCGTTCAAATGTGGAAATATCCCACCAAGTGCGCACTTGTTTCTCAAGTGCGCTCCCTAATGCATTTAATAACACATTATGATCTTCATTGGTCTCCCAATCTCCTTCATTTGAGAAGACTTGATCCAAATTCAATTGTCTATTGGTCAAGAAATTAATGGAGTCCATGTTCGCTATAGGTAATGATAGAAAAGTATAGAAAAGATATACCAGGATATATCCTAAGATAGAGGCTGGTCCTAGCGCTCAGTGGACAAATTATATAAATGTATATGCAGAAAAAGCAGCTATTATAATGAGAAAAAATGTATGAAAGAAATATGTCTCTATGAGGCATTAACAGCGCTATATGAATTAATATCAATTGAACTCAAAAGTTCAAAATCTGCTTTTGTGAGGTGCAAAAATCAATCAGGATCTCCTATCCTAAAAATAGTAGCTAACCTCAAATACTAAGAACAATGTAACAACAGCTACTATACACTAAAATCAAATAATGAAAAACAATCTTGAGTGTATATGACACGCATATGTCAATGGGGTACTTCTTTTTTTAAAAAATACAAATAAAAGTAGAAATAAAAAATAAAGCACATAGTCTGTTGATCTAAAATGTTCTTTGTGGGAAATAAACTTGAAATTGGTTGAAAAGACACAAATCCAGGCTTTCCTTCACTTGTAGTCCCCCTCTCGGTTTTGTACTCACCAGATAGACATAGACACTCAAGATTGTTTTTCATTATTTGATTTTAGTGTATAGTAGCTGTTGTTACATTGTTCTTAGTATTTGAGGTTAGCTACTATTTTTAGGATAGGAGATCCTGATTGATTTTTGCACCTCACAAAAGCAGATTTTGAACTTTTGAGTTCAATTGATATTAATTCATATAGCGCTGTTAATGCCTCATAGAGACATATTTCTTTCATACATTTTTTCTCATTATAATAGCTGCTTTTTCTGCATATACATTTATATAATTTGTCCACTGAGCGCTAGGACCAGCCTCTATCTTAGGATATATCCTGGTATATCTTTTCTATACTTTTCTATCATTACCTATAGCGAACATGGACTCCATTAATTTCTTGACCAATAGACAATTGAATTTGGATCAAGTCTTCTCAAATGAAGGAGATTGGGAGACCAATGAAGATCATAATGTGTTATTAAATGCATTAGGGAGCGCACTTGAGAAACAAGTGCGCACTTGGTGGGATATTTCCACATTTGAACGGTATTTACAAGAAAATATCATAATGCGCAGCCTGAGATGGGAGGTAACTCCGCAGGATGGGCTTGAGGATAAAGAATCCCAAACTGAATGGCTAGATTTCTTTAATGGTGTTGGTATGAAATTACAACAATTGGTACTCAAACGAAAGAGAATGAAAATGGCACTCTTGGAGAAAACAATAGCCGATTTGAAAACCAAATTAGACCCCATTAAGGGAACTCAGACTGTCATCAACTTTGATAATGAAATAAAAAAGAAGTTGGAAAAGACAGATAAAGAAACTCAAAAGAAAAAAATCAAGAAATTCAGAAGGGATGTAACTGATTTCAGGAAAAACACGGTTTACTTGTGGCAGCTGGGAAAAAGTGGTGCCACACCTCAGCAACCACAAGTAAATCCAATACCCAATCAGGAAAGCACTAATAATAGAAGACCCCCTACCATACAGATCACTGAACAAAGGCAAGATGTGAGAGCTCAGCCAAATTCCCAACCACAGCGTGGGAGAGGAAATAACAGGAATCAGGGTAGAGGAGGTAACAATGGACCAATTAGACCAGGTTATAATGCGAATTATCCCACCCATTATCCAATAACCACTGACAATAGATATGAAGCATTGTCAGGGCAAGGTCCTACAGATAACACGTATCGCACAGAATCACCACACCCGACTCCTTTTTTAGGGAGGGGGATGAGAGGTCACCCTAGAGGACGATCGCGAGTCAATCGACCCTGGAGGGGACGACCACAACAGTATTCCAATACCAATCACAGCCAAGATTGGTGGAACCCCCCAACAGGGGAAACCACATACAGCCTGTCATGGATCTGCCACCTAAGAGTTAATGGTGCAGACTGATTTCACTGATTGACAACAGGCTGCCTATTTAAACACCTCAGCAGCACAGTGTCTTTGCTGCCTGATCTGCAGTTCTTACCTGACTTCCTGTGATCTGACCTGTTTCCTGTTTCCTGTTTCCTGTGTTTGACCCGGCTTGCTGACTACGATTGATCTCTGTTACCCTGATCCCGGCCTGCCTTGTGACCAACGCTCAGCTCTACAACTGCTTGATTTCCCGTTTCCGAACTTGCCTGTATACTGACCATTCTCTGCCTGTCGTTTATATCTACATCTGATCGTCTGTTACCAAACCTGGCTTGTCTGACTACGCATTCAGTGTCTCCTCAGTCAGTGCACCCACCAGCCAGCTTCCTGTTTCCTGCTGCACCTGCTGAACCGACAAGACCCAAGACGAACCAGGCACCCATACACCGCCAGGCTCTTGTGGCCACTGTCGCAACATCGGTGGCCCTTTAGCCGGGGTTGTACGAGAAGCCTTCCCACTACACGTCGGGCTCATCTGGCAGGTACGTAACAGTATCAGGCACCCTCTGCTGTGGTGGTTCGTTGCATAATTCGGCCATTGCACCGAAGAAGGCGGACATGGACTGTAGCAATACATCGTTCTTTTCCAACATCCGATGAGCCCAGGACTGGGGCTCACCCTGAAGCAGTGATATGATGAATCCTACTTTAGTTGTTTCGAGGGAGAAAGTTCGAGGTTGCAGGGCGAAGTACAGTTCACATGCGTTACGGAAGGATCTAAATTTTCCTCGGTCGCCTGAAAATCGCTCTGGTGCTGGAACTCTGGGTTCGGGGGGCAGCATCACCACTGAGGGCATTGCGGTGGAGGCTATCATAGACTGTAGGAGAAGAAGGAATCAGGTACAGTACCTGGTTAAGTGGAAGGGTTATGGCCCGGAGGATAACTCTTGGGAGGTTGAACAAGATGTGCACGCCAGAGACTTGGTTAATGCCTTTTTTCGCAGAAATCCACAGAAGAGAGACCTGTTGGGCACCCGGAGGTTGCCCGTAAGGGGGGGGGGGCAATGTCATGGATCTGCCACCTAAGAGTTAATGGTGCAGACTGATTTCACTGATTGACAACAGGCTGCCTATTTAAACACCTCAGCAGCACAGTGTCTTTGCTGCCTGATCTGCAGTTCTTACCTGACTTCCTGTGATCTGACCTGTTTCCTGTTTCCTGTGTTTGACCCGGCTTGCTGACTACGATTGATCTCTGTTACCCTGATCCCGGCCTGCCTTGTGACCAACGCTCAGCTCTACAACTGCTTGATTTCCCGTTGCCGAACTTGCCTGTATACTGACCATTCTCTGCCTGTCGTTTATATCTACATCTGATCGTCTGTTACCAAACCCGGCTTGTCTGACTACGCATTCAGTGTCTCCTCAGCCAGTGCACCCACCAGCCAGCTTCCTGTTTCCTGCTGCACCTGCTGAACCGACAAGACCCAAGACGAACCAGGCACCCATACACCGCCAGGCTCTTGTGGCCACTGTCGCAACATCGGTGGCCCTTTAGCCGGGGTTGTACGAGAAGCCTTCCCACTACACGTCGGGCTCATCTGGCAGGTACGTAACACAGCCCAACCAGACACTACAGGCCACCACACGTAGAGGATGCCGAGCAGGGCAACGTGTCAAGCAAAAAGAGGCCAAGACATGCAGATTAGGTGGCATATATAACTTATCATCAGCCACTCTCACCCAAAAGGAAAATAATATCCTTAATGCAGGACTTAAATGTTCCTCAACTAAAGTATTAAACAAATTTGAAGTGTATATCGATCTACACAAATATATAAGGAAAATCAACATTAAAAGATATTTCCTTACTAACAGCTTTGGGACAACCAGTCATAGATATTCAGAAGTAGTGGGTGTTAACAGTGGTCTGAAAAATCGATCTTTGTTTAACCCACCCCAAACGTCTAACCATCAGGTTGAAGTCTTTAAACAACTGGTCTTGAGAGATCTGGACACCCTGCAGATGAAAAAAAGCCTTAACCCCAAACATATTAAAGAAGGCATTCGAGCATTAGAAAACCGCAAGGATATAGTAGTGAGACCTGCGGATAAGGGAGGAGGGGTGGTGGTGATGGACAAAGTATTTTACCACACCCAGATTCAGGAGATGCTCAATGATGAAAACACGTATCTACAGCTGAACGGTGACCCCACTCAACGATATAGAACAGATCTAAAGAACCTCATAGACTATGGATACTATATGAGAGTTCTGACTAAGAAAGAAAAACAGTTTCTATGCCCCAGTTTCAGTAGAATTTCAACCATTTATACAGTGCCCAAAATGCATAAGCATCCATTGTTACCACCCCCCAGACCAATAGTAAACGGTATTGAATCTGTGACATCAAGGGTAGGCCAATATTTGGACCACTTCTTACAAAGCAGTGTGATCACCACACAGGCATATTTAAAGGACACCACAAGTTTTTAAAAAAAATTAAGGGAAGTTATTATACCACCTAATACTAATATGTTTTTGGTAACAGCTGATGTCGCATCACTGTATACTAACATACACCACGATGATGCGATTTTGGCACTTAATTGGGCACTAAGTAAGAGGGAAGAACTGCCCTATATACAGAAGAAATTCCTAAAAATGGCATTGGAATTCTGTCTCACCCATAATTACTTTTGTATGTATGGGGGTAATTTTTTCAGTCAAAAAGTTGGCGTGGCGATGGGTGCCAAGTTTGCACCCAGCCTTGCCAACTTATTTATGAGTGAATGGGAAGACAAGTGGATTTTTAAAGACAGACGCAAGGAACTGGTATTTTACCAGCGATATATTGACGATCTGTTTATTATTTGGGAAGGTTCAGAGGAATCACTGCAACTATATGCTGATAAATTAAATTCCAACAAAAATAACATTAAATTGGAATTTAAATGGGACCAGCAGGAAATCAATTATTTAGATGTCACAGTAATGAGGGGACCCAATTACTACCATACAAAAGCATATTTTAAGGCATCTGATAGGAATAGCTACATTCCTATCCAAAGTGGCCATCACACCACGATGGCTGCGTAACATTCCAAAAGGGCAGTTTATGCGTATCAGACGCAATTGCACCAATGACACAGACTATCTGAACCAGGCCAGTGTGATTAGAGAAAGATTCATGGAAAAGGGCTATAAAGAAACCCGAATTGAACTCACTCATTGAAACAATAGGCACCTCCACACAAGAACAATTATTGGAACCAAGAACACGACCTGTGAATAACCAACATGAATGGGGGTTCATATCTGAGTATAATGAGCAATACAAGGATATTGAAACCATAATTAAGAAACATTGGGGCATATTATTAATGGATAAGGTTTTAAATCAACAGTTACCATCAATCCCCCCATTTATATACAGAAAATGTCCATCATTTGGAGATCAAATAGTGAAAAGAGTGTTGGACCCCCCAAAGAAATTAAAGATGTTCTGGGAAAGATCTGGGTTCACAGCGTGCAGACGCTGTAAAGCCTGCCGCCAGGTCTCCACTCATCTGAGAGGCCTCACTCAATTTACCTCGACAGCTAATGGCAAGAACTTCCCCATCAAAGAATGCATAACATGCATGTCAACCCATGTGGTTTACGCCCTTGAATGCCCTTGTGGGCTAATGTATATAGGACGGACAAAAAGAAAACTGTCTAAAAGAGTAGGAGAACACATCTACAACATTACCACAGGGTATGAAGATCATAGCGTCTCTTTACATTTTTTAGAAAAACATGATAAGAACCCCATAGGACTGAAGTTCTGGGGGATAGATAAAATAGACCCCAATTGGAGAGGAAGTAATAGGGTAAGAGAAATATCCAAGAGAGAAACTGAATGGATATTCCTCACCAATACTCTAAGTCCGAATGGCCTCAACATTGATCTAGATATAAATTGCTTTATAAGCAATCACTAATAATATGTACATCATTGACTATACGGGGAGGCTGTACCTAATTTCCAAACCACTGAACATATTTAATTTAGCATTAGGTCACACTGATGCTATATCATATATATTAAGGTATGAGGGGACCATCTAAGGATATCCTTACTCCCATTTTCATTGTTATCTATTGTATTCTATTCTATCTTTATTCTATTCATTTTTATTTATTTATTTTCATTATCAGTATTTTTTCAGTCCACCAATGACCATGTATCTATCCCTATTGGACACATAGAATTAAGGTAGATCAAAGGTCACATTTATGGTAAATCTGAGTATAATATGAGTATGGGCGTATGTGACATTTTTAACAGTATAATATACAGGTAGAATATTATATGAACATTATAGTGTATTTTATATGTTGAAAAATCATAGTGTATTTTATATGTTGAATTTTAAGGACGTATTCATGTGTATGTCAATACATTATTATTATTATTATTATCTTTTTATCCTGGTATAAGTAACTGAGTTACATTTACCGTTTTAGTGGTAACAATTATACACTGCTGATGAAACGTATTAATATTAATCCACAACTGGGTATGAATAGCACTGGTATTACCACCTGTAATAAGTGATAGCCAGGTATGAATATCTTTTGGATTATATACTGTGTATACCAAAAAGATACAGCTGCTGTCAGTCTGAGTCTTTAATCCATAGTTCTTTGTTTATGTCAGCAGCGAGGAATTCTAAGTAGTGTGTGTAGTGAGCCGCGCGAGCAGACAATAAACTTCCGGGAGCAGTACCTAGTAGATCCATAATGTAGAGTAGCGCATAGGGTAATCATATTGTCCTGCGCTACGACAATATGGAGGACGCTCCAGGCTATGGCAGACAGCAGACTTGTATCACAGAGGAGGGGCGACCCGGACACTCTAAATCCTATTGGCAGCAGGGCGGGATTTCAGGCAGAGAGGAGTGTAATATCCTCCCCTCTGCAAGCTGCTGACAATGGGAGAGGGGAGGAGCCGAATGGTCAGCACCCACCTATAAATACGATTAGTCGTGTTGTGTAGCCACGCCCTCTGAAGACGTGAGCCAATCACGAAACGCGTCAGGGCGTGGCTACACGACGTATCGTACAGACGGAGCAAGTTACACCCGAGACACATCAGCTGGAGACGGAGCGGAGACGCCAGGCTAGCAGAGTGAGCAGTAACATTGCAACCGATGTGCACATTTTTGTTTTCATTTCTGTAAGCACAATTTTAAACAGGGTTTGTTTATACAATAAAGACAGTATTACGCTATGTCCTCTCTCCCTATGTTTTTGTCCACATGATTGCTCTTGCTGCAAACACGCACTTAACCCCATCCATACTTTTTGGAGGAGAAATATTGCTGCTGGGCTGGGCTGAACTCCACAGGAGGGAGATCCCAATATCTGAAGGCGATTAACACCATGTCTATCTGGTGAGTACAAAACCGAGAGGGGGACTACAAGTGAAGGAAAGCCTGGATTTGTGTCTTTTCAACCAATTTCAAGTTTATTTCCCACAAAGAACATTTTAGATCAACAGACTATGTGCTTTATTTTTTATTTCTACTTTTATTTGTATTTTTAAAAAAAAGAAGTACCCCATTGACATATGCGTGTCATATACACTCAAGATTGTTTTTCATTATTTGATTTTAGTGTATAGTAGCTGTTGTTACATTGTTCTTAGTATTTGAGGTTAGCTACTATTTTTAGGATAGGAGATCCTGATTGATTTTTGCACCTCACAAAAGCAGATTTTGAACTTTTGAGTTCAATTGATATTAATTCATATAGCGCTGTTAATGCCTCATAGAGACATATTTCTTTCATATAAAAAAAACTTGTTGGACGAATGTCACAAAAATTCACTTGGCCCTCACAAATTCTGGGAGTATTTTGCATGATACATTAATTTCCTGATTGCCGACTCCGTGTAGTGGCCTCCTGAAGCATTTTCCCCAGAGAGCCTTCCACCTACATCAGGGTCCCCAGAGAGCCTCCCCCCACTTACATTAGGGTCCCCAGAGAGTCCCCTCTTACCTCAGAATCACCAGAGAGCCGCTCCTTACATCAGGGTCACCAGAGAGAAGGCAGGGAGTGAGATTGGGGACCCCTGGAACTCAGGGCCATGGGTGCCAGATTCGAGGCTATAGCTCCAAAAACCACCCCCTAATGACTCCACTGATGACATGTCTGTTTATTTCCTGTTGGATGTAAGTGCAATATTCTTTTGAATACATTCTATGTAAATGGTTTTACACTGTGTGGAGACTTTCTTTGCTTCTATGACGATTGACCTACTGAATGAAAGAGAAGTTTACCCTGAATGATGTGGAAATGGATGGTGGATCTGTCGCGCAGCTTAAAGTCTGGGGGGGGGGCTTATTCTGCTGATGCGCATTTGACTCAATGTTAACAGCATTTGAATCCACACAATCTGGTAAACGCATTTAAACCTTTTGTATTGGTGGCGGCATACACACCAGGGTGATTTCTTGTTTGGAGAAACAAAGCTCTCTTCTTTCAATACTAAAGTTTGATACACCTGTGGCTTTTGTAAAGATTTAGCATGAAGGATAGGCAGACAGCATGAACTTGAACATGAGCTGGGTCTTTATTCAGTAGCCTCCATCTTAGAACTGACCACAGATCCCCACCCCCAGATCACATGACCAAAACTGTTAACTGTTTCCTAACAAGATAAGGAACTGGGTATAACAATTGAACTTGAAGTATAACAAAGCATACACATCATTACATCTTCCCTCTCAAGTATGAAGCATTTAATATGAGACAAAGTCCCTCCATATCTTTGGTTTAATAGCTTGACCATAGCGAGAGAAAGTAACCGCTGGCTCATCATCCGTAGGATTGGTGTCCAGTTGAGAGTCACTCCCAGCATTATCACATGCTGGTACATTTATGCTGTCCTCTGTATCCTCAGTAGACTCAATATCCATGTTTCGGACTTCTGTGCTGTCATGGGTTTGTTCTTCATCTCCATTGTCACGCGGTTCCTCCAATGATGTATCCGCAGCAGTGTCTGGACGAAGATGACGCCTGTTTCGTCTCAGTTTCTGTCCACATTTGGTCTCAATTATATATGATTTTGGTGCAATGGCTTCTTTGACAATTCGAGCGGGTTCCCATGTATTTCCAGTTACTCTGTGTCGCACAGCTTGCCCAGCAGAGAGTGGACGAAGGGATTTTGTAGATTTATCAAAATACAGTTTTTGCCTTTTCATGTTTATGATCCTCTGATCTCTTACTCGATCCTGTGGAATGGACTGAGGCTGCAATTTCTGTGGTGCAATAGGCACTGTGGTCCTCAGTGTTCTACCCATTAGCAGCTGTGCAGGTGAGCATAAACCTTCCATAGGTGTTGCACGATAGTTTAACAGTCCTAGGTACACATCCTGCCCTGATGATTGCACTTTCAGTATAATGGACTTGGCTATGCCAACATACTTCTCTGCTAGACCATTGGCCTGTGGGTGATAGGGGCTTGTGGGTTTGTGCCTGATTCCCCATTTACGCAGGAAGCACTGGAACTCAGAACATGAGAATTGTGGCCCATTATCAGACACAAGTTCTTCACACACTCCATGTCTTGAAAGGATTGTTTTGAAAGCCCATATGACTGTTGTTGCTTTTAAGTTTCTCAGCTGCACTAGCTCAAAGTATTTGCTGTAGTAATCTACTACTATCATTGTGTTTCTGAAATGTCTGGCAGGTTTCACACTTCTTCACAAGTGTCTCAATATCAAAGTCCAAATTAGGCCAGTAGACCAACTCCCGCGCTCTGCGCTTACACAGTGTGATGCCCAAATGCCCCTGATGGATTTGTTTCAGTACTTCTGTCTGTTGTGACTTAGGAATGAGAATACGGTCACCCAGAAATATGATGTCCGAGTTAATGTAGAGCTCATCTTTCATAGGCCAGAATCCCTGTAGTTCAGGACACATCTTCTTTCGTTTTTCTGGCCAGCCATTGCACATGACACGAGTTAGTTTTTCTAGAACTTTATCCTGTTTGGTGTCTTGTCTTATCTTCTCCAGCCGTACATCTGATATTGCAATGTTCGCTAGTACTGTGTGTACCTGTTCTTCCAACTCAGGTTCATCCCGTGCTTCATGTCCTTCTAGAAACACCCTAGACAGGGTATCTGCCATTGGAATTTCCTTTCCAGGTTTATATTTTACTGTGAGATCATACTGCTGTAATTTCATAACCATCCGCTGCAGACGCGGAGGTGTAGAAGCTAGTGATTTCTGTAGGATGTACTCCAACGGCTTGTGGTCTGTTTCCACAACTACCGGGCGACCATATATGTACTGGTGAAATTTCTCACATCCATTCACAATAGCCAGCATCTCTTTCTCAATTTGGGCATAATTGGCTTGCGTTGGGGTCAGTGCTCGTGAAGCATACGCCACAGGACGTCCTTGTTGAGTCAGTACAGCACCTAACCCAAACTGGGATGCATCCACTTGAAGTACAATGTCACAGTTTACGTCAAAATATTTCAGTATTGGCCCTGGATGTTTAGTGATCAGTTTTTTCACTTTGTCGAAAGTCTTTTCCATGTTTGCATCCCAACACCAAACAGCATCCTTCTGTAGCAGCGTACGTAGCGGTGCTATCTGTTGAGCAAGGCCCTGAGAGAATTTGGATAGATAGTTGAAGATACCTAGTGATGTCTCCAGCTCCTTTCTGGAGGTTGGGGCTTTCATGTTAAGAACTGCTGTAATCTTCTTTGGATCAGGCTTCAGACCCTCTCTGGTTAGTAGGTGTCCAAAATATGTAACTTCTTCTACCCCAATTTGCATTTTGTTAGGATTGAGTGTGAGATTCTTCTCACGACACCGATTGAGCAAAGCAGTAAGGTTTTTGTCATGTTCCATTCGATCATTTCCAAAGACCAGCAAATCATCAACTATGACTTCAACACCCTGTAGACCAGCGATCAATTCGTGTGATTTCTTTTGAAATATTTCCTGTGCAGATGCTATGCCAAAAGGTACCCTTGTGAAGCGCCATCGACCCGAAGGGGAGTTAAAGGTGGTCAAGTAACTGCTGGCTTCATCAAGACGCAGTTGCCAGTAACCAGAATGGGCGTCTAGTACACTGAATACTGTTGCTCCTACTAGCTTGTGCGATATATCCTCTATGGTGGGGAGTTTGTAGTGTTCTCTCATTATGACTTTGTTCAAATCACGTGGGTCAATGCATATACGAATTGCACCTGTATTCTTCTTCTCCACCACAACCATAGAACTGACCCATTCCGATGGTTCCGTGACCTTTTTTACTACCCCCAGCTTCTCCATCCTAGTGAGTTCTTGTCTGACTTTATCCACAAGAGTTAAAGGTATTCTTCTTGGGGCGTGAATGATAGGCTGTGCCCCCTCTTTTATACGTATGCGGCTTACACCCGGGAGGCACCCCAGGCCCTTGAATAGATCACAGTACTCACGTTTAATGTCAGCCTCTGTCAGCCCTCTGTGCCCACCATCCACAGTCATTATGATCTTCACAAGTCCAATCTCTTTACTTGTTCTGAGACCTAGCACGGCTGGGGCTTGAGTTTCTATCACAAACAATTGTAAAACCTTTTCAGATCCCTTGTATGAACATTTTGCATGACAGCGACCCATTACTTTCAGCTTTTCACCACCATATCCAATTAGTTTCAGTAGGTCTTGAGTCTCTAAGGGGGATTCATTACTGAGGTGTTCCAGGTATATGTGGCTTGGTACACAATTCACTTGTGCTCCTGTATCTATTTTGAAAGTAATTGGAATTTTGCTAGCACCTATCTGTAATGTTACAGTTGCTTCATCTGCAGACTGATGTGGTTTTTGTATTGCTGCAAGATATATTGGGGTGCAGTCTGACCCTGCATTGTCATCGTTGTCCTCTATGGTGTATACAGAACGTGTTTTTGGCCTTCCAGTTTGTGAAGACAGATTACAAACCTTGGCAAAATGTCCTCTTTTCTTGCATCTATTGCATATCTGCCCCCTTGCTGGACAGACACTATTTTTGTGGTGCATGTTTCCACAATATCCACACGCTGCTTGTGTGTTACCTGTCCCAGGGCCATAGGTGCCCTTTACTCCTGTGTGTGTTCTTTCTTGCCCATATCTGCTGCTGTGATTATCTATAGCATTAATCTGGAGCTGTGTTCCTTCCAGTACCTGCATGTCCTTTCTTGACATTTCATATGCTCTGGCAATCCTTATGGCTTTCTCAAGATTTAAGTCTTCTTCCTGTAGCAGCTTTTCCTGAACTTCCTTAAACTTGCTGCCCATCAGAATGCGGTCTTTGATCATATCTCCAGCATCATAGAAAGCACAGTCTTTGGCAAGCAAGCGCAGCTGTGTCACCCATTCATCCAGAGACTCACCTCCACACTGCTTCCTCTCATAAAACAGTTTCCTTTGCACTGTGGAGTTTCTCCTTGGGTTGCAGTAGGCCTCAAACTTTGCAAACAGTACCTCTGGTTTCTTTTTGTCCTCTGCAGTGATGTCCCCACATGCTTGCCACGCTCTGCACATATCACGTCCTTTTTGTCCCACACAAATCAGAAAGTGAGCTGCTTTCCGCTGGTCAGACCATCTCTCTGCATCTGGCCCTGCAAACACCAGTTCTATCAGCTCTCTCCACTGTAACCAGTTTTCAGACACATTTACTGATTCCAAATCCAGGGATGGAATGTTCTTTGTGTTGCTGTGTGCTGCCATGACTCTCTGTACCCCACTCCTGGTACCATGTAAAGATTTAGCATGAAGGATAGGCAGACAGCATGAACTTGAACATGAGCTGGGTCTTTATTCAGTAGCCTCCATCTTAGAACTGACCGCAGATCCCCACCCCCAGATCACATGACCAAAACTGTTAACTGTTTCCTAACAAGATAAGGAACTGGGTATAACAATTGAACTTGAAGTATAACAAAGCATACACATCATTACAGCTTTTATATTTATGATTTTTTTTTATGTCACATATAGACTTTAATTCACCGTATAGGTGTGGATTCTTCAATCTGGATAGGATTGTATGATACACTATTTCATAGGATACAATATTCTTTATTGTTTTTACATCATTGTTATTTTTGTAAAAGTCAAATTTTATCAATGTATACGAATTGAGCAGCACTTTTAACCCTTATTACTTCTTAATGGCACCCCAATCGTGCGGCAATATTGCCATGATAAATCACGCTGAAATCGCAGCAACGTACGACAAGCTTGTCACACCCAAAGGAGCCTGGATGTGAATGGAGCCTAAGGTATTAAAGAGGTTGTAAGACAAAGGCATAATGAGCTAGTATGCATCGCAATTAGCACAATTAGCATTTTTTAAAATGTATGTCATTTCATCATGCGTTTTTATAATATAAATCCGGTTACTTACTATTTTACAATCCGCCGCCGCTCCGCATAGTTATTCAAAAAAGATAGTTTATAAAACTATGTCCACACCGTTGTCATTTTGCTTGTGGGCATTGTGAAGCCCACAAGCACTTACTTCCTGGAAGTCTTGGATGGGGAGTGATAATTGGGTAGCGCACTGCATCCTGGGAAATGATGACACACATTTCCCAGGAGCATTAAAGGGAGATGATGTCAGGATCCTAGGTGATTCCAAAGGCAGATTTCGTGGGACTGCATAGCAACAGGCTTTTACAGATGAGTAAAACATTGTTTTTTTTTTCTTTTTTAGGTCTAATCAGCACAATAGTGAAAAAAAAAATTGGGATGGGAACTCCACTTTAAAGAGGAAAATAGTGGTAGCCTCTGTACATTCTTATTGCTGTGTCCCCCATGTGGGATTTCCAACTAATACACATTTTTTCCCAATGCTGCAATGTTCAGTCAGCACATAAGACCTAATTATGAACAGTTTTCTACATTTAGAGTAAAAACATTTAGATTAAACACATACAGTATATTGCTGCACACATTTATCAAGCCTCACTGCCATGCCAAAACACCTTTGCAATGTGCGGTTCCTAATACTAAGACCTTATGTGCACACGGTTTGTGCCAGCTCTTCTAAATGCCTTTCCACCTGGCAGCAGCGTTTTGGCAGAAAAATCGCTTGACATGTGTAAACACGTTTAGGTGCATTTAGGCATATAAAGCACTTGGATAATTTATTTCATTGGCCAGAATAATAACCTATTGATGCATTTACATGTTTTTTTGTTTTGTTTTTGTTTTTTTCTCGCTCTGAACGCATATGTGTACATGGACACATAGGCTAACATGGAGGGGCATTTAGAGGCATAAACCAAAAAAAATGCCTGACACCCCTAAAGGCAATGCTGTTAACTATTAGTGTGCATGAGGCCTAAATGATCTAAGCACCCAAAATAAGGCATTTACATTGCAAAAAATAGACGGAGAGCATGTATACTTGGAAGTAGCCCAGGTAATATATATCTACTCCCTGTAAGACCGCTGAAGACCACCAGTATGTGTCTGCACCAAAGTGTGATTTCTTCTCCTTCCAGATGTGTTCACATCCTGTCACTGCTTATCAAACTTTGTGCGCCATTAAAACAACACAGCTTCCCGATATCATGCATTTTTATTGTATAAGCATAGCCTCGTCAGCTAAAAATATCACAAACATTTATGATCTCAATACAGAAAATACAAAAATGCCTGGTCCAGTAAAATCAGATTTAATAACTCCATGTCAACGGTAACTAGTGTTTGAAATATATTGGCTGTCTGTATTTCCAATAAAGCTGTCCACCACTGCTGTTTCATGATTTACTCTTTACTCTACTTTTCTCAACAGCAAGACAGATTACTGTACTGCACTTACTGTACATAGCCTAACCACAATGTAAGTAAATGCCATCCTGCTCCTTACCCTGACCGAGTCAAGATTGTTAGCTAATTTCTTCTATGCCAGAGTTGTATCCCTTCTTTTTACTAAAAATAATTGATTTTATAACTGGGATATTTAAACGTCCCAGTGAAACAGACACAATGGGGAATGTGGGAGGAGAAATTAAAACCTGACAGGAATCCTAACAATTCACAGCTTTGCTCAATGTTTGTGAATTTCTTAAAAAGATTTACTATTCCAGTGGCACAGACAACTATAACAGAGGTTCTAACTCTTCTCTACATTGCAAAAAATAGGTGTTGGTATTGCCATCACTGAGAATTCCTTGTCAAATTGACACAGACACAGGAATTGTCAAGCAACCCCCCCCCCCCCCCCCCAAAAAAAAGGGATAAGTGAAAAGTCAAGAAAGTCCTACATGATGAAATGATGGAGCCAAAAACAGTCTGATCCAATTTTACCAGGGATTCTAAGATAGAAGGATGGAACACAGAAGAAAAATGGGTGTGCTTTAGGAACATATTAAACAAAGGTATCACACAGAAATATAGAAAAGTGGAGCGAGGAGCGTGGCTTGGCGCGTGATGGCGACGGACGCACACTAGAGAAGCTCCGTGAGGAAACCCGGCTCTCAGCTCGAAACCCTGCTTAGACCGAGCCAGATATGGGCAAAAAGTCTTTCCACACCCCGCAGACCCGCTCCAAACGCAGCACAATAGCGGTGTCGGCTCGGAATATCACAGACCTCTTCAAGAACAGTGCGGTCCCCGGAGGCAGCATGGTGGGGAACAAGATGGCGCGGCCGCAGCGAGACGACGAGGAGTCTAGCGAGGATTCGCTCTCTGTGGCGGGGGACTCAGGTAGGGGGTACAATCACCCGAAACACCCCCTGACATATGCAGACATGACTGGGTTTGCAGCGGACATTAAATCCACGTTCTCTGCGGCCATCACTGACCTCAAGTCCAACCTCCTTGTCCTCACTGAGAAGCTCACGGCCGTGGAAGCCGTTGGGAAGCACAGGGACAAGAGGCTACACAGACTGGAAAGTATTGCGGTCACCCATTCCTCCCACCTCATTGACATTAATCGCCATTTGGAGGAATTGGACAACAGAGGGAGAAGGGCGAACATTAGGGTGAGGGGGATCCCAGAGTCTGTGGAGAATGCGCAGATTATTCCCGCCCTAAGGAGAGTATTCAACAGCCTTTTGGAGAGACAGGAGGATTGAGCTATTGATTTTGTACGTGATCATAGAGCTCTGAGGCCTAAGGGTCCCGACACTGCCCCCCCACGTGACATAATCTGCTGTTTGCAGAACTATCCGCTAAAGGAAGAAATCATGAACAAAGCTAGGAGAAATGACAGTGTGGTGTTCAATGGGGAGACCATCTTGCTGTTTCATGATCTGTCCCAAATAACTCTCCGAAACCGCAGGGCCCTGCGACCTCTGCTGGAGGTGTTGAGAGAGAAGGAGTTAACCTACTCTTGGCGCTTCCCGTTTGCCTTGGTTGTTACACGTGCTGGCAGGCAACATGTGCTGCGCACACCTGCAGACCTCCCTGAATTCTTTGAAGCACTGGACGTGCACCCTGTCGCAGTCCCGGATTGGTACCAGGAGTTTGCTCTCCCCAGGACAGAGGGCGGTAACTGCCGATCTCCGCTCTCTACTCCGGAGAAAAGATCTTTTCCTTTTTGGAGGTCTTGCATCCCCCAACCCCTCAAGTTTAGGCCCTCACTGTGCGGCCCCCCCACACACGCATGCTGGAATGGCTAAAGAGGACATGTTGCTCTGTCGGGCGCCTCTATGGCTTCGTCAATACGGACTGCACGGTCACTTACTGCCATCTACTGGACATGCGGGGGCCTGACACGTGCTGCACGATTAGGCACAGACGGATCACTAGGCCACTGGTGTTGAAGACACACGTCGTGTGAGTTAGCTGGACGTTATGCTGACTTGTCATTTAGAGATGCAAAATGCCTTACCCACCCGGCCGGGTGGACATTCCGCTTGCGAATACCCTTCCAGCTTGCGGTTCATACCGTACTACAAAGGACTACCAGTTTGACAGGGTGAAATGCAGGACTGCCTAAAATGTGAGGGGCGCCTCACTGGTCTGTCCCTACGGGCTAAGATTCTCTTTTGTTTCTTCTAATTTTTTTTTTTTTTTGTGTTTTTGCTGTTTTATATGCCACATAAAAAGAATTGGGGTCAATATAGCTCCTTTTTGCCGGTAGATTTATAGTTCATGCAGAGTTTCTACTCAGCCACGCCAGCCCAAGTACTACTTGCTCAGGCTGGCTGGTCATACAGCTTTGTTACTATGCCGGGTTTCCTCTCTTCTCCCATGTGCTGGGAAAGAGAGTTTTATCTTATTGTTGTATTATTTTGCTTTTATATTTGTTTTTCTTTTTCTGTGGGCAGTGCGGTACCACCCGTTTGTTGGCGGTACCGGCGGTCTCGGGTTTCTGTTCACCTTGGTAATACAGGCCCTGGAGACGTCCCATCCGAGGTGAACGAGTGACGTTTGCCTCCGTTGCTGACACGCAGTCACACCACGACCTCGCAGAGTGGGTGCCGCAAGGTTTTTTCACACTTGAGGACCCATTACTTACGACTTCGGGGTGTTAACTCCATCCCGTAGTGTTACCGATACACTCTCCTAATCCCCCCCTTCTTCCCTCTCTCTCCTTCCTTCTTTTTCCCTTCTCACACCTTTTCTGTCCCACCACTCCCCCCTGCTCCTATAAGCCTCATTAAGGGTCCCAGTAGCGGGCAAATTGATGTAACATTGTGTAAGTGTCCAGTCTAACCTGCTTCCTCATTTTCAGACTCATCCAGCTGTGAATCAGGGGAACGCTTCAGATGGCGTACTCATCGCTGGGCAGAGGCCCTACAGTCATCTCTCATAACGTGCAAGGGCTGAACATACCAGAGAAGCGGACCACATTACTCAGGGAACTTCAGAAAGGTAAACCACATTTCGCATTTTTGCAGGAGACCCACTTTCAGACCAACAAAGTACCAAAACTGACTAACACATACTTTCCGACCGCCTTGCACGCGACCAATGACTTGGCCAAGTCAAAGGGGGTGTCTATATTAATTAGCAAAATTGCACCATTCCAAATGACTGACAGGCTGACAGACCCGGAGGGCCGATACATATTCATCAAGGGTACCTATGCGGGCTCCCCGATCACGCTGGCGAATGTCTACTTCCCCAATTCGGCGCATGCTAGCTTTTGCCAGCGTTTGATCCGGGCCCTATCGGGCTTTACGTGTGGATGTCTGATCCTGGGGGGAGACTTTAATGTCCCATTGAATCCCCTGGTGGACACTTCGACGGGTAAGACTTGTATAACCTACAAAATCCTTAAAAAAATAAAAACACTACTGCAGTCGTTGCATCTGGTGGATACATGGAGATTTCTTCATCCATCAGAGAAGGACTTCACGTTCTACTCTGCTCCCCATAACCGATACTCACGTATTGATCACTTGTATGTATCGCAGAGAGACCTAGCTAGGGTATCGGGGGCCAGGATAGGCGTACAAACCATTTCAGACCATGCTCCCATATCCTTAACGATGGTGGAACCCACCCTTTCGACCCGCTCGGCCTCCTGGAGGCTAAACGCTTCGCTCCTGACAGACCCGGCTCTTTTGCCCCAAATCACTGACAGCCTAGTAAACTTTTTCAAACAGAATGACTCTGTGGAGGCGGACCCTATGATGGTATGGGGTGCTCATAAATGCACACTCAGAGGCGACCTGATTCGCCTAGGGGCGGGGCGTAAGAGATTGCAGGAGGCTGAGGTCACAAAACTTTTGAACACCATTTTCCTACTAGAGGCCAAACATAAGCAGCCCCTGTCTGTACAAACGGCTTCAGACCTTCTAGAAACCAGGAAGAAACTCCAAACCGCCCTAGCCATTAAGACAAGGCGTTTCCTCTTCTTCAAGAAAAAAATATACTACGAATCAGGTAACAAGTCGGGTAAACTTCTGGCAAGGGCACTGCGAGACCCACACTCCTTTACCCACATTTCCGGGATCAGGAATGAATCCGGCAGTCTGGACATTAAAACAGAGGATATCGCAGCGCACTTCCATAGGTACTACTCTAAACTGTACAACTTACCACTGCAACACAGACCACCTGGACTGGAGGGGACTAGGAATCAGGCTATGCGAGATTACTTGAATCAGAGTGACCTACCCAAAATGTCGGCTGGGGCCATCTCCGCCATGGAAGACCAGATTTCAATAGAGAAAATTCAATGTGCCATTAAGGCCTTGAAGCCCGGGAAAAGTCCTGGTCCTGATGGCTTCAGCTCGATCTATTATAAGACCTTTGGTGACATACTAGCAGGCCCCATGTAGAAGGCATTTAACACCCTGACGGACCCTAGGCCCCTGCCACGGGACTTCCATGCTGCCCACATCACGGTTATCCCCAAAACGGATAAGGACCCCGAGGCTTGTGCGAGCTACAGACCTTTATCCCTCCTGAAAGTGGACCTGAAGCTGTTGGCAAAGATCTTGGCCAACAGGTTGAGGCCTTTTTTGCCTGAGGTGATTGGTCCGGAACAGGTGGGTTTTATGCCAGGGAGGGAGGCGAAAGACAATGTTATAAAGGCCCTTTTGCTGATGCAGGCTGCCCGCACGCAACAAGCCGAAGGTCTTCTCCTGTCTACAGACACGGAGAAGGCCTTTGACAGAGTGTCATGGGACTTTATGTTCGCGACCTGTGCCCATATAGGTCTTGGCTCGCGCATGTTGGCATGGATTACATCACTCTACCACCGGCCATCTGCCAGGGTCAAAATAAATGGGTCGTTATCAGACGTCATAGAAATCCAAAATGGGACGCGACAGGGCTGCCCCTTATCCCCACTATTGTTCATCCTCTCCCTGGAACCATTCATCCGTACGATTAACAAAGTCAACTCAATCCAGGGGATCTCGGTTCGCGGTAGGATGTACAAAATGGCGGCATACGCGGATGACCTTTTGTTTTTTGTAACAGGCCCGCACATTACTATCCCAAACCTCTTAAAGGCTTTCAACCATTATGGTTTCCTTACCAATCTCAAAATAAACCTGTCCAAATCGGAAGCACTGAATCTTACACTACCTGCTCCGTCCCTCGCCAGGACACAATCCAATTGCCCCTTTAGATGGGAAAGTAAGGCCCTGAGGTATTTGGGAATCTGGTTGACCCCGTCCCTTACATCGCTATATGATGCTGATTTCATGCCACTACTGCACAGAATTGAAGACAATTTGAAACTATGGAATACGGGATACTTTTCCTGGTTCGGGAGGGCAGCCATCATCAAAATGGTGATGTTACTCAGACTTCTATACTTGCTGAGATCCCTGCCTATAGTCTTACCTAACAAGTTCTTTAAAAAACTCCAGACCGTACTCTTGACTTTTCTCTGGTCCCGCAAGAGGGCTCGGATTAGATTTGCTCTCCTGACCAGGCCTAAGGAAGAGGGAGGGATGGGCCTGCCGGACTTCAAACAATACTACATAGCAGCGCATGTTACGAGGGTCCTAGATTGGCATTGTCATAGGGAGACAAAGGACTGGGTGGCCTTGGAGGAAGATTTAAGTCCCTTCCCACTTCTACTCTCCCCATGGAACCCAGGCCTGACAAAACCAAACCTTCTGTCCCTTCAACCGCTACAGGCAAATACCCTGGCAGTCTTTAGCTTGGGGACCAAATGTTCCTCGATCTCGTCAGTCAAGAGCCCACTCACACCGCTCTCTGACAACCCAGACTTCCAGCCGGGACTTGGTACACGGATACTTAGCCACCCGTCCACAAATAAGACACTCAAGGCTGGAGACTGCTTTATAGGGGGAACATTAATGGAATTCCAGACACTTAAACAGGCCCACGGCCTTTCCTCCCTGATGTTCTGGACTTATCTACAAATACGTAGCTATACATGTGACAAACAGAACAAACCACACTTCAGTAGGCAGTTGACTGATTTGGAAGAGGTCTGCATCAGGGGTGGTCTCCTGCAAAAAACGACATCTGTGATTTATAAGTGGTTGCAAGTCTCCTCCACTCTAGTAGCAGATAGGTTCCTAAAGGGCTGGTCCAAAGCCCTGGAAAGAACCATATCAGAGAAACAATGGCGGAGCGCCTGTGTCCTGGCACACAAGTGCTCTATCAGCACAAAGATGCAAGAAACATCATATAAGTTGCTCACGGATTGGTATGTCACGCCTGCTAAGTTGAATTCCTGGTATGTTCAGACATCCAAAATGTGTTGGAGGTGTGGAGAGGGAGTAGGCACGCTGTTACACATCTGGTGGCATTGCCCTCACCTGGCCACTTTCTGGCAACAGGTCAGAGCCTTGATTAAACAAATCACAGAGACCAGCTTGGTGCTGGATGCTGCGTGCTGCCTGCTCCACATCTCCTCTTTCTCTCTGAAGAGATATAAAAATTCACTGACGAAACACTTGTTAAACGCCGCCAAGACCCTGATTCCAATCTTCTGGAAGACGCCTAGGGTCCCCACTGTTACACAATGGCTGGAAAAGATATCAGAGGTGTGCGAGATGGAAGATACTCTTGCACAGGCCTCGGACACCGTGGACAAATTCCACGAGACATGGTCACCTTGGTTTGAATTCCGTTACTCGGAAGCTTATAAGTCACTTCTGGGTGCTGGCTGAATGACCATATACCGCTTAACTATGATTGGTTTTGCGCGGTGATAGCACCCTGACATGGCTAACTGCTGCACCACACCCCCTGTCTCTTCTTCTTTTTTTCATCTCTGTACTCCTCTTCCCACCCCCCCTCCTTCCTCTACCCTGCCCTCCCGGATTAGCAGGATTACCTAGCCTCACTCTATAGTGTGATAATGAAAAGTAGACACATAAAAACTAATGGAGACTCGGTCAATTGTAGAGTCAGACGACTTTATGGAGATAATGTTTATCTTTTGGTTTATACGAAATGTTGTAAGTACACAGTTATTGTCGAGAAGATTTTGCATTAAGACTAGTCAGGTTTAACCCCGAGTTTGGATGTGGAACATGACATTTATTACTAGTCACTGTAAAAGTTTTTAGTTGTCAACTTCGGATGTATAAGACATCTGTTTATGGCTGTCATTATCATGCTGTACTGCCTTGTCTATTGCACATCTGTTTTGTTCTTATTCGGAACACCAATAAACTTTGGAATGTTAAAAAAAAAAAAAAAAAGAAAGGTGAGGGCTAAATCTGGGTGACTAAACTGTAACGTAAAAAGTCTTATTATACAGAAAAAAAATGGCATTTAAAATATATTAAGCAGAGGGGTCATTGTCAGCATTTCAACACTACAACAAATGCAATACGAGGTGTAAGAACTAAATCAGGACACCTAAAAAAGACTACGGGACACATAGCTGAGGAGAGTAAAGAAAATCCCAAGGATTTGTTTTTAGATATATTAACAGTAAAAAATCAAAATCAGAGGCAACTGTACTAAATGCTTTCTTCTCCTCTTTGTTAGTAGCACATCATGGGATGTACTCTTGTGGCTAACAGAGGCTGGAGTCAAGAAAAGTAAAAAAAAATAAGCTTAAAGCCTCGTACACACGATCAGTCCATCCGATGAGAACGGTCTGAAGGTCGTCTTAGGTTAACCGATGAAGCTGACTGATGGTCTGATGTGCCTACACACCATCAGTTAAAAAAACAATCGTATCAGAACGCGGTGACGTAAAACACAATGACGTGCTGAAAAAAATGAAGTTCAATGCTTCCAAGCATGCGTCGACTTGATTCTGAGCATGCGTGGATTTTTAACCGATGGTCCTCAAATAATTTAGTCAGTTTATGGCCAGTCCACTATTTATAACCTTTGTGAACAGCATACTGACAGGAATTGTACCAGCTGATTGGAAAAAAGCCAATGTGGTACCAGTATTCAAAAAAGGGCATAGGCATTTTTCTGGAAACTACAGGCCAGTCAACCCAACATCAATGGCAGGTAAATTGGAGGGGGTGATATGGGACTATATTCAAGAATTACCTGATGAAAACAGTATCATTAGTAGTAATCATCATGGGTTTATGAAGGATTGTTCCTGCCAGACCAATCTGTTAACATTCAATACAAGGAAGTAAGCTGCCACCTAGATAGGGGGAGGCCTGTGGATGTGGTGTATCTGAATTCTTTGCAAAAGCATTCAATACAGTTCCCCATAAATGCCTAATCTACAAGCTGAGATCTGCAGGCATGGACCGTAAGGTTTGTTTTTGGCTAGAAAACTGGTTACAGGGTCGTGTCCAAAGGGTGGTGATAATTCTGTTTAATTTATTCATAAATGATATAAAGGATAGGATAAATAGCTCAATCTCAGTTTTTGCAGATGACACAAAAATATGCAGAGCAATAACTTCACATCAGGATATAGACATTTTACAGAAAGACCTGAACAAACTAATGGGGTGGGAAACTACATGGCAAATGAGGTTTAATGTGGAGAAATGTAAGGTAATGCACTTCGGGGCTAAAAACATAAATGCAAACTACTCACTAGGGGGGGGGGCTCTGGGGGAATCAAGGGTGGAGAAAGATCTGGGGGTCCTAGTAGATGGCAGATTAATCAGTAGCATGCAATGTCAAGTTGCAGCTACCAAGGCTGGCAGCATTTTAGCATGCATAAAAAAGGGGATACACTCCAGAGATAAAACTATAATCCTGCCACTTAATAAAACTCTGGTCAGGCCACAGCTGGAGTATTTCCTCCAGTTCTGGTCCCCAGTCCTCAGAAGGGATGTTCTGGAGCTGGAGAGTCCAAAGAAAGGCAACAAAATGATTAGGGGACTGAGGACCTTATATCCGAGGAATGACTACAAGCACTAAATGTATTCTTCCTGGAGAAGAGGCGCTTGAGAGGTGACATGATAGCAATTTACAAATACCCCAATGGTGATTCCAACGTAGCAAAAATAAATAAAAAATCAGTCCTAGGGAGTGTAAGAGGACACAGGGCCACACAATGAGATTGGAGGAGAAGCGGTTTAACCTTAAGCTGTGCAGGTTTTTTTTTCCTGTCAGGGCAATAAGGATGTGGAACTTTCTTTCACAATTGATGGTGTCAGCAGAGAGTATTGATATTTTTAAAAGACTCTTGGACTTGCATCTTAAAGAACACAACATACAGAGATATGGGAAATGATTATCAACACTGACACACATACACCTACACAGGTTGAACTGGATGGACTATTGCCTTTATTCAACCTTACCTACTATGTAACTATGTAACATGATGGTACAATCAAGCGGGGAGGGGAATGTGATGGCACTGGACACCAAGGCAGAGTGAGACCTAAAGACACTGCCAATCAAACCACAATAGGACATGATGGCACTGGCATTCAAGACAAGGTGGGATCCAATGCCACAGGCAAGAGCAAAAGCAAATTTATACCCCAAAAAAGCCTTTAGAGGAGCAGTTGTTCTCATTCTCTCAGATGTCTAGGGATTCTGAACTGCCAAACATTGCCAAACTTAGCTTGAAAACTAGCTAAATCTAACATCATCTGAGTATCAGCATCAACTTTATTAAATACCCCAGTGGGTGCTATAGAAACTTTAAAATTTTATAAAGATGGTAAGTGCCTGTGCTACTTACCAAAATGTACTGTGTGGGTGTGAACTTCTGGGTTTTATGATATACATCTGTGTTCCAGAATCAGATGCTTTTGGAAGAAAATATTGAATATTATCTTTAAGTCACTGATGTACGTGTTCCTATACTTCCTTAATTTATATTATTTAATGACTCAGTCTGAGGTGTATCAAAATATACTCAGTTTTTGATCTTTTTTATTCCACTTTTTTATTCCACTTACAGACAAAATTACGATAGCAAGACTTGAAAAAACCTGGTTGTGTCCTTCATCATAATTAAGCACAGTAAAGTATGTGAGATCATGTTGCAAGAAAAATTAGCTAGTATTTTAAGTGACGAACAATGTTATTTTGAGAAAGTGTCAAATTCCTGTATTTTTATTTTTTGTTCTTAAACTGTGAATTTGATCTCTGTTGTATGGTACTGGGCCTGATTGACAAACAAGCATGTACAAGATTCTGCATACCTCATATTTCTCTTTTTCTTTTTCAATCCATTTCTTATTTAATCATTCTTGGCTCTTGTTTATTTCTATTCTCTTATACATTGCTTCCTTGGTTATAGTGTGCCAATTGAAGAGATAGGGCCAGATTCAGGATGGTGAACGGTTCTTTGCGGCGGCGTAACTTTTCCTATTTACGTTACGCCGCCGCAACTTTACGCGCAAGTGTTGTATTCACAAAGCACTTGTGTGTAAAGTTGCGGCGGCGTAGCATAAATTGGGCGGCCTAATTTAAATTCGGCGGGTAGGGGGCGTATGCTATTTAAATTAAGCACGTACTGCGCATGTGTCGACCATTGAAAAATCCCAGTGCGCATGCTCCGAATTATGACAGTGTTTTCGACGTGAACGTAATCGTCGTAAATCCCCATTCATGGACGAGTTACGCAAACTACGTAAACATTTTCACATTTCCCGCGGTCACGACGTCCATACTTAACATAGGATGTGCTATCTTTTTGGTGATTTATCTTTACGCCGGGAAACCCCTTACGGAAACGGCGTAAAGTCACTGCGTCGGGCGGGCGTACGTTCGGGAATTGGCGTATCTCGCTAATTTACATATTCTCGGCGTAAATCAGCGTGAACGCCCCTGGTGGCCATTTTAAAATTGCATTTAAGATCTGACGGCGTAATACAATTACGCCTGTCGGATCTTTCCTGCAAACCGGCATATCTTGTTTTCTGAATACAGAAAACAGATACGCTGGCGCAAAGTCAGAATTATGCCGGCGTATCACTGATACGCCGGCATAACTCTACCTGAATCTGGCCCATAGTGTTCATTCCAGTTGGTCTTTCTAGTTATGTAGCCAATAACCAATATAGTGAATCATTGGACTGGTGTCTCTTTATTATTATTATTATTTGTGAAAATCAATAAAAATTGTGAAATTAATTGAAAGTGGGGGTCACAGATAACAATAATAATTTGATAGAGGCTCTAACCCTTCCCTACTTTACTAAAAATAGGTATTTTTGACATGGACGGAGGAATTGAAATAAAATAATCCCATTGGTAAACACACAGCAGTAAAAATTTGACAGAAGTTCCAACTGTTTCCCATTTTACTTAGAATAGGTCTTTATATTGGCATTGAAGAGATTTATCTATTTCAGTGACACAAAGACAGGAATTGATTGAAAATCTCCCTAGTGACAAAGGTTCTAACTCTTGTTCATTTTATCGAAAAAAAGAAAAGTTTTTGCTAGAATTGAAGTTTAATTCAACTGTCATTTTGTTTAATTTTATTCAGCATGAAAAAAAGACAATAAATCAACCAGGCTTCTGCTTTATACCTATTCTATAAAGAAAGGTTCTAGGTCATTGCTATCTAGCACTGACAGAAAAGTCCCCAAAGACAATGAAGATTGCAATAAAATACTGTGCTAACTTGAGCCCAAGCCTGTTCTCTATATATCATAGAGCTGATTGCCCATCCCTTGTGACTTACACATATTTACAGTTTATTGCGGTAAGCTCAGACAAATCAAAACATCGCTTTCTTTTCTTCTGCAGAGAAGGCATTTGGCTTGTAATATATGGTACAGAAAGTGTTGTTCCGAGGAAATGATTGCACTTAAGAAGCTTAGTGAATACTGGGTTCAGAAGAGGGCATTATGGGCAGAATAGGTTCAACTTAAATGGTTATTCAGTTGGAAAAAATGAGTGACAAAATAGACTCAAACTAGGACTCAATAATAAAAGTGTGCAGAAAAAACAGTGTAGCATTAATATAAGCTAGGTAATTTCTTAGAGTGTTAAGTTAATTTGCTATTTATTCGTATAGCTTAATTTTTTTAGAATTTTTAAGTATTTAAAAGTAATTTAAATGCAGTTTGATATTGTAGTAAAACTGTTTATATACTTTAAAATTGTAATCAATACCCAAGGAAATGGTCCAGTGGGGCTACCCTACCTCCTTAAAGGGGTTGTAAAGGTAACATTGTTTTTTCCCTAAATAGCTTTCTTTACCTTAGTGCAGTCCTCCTTCACTTACCTCATCCTTCGATTTTGCTTTTAAATGTCCTTATTTCTTCTGAGAAATTCTCACTTCCTGTTCTTCTGTCTGTAACTCCACACAGTAATGCAAGGCTTTCTCCCTAGTGTGGATTGTCGTGCTCGGCACCTCCCCTGGACAACAGGAGAGTCAGCACGCTCTCTACGTTGCAGATAGAGAAAGGAACTGTGTGTTAGTGGCCGTCCTGACTCTCCTGTTATCCGTAGGAGGGGGAAGGCACGATACTTAACACCAGGGAAAAAGCCTCACATTACTGTGTGGAGTTACAGACAGAAGAACAGGAAGTGAGGATTTCTCAGAAGAAATAAGGACATTTAAAAGCAAAATCAAAGGATGAGATAAGTGAAGGAGGACAGCACTAAGGTAAACAAGCCAACTGGTTGGTAAGCTTAACTTCAAGTGCATAAAAAAGAGTTATCCTTTAGGCTGCTTTCACACTGAGGCGCTATAGCGATAAAAATAGCACCTAAAAATCTCCTTAAAAGAGCCTCTCCTTTCACTCCAATGTGAAAGCCAGAGGGCTTTTTACACTGGAACGGTGCGCTAGCAGGACGGTAAAAAATAGTCATGCTAGCCGCATCTTTGCAGCGCTGTAGGAGCGGTGTATACACCGCTCCTAAAGCGCCCCTGCCCATTGAAATCAATGGTCAGCGCCGGGAAAGCACCACTGCAGAGGGCGGTTTAACCCTTTTTCGGCCACTGGCGGGGTTAAAATGAGCGCTGCTCCATGTGAAATTCGAAAATTATGTAGCACTGCCATCCCCACCTTCAAAGTCCAGCTTGCATCCCCACTGTCAAGAAAAACCTTTGGCTGTGAAAGGCTATTAACTACTCAAGTATCTGGTTTACCGTGTCAACGAAAACACTAGAGGGCAAACACACTGCTGGGCTGCACAAGTAATAAAGATCTCTGCTAGGAAAGCAATTTTAACGTAAAGAGGGACATGAACATTTGGCATGCCTGAAAGTAATGAAATGGACTATTGTATTGGTGTTTTCTGTGGTTCATCCATTCACTAGCATACCTTATTGCCACTTTTGTGCAGATGTTCACTGTGGTCACCCAGTAACCCCATTCACAGTGTACATCACATTTGTGCTGTTTTAGGAATCTGTATTTGTTCATTGAGCCCTTGTCTCTTCTGTGGCAAACTTGTAAACCAGAGTAATGTTGCCATATACTATAATATTGCATTGCCATGACACAAAGAGCCATATTGCTATACTAGGTGATTGATGTCTCACATTGCACAATTTTGGGTTGCCCTTTAGAGTACATTTTGTCATATACAATGCTTTATCAGCATTTACCCTTTTTCAACAATATGCTTTCATCCTATAGTGGATATTCTTATCTGTAAGGATAGCCACTATAGGATAAAAAAACTTCTAATTTTATTTAAAAAAAAAGAACTGGTGGTCAATTGGCTGACATGTATGCCAAGCAGCAGCTGCAACATCACTAATTTTCTCCTATGAGACTTTCTCCTGTGAATTTTTTGTTCTGGCCACTCTTCTTTTACTTGGTGGCCACAACAGCAAATCAGAATTCAACCCTCTTTTGATTGTGAGTTAAAATAACTAACCACAGCTCTGGCTGGAAAAATGTCACTGCCAGGAATAGGAGGAGGGAGGGGTGGCATGTCTGTGGAGTGTTTCAAAGAACAGCAAAAGACTTGTGAACAGGTAACAGAAAGCAGTGGTATGATTCAGGGATCCTGGGGGATTTTTACCTATCGACTCCTATAGTTTTGGTGTGTCTTAAGGCCCAAACAAACACGATCAGACTTTTTTAAAACAAATGTCCGACGGACCGTGTGTTCTGGCAACAAATGCCCTACGTCGACTTAAGTCCAAAGTACAAGTACGCATGCTCAGAACCAATGCTAAAGATCAGCCAACAAAAGCAGAAGTTGCCCAAAGAGCTGAAAACCCATGTGATTTGGTGAAATTCCTGCCGTGTGTATACATACTAAGTTCACGGACAACGCCCTTTGGAAAGAAATCCATGAAAAAGTCAGATGGAAGTCTGATCGTGTGTATGAGGCTTAACATTTATTATAGAATTCATGTGGTATGTGTCTTGACCAATATGCAGCAATACAGAACTAATATGCAACAAAATCCCTGAGAGGTCCATCTGTAATATGCGTATGTACAAAATTCATTCTTTACATTCTAATAAACATACTGCCAATTTGAGAAACCTACAGCTTTATTTTTAGAAAGCAAACAAATTACAGAACAACATCTTTAATTTTCAACCATAAATTCATCTTTACAATCTTGTGCTTTTGGCAAATACATAGTGCAAGCCTTCGAAAATAGAATACAGACAGCCAAAGTGAGTTCTTCATCGGCCAGGCCCAAAAGCCTTTACTTGGTGTGACCTAAAAGAAAAAAGAAAATACTATGGTGAAATATGTACTGTACTTATTACTTCCCTTACTGGTTGCTTCAGTCCTCTACTCTGAAGTCATTTTGTATATTCTAACTACCTCCTGATTCATACTTACGATCTTAGGTGGCAAACCAATATCAAGAGAGAGTGCATCCAATAGCAACATAACATTTTGTTTGGGATACTGTTGGCTTCAATCACATACTGCATCTGTATGTCTCTTAAGCTAGTCATATACCATCAAATTTAATTGTACATTCTCAGTACATTATCCCTTGGATTCAACAACACTATAAAACGTGAGGATTTATGTAAAACATTATGTTTAATATGTATCCAATCAAGTAGGACCATGCACTACATAATTGTAGGATCTAAAGAACATTGTAGGATTGTAAGATTTCTGGTAATGGGGTAAGGGGTCTCACTCTGTTGAATAATTCATTTATCTTATATACAGACACTACAGCAGCAGGAGTAAGCCCTTCCAGGGGCATCGGTGAAACACCATAACAGGGTATAAAAATTATTTTTCTGGCTGTTTTTTTTTTACATTCCCAAAAGCATAAGTGATATAGTTCTTTTTCATAGACAGAAGATATAGAGGGAACAAATATTCGACATCTGTTCCTGGTGCTCTGACTTTGCCGAATGAGCGTTATACACTTTGATGATGTAAGAAAACAGCATTTTTCCAACCATGCTGTGAATATATAGTATAATAAACTGTAATGGAATAATTCTGCCATCCCTGGAGTTGAAGTCACAAAAGTCATACACCACAGCTAATCTTAAAAACAAAATTGTTATGGCTGCATCAAGAATTTGCTGCAGAATGGAGATAAGACTTAGTGTGGTTTTAATTACTACTGTAATTTGGTCACAGCAAATTTAGATGAAAGTCTGTTTATTCATCATGTTCTAGCTATTTAATGATCTTAAACATGCATGAAATTGTTCCATCTTTGTCTTCACTCTTGCAATGCCAGGGAGTGTTTGTGACAGACATGCCTCTCCAAATTAAAGGCAATGTTATTTTGTAATTCAGATATAATCTTAAAACCTCTACCAAACAGTACATTTGGTAGAAAACAGAAACATTTGATTCTCAATTGATGTAGGCAGACATTCCCTACTATTACTACGCTATTCTACTACTACTATTTAGAACACTAAGGCCGCTTACACACAATCAAATCTATCTGCTGGAAACGGTCTGACAGACCATTTTAGCAGACAGATTCGATCGTGTGTACGGGCGGACAGACAGATTTTTCCAGCAGACAGATTTTAAAGCATGCTTTAAAATCTGTCTGTTGGGAATCCGTCTGTCCGACATGTCTGCTGGTTAGTACGCTAACAAGCAGACATATCTGCCCGCACATGCGTCGAATGGATTAGATGTGCGGAAGTGTTTTACTTCCTGGTGCGGTGATGTGGCGGCATCAACGTCACCGCCACGTCACCGCACTGTCTGCTGGTCGGGGATTTTGGTTTGATCATGTGTACAGCGATCAAACAAAAACAGCCCAGTAGACAAATCTGATCAAATCGGTCTGTCAGACCGATTTGAACCGATTTATTTGGTTGTGTGTACGCGGCCTCATATGTAGCCCTCTCAAAGCTGTATTTAAACATTTTACTGTCTTAGGCATGCCTGAAATATAGCTCCGCTCTTTGTGCCACATGAATATTTTGGTAAAAATTACTGCTAGAATTGGGGATCTGCTTTTTAAGAATAAACATTTTTCAACTAGAGGAAGTAAAAAAGTATGTCACATTTGCTGAATGAGTCTATTGGCTTCTCCCAATGTAAAGAGAAAAGATAAATAAAATAGGTAAAAGTCTAAGGCCGCGTACACACGATCAAATTTATCTGCTGAAACTGGTCCGACGGACCGTTTCAGCAGACATCTCCGATCGTGTGTACAGGCTAGCATGATTTGAAATTTGTCCGCTACAAACCTGTCCGTCGGATCTGTCCGCTGGTTAGTACACTAACCAGCGGACAGAACTGTCCGTGCATGTGTCGAATTGATTCGACGCATGCGCGGAAGCATTTTATTTCCGGGTTTGGTGACGTTGCGGCGTCAACGTTACTGCCACATCACCGCGTTCCCTAGCCGAGGGGATTTTCATCCGATGGTGTGTACACACCGTCGGACGAAAATCCGGAGGAGACATGTCCGCTGGAAACGGTCCGTCGGACATGTTTCAGCGGACATGTCCCTCCGTGTGTACGCGGCCTAGGAAGTAAGGAATGAGCGCAATTATGTGCATAAAACAAGCAGGAAAATCAAAATTATGGGACAATTTATAAATAACAACAGTAATGCCCTGTACACACGATCGGTTCATCTGATGAAAACAGACCGATGGACCCATGCATCAGTTTTTTTCCCATCAGTGAAAAAAATAGAACCTGTTTTAACATTTTTTGTATGGTTAAAAAAACGATAGAAAAAAAACGATCGACTGTGGAGAAATCCATCGGTCAATAATCCACGCATGCTCAGAATCAAGTCGACGCTCGGAAGCATTGAACGTCATTTTTCTGAGCACGTTGTTGTGTTTTACGTCACCGTGTCGGACACGTTTGGATTTTTAACCGATGGTGTGTAGGCAAGACTGATGAAAGTCAGCTTCATCGGATATCTGATGAAAAAATCCATCGGTTCATTTTCATCAGACGAACCGATCATGTGTACAGGGCATAAGGCAATTAAGACATTAACAAGGAAAATTCAATAGATACAGATGAATTGTCATAACTCATAACACATATGCAATCAATTGTTTTCTAGTACAGTGGAACCTCAGATTACAAGCATAATCCGTTCCAGGAGAATGCTCGTAATCCAAAGTACTCGCATATCAAAGCGAGTTTCCCCATTGAAGTCAATGGAAACGAAAATAATTTGTTCCACATTGACTTCAATGGCATGCAATATCACATGCGGGCAGAGGTGGGGGGCACCGAAGAGCCTCGGAAACGGCCTGAGGACACCTCGGCTGACCTCTGCAAACCTCGGAAAGGCTCCGAAACTGAGTATTTCCGTGTCTTTCTGAGCATTTCCAAACGGTGCCAATCAGCAGCGCTTAGCGCCGTTCCGCTACGGCACCCCCCACCTCAGGCCAAATGTGGTACTGCACACCGCTTTGGCCTAAAGCCTGCTCATTTTGCGAAACAACACTCGCAAATTCAGTTAGGATTTTTTCAAATACAGTGCTCGTCTTGCGAAACGCTCATTAACCGCATTACTCGCAATCCGAGGTTCCACCGTAACTGAATGGGCTTTACAAATTGTATAGAAGTGTAGATAAAGCCAAACCTTTTTTTTTTTATTGGGATCAATTACCAGTGAGTAATTGATCTGAGACTCTGATGCAGAGCAAAAAGGGGCTCCAAAAGTTAACATTAGGCAATGCGATATCATATTTCCTATTCTAACATCATCTATAGCATTGCGGTCACAATTTCTTTCCATATGCACATAGGAAAAAAAAAAAACATATTAAAAATATTTCAAAGGTGATAGCAATATCCTTGTATTTTATTAAATTTTATTATTTCCAAAATATTATTGCATGGAATTGTAATAGGTAATCAAATCATTCACTTTGTGACAGAGAGAGCTTTTGGGTGGGGTATACATCTCTCTAAAAATGCTGTTTTAAAAAAAAATGCTGTTTTACAGGTGCCTGATTTCTTAAAGTGAACCTGTGCCCAGCTCACATATTTACATTGCTCAATAAAAAAAATCAGTAAAAGCACTATTACCCTATAGCCAACCGCTTGCTATGGGGGCACTTGTGCATGCTCACTTCCGAGCCCTGCTCTGTGTGTCCATAAGGTATGTGTCAGTCTCTCTGGTCCCACACAGCTCTCACTGGTTTGATCTCCAGGGATGGGGTAAAGTTTAGGTCAAACTTAGTTTGGCTCAAATCCACAGAAAAAATCTCACATACTAGGAGACAGCTGGCCTAATCAGCTGCAACAGTCCCATAACTGCATGTAACAAAATGACAGAAATGCTGGTGACATTAGTGATCTGATATGGTCACACGGCCCTTTGTTATGTGCAACTGTGGGGCAAGGAATATCTCAGCCATATCTGATTGGGCCAGTGGGCCACTATCATGCAACAGTTTCCTGCGAGTTCAGGCTGAACTGAGCTTGGCTTGATCCTTAGCTCATCTTTAGTCAATACAGGAGACTGCTTATTTGCATGCTAGACTTTAGTGTGCTGAGGACTCAACCCAGGAAGCTGCAATGGTTGACATTTTTCTACAGCCTGGACCGACAGAGTAGCACACTGTACAAAGCAAGCCTTATAACATTCTTCACAACTCATACCCAACAAATATATGCATGATCTGTAAGATGTTAGTTTGTAAAATGCTGTACCATTACGCAGGATGAAATGAGATAGAACAAGTTATCCGCAAGTTCTAAAATATAGCATTCATGTTTGCCTTTAGAACATTATGAGCTCTGCATCTTTTTAAAATACATTATTATTAAGGTATTATACATTGAATACTCCAGCTTTAGTGCTAGTATATAGGTGCCCACAAGCCTGTGCCAAGTAGCTGAGCATAGTGTTGGCTAATGAGGCATGTAGCATGGCTTTTGTCAGCCAGCTTGAGATAATGAACCAATTTAATGAGATGGACAAGGAATGGAAAATATCAGTCAGGTGTGACACAGAATGGTTTTGTAATAGAAACAAATATTTTGCCTAAACTTTTTAGTAGCTGATATCAGTAAAGTTGTGTAGACATCACATTATACATCCATTTAATTTCTTCGCTCTCTTAGGAAATCACCATTTTGATATATGGTGTTCTGTGATCAGAAGCTTCCTGGCTCTCCATTCAGAATGCTGAGAGAAAGTATTTGTTAGGTTGGCACTTTCATTGCTTTATAGAAAGGTAATTTTCAGATCTTGCTATAAAAGTCAGCCCTTTTTAACACTATAGTTGTAAAATTACTGTCTGGGCTTGGTGGTCTTAACAGGTAGATTCATAGGCAAAGACATCAACCTGCAGTAATCAAGGAGACATGACAGGCTTATTGTTCAGTGTGAAACACGTTTGTAACCTAGCAGGACTGCTTTCTCAAGCTACTCCAACCCAGCTTCAATATGTACATAATATACAGCAGAAATCATGTAACCCCTGGACAAGTCAAACTGGATTACATAATTCTATTATTACAATTATGTATAATAAATTTAACATGTTGAACTACCTTGGCATAATTAAACAATGAGCAATGGAATCCAAGCATCTAAAGCTACAGTGCTGATTAAATATGGTTGCTACTGAGGAACTTACTGTATTTATTGGCGTATAACACTCACTTTTTTACCCTGAAAATAGAGGGTAAACCGTGCCCGTGTGTTATACGCAGGGGGCTGTGGAAAGTTTTTTTCCTGAAACTTCCCTCTTAAAGTTAGGGTGCGTGTTATACACCTATGCGTGTTATACGCTGATAAATACGGTAATTGCTTATTGACAGTTATCACCTTAGCATTACACTGACTAGTGTGCTGGACATAAGGGAGCCACCAACAGACAGTACATTTTCTCAGTAACAATGAGATATATTTGCTACTGTATCCCTAGGCTTGTATACCTTTAGTTATAATGACAACATGACTCTCAATATGACTAAGTAAAAGTACATATGCAGTGTCAAGGTTCTCTATATGGTATTTTAAAAGGGGAAGCTTTGCTTGTCTGCCTTCTCCTCTCCTCTGCTGCCACATTTGGCACTTTTTTATGGGGGGGGTACCTGGTTTTGACAAGTACTACCCTATTTTCCTCCCTTTTCTGGCTCAATTCGCCAATGCAAACTAAGCCAGAAGTTCACACCCCCCTATTCCCCCTCAGCTGGCCCATTCTGCATGGCTGATCTGCCGATTTCCCTTAGTCAAGATGGAGGCACTGGCACCCGATAGCTAATTGAAAAATCGGCTCGGTGAGGACACTGCTGCATTTCTGGACAGACAAGTAATAATAAAATCAGCAGCTACAGTATTTGTAGCTGCTGACTTTTATTTTTTTCTGAAGGAGTCTGAAACTCCTTTTTAAGCTTTAAAATGTTTAATCAAAGTTTTTTTTTTCCCATTTACCTTGTTCTTCCTCGTTTTTGCGAAGATATTTCATCATTATGCTATTCACATCATCTTCTTTGCCTTCTGCCTCAGGTCTTTTATTTTCTTGTATTATTTCTGATGTAACTAGTTTCCCAGAAATACCTTCTCCTTCTAGTCTTTGAGCACGTGGCTGACTTTTGATACTATCCGCACTCTTGCAAGAAAAAACTGATCCAGATGAGGATGAAGAATCAGACAGATTTCCTAAATCCTCACCAATGCTAGAGCTTTTCTTTAAAGCACTTTTTAATACACCTGTGGAGAGACCTGGTTCATTTGTGGGTAGATCTCCAAAATGGACACTGAGTGGTCGCTGACCTTCTCTTCTATCCCTAGAATATCTAGATAAACTTAGCGTTGATTGTGACTTTTTCAGAGCAGGCAGGATGTCATCGCTGTCATCAGGCAATTTTCTTTCATAGTTAAGCCTGGGTACTTTCCAGTTTGATAAACTTTCTTCATTTTCATCATCTGGCAGTTGTGAAAACCTCTTGTTCTGAAACACAAGAGGCTGGTTTCCAAAATCGTTTTCTACAGACTCTTCCACTGGTGCTTCAAGACATTTCCTCCAAGGCTTTAGCTTTAAAGAAGAAGCACTCTCTCTCCCTACAACTGCAGGTTGTTGGAGAGATTCATAAGAGCCAAATCTTGCCATACGTTTAACTGCAGGTGATAGCGTGGGGTCAGACTTTTCAGAAGGTAAGCATCTAAGGCTTGCTGAACGAGTTAATCCTTGACCTGATGCAGGTTTGTCATCTGCAAGTTTCCCTAAAGCAACTGAGAAATCTTCCTCCTCATCATCATTTAGGCGCGTACATCTTCGGAGAGAGGAAGCACCAGTTGTACGGTAAATAGGCAGCGATGATGTTTCTTCCATAACTAGGGAAGTCTGATCTTTTTCAGCTGCCCTTTTCTTTCTCACTTCTTCTAAAAACTCAGAAAGTGCAGATGAAGAACGTGAAAATGTATCTTCTGCTGGAGATGAGCGTCTTCTTCCAAGTGTCGGTGTTATGTTCCCTTTGTTGGCCACCAATGTAGAAGTTATATTTTCATTTTCAGAAGATATGTTTCCATGTACTTTTAACCCTGAACTTATAGATGAACTTGGTCGGCTGACGTTCTCGTTGTTCACATCACTGTGCCTGGAAAACATGAAAAGAGTATTTTTCTTTAGCAGTATTACTATATCTTGTTTACAGTCTTTATCTTCAAGGTACAGAAATGCGCTTTAGGAGGATTTGTGTTTTTTATTGGAAATAATAGCATATTAGAAAACACACAACTGTTTTCAAGACAAAACAAGTTAGGTAATTCTAATATGCATACATTTATGCAAAGAAACATTCATTTTCAATTGCTCTCAGTTGCCTTGTGATATAGTATATACAAAGTAACAACTGACACTTTGAAGAATAAAGGGCATACACATTCTATTACCACATCAAAAAATAGGTTACAAACCTGATTACAAAATAAGTAGAATCCACTCAATATATTAACAAGTATTTTGTCAAGGTCTTTAAAATAATAACACTTATAAGTACTGTTACCATGGCAATGAAATACACCATATAAAATGTACACCATATAAATGGATACAATATTGTCATTCCACAGGGTGCTGTCTATGTATTGCTAATACATAGCTAAATATTAATTTATAAATAGTAAATACAAAATTCCCCAGGGAATTAATCTTCATTGAGACGCAGATGTATTAGTAATCTTTTTTTTTTTTTTTGACAAGTTGGGCACTATGATGATTAGTGGAAAAAAAATAAAGAAATAATGGGAAAAAAAAAGGAGAAGTTAAGAATATATAGCACAATGATGTGAACTATGATTAAAACAGTGAATGAACGTAAAACTGAATACAGTAAGTCTCCTGATAGAGTTCTCTGAGGTGAAAAAAAAAAAGAAAAAAAATGAGTGGGTAAATGCAATTTTTTTCACAATGTCTATCTGGATCCAGTATTTGGTGAATTTGCCTGAGTAGCACTAAATGGTTGTTTTAACGCAATTTTACAAAAACTGAAGCAAAGAAAAAAGCTTGCTTGTAATAGCAATCATGAATGAAATAACTTTTTTTCCTACCTTGATTTGGGAAAAATATTTTTTTTTGTAGTTGCTAACAATAATCATTTAAATTTTTTTGTGATGTGGTAAACAACTTTTTTAAATAGCTCCTCTACCTTCTTCACTATAGCTTTCAGTCTGTCATATTGTTTTGCCATATAAATCCATGTTTCCCCAGAATTGGATGTCATATTTGGAAAACAAATTATAGTGGTCAAGCTTGGACCAGTGTAAATGTAAGTATCAGGCCGAGTACACACGATCAAATTTATCTGCTGAAGCTGGTCCGACGGACCGTTTCAGCAGACATCTCCGATCGTGTGTACGGGCTATCGGACATGTTTTCCCAGCGGACAAATTTCAAAGCATGCTTTGTCCGTCGGATATGTCTGCTGGTTAGTACACTAACCAGCGGACAGAAATCTCTGCGCATGCGTCGAATGGATTTGACGCATGCGTGGAAGTATTTTACTTCCTGGAGTGGTGACGTGGCGGCGTCAACGTCACCGGCACGTCACCGCATCCTCGGCCCGAGGGGATTTTCGTCTGATGGTGTGTACACGCCATCGGACCAAAATCCGATGAGACATGTCTGCTGCAAACGGTCCTTCAGACATGTTTGAGCGGACATGTCTCATCGTGTGTACGCAGCCTTATACCTGTGGGATCTTCTTAGAAGCTGGAAATCACTGTAGTAAGCACTGGTTCCCTGTTTCTTACTGAATACTGGGTGTCACCCGCTGGGCACCATTCAATGTTTCAATGATTGCAAAGTGTTTTGTGATTGGATGAGGTATGGATCATGGTGTTACCACCCCATATCTCCAACTCATCTATTCCAAGAATGCTTTGTATTAATTGAGAAAATGCAGTGTTCCTTACCACTTCAATACAGGGCAATTTTACCCCCTTCTTGCCCAGGGGAATTTTCAGCTTTCGGCACTGTTGCACTTTAAAGGATAATTGCGTGGTAATGCAACACTGTACCCAAACAAAATTCATTCTATTATCATTTTGTTCACACAACTAGAGCTTTTATTTGGTGGTATTTAATCACCACAGGTTTTTTTTTTATATATATATATACAATTTTACAAATAAATAATTGTTATTATAACTATAGGTCAGCTACATTTAATTTTGAGTCCACAAACGTTGATCCTGATATACTGACATTTCTTGAGGACCAAAAATGCCAGGACAGTACAAATATCCTCCAAATGACCCCTTTTTGAAAAGTAGACAGCCCAAGGTATTTAGTAAGAGGAATGGTAAGTTTTTTAAAGTTGTCATTTTTTTTGTCATTCTGTCTTGGAAAATTAAGAAAAAAAAAAAAATCAACATACTGTCACCAGTGCAGTACAGCTTCGTCATATAACTGGTGTGGCAGTGAGCAAGGACACTGACTTGTGACAGTACAAAAAAAAAATCTCAATTTTATTTATATTTATTTATTTGTGATTTTTTTTCAAGACACTGTTACCAGAGCAATTTTTTTTTTTTTACCATAGTAACTACTCTGGGGAAGTATGGAAGAGCCCTGGGCCATCATAAAAAAAATATATACAAAATTCTGAGATTCAAAGTCAGAATTCTGAGTTTCAAAGTCAGAATTCTGAGATTAAATCTCAGAATTCTGAGATTAAAAGTCAGAATTCTGAGTTTCAAAGTCAGAATTCTGAGATTAAATCTCAGAATTCTGAGTTTTTTTTAAGTATAGTAATCTATATTAGGAGGACTTTAGGAGCAATTAGCAATAATGTAGTAACACCCATAGACCATCATTCTGCAGATATACAAGTCGTGTGCTCTATATATGGATCTGTAAATCTATTTTAGTTACAGAACACAGTATGGGGAAGCAGGCAGTGCTGGGCTCTCTGGTTCCTCTACTGTATTAATACTTCCTTTGCTGTAACATAAAGAGAGATGCTAAAAACGATTGTATTGTGTGTGGGGGGGGGGGGAATACACAGCTTCTATAGATAAAAGAACACAATGCACCCAACTTTTAGGAAACATTGCACTGTTACCCCAACATGAGGGAATTGTGAGCACAATGTGTGTCTTTGTTCAGACTGGAGGGATGTTGAAAACGAGTATATTGTGTATTTGGGGGTGGGGGTGATGAAACAGCTTCCATAGATAACAAAACACAATGCACCCAACTTTTGGAAAACATCACACTATTACTCCAACATGTGAGAATTGCATTGCTTGAGAAACAGCTCAATGCATAGAGCAATGGTCTAGTGTGTGATGTTTTGTGAGTTTGAATCCAGGAAAGAGCACAATTTTTTTAAGTTATATATACATATTATTTTATACATTACTCTTAGATTAAATAGGGATGTCCCAATACCAATATTAGTAATTCAATATATTGAAAATATATAAAAAATCCTCCAAATATACATTACTATATTTAAAAAAAACCTCAAGTTTCAAAGTCAGAATTCTGAGTTTCAAAGTCAGAATTCTGAGTTTCAAAGTCAGAATTCTGAGTTTCAAAGTCAGAATTCTGAGATTCAAAGTCAGAATTCTGAGATTAAATCTCAGAATTCTGACTTTGAAACTCAGAATTCTGACTTTTAATCTCAGAATTCTGACTTTGAATCTCAGAATTCTGAGATTTAAACTCAGAATTCTGACTTTGAATCTCAGAATTTTGTATATATTTTTTTATGATGGCCCCAGGGCTCTTCCATAGGGGAAGTGATCAGGTTTTTTATTTTATTTTTTACACATTGTGATTGCTTGTATCAGTGAATTTAATTGCTATAAGAAAGTATTTTACTGAATGAAGCTGATTCATTCAGTTTGTTATGTTGTGATTAGCTGTGATTGGCTCTGTCTGTATCATGTGATCACATACATTGACCAATCACAGCTAGCAAAATAACTGTACACATGGCATTCAAAAAAAGCAATTTTTTGTTTAAAACTGTTATGTGATCTGATGTGATTGGTCACAGCAGTCGCATTGTACTGGCAGTGAGCTGGTACGCTGATCAGTCAACAACTGTGTTTGGTGGACACAGCCAGTGACAGATTGTAGAGCTGCGCAACCCTGAGGCCATGCGAGCGGTGCCTTCTGAGAGGAAGGAGGAATGTCCCGCCAGGCCATCACAATCTGTTACAGGCTGGGTGGGAAGGTATTCATAAGATCTGTGCCTAGCGAGTGACCTCCTGTTTTCACAATGTAGAGCAATACAGGGCAGACTTTTGGCATAGGACCCAGAGGCTAGAGGAGGTCATTGTAGTAGTAGTGCCTTCTACGGAGATTTCCAGCTACCAAGAGGATCCCACTCATATGGCACATCGATACTTACATTGTTCCAAGCTATAACTATGTAAAAATTGCCAAACCTAAACTTCAGCTTTAAATTAGGTCTTCTGCGCTGACAAACTGGACTGACTGATGGAGAATTTTTGTATTGTTGCTCTTTACTCACTTATACCTCAGAAGCAATTCACGTATTTCTATAAAAATACAATTACAGATTTTTGACACTGAATTTAATGCAGCGTAATATCTTTGGCTCTTGCAGTGGACTTGGCTCTGCCTTTACTTGGGAAAGGTTTGATCCAATTCATCATTTTGTGTTTTATGTCAGATTACAACAGACGCAGACACCAATAAGATCATTGCTACTTTTCTTTCTGCTGTTTCCCATTGTACAGTTTATGACATAGCTTTGAGGCATCCAAACAGCCATAAGCTGTGCCTTAAATTAAATGTGACAGAGCTATAACACAAGCTGTGTACAATATTACCAGCACAATCAGTGTCCTCTCCTAGAAACTAAAAGCTTTTTGTATATGTTATATGCAATTCATTGTCGCTATCAGTAACCAGGTCTTCTGTTTACCAGGCTACTAGTTGATGTGTTGACAAAAGATTTTCGAATGCCAAATGCTATCTTTCATCTTCATTATAGGGTGTTTACAGCCATATAGGATGTAGTTTAGCTGATCATAGAAAACGTGACTTTTTTAAAGAACTACATTACAATGTATTACCTAGATTCAAGACTGCATGGGACTCTATTAGCTGTCATTACTTCTAATGAGAATATATCTCCATTCTCAAAAGCTGCAAACAACTAGAGCAGAAGAAAAAGTCCCCCCCCCACTGACTTACACCCCAGTCTAAGTCTAAATTGGTGTTGACATTTTCCATGCTGCATAATATACGGTGGTTATAAGCTATGTTAATTATAGACTATTAAGGTGTTGACTGTTACTTTTTAAATTTTGGAATTCTCCCAGTGAAAGGTCCAGAGGGAAAATTAAACATGAGTCACCACTGTTACTCAAATCTTGTTAGAGGTTTACAGATCAGTAATATGTGTTTTCAGCAAAATGTTTTTAAATCTGCTTTAAAAAGGTGAAAGAAATGCACACTGAAAAATTATTTGATGCTTCCTATCCAGATCTGTTGAGAAAACAATTTGAAATCTTCAGAGAAAAGTTTAGTAGTGCCAACACATACTGTATTTTCACCAAATGTCCTGCTTGAGCCTCTATCGTTGTGTGCAGCTTAGCCTGAATAAGATGTAACAATTATGTTAATGAATTAGATCACTGTGGGCCAAGAGAGATGATTTAGATACATAACCCTTATCATCAATGATATTTCAAATTATTAACAAGCTACATTGAAAATTTAATACTGTTCGATTATTTTCAACCTTTTTTTGTTCAGTGGGGATTGAAAAGTCTGTAAGAAGTGTTTGTCTTAATTCATTTCTTCAGCTATTTTCTGCTAGGGCTGCATATGCAATAAAAAATGATTTACAATCTGCAAGCAAAATTAGGCCGGTTTGTGACAATCAGCCAAGAAGGGCATGCTGGAAACCAAAGGCAGACATTTCCATGAGAAAGGCAAATTTGCCAGCTGGATTTTTGTATGAAGGAGAAATACAGTTTAAGCTGATCAATGAGCATTAAAAAATGTTTCCTTCCATGTGGAATTTTCAGGAAAGCTAAGCGTAATCTGGCTTACCTTTACCATGCACAACAATATTTGGCTGAGCATAAAGGAATTTTTTTAACTAGATCCATTTTCTAATACAAATACATCTATCAGAAATGGTCCAGGGCAATGAATGTGTTCAATGTTAAAAGATTGTGATAACATAACATGAGTGATTGTGGTTTTAAAATTGATAAAGCTCTATTTAATCTTTGGCTGATGCTTGCCTTGCTACATTTCTTGATGGGCTACTACCAAGACTGTCTATTGCCAAATATTGCTTTGTGGATTTTTTTTTATCGTTACATATTGCATGTCTAAAGTACTCAGGCTTGAAGACTTATCTTTTGGTTTACCTTCAGTGATGTGATATCCAACTTGTATTTATTTATGGCTTTTTATCAAAAGTTACTATGTATTCATGAGACAAGTTGATGTACTATATAAATTAAAAAGTTATTCTGTAAACGTAAAGTGCACATTTTTAGAGGATTAAAGTGAATACGTGACCAAAAACTTCCCAAAAAACACTTGCGTATTGCAGACGGATGGTCCTCACAAGCAAAACAAAGTACTGGTACTTTGCTGATAAATTGCTGCCTGTTCCTGGATTTAAGACACATGCATGTGTGTCCCCCTGCCTATACCCGCTGTGATTGTACACACTGGGAGCCTGTCAGCAGGTCCAGGCCAATGGTTCATAGCTGAGACCTGCAGATTGTCTGTGTCCAATTGACAGTCAAGACAGGGCTCTATACAGAGGGAATTATTCCTCTGTTTCTTATCGCCGCAAGATCTTTACTTCTTTAGAAAAAATCAGCACATAATGCACACTATAAACATTGTTAGGCACACATTTAACCCCTTGATTACAGTAGATGATAACCCCTTCCCAGCCAGTGTCATTAGTACAGTCACAGTGTATAGTATTAGCACTAATCACTGTATTAGTGTTACTAGTGATGTCATTTAGTTAGTTCCCACTCAGTGTCAGTTACGCCGTGTACACACGATCAACTTGTCTGATGAAAACAGTCTGATGGACCGTTTTCATCAGACGAACCGAGCGTGTGTGGACGATATCGTTTTTTTCCCATCGATGGGAAACCTGTTATAAAATTATCTGATGGTTAAAAAAACGATAGAAAAAAAAACATCGTCTGTGGGGAAATCCATCGGTTAAAAATCAGCGCATGCTCAGAATCAAGTCGACGCATGCTCAGAAGCATTGAACTTCATTTTTCTCAGCACGTCGTTGTGTTTTACGTCAATGTGTTCTGACACGATCGTTTTTTTTAACGGATGGTGGGTAGGCAAAACTGATGAAAGTCAGCTTCATCGGATATCTGATGAAAAAATCCATTAGACTGTTTTCATCGGATGAACCGATCGTGTGTACAGGGCATTAGTGTCAGATTTCCTGCTGCACTATTGCAGTCCCATTATAAGTTGCTGATTACCACCATTAGTAATATATGCAAATAAAGAATTCCAGTATATATACCATAGCTTGTAGACCAGTGGTTCTTAACCTGGGTTCGATCGAACCCGAGGGGTTCGGTGAGTCAGTCTTGCGGGTTCGGCGGAGGTCAAGACACACACCTATACACACTGGTGTAGTGTGTCTATTAATTTGTATTCACTGTGTCACTGTGTCTGTGCACTGGATCGGCCGCCATGTTCAGTCTCGACAATGGCGAGCCAGCGTGCTGTAATTGGGGGAATAGCTCATGTGGCCTGGCCAGAGCTGGCCTGTCTGTGATCACGGCGGGTAGCGTATGGGCTTTGGAGTCTCCCGCCTCTGCCTCGCTATCACTCCGATGCCGCTGCCATCTCCTCCGCGGTCCGGATCACTTCACCGACCGTGGCACTGCAGGCAGCAGCGGCGCCACAGCGCATATCGTGGACAGACAGGATTCGGAAGAGCAGGTGAGACTGAGAGACTCAGACGAGTCATGTTGCTTGCCCGGCCACTGGCAGTGTGTCTGGGACTGGGGGAGAGTGGCCTGAGGGCCGGAGGTTCAGGATGACTATTAGGGCATGTGGACTGGAGACGGAAAAACATTCTGGCTGATTCTGAACAGCAGTGGCTTATTAAGTAAGTAAATGATATATACCTTGATATATAACTTATATACCAAACCTAGAAATCTAGAAAGGATTTTAAAGGCAAAGGTAAAGCCGGGCATTTCTGAACTGGTCTCTGAAAGACAACAGCAGAAGTCACACTGATTTGCAGTAAATATTCATTATTATGTTTTTGTTTTTGTGTGAAAATCATGTTTTAACCATGGTTTTGTTCTTTGTTCTTAATGGTTTTGTTCTTTAATGGTTTTGTTCATTTTGTGCACCTATGTATAAATATATACCTAAATGTATACCTATGTTTTGAATTTGAAAAAATCATATTTTATTTTTCCAATTAAGAAGGGTTTGGTGAATGCGCAAATGAAGCTGGTGGGGTTCAGTACCTCCAACAAGGTTAAGAACCACTTTCATGCAAACCAATCAATATACCGTATTTATTGGGGTATAGCGCGCTCCCGCGTATAGCGTGCACCCCTAAAGTGGCCCCTTGGTGTCTTGCGCGGCGTCCATCGGCAGCTTCGGGTGTCCTCTTCGTCGGGTCCGGCGTCCTTCTGCGGCGTCCTCCCCGCTCGATCCTCGCTTTCCCGCGCTGATTTCGAATACTGCGCTGGCATATACCGAGCGCAGTACACTCGGGTATAGTCGGGCAGACTCGGCTCCTCTCGTGCTGACGTCCTGGACGTACAGGACGTCAGCGCGATAGGAGCCGAGTCTGCCCGACTATTCACGAGTGTACTGCGCCTGCATATACCGAGCGCAGTACACTCGCGTATAGTCGGGCAGGCTCGGCTCCTTTCGCGCTCACGTCCTGTACGTCCAGGACGTCAGCGCGAGAGGAGCCAAGTCTGCCCGACTATACCCGAGTTTACTGCGCTCGGTATATGCCGGCGCAGTATACGAAAGCGGCGCGGGAAACCGGGTATCGGCGTATACCGCGCACCCACGATTTTGCCCTGATTTCATGTAACAGAATACATTTGGCCTAAATTTATGAAGGCATTTGATTTTTTTCTTTTTATTGGATTTGTTCTATAGCAGAAAGAGCATTGTTTTTTTTTGTTTTTGTTTTTTTTAATGTTCTGTCTTTTTTCATTTATATAATAAATAAAAAAGTACAGTGGTGAACAAATATCACCAAAAGAAAGCTCTATTCGTGTTAAAAAAAACAAAAAAACATATGAATTTTGTTTGGGTACAGCATTGCATGGAGATACAATTGCCAGTTAAAATAGCGCAGTGCTGAATAGCAAAAAATGGCCTGGTCATAAAGGACTTAAACCTTGCAGGGCCGAGGTGAATGAAAGTTAGCCATGAACAGAGTAGTACAGAACCTCACCATTGACATTTCTTTTATATAAATCCATCATATTTATTCACTGATTTCTATTAGTGTTATTTACATGTAGCAATTTCAGTAAACATTGCAGCTGGATACTAGGCTGCAAGTGGTGTGCTTGACTGCTCCCGCTTCCCAATGAAGTCAGCACTTTCCCTTTCTTCTTTCCTGCTAGTAATCTAACGTGACCAGAAGAAGACCTACAGGGTCTTGGAAGTGCTCTTCTAAGGCTGGATTCACACCTATGCAGTTTTAGTGCTTTTTGCATTTTGCAGATTTGCACTATAGACCATTTACCATGGTTTCCTATGGAACACGTTCTTTAGTGCAAATCTGCAAAATGCAAAAAGCACTAAAAATGCATAGGTGTGAATCCAGCCTAAAACCAGGAAGAAAACTACAGTGCTATTGCTACTGCTGGAAAGCTAGAGTTTAGCTTTCATGATTTCTATGAAAACAAATAACTTAACTAAAGGGTTAGTTGTTACATGTGCCCCAAATTCCACTTTAATAAGTACAAATATCTATTTATGTGAACATCATGGCTAAGTGTTTCTGTATTGCTTAACCTGAAGCATTCCATTGAAGAGCCTTAATAGAAATAATGGTTTCATTTAGTTTCTTTATTCTGTGAGCATAACAGTATCCCCTATGTGTGTGAAATGGGGGTAAGGATTATTTAGGAGTTTACAGGGGACATGAGGCTGCATTTGTCATGCTGGTTCTGAGTGGAAATAACTTGTGAAGTTTCAGCTTAGATACTTTTCTGCTCAGGGCATCATTAGGCATTTGTCAACAAAGACTTAAAGTCTGTTCGGGGAAATTGCATTTCAAGCCTCACATATCATTCTACCTGAAAAATAACTCATGCTTCTTTTCTTGATTTCTTGGCGAAGGATAGATATTTATGATGATTTCCCAGCAATAAAAATGAAAGCCATCCATGAATACATGCAGCGTTTTGTACACCTTTCATTGATTTTTGGATGCGCAATATGTATTCAAGGGAAGCAATACATATACTAACCAAGGGAAATGCACGATGGGGCCACTAAATGAATTCTCTGCTTATATGTCATAGTAGAATTTAATGGTTAGTAAAGAAACAACATGAGGGGAGTAGGAAGATAATGAGCTTATCCTGCCATGTATGTACTTTCATCATCAGTGCTTCTTACTCCCAAGATTGCTATTACAAGTTATTACACCAGTGCTTCTACAAGTAAAAAGATAACTATGTATTTTATGTAGAAACATAGGACCAGATTCACAGAGCCATTACGCCTGTCTAACTGGTGTTAGACTGGAGTAATTTCAAATTACGCACGTTTTCTAGCTAGTCGGAAGCCTTTAAACCATGAATAGACGGCTGCGGGCTTCAATTCGACTGGATTACGTGTTTGTACGCCTTCGGATCTACACTGCAATAAAATTGCGGCCACTGGGTGGACTTCCCGTCGTTTTCCGCGTCAGGGTATGCTAATGAGCTTTTGCCGGCGATCCCCGAAATTACGATCTTCATTCGCAATCTCTTACGGCACCTTTAGTCATCTTTTTTTTGCGTAACACTATACCAGCTTTTTGCTGGTCTAATATTAGACAGCCCATGTTAAGTATGGCCGTCGTTCCCGCGTCGAATTTATACGTTTTCCGACGTCTTTTATTATTTTTAACGTAAGTCGTCCGGGAATAGGAATGTTCGTAAACGACGCTACTCAAACAATGAATGACGTAACGACGTGATTTCGCGCAATGCACGGCGGGAAATTTCTGAACGGAGCATGCGCAGTTCGATCGCCGCGGGGACGCGCTTAATTTAAATGCTTCACGCCCCCCAATCGCGTATTTCGATTACGCGGCGAGAAATAGACTACGCTGCCGTAGCGTACGGGCAAAAATCTACCAGGATTCGGTGTAGAGCCTGGTGAAATACGGCAGCGTAGAGTATTTCGATTACGCAGCGCAATATTAAGTGTATCTGAATCTGGCCCATTCTATTTAGTAGGCTGACACATAGGGGTTGATTTACTAAAACTGAAGAGTGCAAAATCTGGTGCAGCTCTACATAGAAATCAGCTTTCATGTTTTATTGCCAAAGCCTAATTAAACAAGCCGACGTTGAAAGCTGATTGGCTACCATGCACAGCTGAATCAGATTTTGCACTCTCCAGTTTTAGTAAATCAATCCCCCTATGTTTTATAGGTTCACACCATCCAAAATGGCCATTTCAGTTTTGGGGAGGTGTGAGTATATTGAATCACAGAGGACCGTCTTAGTTAACCCCTTCCATACAGAGCATTTTCACCACCTTCCTGCCCAAACCAATTTGTACCCATTAAATCTTTATGTTTTTTTCCCCCCACAAATAGAGCTTTCGTTTGGTGCTATTTGATCATCTCTGCGGTTTTTATTTTTTGCGCTATAAACAAAAGAAGAGCGACAATTTAAAAAAAAAAAATTTTCCTCAGTTTAGGCCAATACGTATTCTTCCACATATTTTTGGTAAAAAAAAAATCGCAATAATCGTATATTGATTGGTTTGCGCAAAAGTTAGAGCGTCTACAAAATAGGTGATAGATTTATGGCATTTTTATTTGATAAACTTTTTTACTAGTAATGGCGGCAATCTGCGATTTTTTATTGTGACTGTGACATTGCGGCGAACACATCGCACACTTTTGACACGTTTTTGGGACCATTCACATTTATACAGCGATTAGTGCTATAAATATGTACTAATTACTGTGTAAATGTAACTGTCAGGGAAGGGGTTAACTCTAGGGGGCGTTGAAATGTTCCCTAAAGTGTGTTCTAACTGTAGGGGGGAGGGGACTCACAAGGAGAGGAGACCAATGTGTGTTCCTCTGTACTGGGAACACACATCGGTCTCCTCACCTCTGACAGGAGGTGGATCTGTGTGTTTACACACACAGATCCACACTCCTGCCGTGATCACCGGCAATCGTGGGTGCCAGATGGCAATCGCGCCCGCCGGGCACGCGCCAGGTCACGAGCAGTGCCGCGGATGTGCGCAGGTGCCCTAGATCGCCGGGAACAAAGGACGTCATATGATGTCTACCCGGATCGAGGGAGGGTTCCTGCCGGTGTCATTTTCCAATGCGCCGGTAAGGAAGGGGTTAAGTTGCTACATCAATGTTTCCAAGCCCACACAACTGCTGTTCCTGATCTTTATCCACTTCTTCTGAAATAGCCAGAAAACTAACAGTGAGCCTAAAAATAAAATAGACACAACTTAATGTATCTTTCATGGGCATAGCAGTGAAATTGTTAACATTCGCTTTCCTGTCTTAAAGCAACTTGCACTTATAGTGGCATATTGTTTGCACGTTAATTAATAACCATAGACACATTGATATTTTTTGTTTTGTTTTTTGAGTAATAAGTTCACAGGATCAGTTGTTGTGAAATGTTTATATAAATATAAGTTAGCGCAATTTACCTCAGAAATCACACAAATCTAAATCCAACCTTTGAGGTTGCATTTTTTATTATATTGAATTAAAGACTTAAGACTTAAAAATAATATTGATAACATCTTGGTGCCGGTAACACACAAAACTTTTTCTAATTTCACTTTTTTAAGTTGAGCACTTTTACGGGCAGCAGAGAATGGAGGTTTTTCATTTTTGACCAATCACAGGCTAGATTTGGGGGAACTTTTTGAGAATTTTGATAACACCACAGCAGTGAACTTAGAGCAATGGTTTAAGAACCTAAAAAATGCTATGGATAAACAAACAAGATTGTGGTGGGACATCATGACACTAGAAAGATATAAAGAAGCCAAAATCACACCGAGGAGACTAAGATGGGATATAGGACCGAATGATGGGTTGGAGGATTAGAATCTGTCCAAAGCATGGTTTGGTTTTTTCAATGGTTGCGAAGGCAAGTTATTGGATATAATCATAGATAGACGCAGAACAAAACTTGCTAATAGAAGGGAACATAGATATTATCAGAGAAAATATGGTTCCACACGTTGACACCAGTGATTATAAAACCAGAGCCAGCAAATTACAGGAGTTTTATAAAACTAGATAATGAGGTAAAAAACAAAAAAGTCAAGAAATATCAAAGAGACAAGGACGATTATATAGCCGAAAGAGTATACAAATGGCAGGAGGACGAAATTGTTTTAAAATCTGCTAACACCTCTTGTAATGAAGAAAAAGAGATTGGAAACACAGTAGCAGAGAGTGGTAATACTGTGAGGACCAAAATTCCCATCCGCAGCTACTGCTAGTATTAACACCGAAATTAAGAACACCCCTAATAGGGGGAAAAAAGGGGGAAATACAGGACATCCCCTTACCCTCCACAAGGGGGCAAATATTTCAGGCCCTGGCGTGCTATAATCTAAACTATGGGGGCCCACACTGGCAGGGGAAATGGAGGGAATCAAGAGAATCATACAGACCTCCGATGCCAGTTTTCCAGACAAGCATGGGGGGGTTAGACCAGAAATCCACAGGAGGGGGTGGGAATGGAAACCCCCAAGACGGAGAGAATGTAAAGGGGGAATCAAATAGAAAAATAGAGTGTTAGGAAAAGGAATATATAATTTAACTTTAACTTTAGTGATCCTTTAACTGACAACATTTTTTTCACAAGACGAGTTGGCAGTTTCAGATGTGAGGTAAATTGCGGTAACTTATATTTATATACACATTTTACCACAACTGATCCTGTGAACTTGTTACTCAAATTTTTTTTTAAAAATATCAATGTGTGTATGGTTAATAATTAACGTGCAAACAATCAACTATTTGTTCACAAATCACACAAATCTAAATCCAACCTTTGAGGTTGCATTTTTTATTATATTGCAGCAAGACTTAAAAAGAATATTGATATCATCTTGGCGCTGGTAACACACAAAACTTTTTATAGTGTCATAAAGCCTAACTTCAGACAATTTATTCAATCAAAATTATGAACTTTTTGTGTCAGGTTTTAAATAATATCTGTGAACCACGTGGAGCACTGCCCATCACTTCCTGTGTTTGGAACACCAAGACAAGGAATAAGGCAAGCAATTGACACTAGAACAGGAAGGCTTGGACAGCAGTAAGAATACTGTCTAAAGTTTCATCTGTCCATCAAAAATGTGTGTTTTAATATATGTCCTACATAACAAGTGTTTTAAAAGGCAGATCTCAGTACTGTATAAAAGTAGAGTGGAAATTTCTCAGAGAAGGGACATAGGCTTCCATAAAAATCTTACTGAAGGGCCAAACTTATCTTGCTTTATCCAAGACATGACAAACATTTTTACTGCTATTGGGACATGCTTATTACTATTATGTTCTGGTTTGCTTTAACTGGCATAAGACCTATTGTTTTGTTTTTTAATCTGCATTGTTTTTATCTGGCTGATGCCTGGATACTCAGATTGACAAAGATGCATACCAGAAGGAAGTTGGTCATTGAGGCTGCGTACACACGACTAAACAAATCCGATGAAAACGGTCGGACAGACCGTTTTCATCGGATATGTCTGCTGGGCTATTTTGGTTTGATCAGTGTACACATGATTAAACCAAAATCCCCGCGGACAGACAGCGCGGTGACGTGGCAGTGACGCTGACGCCGCCGCGTTACCACTCCAGGAAGTAAAATACTTCCACGCATGCATCGAATCCATTCGGCGCATGCGGGAGATTTTTGTCCGCTGGTTAGGCGTACTAATCAGCGGACATGTCGGACGGACGGGTTTCCAGCAGACAAGTTTTAAAGCATACTTTAAAACTTGTCTGCTGGAAAAACCTGTCTGCTCGCCCGTACACACGATCGAATTTGTCTGCTGAAACGGTCCGTCGTGTGTACGTGGCCTGAGTCTTCCAAACACAGCCAATGGATCCTAATGGTCTTCACCACCTTTCACTGGCAGACATGTTTGGCATTTGACTAAATTCAGTATGCCCCTTCCCAATGAGTCTAAACAAAAGCAAGTCAAAAGGAAGCCAGAAGCATAACAAAATCAGGAGCACTGAATCTTCAGCAAAGCCAAGGATGGTATAGATGGATGCCTGCCTGCAGGAACTCCCAAAATGGGGTCTTGCATATGCACTATGGACAGCCCAATGAGTAGGATTAATACAGCACAATACCTGTACCTGTTTTGTAGACAGAAACATATTCAGCAGACAGGACAGAGCCATCAGCAGCAGAGGTTACAAAACAAAAGCAAGGCACAAGGGAAAAAGGCAAGACTATAGTCAAAATAGGCCTAAACATCAGCAAAGTTCAAGCCAGTGCAGAGCCAAATCGGTAATCAAAAGGCAGAGTTAATGGTAATCTCCAGCATTTGGTGAGATTTAAAAAGCTTATTTGAAAATGCTTGATCCAAACAAATTATTTAAACTTCCCTAAAAATTGGAGATTAGTTTTAAAGACAAGCCACGTTCAGGTATATGAGAGACATTAAATATGAAGCAGAAACAAATCAATATTAATGTTCCCAGATCAGAGCACAGGTTAGTAGGATAATTAGGATAATAAATCGTGCTTCCATACTCCATACTTGACCCATAACAAACAAACAATTTTTTGATGACTTATCTTTTAAATACTGTCTCTGGTTCAGTGTGTTGAGGCAGGTAGTCAGTATAACAGTCAGGCACTAGCATTTTATTTTGTGACATGTTATTTTAATGATCATTGCATCTTTCATAAAGTACAATCCCTAAACAATATCTAAGCCTTGTAGCGTGGGTTGCAATTTTAAAAAAAATGTCAGAACTATATATTACATTTATTTTCTGTTTATATAGAAAGTTAGACCAGGGCTCAAAATTTCAAGTCCTGAGCTACTAGCCAGGCCATAAGGGTTACTCGCCACCAGTTGCCCCACCCAACTCCTACTATGCCCCATCCCTAATCCTGCCCCTAAACACGCCCTCATAAATTACCTCATGAAATGACACTTAAATGTTTTATGCAGAATTAAGTTACAAAAATAAATATTAACACATTTATCAGTGCTACCTTTCAGTGCAGCCTCACCAGTGCCCATCAATGCAGTGTGACCTGTGCCCATCAATGCAGCGTAACCAGTACCCGTTAATGCAGCATGTCCAGTGCCCATCAATGCAGCATAACCTGTGCCTATCAATGCAGCATAACCAGTGCCCATCAATGCAGCATAACCAGTGCCCATCAATGCAGCGTAACCAGTGCTCATCAATGCAGCATAACCAGTGCCCATCAATGCAGCATAACCAGTGCCTATCAATGCAGCCTGACCAGTGCCCATCAATGCAGCCTAACCAGTGCCCATCAATGCAGTGTAACCAGTGCCCATCAATGCAGTGTACCAGTCCCCATCAATGCAGCGTAACCAGTGTCTATTAATGTAGCATGACCTGTGATCAAAGTAACGTGAATTTTACCCATCAATGTAGCATGACCTGTGCCCGTCAATGAACCGTAAGTTGTGCCCATCAATGAAGTGTAACCTGTGCCCATTAATGCATAGGTATGATTCAGACATCATATCTATGCCTCCAATTACCCCCCCACCCCCCAATCCAGCACATCGATGCTCTCATTCGCCCCACCCCCGTCCCCACTTACTTCCAGCACACTGTCATGTTTAACATTCTTCTGCAGCCACGAGGGTGGACCAAGAGGGTTTGAGCCTGCCCACTCAGGACTGCCTACAGAGACATTTACCGCCCCACTCCCTAGATCTGCGACAGGTGGAAGGCAGAGAGGGGCCGTCCCGAGCATGTCTTTCACGTCTAGGGAAGTTCATTCTGTGTGCCTGTGTGGGGCGGGGAGGTCGGGAAGGTGGGAGGCAGAGAGGGGCGGTCCGGGCGGCCCATTCACTTCTATGGAAGAGCATTCTGTCTGCCTGTGTGGGGCGGGTAGGTCGGGAAGGTGAAAGGCGGAGAGAGGCGGTCTCGGGCGGCTCATTCACTTCTATGGAATAGCATTCTGTCTGCCTGTGTGGGACGGGGAGGTTGGGAAGGTGGGAGGCAGAGAGAGGCGGTCCCGGGCGGCTCATTCACTGCTATGGAAGAGCATTCTGTGTGCCTTGTGTAGAGTGGGGAGGTCCGGAAGTTGGAAGGCGGAGAGAGGCGGTCCCGGGCGGCTCATTCACTGCTATGGAAGAGCATTCTGTGTGCCTGTGTGGGGTGGGGATGGAGGTGGAGAGGGGCGGTCGTAGGCGGCTGACTGTGCATTCGTATTGAAATGGCCACACTGCAAGGCTCGCAGCGAGGCGGGGGGGACTGGCTATGCATTTCTGGGACAGCACAGCACTGTCCATACTCGCCCTCCTCATTTTTTTACTCGCAAAATGCGAGCAGGCGATCACAAATTTTTAGGGCTGGTTAGACCATAGAGAAAAAATTGACAGCAAAGAAAAAAGTGATTTGTGGCAGCAAATCTTTTAAAGCCAGCCTTGGTTGTAGTTGTTTAAATAATGCAACATTTTCTGGACATTTGATTATGAAATATGTCAGTTTTATTTATTCTCTCTTTTACTTTATTGTATAAACAGATACAGACAGATGTACATAATAAAAGTCACATTCCTATGTCTAAATTCCGTATTACATCACATCTCCCCGGTCTTGAGGTCTGTCCACTGGCTAGCCGTTAAGGAGCGGGTCACATTCAAGACCCTCTGCCTCACTCACAAATGCTCACAAGGAAACGCTCCTCAATACTTAAGCGAGAAAATAAAACCCCCACGTCACCAATCGCGTCCTCCGGTCAACCAACCAAAACCTCCTCCAAATCCCCAAATCCCGCTACAAATCTAAGGGAGAACGAAGATTTGCCATCCGAAGACCTCGGCTCTGGAACACTCTACCCACGACCATCCGCCTGGAAGAAAACCATCGGGCTTTTAGGAAAAAACTAAAGACCCACCTCTTCTGAAGGATCAGGACGACACTGGATGCAAAAAGTGCCTTGAGGCGATTTAGTTTGCATTCGTAGCGCTATACAAGTTACTCACTCATACAAGTTACTCACTCACTTATGGCTCTCACCATTTCCACCTTTACTACCCACTCCTTCATATTCAACTTCACTCGAAGGAGTTGATTTACTAAAGACAAATAGGTTGTTCCCTTTGCAAGGGAATTTCACTTTGCAAGGATGTTTCCCCTTAGCTTAGTAAATGAGGTGAAGTTCTGCTGACTTCTATCATCCAAACATTTGCAAACCAATATTGTATTTTTTCCCCTGTAGGTGTTTGGATATTCTTTGCAAGGTGAATTTTTGCCTTTTGTACACACTTTACACTCCCCTATTTTTTTAGCAGAATTAAATTCTCAGTTTTACACATTTCTTTTTTGAACCATACTCCAGGTTAAATTGGCAGCATTGTAGTCTCAAAACTGTTTTGTTAACATGACAAAAATATATTTGTTATATAACTTTATTTAACCACCTGAGGCCCGCTCTATAGCCGATTGACGGCTACAGCGCGGACCTGAATTGCCAACAGGACGTCAATTGACGTCCTCCCCTTTTGGCGTTCCCCGAGCGCGCAGCGGGGAAACAGATTGCGGCGAACGGCCAATCAGAGTGGCCGTTTGCAATGCGATCTGTACGGCCAATGAGAGATGATCTCAAATGTAAACATTTGAGATCATCTCTCATTGCCGGCTCACACAGAGACAGCGTCCTGTCTCTGGAGAGGAGACCGATCTGTGTCCCTTGTATCGGTCACCTCCCCCAGTCACCCCCCTCCACCTACAGTTCGGTCACCTCCCCCAGTCACCCCCCTCCACCTCCAGTTAGAACACTATACAGGGAACATATTTAACCCCTTCCTCACCCCCTAGTGTTAACCCCTTCAATGCCAGTCACATTTATACAGTAATTAGTGCATATTTATAGCACTGTTCGCAGTATAAATGTGAATGGCACCAAATATGTGTCCGCCATAATGTCGCCGTCCCAATAAAAATAGAAGATCGCCACCATTACTAGTAAAAAAAATAATAATAAAAACCAGTCGCTTATTGCGATTTTTTTTACCAAAAATATGTAGAATATGTATCGGCCGAAACTAAACTAAAAATATTGTATTTTTTTTCAAAATTGTCGCTCTTTTTTGTTTATAGCGCAAAAAATTAAAACCGCAGAGGTGATCAAATACCACCAAAAGAAAGCTCTACTTGTGGGAAAAAGAGGACGTCAATTTTGTTTGGGAGCCACATCGCACGACCGCGCAATTGTCAGTTAAATTGACGCAGTGCCGGAAGCTGAAATTTCATCTGGGCAGGAGGGGGGTATATGTGCCCAGTAAGAAAGTGGTTAAAAAGGCATATCCATTAAAATGGAATTCCAACTTAACCCTAACTACTTATAACAATGTCCTCTCTCCCCTTCAAACACCTATGCTTACTTACCTGTGTAAGAAAGATGTATACATTAGCCTATTTAGCCAATAGCCAATTCACTTTAGTCCAGTCATGTAATGTCTGCTAGCGGCAGCGCAAGTCAGAGGAAAGATTGCTCCAACAACAGCTAGTAATGCCTGAAGCTGTGACGTCACCATCACCAATGGCACATCTGTTGTCTCTGTTTACTTCTCTGCCCTGAAGCCACACCGGCTGACACAGGGTAGCAGGATCACATGATTAGACCATAGAAGCCTGAAAATAAGTAGACATTCATATCTTTCTTACACAGGTTAGTCAACATAGGTATTAGGAGGGAGGAGGGGACAATTTCAAGAGAAGTTAGGGTTAAGCTGGAATTTCACTTTAATTTAACCAGAAAACAAACAAAAAACATCTGAATTCTGAGAACTCCAAGGGTAGTTTACACTACAATCCTTATGTTTAGTGTGCAGCTCTGCATGCATGTTTATATGCATTTCTAGTTCGTCTGCGGCGCATTTCTGTTTTTTAGTGCATGCATTTTTTAGCTATTATCGCAGATGATGGCAGGTGGAGGGGAGAAGAGCAGACACATATCCACTCCTCTCCCTTTATTGCTGTGACCTGGAAAACTGTGATGCCAGAGGAAGTGCAATAATTCTAGCACAAGACCTCCTCTGCAACACCAAACTGATGACCTATAGGGGGCTTTTAAAGTGTTGCCTATAGAAAATATTGTGAATACTGACTGGAAGTATGCAAATATGCAACATTTAAAGTGTATAGTTTAACAAATGAAATGAATGATTTTCATGTTAGTTACAAGTTGCTAAATATTACAGAAATGGTGAATTAAAACAATCCCAAACCCTTCGTAACGCCAGGATTTTCAACAATGATGACAAATGAAATGTGTTTTAAAAGTGAAAATAAAATAAATATCTCATAAATTTGGGTCTGTGTAGAAAATTCTGCAGCAGTCAGGAATATGCAAGGATGAATGAATGAATGAATGAAAACTTGTATAGCGCGACACATGCGAACTGAATCGCCTCTGGGCGCTTGTTGTTCCTGTCTCCTTTGATATCAAAAGAGAAAAGTCTTAACCTTTTTTCTAAATGCTAGGTGGTTCTCCTCCAACCGAATGCTGGTTGGTAAAGCGTTCCATAGTCTGGGGCCTTGGATCGCGAATCTCCTTTCTCCTTTGGACTTGAAGTTGGCTTTCGGAACCTGGAGTAGGTTCCGATTCGTGGATCGCAAAACGCGATTGGGATTATGCGCTTTTATTATTTCGCATAAATAAAGTGGGGCATTCCCATGGACACATCTATGAGTAAGACAGAGAGCTTTAAAAGCAATTCTGTCTTTGACTGGCAGCCAATGAAGGGCTCTCAGTGAAGGTGAGATGGATTCCCAGGGTTTTTTCCCAGTCACAAGTCTGGCGGCCGTATTCTGAACGACTTGTAGACGGGCGATTTGGTACTTGGGGAGGCCGAGGTAAAGGGCATTTGCATAATCCAGCCTGGAGTTTACAATTGCTCCCACCACGACCGCTAAATCTTCTTTAGGGATGAACGGAGTGAGTCTGCGTAGTAGGCGCAGTAGATGGTGAGATCCACTGACTACTGACCCTATTTGTGCGTCCATTGTCATAAAGGAGTCAAAAATGACCCCTAGGCTTTTGACTTTGGCGCTAGGGGTGATGAGCTTGCCCAGAATGGGCGGGGGGGTCCACGCTGTTGAAAGTTGATTCCTGCGCTTGGCATGAAACAGGAGAAGTTCTGTTTTTGCTCCATTGAGTTTAAGATAACTCTTTGTCATCCAGTCCTCTATCAAAGAGAGGCATGTCTCTAGATTGAGGCGGTGATCCTGTCTGTTGCAGATGCGGAAATACAGTTGCGTATCATCTGCATATGAGTGGTAAAGCAGTTTTTGGCTGCTAATAATCTCAAAGAGAGGACGAAGATATATGTTAAACAGCACTGGTGACAGAGGCGATCCTTGAGGGACTCCGCATGTTACTGTGCGTTTGTCAGACGTGAATGGTCCTAACTTCACTGTTTGCGATCGGTTTTCCAGAAAAGAGGAGAACCAAGATAGATCGCCTTCTGCGACTCTGGCTACTTCAGCAAGCCGAGTCAATAACAGATTGTGGTCTACAGTGTCGAAAGCGGCACTTAGGTCCAACAGAACTAGAAGACAAGATTCTCCTTTGTCTGCGGCCTGGATGGTATTAAATAGCAATCTGTCCTAAATAAGTGAGTGTAATTTTCCATACTTTTCTTGCCACAGACATGGCGCTTTCTTTGGCAGTATGTTTTAGAAACTTGAGACTGGGCCAGGTGTTGTTGCTTTACAAATCTTCTCGTGTCTTTAGATTTAAGTGAGAATGAGAAGCCAAAGTACAGAAAAATAAGATACCTAGCTGCCTTAATATATCTCTATGTAAGTGTGATGGTGGCTTTTGTATTTGTGGTAATAAGTATAAAACATATTCATCTAGTAAAAGAAACAAAACACCAGGGGCCAGATTCAGAGAGCCATTACACCTGTCTAACTGGTGTTAGACTGGAGTAATTTCAAGATTTGCGCGTTTTCTAGCTAGTCGAAAACCTCAAACCATGAATAGACGGCTGCGGGCTTCAATTTGACTGGATTACGTGTTTGTACGCCTTCGGATCTACGCTGCAATAAAATTGCGGCCACTGGGTGGACTTCCCGTCGTTTTCCGCGTCGGGGTATGCAAATGAGCTTTTGCAGGCGATCCCCGAAATTACGATCTTCAATCGCAATCTCTTACGGCACCTTTAGTCATCTTTTATTTGCGTAACACTATACCAGCTTTTTGCTGCTCTAATATTAGACAGCCCATGTTAAGTATGGCCGTCGTTCCTGCGTCGAATTTCTACGTTTTCCGACGTCTTTTATTATTTTTTACGTAAGTCATCCGGGAATAGGAATGTTCGTAAACGCCCCTACTCACACAACGAATGACGTAACGACGTGATTTCGCGCAATGCACGGCGGGAAATTTCTGAACGGAGCATGCGCAGTTCGATCGCCGCGGGGACGCGCTTAATTTAAATGCTTCACACCCCCCAACCGCGTATTTCGATTACACGGCGAGAAATAGACTACACCGCCGTAGCGTACGGGCAAAAATCTAACAGGATTCGGTGTAGAGCCTGGTAAAATACGGTCAGCGTAGAGTATTTTGATTACGCAGCGCAATATTAAGTGTATGTGAATCTACCCCCAGGTTTCTGCCACTGCAGAGGTCACACAACCAACGATCGTGGAAATCCATTTGAGCTTTTCTGAAGGATTTCGTACAGTTAGTAGATTTTTATTGTGAATGATGGTAGTTTTAAAGAAATAAACACTTTTCTAATTAATTGTATTTTTGGCTTTAAAGTATTTCAGATTATTAGGCATTATTCAGCCTAATTTATACCATTTATAGTCAGTGGCTTTACCTTTTAAGCACTATTTGTTCTTCTTCCATAATCTAAGCACTGAAAGTGTGATCTCTATAATTAATCCAATTGTGGTGAAATAGCTTAACCTACAGTCTTGGTAGCTTGGCAGACAGTGACACGATCCAAATGACATCTTGCAGATCTGTTAAGAAGCTGTAAGAACCAGGCTGCCACAGTTTAGTAGTGGCAGACTGTGGGGTTGATTTACTAAAGCTGGGGAATGCAAAATCAGGTTCACTTCTGCATAGAAATCAGCTACCAGGTTTTATTGCCAAATCTTATTTAAACAAGCTGAGGTTAAAAGCTGATTGGTTTATACAGGTATGCAGAAATAAGCCTAATTTTGCACTCTCCAGCTTTAGTAAATAAACCCCACTAGTACCATCGGACATTGAACTTGTATTGGAATTAGAGACAAAAAAATACCTAAATTAACAGACACAAAGTAAAACATGTGTGATTTTTTTTTTTTTTAATCGTTAAACCAGTTAAGAATTTCTAGTAGAAACAGGTCCTGGAGCCCATTGCGAATGCCAAAAAATCCCCTTATTGGAATATATCACAACCCCAACACAATTTTATAGTATTTAGCTTAGGAATGGGACTTCTAAGTATGCGGTGTACACCTGCAAATATATCTGCTAAGACTGTATGGCTTGTGTGGATAATTAAGCAATTACTGTTGCTGTCTCAATCTATGTAATAAAATAGCTTGGCAAAAGAGCAGATTAACCTACCCAATCTAGCAACAGATTGCCAATATTGAAAACTTAAACAATAAAACTATAAATCTAAACAGCAAATTACACTTAATTGTTAATTTGTAATAACAATGAATCGACTGATCGGTAACAAATTGTTGTGCTATCAATACATTTAGTAACAGAATCAGAGCCGATAGTAGCAATTAGTTAACAAATTAAAGCAGAACTAAACCATACTATCCTTTTCAGCCAAGGAATCTGCCATCTTAGCCTCTGATCTGCAATTGCCATGATGCTGAAAATGTGATCAGTTATGAGACCAGCTATATAAAGTGGAACTTTAGTCAGAAAATAAGTCCTGGTAGATGACTTCAGGCTGGCTCTTTTTGTAGGTACAGCATGTAAAACATTTAAAATACGTGTCTATACTGTTTGAAATCCAGTAATACACTGTTTTATACTGCTCTGCACATTCTCAGTTGCTCTAAATTTTTAGTCATTTTTAGGCATGGCAGAGTTTGTAGAGGCCGATCTTCTTACAGCCTTAAAGTGATTGTAAAGGATCGTTTTCTTTTTTTTAAATTACAAACATATCACACTGACCTCCACTGTGCAGCTCGTTTTGCACAGAGCGGCCGAACATCCTCTTCTGGGGTCCCCCAGCAGCTATCGTGGCTCCTTCCCGCATTAGATAACCCCTTAGGAAAAGCAATCTCCCGAGGGGGTTATCTTGTAGGCGCATTCCCGGGTCCAGCATTTGTGTCCACAGACACGAATGTCAGACTCGGGCCCCCGCCCCCCGCTTCTGCATCATTGGATTTGACAGCAGTGGAAGCCAGTGGCTGCACTGCTATCAATCTATCCAATCAAGAGCCGAGACCCCATGGAGAGAGGGACAGTGCGTCCCCATGCCAAGGAGATGAAGGGGCTCAGGTAAGTAAAACGAGGGCTAAAGGGGGCGGTGACTGACGGGTGTTTTTTCACCTTAATACATAGGATACATTAAGGTGAAAAAACATGCAGGTTTACAACCCCTTTAAAGTGGAATTAAACCCTACTTTCTTTTACAGCTGCCATAGTGCTGCACATGTAATCAGTAATGAAATCAGCCATTTGATGGTTTGAAAGTTTTGTTGAGGACCCAATCCCAGCATTCCAGGAATGTAACTGTTTTTTGAAACCATTAAATCAATCGGTTTAGTTCTGCTTAATAATTTACTGCTGTTCAGGGGCTCTGGGCTTCAGCAGAATGGCAGCAAGAAGAAGCAAGAACAATGCTGGAGTCAATTTACAGCACACGCCAATTTTGGTAGCTTAACCTTCCTGACGGTATTCCCGAGTCAGGCTCGGGGTAAGATTTTTGTACCAAAAGCGGTATCTGCCTCTCAGCAGCCAGAGACAAAGTTACTTAGGCCTCGTACACAGGATGAAATTTTTCCGCTGGAAATGGTCCGACGGACCATTTCAGCCGAAAAATCCGCTCGTCTGTAGGGGCAAACGGACGGATTCGGACTGTTTTCTCCAGCGGAAAATTTCCAAAGCATGCTTTGAAACTTTTCCACCGGGCACATGTCCGTCGGATATGTCCGCTGGTCAGTACACTCACCAGCGGACATATCCACCCACGCAAGCGTCGTATGGATGCGACGCATGCGTGGAAGTTGTTTACTTCATGGTGCGGCGGGGATTTTGATCCGATGGTGTGTACACGCCATCGGACCAAAATAGCCCGGCGGACATATCCGATGCAAACGGTCCGAGGACCGTTTGCATCGGATATGTCCGTCCGTGTGTACGAGGCCTTACAGTACCTTGTCCCTTGATCCTGCGATGCCGCCGCACTGTGTGAGCGAGCCGTTCCTCACTCGATTCACACAGTGTCCCTGTGTGCCGCCGATCTCCATTCCCTGCGACGTTACGACGCACGGTGGCGGAGAACGTCGCCACATTCAAAAAGCAAAACAAACACATTACATACAGTATACTGTAATCTTATAGATTACAGTACTGTATGTAAAAAAATACACACCCCCTTTGTCCCTAGAGGTCTGCCCAGTGCCCTACATGTACTTTTGTATTATAAAAACTGTTCTGTCTGCATACTGTATATTGTCCATAGCAACCAAAAGTGTCCCTTTATATCAAAAGTGGTTTTAGAGCAGCTAGAAAACAGCGATAATAAATTATAATCACTTTCAGAATTGAGCGATAGCGATTTGTGGGGAAATTTGTCATAAAGAAATAAAAGTAATGACAGCTACGATTCTGCAACTGAGCAAATTTCAGTGATTTTGAGTTGATTACATTATTGAATAATTTTTATTAGAATTATATTATTATTTGTTATAATTATTTATAATTATTATAATTTATAATTTTGTTTTTCAAACTTTTTAATACCCGGGATGCCTACTAGACTCTTGTTTGGTCAGATTTAAATGAGTTATTCCTAAGAATTACAGGCCTACAATATAAAACGCCAAATTTCCTTGCAAAATAATGGTACCGCTTCCAGCACCTAAAATCTGAAATAATTATACCGCCAGGAAGGATAATTATTAATGTGGAATGTATGCTCATTGCTAAAGAACATTGGGCCAGATTCAGAGAGCCGTAACTCCTGTCTAACTGGTGTTAGACTGGAGTACTTTCTAATTACGCGCGTTTTTTCACTAGTTTGAATCCTCAAACCATGAAAAGACAGCTTTGCGCTTCAATCCGACTGGCTTACGTTTTCGTACGCCTTCGGATCTACGCTGCAATAAAATTGCGGCCGTTGGGTGGAGTTCCCGTCGTTTTCCGCGTCGGGGTATGCAAATGAGCTTTTGCCAACTATCCACGAAATTACGAACGTCTATCGCAATCTCCTAAGGCATCTTTAGTCATCTTTTTGCTGGTCTAATATTAGACAGCCCATGTTAAGTATGGCCGTCGTTCCCGCATCGAATATCAACGTTTTCCGACATCTTTTTTTATTTTTGATGTAAAACGTCCGGGAATAGGAATGTCCGTAAACGACGCTACTCAAACAACGAATGGGGTATCGAAGTTATTTCGCGCAATGCACGGCGGGAAATTTCTGAACGGAGCATGCGCAGTTCGATCGCCGCAGGGTTGCGCCTAATTTAAATGCTTCACGCCCCCTAATCGCGTATTTCGATTACACGGCGAGAAATAGACTACGCCATCGTATCGTACGGGCCAAAATCTACCAGAATTCGTTCTAGAGCCTGGTAAAATACGGCTGCGTAGTGGATCTCGGATAAGCTGCGCAAATGTACGTGTACCTGAATCTGGCCCATTATGTTTATGTTGTTATTATTGGGTAACGCTCCAGTTTATTAGTTTAACAGTTTGGTTAAGAGCACAAGCAAAATTTACAGTTGGCATTCCAGGGTCCAGGGATGCCTGGAAATGTAACTGTTTTTTTAAACCATTAAATCAATGGTTTTAGTTCCACTTTAATTTTGGTTTTCATTGTGGATTTTTACTCATTTTGGATTTCATGGCAAAGCTTCTATATTACATTGATTATATTTTAGTTATATTGGCACAATAGTATATTTTCTACTGTCGTGATTGGTCTGGGATTTTAGATTAGGTTTCTAGTTACAGGTACATTCAGGTTAAAGTGAACTTGTGCCCAGACTATGCACATTAAAGTATTCATATATTATAAACAAGCAGTCAAAACACTGTTTAACCAGCCATGATTTACCTCTGTAGCTTTACATGCAATGGAAAAAAAAAAAATCTTCAAAGTTCACAACAAAGACACTAAAATCATCCTCTACATTCATAATGCATAGCAATAGAAACATAGCCTTGAATGTGAACAAACACCAGTTGCTTATACTGTAAGCTGTTAGAAACTGACTGGAATGACTATAGAGATGGCTTTATATACAGTAAATCATGTATAATAAAAGTAGTAATAATAATAATAATAATAAAGGGGTGGCTTGTTTTAATGCTTGTTTACTGCTGGCTATGAATATGTTGAAGCTTTAATGTCTATATTTTTAAGGTAAAGAACTGTTTGTCTTGTTTTCTTGTCTTTAAAAAACGTGAGCTTAAAGAACATCTAACATGTAAGGCTCATTCACATTGGTGCAGAGGTCTGTACTGCATGCAAAACGGCCATGTCTATTCTCCCAGGTGGTATAGGTGTTTTGTACATGTGTTTCATAGGTTTAAAAAAAAACTGTTTCATACATTACTAACCTATGTATAATATGACATAATTAAATATATTACTCTGGCTACAATCTTTTATTTAGACTTGATTGAGTGGGTAAGGACTGGAATCCTTGCCAGACTCCTGTTCAAGGATTTTCCTTTACTTTCTGCCACGTGACATCATCTTACAATCTGACATAATGGAAGCCATTGGGAAAATAAGTTAGGGCTTTAATCCAGAAGAGGAAGTGACAGAGGTTCTTATAATTTGAACTCCGGTATTTTTCTTGCTTTTTATGTCTCAATTGAATATATTAATGTTTCCCTTTATCCTTGTGTCAGCTGGGATCTCAAAAGGTAATAACACCCCAACAGAGAAAAAAAAATCGAAAAATTTTAAACAAATTGCCTGAATTTCACCATATCTAATCCTATCAATCAAATCCTTTAATGGAAACAATGCAATGTAATAATTTGCGAACAAATTAAAATATTTTAGGCAAAATAAATGGCAATGAATGGTTGTCAGGGTGCCAGCACTGTCATAGTCCTGGTCCCGGGAAATAACATTTCATGCACTGTATTTCTTAACCTCCCTGGCGGTATGATTCTTTAAGATTTTAGGTGCTAAAAGCGGTACCATTATTTGGAAGGGAATTTGGCGTTTTATACTGTAGGCTTGTAATTCTTAGGAATAACTCACTGAAATCTATCCAAACAAGAGTCTAATAGGCATCCTGGGTATGATTTTTTTTTTTTTTCTTATTAAAAATTATAATATAATAAATAATTATAAAAAATTATAACAAATAATAATATAATTATAGTAAAAATTATTCAATAATGTAATCAAATCAAAATCACTGAAATTTGCTCAGTTGCAGAATTTTTGCTGTCATTATTTATTTATTTTTATGACGAATTTCCCCACAAATCGCTATCGCTAAATTCTGCAAGTGATTCTGATTTATTATCGCTGTTTTTTAGCTGCTCTAAAACAATTTTTGCCATAAAGGGACACTTTTGGTTGCTATGGGCAATCTACAGTTTGCAGGGAGAAAGAACAGTTTTTATTATATAAAATGACATGTAGTGTACAGGGCAGACCACTAGGGACAGGGGGGGTGTGTATTTTTTACATACAGTACTGTAATCTATAAGATTACAGTGTACTGTATGTATAGTGTTTGTTTACTTTTTTGAATTTGGCGCCGTTCCCCCCCCTACGTCGCGACGCTCGCAGGGAAGGGAATCGGCGGAACACACAGCATCAGGCGGACATCCGGCCGCCGTGTACTGCGGGGATTCATCGCTGGATCGCAGAGAAAAGGTAAGTAAACTTTTTTCTGCATCCAGCGAGGCAAGTCCGTGTGTGGCACGGGGTTACCGATCTTAGCTTAAAAATCTCACCCCGTGCCACACACGGGAAGACCGCCAGGGAGGTTAAGTGAAAACATTTGGATAGATGCATCCATAGTCTCTGCAATGATGACTCAGTGGGCTCAGAAACCCTTTGCTTAATTTTTTTTCTTTAAATTCATATTCTTAAGGGAAAAGTGATAGTAAAGGTTTGTTTCTTTTTTACTTTAAATAACAAACATTTAACACCTAACTGTTCTTTCAAGGGTTTTGCACAGAGCTTCCCCCAATCCTCTTTTTCTGGGTTCCCCGGTGGCGCTCCTTTCTCCTCCTCTTCCTCAAGTTCCCCACACGAAGAGCTGCATTCCATGGGGGCACCTGTGTGGGCACGCTCACGAGTCCTGCTGCTGCGTCCATTGACACAGACAGAAGAACTCGGCCTGCCGCGTGTCACTGAGTTTGATTGGCAGCAACGGGAGCCTATGGCTCATGCCGCTATTCATCTATCCAATGAGGACCCGAGACAGTGGCTGGAGCTGCTGGGCTCGTTCTCGTTGCTGGAATGATCAGGTTTAATAAAGGAAAAGGGGTGCTCTTAAGGGCATCTGCAACACAGAAGGTTTTTCACCATAATGCATAAAATGCATTAACCTCCCTGGCGGTATGATTCTTTCAGATTTTAGGTGCTTAAAGCGGTACCATTATTTGCAAGGGAATTTGGCGTTTTATACTGTAGGCCTGTAATTCTTAGGAATAACTCACTGAAATCTATCCAAACAAGAGTCTAATAGGCATCCCGGGTATGATTTTTTTTTTTTTTTATTAAAAATTATAATATAATAAATAATTATAAAAAATTATAACAAATAATAATATAATTATAGTAAAAATTATTCAATAATGTAATCAAATCAAAATCACTGAAATTTGCTCAGTTGCAGAATTTTTGCTGTCATTATTTTTTTTTTTTATGATGAATTTCCCCATAAATCGCTATCGCTAAATTCTGCAAGTGATTCTGATTTATTATCGCTGTTTTTTAGCTGATCTAAAACAATTTTTGCCATAAAGGGACACTTTTGGTTGCTATGGGCAATCTACAGTTTGCAGGCAGAAAGAACAGTTTTTATTATATAAAAGGACATGTAGGGCACTGGGCAGACCACTAGGGACAGGGGGGGTGTGTATTTTTTACATACAGTACTGTAATCTATAAGATTACAGTGTACTGTATGTATAGTGTTTGTTTACTTTTTTGAATTTGGCGCCGTTCCCCCCCCTACGTCGCGACGCTCGCAGGGAAGGGAATCGGCGGTGCACACAGCATCAAGCGGACATCCGCCCGCCGTGTACTGCGGAGATTCATCGCTGGATCGCAGAGAAAAGGTAAGTAAACTTTTTTCTGCATCCAGCGAGGCAAGTCCGTGTGTGGCACGGGGTTACCGATCTTAGCTTAAAAATCTCACCCCGTGCCACACACGGGAAGACCGCCAGGGAGGTTAAGGTGAAAAACCTTAAAACTTTACAACTCCTTTAATTGAGAAAAGGAGACGGCAGTCCATGTGACCAGTGAAAGCAGTGAAAGCTATTTCTGGCCAGTTATTAGGAATGTAGTTCTCTCTAGGACCAGCACTTTATTTATCACCAAGATTTACAGTTTTTTAGCATTTTCTTTACTGGGACTGCCAATGGTCGGCCCTTAACCACATAGTGACCACAGCATGCACTTTTACGTTGACACAATGGCACGGGCAGGCAAATGGGCGTGTACATCCCTTTAAATTTGACACCCAGCAGACATGCGCGCGGTTGCGGTCAGCAAAGGCAGAACAGGGGGATGCCTTTGTAAACAAGGCATTCCCCTGTTCTGCCTAGTAAAATGTCACTGATCTACTGTTGATCGGGAACCCCTAACAATTTAAATCACTCCCTAGGACACACTTACTCCTTCATCGCCATCTAGTGGTTAACCCCTTCACCACCAGTGTAATTTTCACAGTAATCAGTGCATTTTTATGGCACTGATCGCTGTACAAATAACCATGGTCCCAAAAATGTGTCAAAAGTGTCCGATGTGTCTGCCATGAAGTCGCAGCCACGATAAAAATCGCAGATCGCCGCCATAACTAGTAAAAAAATAATAATAATAATAAAAATGCCATAGAACTATCCCCTATTTTGTAGACGCTATAACTTTTGCGCAAATCAATGAATATACGCTTGATTTTTTATTTATTTTTAGCAAAAACATGTAGAAGAATACATATCGGCCTAAACTGAGAAAAAAAAGCTTTTTTTTAAAAAAAACATGGGGATATTTATTATAGCAAAAATTACAAAATATTTATTTTTCTTCAAAATTGTCGCTCTATTTTTGTTTATAGCAAAAAAAAGGTGCTAAAAAAGGACGGCAATTTTGTTTGGGAGCCACGTCGCATGACCGTGCAATTGTCAGTTAAAGCGACACAGTGCAGAATCGCAAAAAGTGGCCGGGTCTTTGGCCAGCCAAATGGTCCGGGGCTTAAGTGGTTAATTCTAACGAATGACAACCAGAAATGGGGTTTTAAAGTAAAAACACTACTGAAAACTTTTAGCCACAAAAGTGTGAACAACAAAAGCCCCAGTACAGACAGGACTATTCTTATATTACCCACTATACAGCAACAGGGTATTTGACTATTGTGTCTCACAAAGACCACAAATATTTTTATCAATATTTACTTCTAGGGGAAATGGATGCATATTTACCATTATTGGTATTGGGAATTGTATGCTTAACTAGACACCAGGACTGGCTTTGCTTTATTTCTATAAATGGCAATCATATCCTGTAAAAATAAAGAACGATAGAGGGCGCCCTCTATCGTTCTTTATTTTCACATTTTATAGTCACTCACTATACAACCGAGGAGCAGCACACCACTAGAGTATATTTAACTATTTCCACCTAGGTGGAGCTCACCTTATTTAAGTTTTTTTTGGCGCGGAATTATTTCTTTTTCAATCATATACTGTACCTTGTTTACCATTTTTAAATTCCAGTGAGACCTCTACTATTAATATTTTTCCATGATCATTTAATTACACTTTAAATTCAGTAATAATATATAAATTAGTATAGTATAGTACAAAAAATCTGTAATAATATAGAATACTTCCTTACCGTAAACTATGAACACTCAAAGTATCAGATGTTGATTGCCTTGAAAAGCGTCCACACATGCTGCCTCCAGAAGGTGATGCCCAGCTGGCTGATGATCCTACCCAGGATCGAACACTCTCGGTCTCCCCCATACTTGTGAGTGAGCCTATGGTTGACTGGTTATCTCTAGAAACAAATAGAATCCAAGACATGAACATTTATTATGTTGTTTTAAACAGCTACCAATGTGTGATGGCAACTTCCCCCAATGCAGGCAAATTAGATGGGTGGAAAATAAAACTATGTGTAGGATGGGGAAGTACTATATACACTTGAGTTTTCAATAAACACTGCAAATTATGCTAGTGAATCCAGTAAAGCAAGCAGATGTATTCCTAATAACACTTTAAAATACTATTACACCACACATATTTGTAATAAATTTGTACATCTGTTCCACTGTTATTGTGCTGTATGCACTTCTGCCAAAATGCATAGCCAGATAGGTGATGCACTGTCGTTTTAAAGTTTAGCTCTACAGCTTTTAGCATCTACCTGATTACAGGAGCCAAATAATGATGGTGAGTTATTGTCCAATTAACAGACTGATATTAGAGTGGTGTACAATGAAATACTGTTGTAACTTGTATAGTTATGCAGTGTGTTTGAATCACAAGACAGGCTGGATGAATTTGTAAATGCTTTGGTGGGTAAAACTGTTTCTCTGGAGTTCCACTTAAATAGTGACGATCTTTGAACAGAAATATCACCATATATATATATATATATATATATATATATATATATATACATACACAGATAGGCATGGTTATTTTTTCTTAAGTATGTACTTTGCATTATCTGTGTCTCCACTGTGAATGTGTTTTTCTGATCACCTGAAAGATTTTCTAATTTAGTCTAAAGTTGCTTTGCTTCGCTGTTATCACGTTCCTAAATAATGCATGGCATTAAAGGCTTTTTTTTTGCATTTCAAATGTGGCAAAAAGCAAACACATCTAGAACAAGTCGTAATATAGTTACCTAGTTACATAGAAAGTCAAATTATTTATTGTTGTTGTTTTTTTTTTTTTTTTTCATATATACTGAAACATATCCATTATAAAGTAGAAGTATAATAGACAAAAGATAAGTGTTGCGTATAGAATATAGAGTGAGTAACTCACAAGTTACACCAAAAGAGATAATAATATACAGCCATCAAGACCAACATCCCTGGTATGCAGACAGAGGCACCATGGCTAGACCAGAAGGTTGTTATGGTATAAGAGTTACTAATGAAGCCTATACGTATAGAAAGAAGGGCAGTAGGCAATAAAAGAGAGATAAGTGGCCACTCAGCAAGAAACCCACTACTGCTACTCCCTGGATTTTTGATGCAGGTGTGCATTCTGCAAAGGTTTGGAATGTGCACAAATTTGACTAGGTTCATCCCTAAAAACACAAATTCCTTCTGCCCAGACCAAGAGGTGGCTGAGCTCATACCATCTCCAGCCAAGAAATGTAGCTTGTGCCTTCTTGCTCCCTTTCTCTTAGAACATTCAGAAATGTACGGTACCTTGCCTGATATATGTTTGCAGTTGAGCATTGAACAAGGCTGCTCTTGGCGAAATATATGTTTTTTTTTCTGGACAATAACATGCAAAATGAACATAAAGTAGCTAAGGGGGTATTCACCCCATTATAAGGAAAGAAAACATATTGCGGTATTGGTGATAAGTTGCCTCTTTTGTGTGTTATCTTCTGTGGGTTCTCCTGGATACATTCAAAATAGCTTTACGTACATGTAGCGGGGTTATACTATTGTGGACTATTGATAGTATGTCACCCTGAATTCTTCCTGGGAGTTTCAGTTATGTTGTGAATACGTGTTTACTTTTTTTTTCTAAAAGCAATGCATTGTGGGATTAGACGTATCAGGAGAAACTGACTCCATTGACATTAGTAGGAATAGACTACAGTTCCCACAAAGCCTTGTCTTCCTGGAGCACATAACACCTCTGCACAGCTTTATGGGGGAAGGTTTATGGGGGCGCTCTCTCTGGACCACCTCTTCAACTCAGGAGGACAACTGTGCGAGGTGTCTTCCTGGAAGTCTAGACTGGAATTGCGTCCTATCTACGTCCGGGGGAGAGTGAAATTGAGAAGGAGAGACAGAACCTCTGACGGAGTGATCGGACGGGACTCCAGTACCCCTGCGACTTATCTGAGAACCGGAGGCTGTCATCTCGAAGAACTACGATCGGAGATCGTGGATGGAGTGATTTTGTAGGGCAAGGCCTGAACTGGTTGGGTGAGACGGGCACTTGCCCAAGCATACTGACTGCCTTGCAGGAGGGTGGACTGTTGATATTCATCACTGTGATTTGACTGTTCAGGAAATTTCCACCAGTTACTATTTTTCCCCTTGCATCAACAACCCCAGGATAAAACCTCAGACGAACCGTTTGTGTGTACAGGGAATTATGTGAGGCTTTCTCGCCTTGAGGGGGGAGGGGGCAAGCAGGAGTGTGGAGTTACAGACAGAGGAACAGGAAGTGAGGATTTCTCAGAAGAAATAAGGACATTTAAAAACAAAATTGAAGGATGAGGTAAGTGAAGAAGGACTGCACTAAGGTAAAGGAAGCTATTTAGGGGATTTTTTTTTTACCTTTACAACCCCTTCAAGTTTCCGCCAATACTGTTCTTTTGGTCATTTTAGGTCTCATTTTGCCATTTGAGGCCAGTTTTCTCCAGTAACCCTGTTCCAGCCATATAATACGCCTCTGAACCAGTTACTTTGCACCAGTGTTTATTGATTTGCAGTCAAGGATTTTGCTAAGTTCTGAAGACAGATCTGATCCTAGAGTATGTTGTTTCCATGGAAGCCTGTTTCACCCGTGTGATTGTATGACAGTGTCTGTCCCTCTTGAGGGTCACCTCCCCTCTGTGGGTTCTTAGGGTTTACTGATATAAAAAGGACTTGTGTACACAATACTAAAGCCCCATACACACTATCAGTTTTCCTGATGGTTTTCTCTTCAGATTTACCAAAACCATGTAGTGCAAGGGCCTGCCTGATTGCATACAAATTGAAACTCTTGAGGTTTGACCTCATATTAGATGGTTTTGGTAAACCTAAAGAGAAAACCATCAGGAAAACTGATAGTGTGTATGGGGCTTATCACCCTGCAAGGCATAACGCTACGAATTAAAAAAGAGCATAACCATTTCCTTGTATACAACACATGAATAGTAAATTCTGTCTGCAAAAGTGTCTCTGGCATAGACAACAGAATATACTCTGCGGTTTAATCCTGGGGTTGTTGATGCAGCAATGTGTCAACCTCATTTTTTTCATAGTTCATTTCTCTTCTGGTCTAAAGAAAATCCGGACAGCAGAGTAAATGGGAAAATAGTTTAGACAGCGTGGGGTATTGATAAAGTTCTGCAGCACGAGCACTGCCTGAAATTGCTCACAGTAACTAGAATTCAAAGCAGATTGTGCAATAAATGAAATTTGACATGCAAACACAGAGCTTTCATTGAACCACTGAGCAATTTATTGAAAATCTTTAATCCATCTCCTGGAGGCCATTGTGCTCAGAAAAAAACATGAATGAATTACTTTAATTTACAAACATATTGGAGGTGTCTTTTTTTGCACATCAGACCTTTCCTGGAGATTTTTATTTCTAAACAGGACTTATACAGTATGAAGCTAACGTGCGAGTATCTTATTTCGCCCAGGATGACATCCACGAACCCCCAATAAATAGAGGTCAGGGTTTTCCATATTTATACACATTTTTACTTCAAAGTAATTTTATGAGGTTGTTAGCTATTAATTTGTAAGTTCCTCATTTCGCCAGAGGTGCGGGGGCGCTGGTGACACTTGGAACGGTTCAGAGTCGTTCACTAGGAAATACTCGGAAACACTATGAAATACTCTGTTCCAGATTGTTTCCAAACCTTTCCAAGGGTTTCCGAGATCAGCCGAGCTGTCTCCGAGTACATATAGATGTATTTTTTATAGATTTTTTTAGCTTGTCACAGTGTTTCAATTATTATTTGCATCTTCATTGCTCTTTTTACGTGGTTGATTTACTAAAGGCAAATAGACTGTGCACTTTACATGTGTAGTTGCGCTCATTTTTCCCAAAGCCTAGTAGATGTGGTAAAACTGAGACCTGCACTTTTTTTTAACCACTTGACCTCCTGGAAGATTTACCTCCCTTCATAGCCAGGCCATTTTTTTGCGATACGGCACTGCGGTACTTTAGCTGACAATTGTCATGCACCCAAAAAAAGTATGTATTTTTTCCTAAGAATTAAAGCTTTTTTTGGTGTTTTTTTAATATCACCTTTTTGTTTTTGCACTATAAAAAAAAGTAATTTTGAAAAATATATATATATCCTTTACTTTCTGCTATAAAACCTAATCTAAATCTAATAGAAACAAATACTGGATAATTCCTTCATTAAATTAGACCAATATGTATTTTTCTACATGTTTTTGGGAAAAACATGTCAACGAGCGTATATTGATTGGTTTGCGTAAACATTATAGCCTCTACAAACAGGATATAATTACTGACTTTCTTTATTTATTTATTTTTTATATAAGTAAGGGCGGCGATCAGCAACTTAGCGACACCTTGAAGTTACCAGTGACACCAATACAGTGATCAATGCTAACAATATGCACTGTCACTGTGCTAATGACACTGTCTGGGTAGGGGTTAAACATCTAGGGCTATCAAAGGGCTAACTGTTTGCCTAGAGAGTGTGTTTGTGTAAATAGTGTGGTGCTTTCACTAGTGGAAGATATGGATTATAGTCCCTGCTTTGCAGGAACACAGAATCCATTCCTCCCCCCCCTGTTAGAATGGCAATCAGCCTAGTTTGCATAAGCAGATCACTGTTCTGTGTGTATTATCAATGACTGGCAGGTGCCTGAGGACATAAAGTGCCCAGAACCTGACGATCGCTTCTGCTGTGAATATTCACAGCAGAGGAGGCCCGCCGGTGGCGTACGTGCAACCCCTGCAGGCAGAAGTGCAGAATAACATATACATACGTGATTCTGCACAGCAGAGCCACCTTGTAGCAGTAAAACTGCTTAGCGGTAGACAGGAAGTGGCGAATGCATTCATGTGTTGTGATACATTGCAGTGTGGGTCCACCAGTACCTACTGTATTGCTGTATTGTATTACTTTAGCACTTTTTTGAATAGAACACAATGGGGTCAATTCACAAAGAGAAACGTTATTGGTTTTCTTCAGTTGTTAAATTAGCACTCCGTATTTAACGCTAGCAAACATGGTATTCACGAAAGCTATAATCGTTATTCAACATAGTCGTTATGGTTTTCAACTGACTCTTTATCCAATCGTTATGCTAACTACTCAGACATTATTATTAAGATTTGGGACGTTAAAATAACTCTTAAGATCGTTAAATAATGCTGGAGAGATGCATTCTGGGAGCAGAAGGGGAGGAGAACAGCTGCATGTGGAAAAGAGCAGATACAGAGAGAGAGAGAGAGAGAGACACACAAGCAATACACATGGAGATTGAGCATGTGATGTGCAAAACTTCTAGTGTGTGCTTTTCTAAAGCCATGTGTATTTCCTCATACAGAGAATAAATCATGGGAGATGATAATCGGAATTTAGCTATCACCTGGGTTTCAGAAAAGTCATCCAAAATAGTACGTGAACGGAATACACATTTATAAATCTGAACAACATTCTAACATGTTCTTCTTCGCCTTTGGATAATTTTAAGTTCAAATAGAGCACGGTTCTATCTTGCCCAACACTACTAAAAACGTCACTACACTACAAAAATCGCCCAAAGCTTCCTCTAACAACAAAATATCGCCTGGGAAATGTCATAACGCCACCCTGAGGGAGGTGTTAATTTAATGATTGCTTAACGATCGATAACTGTCAAAAAAATCTTTATGAATTGCACTTCTGTACATATTTAACGATTTGACTCTTTAAAATAACGATTTGACTCTTTAATAAGGATCCACACCTTAAAATATCGGTTCTGTGTAGTGAAACGTTATTTGATGATTTTTCAAAGCGTTAAATCGTTTAGTGAATTGAACTAGCTTCAATAACGTGCAAAATCGTTAAAATAACACCCGCAATCTGAAAATAAAGCTTTGTGAATTGACCCCTATATATACAGGGATTACTGACTGACAGCAGAATGTAAGCCACAGAGTGGGGGCTGTGTAAAAAGAAAGGTTTGTGGTCCCGTCAATGTTTATACCAGAACCTTTAGCCAGGTACCCCATGCAAAAAACAAGAACAAAGGGAGAACTTTGACTTTGACTTTGATCCTAGCATGCAGCCTGGCTGGCCAATGAAAGGGGGAATCAGTGTGCACTTCCTCTCAATCCTAAACTATATCAGCTCACATGCCTTCAACATAGGAGGGTACCGTGCTCATGGGGACAAGAACCACTTCCCCGCAAGCCTGGCCTGATGATTGTGGAGGCTTTGCAGGTTTTGAAGTCCATCATCAAAACTCTTGTCGTGCAGCGGATCCACATCAATCAGGATGAAAGACACTCAATGCCCGCTGAATAAAAAAATCTCACTGCCAACACAACGTTCTCCTGCTGCTGACTCGCCACTCAATGACATGTCCATATTTGGTCAATCATGACACATGGATCATGTTGGGGAACCACATAGGTAGGGGCCAATATCTGAGACCTGCCCATTGTTAAAGGGCGATAACACGTACTGAAGAGCCCCCCTCCTGGTGACCCCCCACAAACACCAGGCCAGGGTGGTGGGAGCAACATGCCAGGCTGCATGCTCAGATAAGGTTCTCCCTTATTTTTTTTAGGGGACTACAACATTTCTTTCTTGTTTCTTGCATGGAGTATCTAATATGGAATTTGGGGGAACCCCAAATGTTTTTTTTTTGTGTGAGGTTACTCTTGGCATCTTTACCAGACCCTTATCTAGACTAAGTCTAGGCAATTTCGCTTGGCCTCTCAAAAGCAATCCATGCAAGTCCATCATAAAACACTTGTCATACAGCTGACCCACGTCAATCAGAAAGAAAGACACTCGATACCCGCCAAAAAAAAAAAAAAAGCTTAGAAACAACCCCCCCCTGCTCTCTGTTAACTGGATTTGATTGACAGCAGCAGGAGTCAATGACTTCTGCTGCTGACTCTGTGAATAGAGAGAGGAGAGAGTCACTGCAGATGGGCACAGCGCTGGTTTGAGATAGAACTTAGGTACGTTTAAAGTAGGGGGGAGGAGGCCATTAAAGTAGAAGTTCAGCCATAATAACTATATATAAATCTACTCACAACCACATTCTAAAACTAATTTATCTAGCCCTGTAAAGCAAAAATCGCTATACATACCTTTTCTGCAGCCGCTCCAGTCTGATCCCACACTAAGCAATCAGTGGCAGCTTCTGTGTGTAGGTGTGTGCAGTAGAGGCACTCGACAACAGAAGCCCCATAGTAAGTCTATGGTTGACGTCACTTCCTAGGCATTTCACAGCCATTTCACCTCCTGCACACAGCATCTGCTGCTGAAGACCGGACTGGATCGGCTTCAGAAAAGGTATGTATAGCGATTTTTGCTTTACAGAGTTAGATAGATTCGTTTTAGAATGTAGCGGCGAGTATATTTAGAGTTGGCTAGTTTTTGGCTGAAATTTCCAATTTTTTTTTTAAACCACATTAAGCATTATTACAATCTCTGCTTTCCATCAAATATATTTTTAAAATTCTTTTGCTTTGGCAGGTCTTCCCAAGGTCAGTGCACAGCCGCCATGTCATTGTTTTGATAAAACTTTGCCTATTAAGCCCCATACACACTTCAGTTTTCCTGCAGGTTTTCTCTTCAGAGTTACCAAAACCATCTAGTATGAGGTAAAACCTCAAGAGTTTCAATTTGTATGCAATCAGGCAGGCCCTTGCACTACATGTTTTTTGTAAAACCTGAAGAAAAAGCCTACAGGAAAACGGATAGTGTGTATGGGGCTTCAGAATAGAAAATGTTAAGAACTCTTATTTAAAATGTGGCTCCCATTGACTTCAATGGGATTCATATTAAAGCGGTTGTATACCCATACACAAAAAAAAGAGAGGAAAACCCTGCAAGGCAAATACATATTGAGCTAGTATGCAGTGCATATAAGCTCATTATGAAATACTTACCTCAGAACGAAGCCCCCGTATCGGAACCCAGTCCACGCCGAGGGAGCTGACATCTTGCAGTCAGCGTGTCTTCCGGGTTCACGGATCTGGCTCTGTGAGTGGCCAGAGCCGCAATGATGTCACTCCTGCGCATGTGTGGGAGTTTTTCTTCCTGGCAAGGTTTGGCAGCTTCAGTTGGGATTTCAGAGGGCATGCTCCACTGACATCAGCGGCTGCATGCAAAAGGAATATCTCCTAAACCGTACAGGTTTAGGAGATATTAATTTTACCTACAGGTAAGCTTTATTATAGGCTTACCTGTAGTTAAATGTGCCAAATTTGGGTATACAACCGCTTTAGGCACTTTAACTTTAGTGATGTCTTGAAGACCAGCCTTGAACCAAACCCAGGTACGCAACAAACATCCCTGTTGTGTTATTGTTTGTTACTATTATTGTATATGTAACACAGCTCTTTTGTTGAAACGTATCTTATACTTGGTTGAATTGTGCTAGAAATAGCAGTCACAGCTATTTATGGGATGTGATTTAATCTTACTAACATGATCATTATATACTGGAGAAAGCAATCACTCATTTCAACCAATCATTAAAGACTCCTGAACAAACTTTGCCCTTATGACATGTACTGTATAGACAAACATATTTGCTGAATGTGAACTGAAAGCAGTCATTGGGTTAGGTTATTAGATTTTGCTACGGCAATCTTACAAACATTTGTAATAGATGTCTTTGCAGCTCAAGGCACACCCACAGAAAGTTAGTAGTCTACTGAGCCTGCTTTAACACAATACATTTATAGAGTTTGTGTACATGTAAAAGAGTGGACCCTGAAAAATATATATATATTTTTTTTTTTTTTATACGTATACGATAATAATTATAGGTATGCTTTGTTGCCCATTGATCTATGCGAGCTGTCATTTCTGCAAAAAGGAGGCACAACAATAGAGGCTGGTCATTTTTATTTCTATAGAATCAGTGTACCAGAAGCTGTCAAATATAATAAAAGGATCAGTGGCATGATTAAGTAACCTCCGGATTGAAAAATGTTGGAGTAGACATGGCAGTTGTCTACAGAAGTGGAAGCTGTGAGTATTGCTGTTATTTTTCTTTTTTTTTTTTGTAGGAAAGTTATTAGTTCCCCAGGGCTCTGTGGTTTGGTCTGCAGCATTTCAGTTCTATCTAATGAAGAAGAAGTCAACTGCATCTCAATATATCAATGCACACCATACCACCTTTAAATTTCTTTTTCTCCCTGTTCAGAAATAATAATAAGTGTCCATGACATTATTAAATCCTTTTCTACATAAACTAGCTTTTAACTTGGCATTCGTGTCCCTTTAGAGAGAGGTCAGGCATAGCTACAAATTGTGCATTGATGGGAATGAACATACTGTATATGTATATATAGAATGGAATGCCTTTCTTTGTTAATATACTTTCACATGTTTCTCACACCAATTCAGTGCAATACTACAAATGCTTTTTCATGTTATGAGGCGTATTTGGCGCACAAGACATAAAAAAAATGGTGCTGGCTGCTATTTTTTTTCCTCAGCACGTGCATTGTACTGCATTGCAATGGACATGTTTAAAAGGTAATGTTTACAATGAATGACTCTGCAGCACACAACCACAAATGTAACGTACCATATAATGTTACCACAGCAAAACCAGTGTACATGATTGTGGTCAAAACCACACCTGACTTTTTTCAGGAATGCAGTGTCCAACAACACTGCTGTGCACTGCTGAATTCTGCAGTGCGGGTGCGTAGATTTCAAAATGTATATATGCCATTCAAAATCAGCACCCCAATTCACTTAGCGTGTGTTACTACGCTTAACTGCAATGCAATAGTGTGAACCTGGTCTTAATATGCAAAGTGATCATGCCCCACAGTTATAGGTCAATTAAATATGTTTTGTATGCTTCTGACATTTACAGTAATATAATTCTATACTCAAGGCAATCGAGTATGTGCATTATCAAGTGATGAAAAACGCACACTCTACAAAATATGCAAACTTCATTATTTTAAAATATCAGAACAACTACTGCAATGTTTTGACCCTTCTGGGTCTTAGTTAAGTTGTAGCTGTAAAAAAAGACCACAAAGTCTCAAAATGTTGCCTGAAATTTTAGGCAGCCAACAGTAACCCTTTTTTTTCATAGATCTGCAAAAGATTTTCTATTGAATTTGCATGTTTTCTATTTAAAATACACACACACACACTTCCAATATGCACAGGATTTCATTTAGATAGGCTTGCAGATGACATAGCTATATCTGTTAAACTGTTTTATACACTGTTTTTCTTTCTATGCTTTTTATGATTAAATAATGGGACCCAAACTGGGAGCATAGACTAGCATGACAAGAAGGCATTGGGCATTGTTGTTTTCTAAAAGTTGCAACACAAATCATGTACTACAGGTTTGCATTATTGTACGTTTATATGATAAATGTGAAATAATGCAATGCTATATGGCATCCATTAGACTGCATGTACTTCTTGGCCACAGAGATAATTAATATTAGCCCCTCATGTGTGCATAAATATACTGGTAACTCATGTAGTTGTATTATTTACACCATAAACATTAACAATTTCTCCTTTTAAAACATAGAAGTCTATGCAGATCAAAATTAATCATATGAAGCTAAATATATGTATTTCTTAATAAATAGTTGTGTCTTAGAAAATACCTTTCAGTGTCACTGTCATCACTTGAGTCAACTTCCTCTAACGCTGCCTGTAGGTCCGCAATACGTCGAATCGAAGTCTCCAGATCAGCCTGCAGTGTCTGCCTGACTGCTGTAACTTCATATAGTTGGGTCTCCTATTAAAATGAAGTATCACAACAATTATTACAGCTACCGGGAACAAATACATTTTTAGTTAACAAGGTAATAACCTTTGTGATAAATACACTACATAATGATCTCACTTGCTGACAAACAGGTACCTTTTAATAAAGACGGTGATCTAGACATAGCTAAAAAGCCTGTGATGGAAAGTTTGTTAAGTAGACATTTTCACAAATATTATACAATATTAAATCCATACATAATTTATAAATTGGGCAATTTTTACTACATTAATTACCACATTTTTGTACAAAAAAAACAAAAAAACAAGTAAAACAAATGTGACATCCAAACACTTAGAATGTGGTAATATGTAAAGTAAAACAGGAAATACAAAATAATATATACCATATAGCTAAAACATTGTCACATTTTATTCCTTGTTTCTCTTGTGTACTAGGTTATTCACAGTTCACTTCTCTTTATATCCTGCCTTATAGCACCAAAGACCTGTCAGTACCAGGATTGCACGATCCTTTAAGGCTGGGTTTACAATTATGTGATTTGGATGTGGGTTTCCCAACATCTAATTCGCATGACAGGAGACTGTGACTGTCTCTCAATGGAGCCAATTCAAACACCTCCGGGGCAGGTGTGGAGCGCACTGCATAATGGTTCTGTGTGTCCTTGGCCCCATTTCAGGTCCAAATTCAAGCAATCTTTTGGACCTAATTCGGACCTCAAATGGTAAACGGGGACCCACCGGATATAGTGTGAACCCAGCCTTAAGGTTGAGCGAAATTCACTTGAGACAACCTTTACCTGGAAACAACAGTGATTGGCCAGCTCCTTACTACCTATGCTTAAAGCACCTGTTGCACACGCCACCAAAGCTTGCGATAGTGGACACTACCTGGTGTGCTGTTTGCTTGACCCAGCTTGTATCTGCTCTGTGGATTACCATGTATGACCCAGCTTGGGCTAACACTATTCTCTCTATTGTGATTCTGTACCATTTGGACTCTAAACTACTTGTGTGTGACCTGGCTCATCTAGACCAATGGTATACAACCCTTGTCTTCAATTACCCCCAACAGGCCAGGTTTTGGGAATTTCTCTTAGATAAAATAGCTGCCCAAAATACCAAGCCATTGACTCTGATTTAAAGCACCCGTGCAAGATAAAGGAAAACCTGCAAACATGGTATGTTGGTGGTACTTGGACATGGTTCAAAATCACAGATCTAGACTACACTTCTGCCTGACCCTCCTGTGTTACTAGACTCTGTTACTCCTTGTTGAGCTTCTCAGTGTGCTGCTTCTTTTTCACTGTCCAGCCACATGGAAGGGCCAGGGACAGAACTATGAGTAATACCTAAAGCTGTAAACCAGGTATGGATTTTATAGCATAGTTACATTGGTGTAGCTTGGAACCACAGGTACATATTTTTCACTGATTCTCTAATTGTACAAAGTGGATGGGCGGGTTGTTAAATTCACAATCTTCACCTAGTCTGATGATCAAAAAATACCCTGTATTAATTAAGAAAAATAACCTGTGAATCGCACCTGTGCCAAGTGAGATAGACTTATGCCGCATACACACGATCATTTTTCAGCTTAAAAAAAAACCATTGTTTTTCAGCATGTCCAAAAAACAAAGTTTTTCCAACTTCATCATTAAAAATGACGTTGCCCACACACCATAGTTTAAAAAAAAATGATGAGCAAAGTGTGGTGACGTACAACACGTATGACGGCACTCTAAAGGGGAAGTTCTATTTGCATTTGGGCTGCTTTAGCTGATTCCGTGTTAGTAAAAGACGATTCGCGCTTTTCTGTCTGTAACAGCGTGATGAATATGCTTACTCCATTATGAACGGTAGTTTTACCAGTACGAACGCTCCCGTCTCATAACTTGCTTCTGAGCATGCGTGGGTTTAAACCGTCGTTTTAGCCCACACACGATAATTTTTTACAACCCGAAAAATGACATAGCTTTTATTAATTAATTTATTAATTTTTTTTGTCGTTTTTCAGAACCTGAAAAATGATGTGGAGCCCACACATAATCATTTTAACCACTTGACTACTGGGCACTTAAACCCACTTAACCACTTGTGACCGGCCCCACGTCCAAAGACGTCACGTTTTTGAAGATGGATATCTCGGTAACGGCAGCAGCTGCTGCCACAACCGAGATATCCATCTCTTCGTGGGGCGGTCCTGTTAACGATAACGGCGGTCATCGCGGCGGATTCGCCGCGAGATCGCCGTTACCGGCGGCGGGAGAGGGTGCCCCCCCCTCCCGCCGCTCTCCCGCGCCCTCCGCCGCTTACCGTAGCCGTCGGTAGCGGCGGAGGCGATCGGGTCCGCTCGTTGTCTGTCCGGGGATGTGACTGAGGGAAAAAATGTCCCTCAGCCGTCCCCCTCTCTCTGCTGGGCGGAAGTGACGTCAAAACGTCATTTCCGCCCAGCGTCTTAAAGAGACATTTAATATGTTTACATTTTGACTTATTTTTTTTTTTTTTTTTTTTTTTTTTTTTGCATTTAAGCCTGAATATGAGATCTGAGGTCTTTTTGACCCCAGATCTCATATATAAGGGGACCTGTCATGCTTTTTTCTATTACAAGGGATGTTTACATTCCTTGTAATAGGAATAAAAGTGATAATTTTTTTTTTTTTTTTTTTTCAGTGTTAAAAATTATAAAATAAATAAAAATAAAAACCAAAACCAAAAAAAAAATTTTTTAAAGTGCCCCGTCCCGACGAGCTCGCGCGCAGAAGCAAACGCATACGCGAGTAGCGCCCGCATATGAAAACGGTGTTCAAACCACACAAGTGAGGTATCGCCGCGATCGTTAGAGCGAGAGCAATAATTCTAGCCCTAGACCTCCTCGTCATCTCAAAAAATGCAACCTGTAGAATTTTTTAAACGTCGCATATCGAGATTTTTAAGGGTAAAAGTTTGACGCCATGCCACGAGCGGGCGCAATTTTTATGCGTGACATGTTGGGTATCATTTTACTCGGCGTAACATTATCTTTCACAATATATAAAAAAATTGGGCCAAATTTATTGTTGTCTTATTTTTTAATTCAAGAAAGTGAATTTTTTCCAAAAAAAGTGCGCTTGTAAGACCGCTGCGCAAATACGGTGTGAGAAAAAGTATTGCAATGACCGCCATTTTATTCTCTAGGGTGTTAGAAAAAAAAATATATATAATGTTTGGGGGTTTTAAATAATTTTCTAGCAAAAAAAACTGTTTTAGTCTCGTAAGCACCGAATCTGAAAAACAGGCTCGGTAATGAAGTGGTTAATAACCAGACCAATTTTCAGCTTTCGGTGCTCTCACATTTTGAATGACAATAACTCAGTCATACAACACTATAACCAAATGAAATTTTTGTCCTTTTTTTTCCCACAAATAGAGCTTTCTTTTGGTGGTATTTTATCACCTCTGCGGTTTTTATTTTTTTCACTATAAATGAAAAAAGAACGAAAATTTTGTAAAAAAATGAATTTTTCTTCATTTCTATTATAAAATTTTGCAAAAAAGTTATTTTTCTTCACAAATTTGGCCTAAAATGTATACTGCTACATATCTTTGGTAACAAAACAAAAAAAATTTAGATATTATTTAGTCTGGGTGAAAGTTATAGGGTCTAAAAGCTATGGTACCAATTACTGAAAATTGATCAATTTGATCACACCTGATGTACTGACATCCTCTCTCATTTCTTGAGACCCTAACATGCCAGAAAAGTACAAATACCCCCCAAATGACCCCTTTTTGGAAAGAAGACATTCCAAGGTATTTAGAAAGAGGCATTGTGAGTTTTTTGAAGTTGTAATTTTTCCCACAATTCTTTGCAAAATCAAGATTTTTTTCATTTTTATTTTCTTTCCACAAAATTTTCATATTAGCGGGTTATTTCTCACACACAGCATATGCATACCACAAATTACACCCCAAAACACATTCTGCTATTCCTCCCAAGTGTGGCGATACCCCATGTGTGGGACTTTTTGACACAGCGTGGCCACATGGAATGGCGCCAAACTTTGCGACTTAAAAATCCCCATAGGTGACGCTTTAAATATTTTTACTGGTTACATCATTTTAGTTGGAGAAGAGGTCTAGGGCCAAAATTATTGCTCTCGCTCTAACGTTCGCAGCGATACCTCACGTGTGGTTTGAACACCGTTTTCATATGTGGGCGGGACTTGCGTATGCGTTCGCTTCTGCATGCGAGCTCACGGGGACAGGGGCGCTGTATGCCCAGAGTATTGTGGAGTATGCCCAGAGTATTGCGGAGTATGCCCAGAGTATTGCGGAGTATGCCCAGAGTATTGCAGAGTATGCCCAGAGTATTGCGGAGTATGCCCAGAGTATTGCGGAGTATGCCCAGAGTATTGCGGAGTATGCCCAGAGTATTGCGGAGTATGCCCAGAGTATTGCGGAGTATGCCCAGAGTATTGCGGAGTATGCCCAGAGTATTGCGGAGTATTGCCCCCCATAGTATGCCCAGAGTATGCCCAGAGTATTGCGGAGTATTGCCCCCCATAGTATGCCCAGAGTATTGCAGAGTGTTGCCCCCCCCAGAGTATTGCCCCCCCCCAGAGTATTGCCCCCCCCCCCAGAGTATTGCCCCCCCCAGAGTATTGCCCCCCCCCCCAGAGTATTGCCCAGCATTGCAGAGTATGTGCAGCAGGGATGGCTGAGCAGGGAGGGATGGATGGATGGATCTGTGACTACATTTGTCACAGATCCAGCCCACAGCACTGGCGCTGCCATCCGCTCCCTCCCCTCTCCTCTCACACTGTACCGATCGGTACAGAGAGAGGAGGGAGGAACCGGCGTCATCAAATGACGCCGGTCTGTTTACATCTGATCGCGCCGTCATTGGACGGCGCGATCACGTGGTAAACCGCCGCTATCAGCGGCAATTTACCGTGATCCGTGACCCGCCGGGTCCTCTGGACCCGGCGGTCACGGACATTCCCGTGTGCGCGCCCCAGGGGGCGCGCGGGAGCGCGACTCTGGAATCACGTTATATAACGTGATCCCAGAGTTAAGCAACCACCTTGCCGCCGTTATTTTTCGGCAGGTGGTTGCTAAGTGGTTAAGTGACGTTTTTGAAAAACAATGTTTTTTTCATGCCGAAAAATGATACGCGGCATAAGGTTGATTTGCTAAAACCGGAGAGTGCAAAATCTGGTGCAGCTGTGCGTGGTAGCCAATCTAGCTTGTTCAACTAAGCTTTGACGAAAAAAAAATAACCAGGAAGCTCACTGGTTGCTATGCAGAACTGCACCACATTTAGCAGATTTTAGTAAATCAACCCCTCTGTGTCCATTATGCAGCAGAGCAGCTGCTTGGCACGGAAACTGGAAGCAGTGATCACAGTAGAAGCAGGGTTGTTTTCTACAGTGATTTTCAGCTTCCACAGGGATCCCACAGGTATGAAATAGGCATAACTCAATTGGTCCAAGCTGGACCAATTATGCTAGAAATGACATACTTGGGATTCAGCTCTGACTGTAGAGAAATATCAGGACACCTGGCCTAACAGGGTTTGCTGCTTGCCAGGGCTGTGTAAATATTAGAATTGGGTGGACAGAAAAACAAATTAAAAGAGCTAACAAATGCACATCATTTGTGTACTTAGTTGTTTGCCTGAAAAGGAATCATTCACTTTCAGAATAAATGGAATGTCCCTCCCCTTACCTGGGGTTTCTAAGCAATTTTGTAATATGTTATATTTGCCTAAAAATAGACTTCTCCAGAGAAACTTCCCACATCTTCACTGTGCTCATTCAGTGGAAAGCTTGTTAAAACATTTATGGGACTTTCAATCACGTCTGGACTAGACATGCATAGGGATGCAGTGGAAAACTGGAAACATTTAAAGCTGAACCATAAGGCCGCGTACACACGATCGATCAAAACCGATGAAAACGGACTGAAGAGAACTTGTTTTGAAATTTAACCGATCGTTAGTCTGCAATAGCATCGGTTAAAAAGCCGTGCATGCTCAGAATCAAGTCGACGCATGCTTGGAAGCATTGAACTTTGTTTTTTTCAGCACGTCATTGTGTTTTACGTCACCGCGTTCTGATACGATCGTTTTTTTAACCGATGGTGTGTAGGCACATCAGACCATCAGTCAGCTTCATCAGTTAACCGATGAAAACGGTCCTTCAGACCGTTCTCATCGGATGGACTGATCGTGTGTACGCGGCCTAAGGCTTCATTTAAGGAGAGTATAGCTTATTGCACAATTCTCTATACTTCAGCTTATAAGTGGTTGTTGACACAGAAATTCCAGTATAGAATTGTTGCCTCAAATACTTAAGCATCATTCATTTTGGTGCAAGAAAATGTTGACATTATGCAATTAGCATCACTTTTAGGGATAGGTTTAGGGTAAGCGTTTGGTTAAATTAACTTAAAGTACAATCAAAGACAATGGCCCAGATTCACAGAGCAATTACGCCTGTCTAACTGGTGTTAGACAGGAGTAATTTCAAATTTCGCGCGCCGTATCACTAGTTTGAATCCTCAAACCATGATACGGCGGCTTCGGGCTTCGATCCGAGAGGCTTACGTCCTCGTAAGCCTTCGGATCTACACTGCGATATTTTTGCGGCCGCTGGTAGGAGTTCGCGTCGTTTTCATGCGTCGGGATATGCAAATGAGTTTTTACGGCGATCCACGAAGGTATGAGTGTCCCTCGCAATCGCCTACGTCATTTTTGGCTACGTAATGTTAGAGGAGCTTTTTGCTGGTCTAACAGTGCGTAACCCATGTAAAGTATGGCCGTCGTTCCCGCGTCGATTTGAAATTTTTTTTTTTTAACGTAACTCGTTCGGGAATAGGAATGTACTAAAACGACGCTACTACGACCTGACGACGTGTTTTCGCGCAATGCACGGCGGGAAATTTGCGAACGGAGCATGCGCAGTTCGATCGCCGCGGGAACGCGCCTATTTTAAATGCTTCACGCCCCCTACTCGCGCAGATGGATTGCGACGGGAGAAATACACTACGCCGCCGTCGTTTACTGGACAAAATCTACCTGGATTCCACGTAGAGCCAGGTAAAAAACGGCGGCGTAGTGTATTTCTGATACTCTACGAGAATCTAATTCTCTGTGAATCTGCCCCAATGTTTTTTATATGTTTTGGACAGAGTGGAGCTGTAAAAGAACGCCTGTCAGGTTTTATTGCTGTCTGTGCCCTGATTAGGGAGATTCCCCTTTCTATTTGTCCTGTTTACCACTATCATTGAAAGTGAAAGAAAATCCCGAATTTTGGGGTGTCATCAGAAAAGTAATAGAGGGAAAATGTTCCAATGGGGACACTAGCTCTGGTGACCAATGGATTCCCTTAATTTGAAATGATTTCCTCTGACTTGACCTGTTTTGGCTATGGGGCAGGGAGTGAAGGGAACTCTCCCCAATGGGACGCAAATGGCAAATAATAAACTGACAGGGGTTATGGCCTTCCCTTACTCTATCCAAAATGAAAAAAAAAATCCTAAATTAAAGGCTAGGTTTACCTGTAAAGTTTAAGGGTGAGGTTACGGTCACAGTTTCCAAGGGTTCATGGTGAATCCAACAGGTTTATAATTAAGGGTCCTATAATAAGGGCAAATAATTTGGAAATTCAGCAGACCAAATTCTGAGTAAAATACAACTGCCTGACATTTCAACTTGAATTGCAATGGCCAATAATAGGGGCTTTAATTTTTGCCACCCCCTCACTATAATAGGGTGGGTACTAAGAAGGCATTTGTCAGTGTGTGATGTGAGTAGTTTAGGGGAAGCTGACAGCTCACTTTCAATAAAATGAGTCAGTCTTGGGCCGCGTACACACGATCGAACATGCCTGATGAAACTGGTCCGCAGACCAGTTTCAGCGGACATGTTCGATCGTGTGTACGGCCTATCGGACCGTTTTCCAGCGGACAAAAGTTTTGAAACATGCTTTAAAACCTGTCTGCTGGAAACCTGTCCACTGGAAACCTGTCCGTCGGACAGGTTCGATGGTTAGTACACAAAATCATCAGACCAAAATCCTGCGCATGCTCAGAATCAAGTCGTGTTCTACGTCACCGCTTTCTGGTCCGAGGGGATTTTGGTTCGATGGTGTGTACGCACATCAGACCAACAGAACACTTCAGCGTGGTCCAATGAAAACGCTCCGTCGGACATGTTTCATCGGACATGTCTGATCGTGTGTACGCGGCCTTGGATTACTAATGAATACAAAACCCCTGCTTCTTATACAACAAAAGGAAGTTCTGTCATCCAGCCCGTGCAAAAAGCTGGACTTTAGCTACTAAATTTTCAATATTTGAGCTGGTCATCTGTCACTGTAAATATAATACCTGCCTAATTTCTCCCTTATATTGTGACCTAACCAAATAATTACATACTGTTCAACCACTGCACAAAATTTGTAGGCTAGTATCGCTCAAATAATTCACTCTAATGTTGATTTAATGTTAAAACCAGTCATGTCTCTCCATCTTACACTGCAGCCATATAAAACATCTTATATACTGTTCAGCAATGTGCAATATTAATGGCTGTGCCATATCAAAAAAATACACTTAAATTTATATTTTATGATAAAACTTGCCTCACCTCTCCCTTTTATATTGTAGCCTCCCCAAGCTGCTTACACACTGTCCAGCCACTGCACAGTATTTTTTACTAAAATCTACCTCTCTGTATTTGCTACCTATTCAGGTACTCATATACAGCCCAAAGGCTACCCAATCTTTACCAAATAAAATGCCTGAAGTCTATATTTTGCATATTTTGGAAATAATTGGAAACAACAATGTGGCTGTGGTTTGAAGTGTTTTGACATGACTCCCTCATGGCAGTGTCCAGCTCCCCATTCCCTTTTTGCAAATAGTTTGCCAACTAGCCCACTATATGACCAGAGTTTAACAGCAGGATTCGGCCCTCTTTTGAATTCAATGATACTTGCTGCAAACGTTGCGGTTTGGCAGACTTGGCCCATCATAATTTATGTTGCACAAATGCATTTAATATGCACTCTACAGTATATAGGAGCATAGCTGTGTAAGATATTGTAACAAATGGGCTTGGGGTCCTAGGAGAAGCAAATAGGGTTACCAGTCAAGTCAATGTAGTAAGGCAAGAAAATTGCATGAGGTTCTACATGGAGCTTGATTTTATCGGGAAAAGTATCACCTAATCTAGCACAGAATGGTGAATGTGAAATATGTAGTTACCCTTATGGCATGCACTATTCAGTTGGTGGTAAAGCAGACTTCTCCTGTGCCTTGGTGAAAGCTAGAGGAGAAAAAGTACCAGTAGATGCCCACAGGACTTCTTTGTCATGCATCACCAAACACAGAGGTGGGAAAAAAATGACTGCTTTCAAGCATGTGTTCTACAAAGATGTTTTGTTCAAATAAAAATAACTGTAAGGTTCATACTTCTAATACTGTTGTCATGCTGCTTTTATAATAACTGTGCTCATTCCACTAATATTATGCAGTGTATATAGATATCATTACTTATATATAAAGAAGGATGCATCTGACATTACCTAGTTAAGAGGTAATTTGATTCATTACTTTAGGTAATCAAAACATAAAACTATTTAAATAACAAAAATATGAATTATTAATGTGTTTTTCTGACTATTACAAGGAATATACAGTAGCTTATGACACCATATGGCAAACTGGATTGTTTTTTTGCAACACTTGTACTGTTTTGTATATTCCATTTTTTATATATTTCCATTTTTTCAGTGAACAGATTAAGAATTTTACTACAATATCTGAATACCCAGAGGTGATCTTTTATGCTTCAGTACAGTCTACAACAGCATGTATATTACAAAAAAAAATAGCAAGCACTTTTCCTCCCTTTTCGTTATGTTAATTCTTAATATTTTTCCACTTTTCATCAAGTTAACACAATTATAAGAGAGCAGAATTACACAAAAATCCCTTGTTAGATAAGCTTACGAGTGTGAAGCTAGATGCTTTGTGTTTCAGTTTCCCTGGAAAAATCCCTGTGCATACAACAAAGTGTGCCCTGCACATTTAACATGATTAAAGCTGCCAGCTGTAAAATTGCCATCTCAGTGGTGACAAGGTGAGAGATGATTTGTGGTGCATAGAGCGACAGCCCTGGGTGCCGCAGCCAGCAGACTGTCATAGTAAATAATGCAAACTCTGCTACTCTGAGGTGAAGAGGCCTGAAGGAAAAAAGAGCCAAGTTTTTAAACACATGTATTGAAAAACCCCAACGTTGTACCTTTCACAAATAGAAGTACAATATTTTAACAAAGACATTTCAACTTTACTGTTCACTGTAAAGTTTGTATTGTGTGCATATAGACAAAACGCAAGAAAATTACAATAAACATAGTCAAGTATATAAAACTATTCTTGGTAACACATTTGTCAATGCACAAGAGATTTTCCAACTGTACCACAGCTCCTATTAGGCCATGTCTACAAAGTGTTTTAGAGTGCTACAAATATTTGCACATTTCCACCTGCTAAATAACTATGCAATGACAGTGAACAGAATGGAGAGCTAGTAGACACCAAAGTTTATCTTCTTAAAGACAAACAATAAATAACCTTAACATCTCTGTTATTGGAAAAAATATATATTCTGCAGAAGCTACAACTTTTGACAATTGGAAAAAGCTTTTACCCGCTTAAGGACCGGCTCACGCATATATACGTTGACACAATGGCTGCTGTGGGCAGATCGACATATATATATATCCCCTTTAAGATGCAGCATTCCGTGAGTCCGATCGTGGGTCCCGTGGACTCAATGTCTGCGGGGATACCTGCGATTGTCTCACAGAGAGGAAGAACGGGGAAATGCTGATGGAAACAAGCATTTCCCCATTCTTCCTAGTGACAGGACAGTGATCACAGCTCCCTGTAATCGGGAGCGGTGATCAGTGTCGTGTGACACACAGCCCATCCCCCCTACAGTTAGAAGCACTCCCTAGGACACACTTAACCCCTTCAGTGCCCCCTAGTGGTTAAACCATTCACTGCCAGTGTCATTTTTACAGTAATCGTGCATTTTTATAGCACTATATCACTGATATCTCAAAAGTGCCCCAATGTGTCCACCATAATGTCGCAGTCATGATTGACTGAGGACATTTATATATATATATATATATATATATATATATATATATATTTTGGGGGGGGATATTTATTATAGAAAAAAGTTAAAAATATAGCTTTTTTTTTTTTAATTGTTGCTCTATTTCTGTTTATAGCACAAAAAATTAAAACCGCAGAGGTGATCAAGCACCACCAAAATAAAGCTCTATTTGTGGGTAAAAGATGACGTCAATTTTGTCTGGGAGCCACGTCACACGACCACGCAATTGTCAGTTAAAGTGACACAGTGCCGAATCACAAAAAGTGCTCTGGTCTTTGGGTAGTTTATGTTGTACGTGAATAGGGCTCGGCGTAGGTTACGTTCACGTCTTAGCCAGTGATTTGACGTATCTTAGCCAGTTGTTTCGACATGATTGTGAGCATGTGCACTGGGATGCGTCCAAGGTACGATGCATGCGCAGTTCATTTTAAGTACTTGTCTGAAGCCAGGCCATCATTTGCATGGGGTCACGCTTTGTTAAAATGTATCACGCCCACTTCCAGCCCACTTCCACCTACTTTGACTTACGCTGCTTTACGCCTACGACTATACGCTACGCCGGCGCAACGTTGGGAGAATTTTCTTTGTGAATTCCATGCTTCCCTCTCTGCGTTGCGCCGGCGTAGCGTAAAGAAGATACGCTACGCCGGCATATATATATGCGCCGAGGTATGTGAATCCGGGCCGATGTGTTTATGTCAATTTAAAAAAAATATATTTACAGATGGTTTTTCCAGGTAATGGATCAGAGGATTGGGGCAACAGTGGTGTGTTGGGAGAATGAGAACAGGCATCCTACGGTGCCTGCAACAATGTTGCAATGTTACTCCATTAGTAGCTTCTAAGCACAAAGCTACAACATTACATTTTAACTTGCATATAAGTACAATTTAATCAAGTTAAAGCAAAATGAAAGTTATTGATAAAAACTCTTTCTCAAAACAGGTACAGTTCATCTGTAAAATATTCACAGCGCTTCACTTTTTTCCACATTTTGTTATGTTACAGCCTTATTCCAAAATGGAGTAAATTCATTATTTTCCTCAAAATTCTACAAACAATAATCCATAATGACAATGTGAAAGAAGTTTGTTTAAAATTTTTGCGAATTTATTAAAAATAAAAACAAAAAATCACATGCTTTCACATTGTCATTGTGGGGTATTGTATTGTTTGTAGAATTTTGAGGAAAATTATGAATTTATTCCATTTTGGAATAAGGCTGTAACATACTAAAATGTGGAAAATGTGAAGCCCTGTGAATACTTTCCAGATGCACTGTATATCCAAGGCATGCTACGAATGATACCTGTCAGTCCTTCTACTGCTCTCAACCAAACTTTCAAGTCACCAAATGATGTAAACAAGCATTTCCCCATTCTTCCTAGTGACAGGACAGTGATATTAATAAAAATGCCATAAAACTTTCCCCTATTTTGTAGACGCTATAACTTTTGCGCAAACCAATCAATAAAAGCTTATAGTGATTTGTTTTCCCAAAAATATGTAGAAGAATACGTATCGGCCTAAACTGAGGACATTTATATATATATATATATATATATATATATATATATATATATTTTTTGGGGGGGATATTTATTGTAGAAAAAAATTAAAAATATAGCTTTTTTTTTTTTAAATTGTCGCTCTATTTCTGTTTATAGCACAAAAAATAAATACAGCAGAGGTGATTAAACACCACCAAAATAAAGCTCTATTTGTGGGTAAAAGATGACGTGAATTTTGTTTGGGAGCCACGTCACACGACCACGCAATTGTCAGTTAAAGTGACACAGTGCCGAATCACAAAAAGTGCTCTGGTCTTTGGCCAGCCAAATGGTCCATGGCTTAATGTGTAGCTACATAGAGATCAGCAGAACCATATCCCTGCTACTCTACATACCTATCTACTATTTTGGTGACTCTGGTGACACTTGAGTATTCCCTCACTTTGGAAGGATTTCCTCTCACTTTCTGTTTTGGCTATGGGAGAGGAAGTGATGAGAAATCTCCCTAATGGCAAAAAAATAAATAAAAAATGATAGTGGCTACAACCCTCTCTTACTGTATCGAACATAAAAAAAATGTTTTGCCCATATTTACACTTTAATGTTCAGAATGTGTGAGCAACGAATGTCCTTCATTAACAACAACATGTCTTTCATTCAGCCAATTTCCAGCAATCCCTCTTTGAACCACTTTTCAACTATTCTTTCTAAACATACCCTCTCTTTGGCCTATGTGTGGCATCATACATACATTATACATTTTGCAAGAATGACACCAAATCATTAAATTTTCCACATTTTGTCATGTTACAATCAAAAAACGTAAATGTATTTTATTGGGCTTTTATATGATAGACCAACACAAAGTGGCACATCATTTTGAAGTGGAAGAAAAATGATAAATGTTTTTCATTTTTTTTTTTACAAATAAATATCTGAAAAGTATGGTGTGCATTTGTATTCAGCCCCTTTTACTCTGATACCCCTACCTAAAATCTAGTGGAACCACAAAATGTGAAATATTTCAAGGTGTATGAATAATTTTTCAAGGCACTGTATAAATATATATATATATATATATATATATATATATATATATATATATATATATATATATATATATTTTGTATTGTTACATGTCCCCCATGGCAATTAAAATCTAGTAGAACCAATTACCTTCAGAAGTCACCTAATAGTTCACCTGTGTGTAATTTAATCTCAGAATAAACACAGCTGTTCTGTGAAGACCTCAAAGGTTTGTTAGAGAACCTTAATGAACAAACAGCATAATGGCCTTCACCAGACAGGTCAGGGATAAAGTTGTGGAGACGTTTAAAGCAGGGTTAGGTTATAAAAAAATATCCTGCGTGCGACCACACAGCAGGTAAAATAAAGTGGATGTATATATACGCCCATTTGCCTAGCCGTGCCATTCTGTCGACGTATAAGTGCGTGTGGCGGTCAGCAAATGTTTAAAGCCCCACCAGATATACTCACCTAAGTCCCCCAACCAGGACCCCCACCATTGCTGTTTCCAGCTGGGGGGGGGGGGGCGCTGATCCAACACTGCGATGCTCCCTGAGACTGCTAGTGCCCTAAATTTCCCCTCTGCTGATGTCCACCTTTTCCTCAATTCTAAGAGGGCCCTGCCGCAGCCCATCCAATTAGAAGTGTTCTCGTCAAACAGGCACTGTTGTAGATACCAAAAGAAGGACCCAAACCAGTAAGTAAAAAGAAGAAGAGGAGAAGACTTGGGCCCAAAGCATCATATGACCATGGCTACGTGTAAAAAAAGGGGGGGGGGTTTAGAAAGGATTGGTGGGATGATGGGTGGAAGGGGGAAAGCTTTATCCTGGAATAGGGCTTTAATGTTTACATGCTTATAGTGAAATTTAACATATTTGGGTTAATTTAATAAGTAATTAAGACTATTAACTTAGCAAATAAGATTAAGATGTTTTCACTTCAATTAACCAATCAAATTCTAGCAAAAATCTTATATTATTTTTACGTTTTTTGACATCTGATTGTGTATGCAAAATGCACACAGGTTCATCTTATTTACTATAATTTACTTTTTCTACTTTAAGTGGTCTCTAACTCTTGAGTAAATCAATCCCATTGAAACAGAAAAGAAAGGGCAGCCAAGAGTTTCTTTACACAGCACTAGAAATGTCATCATTATGTATACATACAAATTTCTGTCTAATAAAACCCGAGGTGAAGGTAATATATTGTCTCTGCATTTGGGAAATGAATGACTGTCGTTAAAATCCATGTTTGAGACATTTTAAGTTAAATAGCCTGTAGACGTTTTGCAATTTGCTTGTGTCACATTTCTTAGCCTGTGGCTAATCTGCAGAATATTAGGAAAAATGGAATGAAGATTGTTAAAGATGTGATCTACTTCCCTTGTAAAAGGAAATCAATGCACACATATTGCAGCTTCACATAATTTACAGTACTTGTAAACTTAGGCATTTGTGTGATTAAACGTAAGTAATGATAGTGACAGGGCAGCACTACAGCAAGTAATATAGCGTGTCTGTACTTCCCTCTTCTACAGTCCCTCCATTTCCTTGTCCAGCCATTTCAGCATCCTGAAAACCTGGTACTTACAGGTATGGGTCGCACATGTACTGTATACCCCACACTTCCCCAAGTACCCAAGTGGGAAATCTCCCAAATAAGAGGACAGAGGATGGCCTTGATTCACAAAGCACTTACGCCGACGTATCTCCAGATACTCGGCGTAAGTTCAAATGTGCGCCGTCGTATCTATGCGCCGACCTACAAAGCTAGATATGTCGAAAAATAGGCTTCATCCGACCGACATAACTTGCCTACGCCGGCGTATAGTGGTGCATAGTTACGCTGGACGCATTTGGCACTCCCATTGGTTTTCGATGCAAATATGCAAATTAGGGAGATACGCCGAATCACAAAGTACTTGCACCCGGCGCATGTTTTAAGCGATTTGCGTAAGGTTTACGTCCGGCGTAAAGTTATTCCCCATATTGGAGGCGCAACTCATACAAAGGTATGGACCAGGGAACGAACGCCGTCGAATTTTACGTAGTTTACGTTGTACGTGAATAGGGCTCGGCGTAGGTTACGTTCATGTCTTAGCCAGTGATTTGACGTATCTTAGCCAGTTGTTTTGACATGATTGTGAGCATGTGCACTGGGATGCGTCCAAGGTACGATGCATGCGCAGTTCATTTGAAGTACTTGTCTGAAGCCAGGCCATCATTTGCATGGGGTCACGCTTTGTTAAAATGTATCACGCCCACTTCCAGCCCACTTCCACCTACTTTGACTTATGCTGCTTTACGCCTACGACTATACGCTACGCCGGCGCAACGTTGGGAGCATTTTCTTTGTGAATTCCATGCTTCCCTCTCTGCGTTGCGCCGGCGTAGCGTAAAGAAGATACGCTACGCCGGCATATATATATGCGCCGAGGTATGTGAATCCGGGCCGATGTGTTTATGTCAATTTAAAAAATATATATTTACAGATGTTTTTTCCAGGTAATGGATCAGAGGATTGGGGCAACAGTGGTGTGTTGGGAGAATGAGAACAGGCATCCTACGGTGCCTGCAACAATGTTGCACTGTTACTCCATTAGTAGCTTCTAAGTACAAAGTTACAACATTACATTTTAACTTGGATACAAGTACAATTTAATCAAGTTAAAGCAAAATGAAAGTTATTGATAAAAACTGTTTCTCAAAACAGGTACAGTTCATCTGTAAAGTATTCACAGCGCTTCACTTTTTTCCACATTTTGTTATGTTACAGCCTTATTCCAAAATAGATTAAATTCATTATTTTCCTCAAAATTCTACAAACAATAATCCATAATGACAATGTAAAAGAAGTTTGTTTGAAATTTTTGCGAATTTATTAAAAATAAAAACAAAAAAATCACATGCTTTCACATTGTCATTGTGGGGTATTGTATTGTTTGTAGAATTTTGAGGAAAATTATGAATTTATTCCATTTTGGGATAAGGCTGTAACATACTAAAAGTCACCAAATGGCAGATGACAGTTTCCTTGGCTATAAAGGAAAGAAGGATGTAGTTGCCCTTTAGTATTTAAAAAAAAAAAAAATGTATGTAAACCTGCTATCGGGCAGGATTTCATTACAGGAGAGACTCTCTTGTAGGTATGTCTCATCTGCAATAAAATCTTCTTATCTGCCTACTACAAAATTTTGAGTGTACACTGAGGCACACATGCACACCTAAGTGTACAGCCTCATCATGGCCTTGGTGCTGAAATAAATTAACTACGGTCTGCATGTATGGAAGTTACATCATACCAGGCTGACCAATCAAGATGGCTGAAGATCATTTGGTGTAATGGTTTAAGACCAAGGGGCCCGTCTTGCTCCCATATGGGGTGCGGTGGGCAGAGGGGTGACTCGCAGACAACAAGAAATGCATTATACTTGTATTATCGCTCATTCTCATTGGTTGATCCTATAGCTATACCCTTAAATGTGCATTACTGTCAATGGTCTAATATCTGTATCTTTGTATTTCCTTATTAAAAACAACAACAAAAATGGCTGAAGATGCCAAAACCCTGAAGAATACCAGACAGAGATATCATTAGTGGTGAGATAGCTTTCAGATAACTCATCAATTAAGGAAAGTGTGTGACTTTAGTGCACAGCAGCACTTAGGCTGACAAAGAATGGGTAACGTATAGCTAATCAGGCTGTGCTGCAGAGAACATGCACAGACAATAGAGTAATTCGAATAATAACCATCATCAATGTTCTTCAAATTCTGAAGTCTGTCAGTCCTGTGTGCTGCTATCAAAGTCAAAGACATGGCTTTTTATGTTGTATGACAAAGGTGTGTAGATAACAAAAATAGAATAATACATTCATTGACACATAAAATTGTTATCACCCATGAACTTCAACTGTGCATTTAACTACTTGCCGTTAACCATCTCCCACCTGGCCACTGCACATATATACGCCCAGGTGGACACTTTCTACTTCTGAGTAATTGTTCAGGAACATCCCTCAGAAAGAGGGGGATCACGCGTGCCCAGAAAGCGCACAAGTTTTTTGGGCAATGCAGAGTTTTGAATGCAACGTACATATGTGAATCATATGAACAGATTTTAAAATGTCCTGCGAATTGGATAGGTTGCATTAATTTGTAGCTTGAAGCTTGGAACTCAAAAACGACAGAGGAAAAAAAAAATGATTGTTTATGGTGATTTTTCACATCTCCACTCCATTTCACCTGAAGCCAAACGCCTGAAGCTCAAACAAGTTCTGGAGTTTTTTTTTTTTGTCACTCAAATCGGGCAGATTTGGTCATTTTTGGAGCGTTTCTATTCTCATAGAAAATAATGGAAATGCGTTGTTGTGTGTACAGGGAGTGCAGAATTATTAGGCAAATGAGTATTTTGACCACATCATCCTCTTTATGCATGTTGTCTTACTCCAAGCTGTATAGGCTCGAAAGCCTACTACCAATTAAGCATATTAGGTGATGTGCATCTCTGTAATGAGAAGGGGTGTGGTCTAATGACATCAACACCCTATATCAGGTGTACATAATTATTAGGCAACTTCCTTTCCTTTGGCAAAATGGGTCAAAAGAAGGACTTGACAGGCTCAGAAAAGTAAAAAATAGTGAGATATCTTGCAGAGGGATGCAGCACTCTTAAAATTGTAAAGCTTCTGAAGCGTGATCATCGAACAATCAAGCGTTTCATTCAAAATAGTCAACAGGGTCGCAAGAAGCGTGTGGAAAAACCAAGGCGCAAAATAACTGCCCATGAACTGAGAAAAGTCAAGCGTGCAGCTGCCAAGATGCCACTTGCCACCAGTTTGGCCATATTTCAGAGCTGCAACATCACTGGAGTGCCCAAAAGCACAAGGTGTGCAATACTCAGAGACATGGCCAAGGTAAGAAAGGCTGAAAGACGACCACCACTGAACAAGACACACAAGCTGAAACGTCAAGATTGGGCCAAGAAATATCTCAAGACTGATTTTTCTAAGGTTTTATGGACTGATGAAATGAGAGTGAGTCTTGATGGGCCAGATGGATGGGCCCGTGGCTGGATTGGTAAAGGGCAGAGAGCTCCAGTCCGACTCAGACGCCAGCAAGGTGGAGGTGGAGTACTGGTTTGGGCTGGTATCATCAAAGATGAGCTTGTGGGGCCTTTTCGGGTTGAGGATGGAGTCAAGCTCAACTCCCAGTCCTACTGCCAGTTTCTGGAAGACACCTTCTTCAAGCAGTGGTACAGGAAGACGTCTGCATCCTTCAAGAAAAACATGATTTTCATGCAGGACAATGCTCCATCACACGCGTCCAAGTACTCCACAGCGTGGCTGGCAAGAAAGGGTATAAAAGAAGAAAAACTAATGACATGGCCTCCTTGTTCACCTGATCTGAACCCCATTGAGAACCTGTGGTCCATCATCAAATGTGAGATTTACAAGGAGGGAAAACAGTACACCTCTCTGAACAGTGTCTGGGAGGCTGTGGTTGCTGCTGCACGCAATGTTGATGGTGAACAGATCAAAACACTGAGGCCCCATACACACGATCGGACATATCCGATGAAAACGGTCCGCGGACCATTTCCATCGGATATGTCCGATCGGGAGTTTGATCCGATGGCGTGTACACACCATCGGATCAAATTCCCCGCCGCCGGACGGCGCGGTGATGTGGCGGTGACGCGGCGGTGATGTTGACGCCGCCGCGTCACCGCCACGTCACCGCACCAGGAAGTAAAACACTTCCGCGCATGCGCCGAATCCATTCGGCAGCGGCGCGGCGGCGGTGGGGGACAACATGTCTGCTGGTAAGTGTACTAACCAGCAGACATGTCGGGCGGACAGATCCCCACCGGATAGATTTCAAAGCTTGCTTTGAAATCTGTCGGGTGGAGAAATCTGTCCGCTAGCCCATACACACGAGCGGAGATGTCTGCTGAAACGGTCCATCGGACCGTTTTCAGCGGACATATCCCCTCGTGTGTACGCGGCCTGACAGAATTCATGGATGGCAGGCTTTTGAGTGTCCTTGCAAAGAAAGGTGGCTATATTGGTCACTGATTTGTTTTTGTTTTGTTTTTGAATGTCAGAAATTTAAATTTATGAATGTTGAGATGTTATATTGGTTTCACTGGTAAAAATAAATAATTGAAATGGGTATATATTTGTTTTTTGTTAAGTTGCCTAATAATTATGCACAGTAATAGTCACCTGCACACACAGATATCCCCCTAAAATAGCTAAAACTAAAAACAAACTAAAAACTACTTCCAAAAATATTCAGCTTTGATATTAATGAGTGTTTTGGGTTCATTGAGAACATGGTTGTTGTTCAATAATAAAATGAATCCTCAAAAATACAACTTGCCTAATAATTCTGCACTCCCTGTATTCGTGCATTTTGTGGAGAAAGCCTCTTGAGGGGGCGAGCAGGAGTGTCAGGACTCCCACTAACACACAGCTCCTTTCTCTATCTGCAAAGTAGAGAGTGTCCTGACTTGCCTGCTCGCCCCTCCCCCTCAAGAGGCTTTCTCCACACCAGGAAGAAAGCCTTGCATTATGGTGGTGAGTTACAGACAGAACAGGAAGTGAGGATTTCTTAGAAGAAATAAGGACATTTAAAGGCAAAATGGAAGGATGAGGTAAGTAAAGGAGGACTACACTAAGGTAAAGGAAGCTTGGGTGTGAATGCAGCCTTACAGTTTCTGTTTACAACAATTAAACAAATACTTAAGTTCAGCTTTTCCTATGCTGCTATTGTAGCATTTAGCAAAAGTGAAAATTGGAACAGCTTTTAGCTTTTAGACAGTGAATATATCATGCACACATCATACATTAATTGTGTTTATCCTAGTCTAATAAATTCAAGTCTGAGAATTTTACAATTTAATAATGAATTATATTTTCCTGTAGAATCATTGCTGAATTCAACAAATATTGGATGTTAGGTTTTACTTGTACATCGGGGTGAACTGCCGTATTTACTTAATTAATACAATGATCACTAAAAAAATGTCTATCCTATTTCATCTGTAAATTAATTTACTTTAGTTGCCTCACACTTGCATAAATAAATCTTCTTTGTGTTTTGTGAATTAGCATAGCCATTATCAAAGTGAAGGGCACTTAATATACAGTATATTTAAGATCATTTGGCATAATAAAATGTAAGAAATCATATGGAACTAAAATATATCTGCAAACATTATTTACTAAATATGAAATAATCAAAGTAGGTTTGACATGATAATTAATATAGCTTGGACATAGATAAAAGCTTAAAGTGGTTCTAAAGTTTAAATATGGTCTACCCTAAAATAGAACTACCATATTTTTCTCTTCATAAGACGCACCTGACCATAAGACACACCTAGATTTTAGAGGAGGAAAACAAGAAAAAAATATTCTGAACCAAATGGTGTCCTAAAATATTTACCAGTGCCCATGAAATGCAGCCTAACCAGTGCCAAATAAATACAGCCTTACTATTGCCATAAACACAGCCTGACCATTACCATAAACACACCCTGACCATTGTCATAAACACAGCCTGACCATTGCCATACATGCAGCCTGACCATTGCCATAAATACAGCCTGACCACTGCCATAAACACTCTCCTGCCTCTCTTACGGCGGGGGCCGTGGGTGCATTGTCAGCAGTGGTGGGGGGAGGTGCCAGCAGCCTTGGGGGGAAGGTGCCTAGCATCCATAAGAAGCAGAGACTATTTCCCCCCTATTATGGGGGAAAAAAGTGCATCTTATGGTGCAGAAAATATGGTACAGGCTAACATTTTTTTTTTCATTTGGATAGAGCCAGGAAGGATTAAAAGCCGTCAGATTTGTTTTTCACCATCTGCATCCCATTGGGGAGATTTCCCTTCACTTCCTGTGCCATAGCCACACAGGAAATGGGAGGAGTCCCCTGCAAATTAGGGAGAACTAACCAGAACCAGTGCCCCCATTGGAAGATTCTCCCTCTATTACTTTTTACTGGATAACTACAAATTTGGGATTTATTTTACTTTCAATTATAATGGTAAACAGGAAAATAGAGAGGCTAAATCTCCTTTAAGGGGCCACAGACAGCAATAAAAATTGACAAGCATTCTAATACTTCTCCACTCTATCCAAAACTTTAAAAAACATGTTTTGCTTTTAGTTATACTTTAATGCATTACTGTGCAGCAAGGTAAAAATGTGCCCACTACCTCCTTCACCTAAACATTTACCTGGCTCAATGTCACGATTCTAAGCAATGTCTCCAATTCCAGAATCATTCCCTGTAAAAAAGGTGTGGCTTACCAGTGCTGCATGTGTCTATGAACACACACAGCCTTGGCTCAGGAGCAGTCACACATGGGTGCCTCTTTAGCACCCGACTTGCTGCAGGATGCACTACAAGAAAGGAGAAGTTGACAGAGCTGGTGGAAGACTAGCGGAAGAGGATGAAAATTAACTTTATGTGCAATGTTCACTTTGGAAAAAGGACAATGACGTTAGCTGCAAATCAATAATAAAATATGAAGTAAGAAAGAAATTACATTAAAAAAATAGCTTTTCCAAGGTTAGTTTAATATTACAAATGAAGGTTAAACAAGAGACTTTGGGCCAGATTCACATACAATTAGATTTCGCGTAGAGTATCAGAAATACTCTACGCCGCCGTATTTCACCTGGCTCTACGTGGAATCCCGGTAGATTTTGTCCAGTAAACTACGGCGGCGTAGTGTATTTCTCCCGGCGCAAGCCATCTACGCGAGTAGGGGGCGTGAAGCATTTAAAATAGGCGCGTTCCCGCGGCGTTTGAACTGCGCATGCTCCGTTCAGAAATTTCCCGCCGTGCATTGCGCGAAATCACGTCGTTACGTTATTTTTTTTTAGTAGCGTCGTTTACGGACATTCCTATTCCCGAACGAGTTACGTAAAAAAAAAAAAATAAAAAATTAAATTCGACGTGGGAACGACGGCCATACTTAACATGGGCTACGCACCGTTAGACCAGCAAATAGCTGGTCTAACAGTACGTAGCAAAAAAATGACGTAAGCGTTTGCGAAGGCCGCTCGTATCTTCGTGGATCGCCGTAAAAAGTCATTCGCATATCCCGATGCTGAAAACGACGCAGACTCCTCCCAGCGGCCGCAAAAAGTTTGCAGCGTAGATCCGAAGGCTTACGAAGACGTAAGCCTCTCGGATCGAAGCCCGAAGCCGCGGTATCATGGTTTGAGGGTTCAAACTAGTGATACGGCGTGCGAAATTTTAAATTACTCCTGTCTAACACCAGTTAGACAGGCGTAATCGCTCTGTGAATCTGGGCCTTTATCCTTTAAATGCACGGTACCACAGAAGAAAAAAATGAAAAACTCTGCTGAAACCTGCTTTCAATATTTTTGTCCTTGCTTTCCTATTATCTTGTTTTCTAAAAAAAAAAAAATGTACTCTGCAGTGAATAATTTTGCATGTTGATAATATTTGGAATAACATTCCTGGTTTCCAGCCACTGTAGCATTTCTGTCATATCACTTTCCATATTCCTAATACAGAGCAGAGAATGGCTTGGGGCATCTCAGCAACATGACAAGTGCACAAGCACTTATCAACAAGCCAATATATGTGGGAATTGTAGACATTTTTTCTAAATGTCAGGCTTATTGCTCTGTTGTGCATGCTACTATCCTCTCAAGAGAAAGGCAGATATGCGTTATCCTAATTTGTGCCACAAACATGTGTCTTCTGTGGGTCATCTGAAAGATAATTAAAACTGTGTACCATATATACTACACTGTACACTCAGACATTGACAGAATATTAAGATATGCTAATACAAGCAATTTTGGGATACTGGTCTTCATAATAGTCACAAAGGTTTGGCTGTGGACTGAAGAAACTGGAAAGGAGTAAGTTTCAGATACCTTAATAAACCAGCATTGCAGTTATTCATAAGAAACCTCTTCATCAATATCAATTTACCAACCTACGTAATAATGAAACAGAATTTTACTCTGAGAAGAGTTTTCCATACTTGGTAAAATGCATTGTTCTAAAAATATTTAAAAAAATGACTGTCTTATGTTTATCGTTACATACTGTAGCTAACAAGACTGAAGACTCTATGTCCATCAAGTTCCACCACAGAACCAGCTTACTGTAAAGAACCTGGTATTAAACTAATGGTAATGGTTTTGTTTAACTGCTTGCCGACCAGTCACCGTCATTATACTCCAGCAGGTTGGAAAGGCTGCGCAAATTGCCGTAGGTGTACGTCGGCTGCTTTAAGAGCTATATGGGACACCAGAGCCGATGCGCGTGGCCAGTGGCCGCAAAGTCTGCCAGCAACCCACGTTCGCTCCTCAGAGAGCCAGAACGGGGATCTGTCAATGTAAACAGACAGATCCCCTTTCTGTCAGGGAAGTAGACAGAGATCTGCTGTTCCTAGTGATCAGGAACCGCATTCTCTCTCTACTCCCTGCCAGTACACCTCCCTAGGGAACACTTAACCCCTTGATCGCCCCCTAGTGTTAACCCCTTCCCTGCCTATGACATTTATACAGTAATCAGTGGCTATTTTTAGCTCTGATTGCTGTATAAATGTCAATGGTCCCAAAAACATATATCCCCTATTTTGTAGATGCTTTGGCCCGGATTCACGTAGCACTTACACCGACGTATCTCGATATACGCCACGTAAGTGTAAATATGCGCCGTCGTATCTATGCGCCGTACCCATAGAACTAAGATACGCCTAAAAACTGACTTCATCCGACCGACTTAACTTGCCTACACCGGTGTATAGTGGGTGCATAGTTATGCTGGACGCATTTGGTACTCCCATTGATTTGTGATGCAAATATGCAAATGAGGGAGATACGCTGATTAACGAACGTACTTGCGCCCGGCGCATTTTTTTAAGCAATTTGCATAAGGGTTACGTCCGGCGTAAAGTTATTCCTCATATAGGAGGCGCAACTCATGCAACTCAAGGTATTTACCAGGCAACAGCCATTGTATTTCACGTTGTTTACATAGTACTATGTGAAAAGGGCTGGGCGTAGGTTACGTTCACATCGTAGGCAGTGATTTAACGTATCTTAGGCGCAACGTTGGGCATATTTCCTTTGTGAATTTCATACTTGCCTCTCAACATTGCGCTGGCATAGCGTAAAGAAGATATTCTACAGCGGCATAAAGATGCACCAATGGCTGTGAATCCGGGCCGCAAACCAAATCAATGTAGAAGAATATATATTGGCCTAAACTGATGAAGAAATTTGTTTTGCTTTTTTGTGTGTGGGGGTATTTATTATAGCAAAAAGTAAAAAACATTTTTTTTTGTTTATAGCCCGAAAAAATTAAATTGCAGAGGTGATTAAATACCATCAAAAGAAAGTTCTGTTTGTGGGAAGAAAAGATATCAGTTTTGTTTGGGTAAAACGTTGCACGACCGCACAATTGTCAGTTAAAGCATCACAGTGCCATATTGCAAAAATGGCCTGGTTAGGAAGTTGGTAAATGCTTCAGGGGCTGAAGTGGCAAATTTTCAACACATGTGATATCCCCTTGTTCTTTGTACATTACTTGAGATAAAATGTTTGTTTTTTTTGTCAAATCTTTGTAATAGCTTTAGATAAATTTATTTTAAATTTAGATATTTTAATTCAGGTTGAACTATAGGCAGACAAAAAACACTAGTTATACACTTTAAGGCCGCATACACAAGGGGAGATATGTCCGCTGAAACATGTCCGACGGACCTGTCTCCTCGGATTTTGGTCTGATGGCGTGTACACACCATCAGACGAAAATACCCTCGGACTGAGGATGCGGTGACGTGGCGGTGACATTGACGCCGCCACGTCACCACTCCAGGATCTAAAATACTTCCATGCATGCGTCAAATCCATTTGACGCATGCGGGAGATTTATGTCCGCTGGTTAGGCATACTAACCAGCGGACATGTCCGACGGACAGGTTTCCAGCGGACAAATTTCAAAGCATGCTTTGAAATTTGTCTGCTGGAAAAACCTGTCCGCTAGGTCGTACACACGATCGGATATGTCCGCTGAAACTGGTCAGCAGACCAGTTTCAGCGGACATGTTCGATCGTGTGTACGCGGCCTAAGATATACAGTTATGGGTTCATTAAAAATAATTAAATATATTTTTAACCTCCCTGGCGGTATGATTCTTTCTGGATTTAGGTGCTAAAAGTGGTACCATTATTTGCAAGAAAATTTGGCGTTCTATACTGTAGGCTTGTAATTCTTAGGAATAACTCACTTAAATCTGACCAAACAAGAGTCTAGTAGGCATCCCAGGTATGAAAAAATAAAATAAAAATATATAAATTATAATATAATAAATAATTATAACAAATAATAATATAATTATAGTAAAAATTATTCAATAATGTAATCAACTCAAAATCACTGAAATTCGCTCAGTTGCAGAATTGTCGCTGTCATTACTTGTATTTTTTATGATGAATTTCCCCACAGATCGCTATTGCTCAATTCAACAAGTGATTATAATTTATTATCGCTGTTTTCTAGCTGCTCTAAAACCATTTTTGACATAAAGGGACACTTTTGGTTGCTATGGACAATCTACAGTTTGCAGGCAGAAAGAACAGTTTTTATTATATAAAAGAACATGCAGGACACTGGGCAGACCACTAGGGACAAAGGAGTGTGTATTTTTTACATACAGTATTGTAATCTATAAGATTACAGTATACTGTATGTAATGAGTTTGTTTACGTTTTTGAATTTGGCGCCGTTCTCCACTCCCGTGTGTCGTAACGTCGCAGGGAACGGAGCTCGGCGGCACACAGAGGCACTGTGTGAATCGAGCGAGCACCCGCTCGCTCACACAGCGGAGATGCATCGCTGGATCCAGGAACAAGGTAAGAAAACCATGCCTGTGGATGCTGCGAGGCGAGCCCGTGTCAGACTCGGGGTTACCGATCGCAGCACAAAAATTACTCGGGATTACCGCCAGGGAGGTTAAATACATTGAGATTGATTTAATAAAGGCAAATAGACTGTGCACTGGTAACAGAGCTCTGCTGACTTCCATTATCCAATCATGTGCAAGAAAAAATGCTGTTTTTTATTTTTCTTATATGTGATTGGGTATTGTTTGTAAAGTGAAACTTTACCTCATTTACTAAGCTCTGGAGCAACTGCACTTGCAGATTGCAACTGCTCTGGCAAAAGTGCACAGTCTATTTGCCTTTAGTAAATCATCCCTAATGTGTTAAGTACCTTGCTGTCAGAGGTCAGAGGAAAATGGGTTTGAGATGATAGAAAGTAACTCAAATAACCACTCGTTACAACCAAGGAATGCAGAATACCATCTCTGAATTCACAACACATTGAACCTTGATGCAGCAAAAGACCACACCGGGTGCCACTCCTGTCAGCTAAGAATATGAAACTGAGACTACAATTTGCACAGGCTCACCAAAAGATTGGAAAAATGTTGCCTGGTCTGATGAGTCTTGATTTCAGCTGTGACATTCAGATGGTAATGGAGTCAGAATTTGGCGTAAACAACATGAAAGTATGGATCTATCCTGCCTTGTATCAACAGTTCAGGCTGGTGGTGGTGGTGGTGCAAAAGTGTGGGTGGGGAATATTTTCTTGCCACACTTTGTGCCCCGTAGTACCAATTGAGCATTGTTTAAATGCCACGGCCTACCTGAGTATTGTTGCTGACCATGTCTATCCCTTTATGTCTACAGTGTACCCATCTTCTGATGGCTCCTTCCAGCAGGATAATGCACCATGTCACAAAGCTCAAATCATCTCAAACTGGTTTCTTGAACATGACAATGAGTTCAGTGTACTTCAATGGCCTCCACAGTCACCGGATCTCAATCCAATAGAACACATTATTGGATATTGTGGTGGAACAGGAGATGCACATCATGTATCACGGACAGATCTGCAGAAACTGCGAGATGCTATTGTATCAATGTGACACACCCAAACAGGACAGGGGCTTTTGGAGAGGACTAGGGGCAAGGCTCCTACCCACTGATTATGGCCCATGGAGAAAGCAGATCATTCTTTATTGATGGGTAACATGCTAATGGACTCTAAGAGCACGGTTTGGGTAATTTCTCTGAATAAGTACAATAAAGCTTCCCTTCTAGAGTGGATGAAAAGGTGTAATATTAATCCTGTACAGGATAATGGTCAAAGGGAATATGGTGGTCCTCCTGCAGACTGTAAACATCCCTTGTAATAGAAAATAGCATGGCAGTACCTCTTAAATATGAGACCTGGGGTTAAAAATACCTCAGCTCTCATATTTACACTAAAATGCAATAAAAAAAAATAAAAAAATTTGTTTAAAGAAATAGAGAAAAGTAAAATGTCTCTTTAAGAGCTATGCCCTGCAGTGGTAGGGAGCCGGGTGGGGGCCATCTTCCCCTCACTCTGTTCCATACCTAACACAGAAGAGGGCTTGATGGCCTCCGCTGCTGCTGGCAGCTCCGGGACCCTTTCCCGCCACTGATAAAAGTGATCTTGTGGTGAATCCGCTGAAGAGACCACTTTTATCTGAAAGCGGACTGCCTGCTGAAGAAGAGGATACCGGCGTTATGTCAGCTAGCTGGTGCCATAACAACGATATCCCTCTTCAAAATTCCACCGCATTTTGCCGGCAGGCGGCCTGTAAGTGGTTAAGGATGTCGTGGTTGGCTTCCCAGCCCCGCTCCTTAACAGCCGGAGTGCACTGTGCCTTGATTCGGGTGTTCAGCAATCAGCCAAACAGGCAAATGTTTGGCCCAAACTCCTGCTTGACCCAAACTGTTCGCCCTTTCCTACTTGTGACCACTTTAACTTGTTACCAAATTATTGTGGGATGTTATATGTTTGTTGATTAGCTTACTGTTTATTGAATTTACTGTTTAATTAAGATCATTGTTGACTTCCGGTTCCGGCGCCGCATGGAGTAGCTGCTCTTCACTGCAGCTCCCGCAGCACGACCCCAAATCAGCCTTCAAATCAGCCCGATAAGCCCCACGGCCACCCATCCACCTCTGGGCACGTCCTCACACCATCATGGACCGTTTTCTGGAGAAGACGGGCGCCCGCTCCAACTTGGCCCAGACGGCGCATCCGGCGCCGGCCCAGCCGCAAATCGAGGCCCCGGTCTCGGCCTACACCGCTCCGCGGACATCACAACAGCCGGCCGCGATGGAGGTAAGCGGCAGTACATCCCCCCCTCCTTCTCCACACGCATCCCTGACACAGTACACTGGGGATGACACCACGGAGCGGATCGCTCAAGCAGTAGCCGCCCTACTGACCCCCATGATCACAGCTTCAGTGGAGAAGGCTGTGAACGCCGGGATGGCGCAGTTCAAGGCCCAACTAGGGGAACATGGCACTAGGCTCACTGATCTAGAGCATCGCCTATCCCACGCTGAGGAAGACCTCTATCAGACCCAAGCCCTGGAACATGCCCAGGATAAGACCAACCAGTACATTCTCCAGAAACTGGATGATTTGGAGAATAGGTCCAGGAGGAGCAACCTTAGGTTTGTGGGGGTCCCCAAATCGCTCCAGTCCTCTGCATTGGCTGACTTTTGCTCCCACCGCATCCCAGAAGCACTGGGCCTCCCGGGCCCATGCATGGTAGAACGCGCGCACCGCATGGGGGCCTTTAATTCAGACCGCAAATTCCCGCACCCGATCATAGCCAAATACCTAAACTATGCGGACAAGTCTCTCATACTGCATACATTCCGACAAGCTCGCCAGCTCCAAATCGACAGTATAAAAGTCCTAGTATTCGCTGACTACTCGGCCGAGGTGTCAAAGAAAAGAAAGGCTTTTCAACCAATATGCTCTGAGCTCTTTGAGCAACAAATAAAATTTACACTGGCTTTCCCGGCCATACTACGCCTCAAGGCCCCTAACGGAGACCAGCTGACCTTCCAGGATCCCTCGGAGGCCGAAGCTTTCCTGAGATCACGGCATGCGCAGCCGCATCCCCAGACCCCCTCCAAAGCCCCTCCACTTAACCGCTCCCTGGATCAAAGAAGCCCAAGGAAGGACTCCCCGAAGCGCTTCAGGCACTCGGGCGTCGACCCGAACCTGGCCGCCATGAGATAACCGCTACCTGCTCTGTGAACACTCTCATGACTCTGCCCTCTACTCCTATCCTTGTGTCTCACACTGATAGGCACCACCAGAACATGATCTGTCCGGGCACCTGCTGCCCCGGGGCCTCTGCTATGGTCTAACCCTCTGCACCTTCCAGTCAGGTCAGACTCTTGAGCAATGCTCTCTCATCCCCTTTCCCCTTCTGATGTTCACCTTGCATTTTCTCCCTCCATGCTTAGGATTATGGTCGGTTTGATTTATCATAATATCCACCTTTGTTTAACCTCTGTTATGCCATAACCTTTACCATGTTCCATGCCTACTTTTGATGCCTCTACTAGATAGACTACGTTGTTATGAATCCTGCTACCCCCTGTTATAATATATTATATTATATCCTCCCCTCTCTGCTCTATAGAACCTGTTGTATTGTTAGACTACTATTTTGTTACTGGTCTCACTGTTAGCGCCTCCTGGCCTCACTGTATGGTCTACTTAGGCGTACCCGGCATACCCGGGTATGCACCAGCCAGCCGCATGTTGCCCTGCATCTTGCTCTGGGTTTCCGGGCCCCACGTCACCCAGGTCGTGACAGGGGAGCCGCCCCGTACAGCGACTTCATGTGGAAAAAAGTGAAGTTCACAAGTTTGGTTTTGTTGCTCTTGTTACCCCCCTCTCTTCTTCCCGCCCTCCTTCCTCCCCCTACCATCACCCCTCCCCCACACACTCCCCCAGGCACCCGCCCATTCCCCCCCGGCGCTCTCCCCTTCGCAAGTGCCCTACGTCGCCCATATCCCTCGCCTAAGTTGGTCATCGTCGGAGCTGATTCACGCGATACCCATCCTAAAAATCCTTCTCAGACCCCCTTTCCCGAACCAATAACATGAAAGTTATCTCATGGAACATGAAGGGACTCCGGTCCCCAAACAAAAGAATGAAAATCCTCAGACACCTGAAAAGGCTAAAAGCAGATATTGCTCTACTGCAGGAGACCCACCTCCCTACTTCAGACTTTCCCCGCATGAAAAAACTATGGGTGGGTACGGTCCTAGGCTCTGAGGCCATCGGCCGGAAGGCCGGTGTCCTCCTACTGATTCATAAAAACCTCCCATGTTCGGTCCTTGCGATAAAATCGGACACCCAGGGTAGATTATTATCCGCCCATGTTAAGATAGGCTCCAAGGAACTTGTCCTTTCAAACATCTATGCTCCTAACTCCCCAGGGAAGGACTTCTATTGTGAATTGTCCACATGGCTACTGCAACACTCCCACCTCCCCCACCTGGTGGGAGGCAACTTCAACGATACCCTACACCAGATAGATGACAGATCTTCCCCTAAACGAACCAACCTAGCCCTTCCCCCCCCCCAACCCTTCTCTATTTGCCTCCACAATGGATTCACTCCGCCTGCGTGACCTTCTGACAGAGAATTTACCTTCTACTCCAACCCCCACGCAATCTTTACTAGAATTGACTACCTTTTCGCCTCAGACGACCTAATTCCCTTAGTCTCCGCCTCCGACATACTCGACATTGCCGTGTCAGACCACGCCCCGATCTCAGTCTCACTTGACAACCTAGACCTCCCCCCACCCGAAACTATGGCGCTTCCCCTTCTACCTCAACAATCATTTTGACTTTCAATGTTTCATAGAAAACGCCTGGGCGGAATACTCCTCATCTAATGCCACCCACATGGACGACCCAAACCTCTTCTGGGACGCCGGTAAGGCTTTCCTCAGGGGTCAGATCATATCCTACGCCACTTCCTTCAAGAGAAACACCCTATCACAATACAAACTGGCCAGTTCCCGGTTGCACCTAGCCCAAAGGGCTCTTTATGTTACTGACTCCCCCGAAAACAGGGACGAATGGCACGCAGCTAAAAGATCCTTTGACACCTGGGCAGACACTATAGAAACAGTTAAAAGAGCGAACCTAGACGCCACCCTCCACAAATTCGGGAACAAAGCGGGCAAACTACTCGCTAGGCTAAGTAAAGGCCCATTTCATCCCACCCATATCACGGCCCTGAGAGACCCCAAAGGCTCCATTCACACCACACCTCCGGCCATAAACGAAACGATGCTTCAATTCTACTCGGCCCTATACGCCCCAGACCCCATCGACAAATCTGTAGCCGCCGCCTTCTTAGAAAACCTGGTGATCCCCAAAATTACCCCCTCTCAACTAGAAGCCCTCAACGCCCCTATCTCCACTACCGAAATCTCAGACACCATACGCAAACTCACACCTTCCAAGGCCCCAGGCCCTGACGGTTTCACAAGCGAATTCTACAAGACCCTGCAGAGCATTGTAGAACCCACCCTCCATAAGGTGTATAGCGGCATGTGTGTCGGCGGCCCCTACCTCCCCTCGGGAAACCGGGCCATTATCAAACTACTCTCCAAAAAAGGAAAGGACCCCCTCGAGCCAGGCTCATACAGGCCAATATCCCTACTGAACCTGGATGTAAAGATCCTTTCAAAAATCGTTGCAAACAGACTCGCAGACATTATCCCCTCCTTGATACACCCGGCGCAATCAGGCTTTGTAAAGGGTAGGACAGCCACTTTAAATATTCGCAAAGTCATGCTGGCCTTGGAACACGCCAAACATCACCCAGAGGTCGACTTCGCCATCATCACCCTGGACGCGGAGAAAGCCTTCGATAATGTGAGTTTCGAGTGGCTTTCTCTGTCCATGGCCAAAATGGGTTTCTCCGGCCCTTTCTGCCACCTCATTAACGCCATGTATAAAAACCCCTTGGCGACCCTGGTGGCGGCCGGGATCCTCTCAGGAGAGTTCCGGCTCCACAAGGGGACGCGACAGGGCTGCCCCCTTTCCCCACTCCTTTTTAATTTAGCCCTTGAACCCCTCTCCAGACATCTCATCCAGGTAGCACCCCTCCACGGCATCAAAAGCGGCACACACGAACTTCGCTCCTCACTTTTTGCAGATGACGTCCTCATCTTCTCAGCGGACCCCTCCTCCGACATGCTCATCATCAAGTCAATATTTGACGACTTCAGACTCTGCTCGGGCCTCCGAATAAATTATTCTAAAAGTGAAATTCTCCCTCTAGGCATCCGTCCCAGACCGCCCTGGTCCCAACATTCCATTTTTACCATTGCCACTTCCCACATCACCTACCTCGGCATAAAGATAGGCAAACTACCCTCATCTCTATATCACCTAAACTACCCCCCTCTGATTGCTAAACTATCCCAAGAACTGTTGAACTGGTCAGATCTACCGCTCTCGCTCCTGGGGAGATGCCACCTAGTCAAAATGGTCAGATTTGCCAGACTGTTATATCCACTGCAGACTATCCCACTTCTCGTACGCCACAAAGATGTTAAACTCATTGAATCGGCTATATCTAAATTCATCTGGCACGGCAAAAGGCCACGCATAGCTATGAAGAAACTCTTTCTCCCCAGACGCGAGGGCGGCGCTAGTCTCCCCAATGTTAGGCTCTACAATTTAGCATGTCTGTTAAGATTTAGTTTAGACTGGATATCTCAAGCCTCGAGATACTCGAACTATTCACTGGAATCTGACATGGTACACCCCCTCTCTCTGGCGGCCCTTCTACACTGTAAATGGAAGTCAATTACCCCCAAACTCCAGCACAACCTGTTACTCAGGGACACGGTCATCGCCTGGAGGGAAACCAGGAAACTCCTCGGGCTATCCCCCTTTGTGTCACAACATCTCCCCATCCAAGGAAACCCCAACTTCCCCGCGGGTCTGGATCACAAACCCTTCCAAAGATGGCAGGAAAAAGGACTCACACTATTTGCCTCTCTATGCGACATCTCAACTGGGCGACCTTTACCCTTTGCCACCACGGCGGAAACCTTTAAGTTACCCAAATCGGATGTCTTTCACTACTGGCAATGCGCCACCTACCTACGCTCATCATGCAACGACCCATGTAGGCGCTTCTCCCCCTCTTTCGCAGATCGGCTGCTCTCAGATGGTTCGTATAAAATCTCTGACATATACAAACCCCTGCTCACCGAAACCTCGATCCACCTGGCTGACACATCTGCATCCAACTGGGGTAAGGACTTCCCCGACGATGACTTGATCCACAAATTGCTCCAAGGCTTCAACACAGTTATGCGTCTCACCCCCAATGAAATATGGAGAGAAAGCCAACTAAAGATCCTCCACCGGGCCCAAATCCCCTTTCTCCACTCATCGCAAGACCCCACCGGTGCCAGATGCCCACTGTGCCTCCACCCAAAGCCCTCCCTGGCCCACCGCTTCTGGTCATGTTCCTTTATTTCAGCCTTCTGGGACCAAACTCTTGCCTACGTCTTCAAAGTTACCCTACTGAAACTGCCTAAAGATCCGCTCCTCCTCATCTTCGGCTACTGGGACCCTCTCCTACTCCAGAGATCCCAGCAGGATGTCTCAGATGTCTCCACCGCTTCCATCCCCCCAGCCGCTCCACGGCCGTGTAAGGATTGGCCTTTACTCTGCTTCCTCGCTGCACGTAGGGTGATCCTGAGAAGTTGGATTTCCCCACACCCCCCGTCTGTCACCCAGCTCCAACGGGACCTTCTCCTCCTCCTCTATAGAGAAAGAGCCACCACAGATTTCACACGAGACACTGCACATTCCCGCTTCTTCTCAATCTGGCGACCCTTCATGGACTCAACGCTGTCTCAGGATGACATAGCCACCTTTGAACAATCCTCCTTCACATACTACAAGTCCCCTCCTCCCCCGTCCTCGGGGGGAGAACCGTCACCACCCTCCGCTTTGGCCACCATTTATCCATGACCACTATCGGCGACTGGAACACTGTCCACTCCCCCCCCCCATCAGCGAAATCTCTGCAACCCCTCGGTGCCTCCCCCCCCATGCAGAACTTGAACACTGTTCCCCTTCTCGCGGGGCTACACTATATCTGCTATTTTTTTTTTGAACCTCCCTGCTGTAATTGTGTTATGTTGTTCCTCTAATACTGCATGCCTTACATGAACCCACCTCTCCTAGATCCGACCAGTTCATGTCCTAGTAGGGTACTTGTCCTCCCACTGCCCCTCCTAGCTGGGGGCATCGGGAATATTGTTGTATCTCATCATGTGTTTATATGTTGGACAGGCACCCTGCCCCCTTTCCTCTACAATTACACTGCAGCCTTCAAGCCTCTGTCCCTCTTCACTCCTCTCCCCCCACCCACCCTCTGCTTCCCTTTTATGTCTTCTTTTCTCTTCTCTCCCCTCTCCTCTCTCTCCCTCTCTATTTCCTTCCCCAGCCCTCACCCTCTCTCCCCCATCCCTTGTTTATACACATTCATTGCCCATGTTTTTGCTGTATGTACATTTTGTCCTCTGGAAAATCCTAATAAAAACTTTTTGAAAAAAAAAAAAAAGATCATTGTTAGTGGATTGGTGTTTGAAGTTTGCATTGTCATGTTAATATCCTCGAGAGGGAAATGTCCTCCTGTGGGGTATAAAGTATTGCTCAGATTCACTGAGAGTGGTTGCACATTACGCCACTGTATCGCAAATGGCGTACGCTATGCCGACACAGCGCAGAGAGGCAAGCACTGCATTCAGCAAGCTATTGCTCCCAACGCTGCATCAGCGTGGCGTAGATTTCGAAGTGGGAGTGACCCCATGCAAATGATGGTCCGAGCATGGTGCAGTGTTTTACGCCCAGCGTATCACGAACTGTGCATGCCCCGTGACGTTGCCGTGACGTGGACGCATGAATCAGCACCCTTATGCGCATGCTCACAACCACGCCGGCACAAATGCCTAAGCTACGCCGGATCACTACGTACATCGTGAGCGTAACGTACGCCCCATACGCCGGCCTGTGTTCTCTGGTGCAGACCTGTGCATGTCTGTTGCCGGGTTGCGCCTCATCTATGGGGAATAACTTTACGCCGGACGTACAACTTACGCGCACCTCGCGTAGCATGCGCCGGGCGCACGTACGTTCGTGAATCACCGTATTTCCCTCATTTGCATGTTTGAATGCCTAATCAATGGGAGCAGCAACATGCGTCCAGATGAAAAGTGCGCCTACGCTACGCCGGCGTATGTAAGCTACGTCGGCATAGGGTGGCCAGTTTTTAGGCGTATGTTGGTTTGTGGGTCTGGCGCACAGATACGCCCGTGCACATTTGCGCTTACCGGTGCAAATTTGCACTTACGTCGGCATGCTTTGTGAATCTTAGCCTATGTGTCTGAGTTTTAATAAACGGTCATTTGGTTCTATCCCAACATCTTAACTGTGTATGGTGCTTGTGGTATTAGCTCTCGGTCTGCTCGAAGCAGTTTGGAGGGCAGGAGGCACTGTTTGGCAAAAGAAGGCACCTAATCGGGGTGCCAAGCAGTTCCGTCACATTCAATATAGACCAAAACATCTGAGAAATGTTGCTAAAACCTTGTTGAATCTATGCCATGAAGAATACGGCAGTTCTGAAGGCAAAGTGCACTAATAAAGTGGCTGGTGAGTGTATGTCACAGCTGGAAACCGGTGATCTGGCACGGACTGCAAACTGTAAGAAACCTGAGAAACAAATAGCACCGGCACCACGGCAAAGTGCAGTTTAGAATTCATGTATTCAAGCAATGGCTTTAGGCAGACATACGTTGACTGCTTTGCGCTGTTTCCACCATTGCTTGAAAGAAAAGAATTTTAACTGTTCTTCAGTCTGCCGAATTTCATTTATTAACAGAACTCTGCTGTGCTGTTTTTTTAAATGTGACAGTGGGTGTGGGGAGAGGATCAGTTTAATTGAATTCTCACCCTTTTTATGAATAGATGACACAGAAAATGTGGGTATAAACCCTGACAGGAGTATTTAACAAACATTTATTGCCTATAAAACAATAAAAGAGAAAATCATTTGTTTATCTTTAAAAAGTAACTGTATGTTCTACTATGTGCTTGGAAGTCTGGTTTTCTAAATGAGAGTGTCTGTGTTCAATCTAAGCAGCTGATGCACTTGCACAGCCCTGCCGCCTTCCCCGTGTGTCGGACCACAGGTCCCGTGGACTTAATTACTGCAGGGATCCCCACGATCATCTAACGGAGGTATAGAGCGGGGAGATGCTTGTGTAAACAAGCATCTCCCTGCTCTGACTAGTGACAATGACACTGATCTCAGCTCCGTGTACTCGGAGCAGAGATCAGTGTCATGTGACATAGAGCCCATCCCCCATACAGTAAGAAACACTATGCAGGGAACACTTAACCCCTACAGCCCCACCTAGTGGTTAACCCCTTCACTGCCAGTGTCATTTTCACAGTAATCAATGCATTTTTATTGCACTGTTCGCTGTGAAAATGACAATGTGTCAAAAGTGTCCAATGTGTCCGCCATAATGTCGCAGTGATGGAAAAAATCACCGATCGCCGCCATTACTAGTAAAAAAAATAATAATAAAAATGCCATAAAACTATCCCCTATTTTGTAGATGCTATAACTTTTGCAAATGTCAATAAACGCTTATTGCGATTTTTTTTTTACCAAAAATATGTAGAAGAATATGCATTGGCTTAAACTGAGGAAAAACATGTTTATATTTTTGGGGGGTATTTATTATAGCAAAAAGTAAAAAATATTGCATTGTTTTCAAAATTGTTGCTCTATTTTTGTTTGTAGCGCAAAAAATAAAAACGCAGAGGTGGAAAAAGGACGTCAATTTTGTTTGGGAGCCATTTCGAACTGACCTGTCAGTTAAAGCCACGCAGTGCCGAATCGCAAAAAGTGGCCTGGTCTTTGACCTCCCAAATGGTCCGGGGGTGAAGTGGTTAAGTATTCATTTGCATTGCTGGAAATCTCAGAGATCTTTGGACTAGAGTATGTTCTAGACTATAATATTAACCCAGCCACAGTCATGCACTTAACATATGCTTTTCTGCCAAACTGTTGATCTATGTTCATAATTTTCTGCACAATAAACTCTTAAAACTAACTGCTATAAATGAAAACAGTTACAAAAAATATTTTGTTATGACACATACAGCATTAGTATAGATATGAGATCCATCAGTTTGAAGATAATCTCTATATTTTCTTTTATATATTCCCCATAAACCTATATTTATTTCTAGAAATACTTAAGGACATGAAAGATAAATAAGGAGTTTTGTAAAGCCCAGGCTTGTGCTCAAATCTTGTCCTCACAAAAAGATTGCTTATGCCCTGTAAAACAATTGCCTACAGAAGAACAGTTATGTTTGTAATGACAAGTGTTCACTAAAACAAAATACTTTTTTGTATGGTTAAGCAATGGATTTTAAGGGCAGCCTTTTACAATTTTATTGTCTGACCTAAAACGTGATCATGCAATAAGTCTTAGAGCTTGTCTAACAAAAACCATTGAGCTATTCACTGAATGCAATTTTATTTTCCAAAGCTGCCAAAGTAAGCTTGTTTTTGGAAAATAAAAAAAAACAAATAATAAAAATTAATGTGCTGGTGTAATATCAATTTTATTAAAATGTAGGGTGTGCAAGTTCTTATTGATGACCCTGACAGATGCTTTATCCACTTGAGTACTAGCCTGTATATACCTTTTTATTACACAGCATTTTTTTTTCAGTTTCCAGTGCTATGGTTTACTGTGAGTTTTACAGATAATTACTTATCTTAATATTGTATCCAAATGATTTTTTTTTATAAAGATGACACCTTCTATTAGTGGTATTTATTAACCACTGGGGTTTTAATTCTTTAATATATAAACAAAAAAGACTTTACTTACTATTATAAAAATATCAAATAATAGTGCGACGACAGCACACACTTCCAAAACTGACCCCATTTTAGAGAGTAGAGACCCATAGAGGATCTAATTGTTTGCCACAATTTTCTGGAAATAAAGAAATATACAGGTATTGTGGTGGTTAAATAGTCACCCCACCCCAGGCCAATAATTCAGTTATGTCAGAAGATACCAGTCAGACTTACTCACCTAGGTTTTGTGCTTTGCCATCCTTTACAGCGTCCTCCATGCTTCATTGAAAAGACATGTTGTGGAACAGAACAATTGGACCCACAATTAAGAAAAGCCTCACATACTCACAAACCCAAGCAGCTGGTGCTGGGACATGACCAAGTCACTATTGGCAGGGCAGTGGAATAAAATGGGAGACTTGATCCATAAGATGTCTGAGAAATAGGAGCAATAATAGGAAGGTACTTCCTCTAGTCTGGGGACAGTGAAGGCAGAAGTTTTAAAATGGCACCCCATAGTACCACCTGTTAGGTAGCTCCCAGTGTTTCAAACTGGTCAGCCATATTTAATACCTGTGTCCTCAGGGAGTAGGTCACACCAGAGGCCATGCCATGGCTCTGTACCTAAAGAACACTCTGTGACTAACACACACAGTAAACAGAGGTCTAAAAAGTGCAACAATGCAGGGCCTAATGCACAAAGGTCACATTCTAGGTTAACCCAGTGGGGTCCAGACATGGCCTCAAAAGCTGTTGCTAAGAATATGCCAGTCTACATAAGTGCTGTAAAAAAAACTAACGCAATTTTTAAAGTCTTAACTGAAGTCACTGAAGAAAAAACATCAACAGAGTATCTTAGATGAAGAAAAACAATAAAATAAAATGATAAAATTATTGTTTTTCTCAACTGAGCTAAGGAAAATGCATTTAACCCAGTAAGAGTGACTATGATATGGGGTGGTGACAACTATAAAACTGCCAGGGCTAGATTGTTTATACATTGTATTACTAGTGCTAGTAGAGGGGATTTACAGTTGTCCATGACAGATTCAAGTTCAGATAATCCATATATACAGTAACACTGCAGGGAGATTATATTTATACCGTACATGACTGGTGCCAAGGAGTACATCATCTACAATCCAGTGAACCTGGGAGGTGCTCTTGTTAGGCAAAGCAGGAACCATCTAGTCCATAGTGGCAAGACCGAAGTAATAGCATGGGGAAGACACATGTAGGAGAGGTATTGGGGCTGCACACCCTGGAAAAAACAATAGAGGAAAGTTCCCCCAAGTGGTTTTAAAGCAGCAGTGAAATGGGATCTCCTGACCAGAAATCTGTTTAGACATGATCCCATGCATCTCAGAACTGATGGTTACCTTATACAAATGGTCTATGTGTTTGCCCCCAAAGGGTGTCCTAAGCGTCACTGCTTACAAGCCTTATCAGATCAAACTTATTCCACCCTTGAGACATGAATGGTCATGAAACCTCCAGGATCATCCAAGGTTTTTTTTTAAATTCTGGTCAGGAGATCCCATTTCACCTTCCAGTGAGCAAACCAACACCCTGAAGAAGACCACATGGGTTGAAACACATCGGGGCATCATCACAATAGACATACGACATGTGATGCTGTATGTTTGTGCTTGCATTTCTGTATCATGGAATGTTTTTGTTATCCCCTAACCATAGCTTATATTTTAACTGCAACATGCTGTTGACCCTACATTTTCTTAAAGTATTTTTATACATTGTTCAAATTTGCCTGTACCCCTGCTTTAAAACCCCTTGGGGGAACTTTCCCATATTGACAGAAGCAATCATTAGCCTATTTTTTTGCTACAGTAATGATACCAGGGGATGCACTAAGGAGAAACTTGTGAGACACAACACAGTGATGTGATTTTTATTAATCCATGGTTGTGGGGGGGGGGGGGGGTAAAATTCCAATGCTGGTCTGGACAATAAATAGTGATGAATAAAATGAAATCTTTAATTTTACTGAAATAGGTAAGGCAAGGTGTTTTTTTTAGAAATGTAATGTGCTTTAAATCCCTGAGGGTTGAGGACGCTCCTTAAACCTATCTTTGATCTGTTCTTTACCTTTAAAGAGGTTGATTTACTAAAGTCAAATAAACTATTCACTCGGCTTAGTAAATGCAATAAAGTTCTGCTGGGCTATATCATCTACTCATGTGCAAAAAAATGTATTCGTTTTTTCTTTGCACGATTGGGTATTCTATACAGAGTGGAATTTCACCTAATTTACCAAGCTCTAGAAAAAATGTACTTGAAACTTGCAACTTTGCTTGCAAAGTGAACAGACTGTTTGCCTTTATTAAATTAACCCCCATCTGCTAATACACAATTAATGACCAAATACAAAAAATTATGAAAAAATGATATGCAATATAGATAAAAGTAAACTGAGTTACTGTATTTATTAGTGTATAACACTCACTTTTTTACACTGAAAATAGAGGGTAAACTGTGCCTGCATGTTATATGCAGGGGGCTGTGGAAAGTTTTCTTTCTGAAACTTCCCTCTTAAAGTTAGGGTGCGTGTTATACGCCTGTGCGTGTTTTACGCCGATAAAAACGGTACCAAATATACCCTTTCCCTAAAAAAAGCCTATGAGTTCAGTAGGATTAGTTTTACAAAAACACTAAATAAGATCAAATAAACTACCCTAAAAATACTTACAAAAAAATACTCTTAGATAAAAGAAACAATATATATATATATAAAAATAAAAATAAAATAAGCAGCTCTCAGCAAAGCTGAGAGTTTCTGTTTTGTTCCAACAGCTAAATCAATTTGGCCAAAAACCTTATCCCTAAGGTAACAAGCAACAGGCCAGCTTATGGTTGGAGCATATTCATATTCCCCTTTTTTCTATGCCAACATGCTAGTCTTTTATGTTTGATTCAGGTTAACTGCTGATTAGACTCTGCATAGTGACACAATACAAAATAACTACTTAGTTTCTTTAGTTAATTTAACTCCATTTATGTAATATTTTGAGAAATAAATACCTTTACAGAAATTTTTGATGATAGGTACCACATCTAAACAATAATATCACACAGTTATGACATAATATTCTTTCTTTATTTTTGTAATTACATCAGGGTAAGTAGTAATTTTAAATAAGTTTCTACTTTTTTTCATAAAACAAACAAAACAAGCGTCTTTATTGCAAGTCAGAGGTGCAATTACAATCCCAGTATGACAAATGTTATTTTAATCGGATATAAAATGTGCATTCTACATAGTTAGCATTAATTAAACCAGCCTTTGTGATTTGTTTTGTGACTGTGGATTATTGCTGAATAGCATGTTGTGGCCAACAGCTGAGAGAGATATACATCCAGCAGCAAATGCAACCATTTATCAACATCTCTTGGCTGCCACATGGCAGAATGAGAACAAAAAACCTACTTGGTGATTTTAAAGAGATTATTATGATCCATGGTTCCTGATTCTAGCTGTTCAGCCAAGAGACTTGGCTCATTTTAAAAACAAGATGGTATATAATTAGGTATTACACGCTCTATTTTCCACTTAAACTTTTTCCTAGGCTTCGTTCTAATTTACCTTTGGTATGGTGAGTAGGGATAACCTTAATCAAAAAAATTAAGACAGTGCTTTTTGGTGAATTTTATGGGTGCAATGTGCTTTAAATGGCTAGTGAAGAAAACAGAAGATCCTTTCAACTATTCTGCTCTTTTGACAGGCCTAACTGTTTTACATTTTTTTCAGAAAAATAAGAAAATAGACAGCAAAAAGTGAAATAAGAAAATTAAAGCAACAGTAATATTTAAATATGTTGTACATTTTGGCGCAAATTATAATGATATATTCACTATTTCAGCAAAAATATGAAAAGGCCATTAAAACTTAAATTTGATCGTAACGATTATATAAGGAAGTCATTCAGTCAGTGAAGAAGGAACACATCTGACTCAGATGTACAAGGTCCCCAATACATCAGCTATCTCTAACTTTTACAAGCTTGGATGGAAGTTAGAACAATGACTTAGTTTCGCAAACAAACAAAAGATAGTTAAGGAGACAACCAGGCACACAAAATATAAACTGACCAGGTCTGGTGTGTACACAGAAAGTGAATTGGTTTCAAGTGGTTAGAAGTCTTACAATAGAGAAAAGTTTGCACAGATGACTTTTAGTGATGAGCGGAATACGCCATATTCGATTTCGCAATATTTCGCGAATATTTCGAAGAATATTCGCGAATATTCGTTAATATCGAATATTCGTGATATTTTATAAAAAAAAAAAAAAATTGCGAATTTTCGCTAATGCAAAATTTCGCGATTTTTTTTTCCGCATATGCGAAAGCGAAAATGATTGCGAAATTTTCGCTATTTTTTTAGGATAAAATATCACGAATATTCGATATTTACGAATATTCGCTATATTTAAAAAAAAAAAAAAATGGCGAAATTTCGCTATTGCGAAATTCGCGAATGCGAAATTTCGCGAATGCGAAATTGATTGCAAATTTTTTTTGCGAAATTTATTGCGAAATTTGAAAAATACGAATATTCGAAATAGCGAATATTCGCCGCGATATTCGAGATATTCGCGAATACTCGAATATGCAATATTCGTAGCGAATATTCGCAATGCGAATATTCGTGAGCAACACTAATGTCTATCTGAGCAGATATCACAAGCCTCATCCTAGAACAACCTTTGCAAGTTAAGAACTGGTTTCAGGTGAAGAAATAACTCCATTGTAGACCGAAGACCGAACATTGACTTAGCCGTTCTAAAACAATGGCTTGTGTTGGCCAACAAGATTTCCTGAGAAGAAGATATTTACACAGCTGGGCTATTGAGCTACCACAGAAGAGACAGTTTTAAATTCGGTCTTCGCAAACCAATGTACAAAGTTGACTTGCATCATGAATATACGGGGTATTAGAAAAATATACGTTGACATGAAAAATAATATTTCAAAATGATCAAGGACATCTTAAGAACCGTGGGAAATGTATAACCATCGCATCAGCTAATTTAGAAATTTGTAAAAGGGATTATAGGAGAAATTTGTTTTTATCAATAGACATGTTTTTAAAGAATCAAATCCACATTATGAAAGATATAGAATTGTGATTATAAAGATGTATCCTGCAACATGTGTCCCTCAAACACATATCAAAATAATTCATGTATCCACGTTAATAATTATTTCGCATTGATTGAGATATAAACCTGTGCATGATTGGAAAGAAGGGGGCAGATTCACAAAACAATTACGCCTGTCTAACTGGGGTTAGACAGGAGTAATTTCAAATTTCGCGCGGCGTATCACTAGTTTGAATCCTCAAACCATGATACGCCGGCTTCGGGCTTCGATCCGAGAGGCTTACGTCTTCGTAAGCCTTCGGATCTACGCTGCCATCTATTTGCGGCCGCTGGGAGGAGTTTGCGTCGTTTTGATGCGTCGGGATATGCAAATGTGTTTTTACGGGGATTCACGAACATACGAGCGGGCGTCGCAATCGTTTTCGTCTATTTTTTTATACGTAATGTTAGAGCAGCTTTTTGCTGCTCTAACTTTACGTAGCCCATGTTAAGTATGGCCGTCGTTCCCGCTTCGAATATATTTAAAATTTTTTTTTGTTTACGTAACTCGTCGGGACGTGGATCGCCCGTAAAGTACGCTACATAAACAACGAATGACGTCACGACGTGATTTCGCGCAATGCACGGCGGGAAATTTGCGAACAGAGCATGCGCAGATCGATCGCCGCGGGAACGCGCCTAATTTAAATGTTTCACGCCCCCTACTCGCGCAGATGGATTGCGACGGGAGAAATACACTACGCCGCCGTCGTTTACCGTAGAAAATCTACCTGAATTCCACGTAGAGCAAGGTAAAAAACGGCGGCGTAGTGTATTTCTGATACGCTACGATAATCCATTTCTCTGTGAATCTGCCCCAATGTTGTTGGGAAATATGCAGTTATACAGGAATATAAATAAGCATCTTATGTGGTATCAAAGATATACTAATTGGATCTGATGACACATAAAGTTATCAGATATATATATATAGAAGTTACCAATACTAATAAGCTAATAATAATAATATAAGTCTCTCCGATAATATAAAATTATCGTACCGATAATCTCACAATAAAGGTGAGACACCTAGTGGTTGAAAGTGATATTACTTGAGGTGCTCAAAACTCAGAGACCCAGTAAATGATTAAAATCGTCAGCCAATAGGAGCCCGACATGTCTTGCCAGGAACTCCCATAGAGACCAGAGGCCAATGAGTTAAGGACAGCTGTCAGATGGGCAGGATGTAGGATAATTTAATGGTCCTATTGTTTTGAGTAATATAAGAGAGTAAGCCCATGAGAAAAAGAGGACAGGCAATGAAGATGATTCAATGAAAAAGATCAAGAAAGGCAGATGGATCAATGAAGGAAGAAGACCCCATCCATAGGGGGAGGGGCACGCTAGGACAATGCATGAAGGCATCTTGTCACCCCATGAAGGGCCATAGAAAGCACGTCATATTAACTCTGGTCATCTGCAAATAGCCATCTTGGAATTGGTAAATATGCCATTTTACTTTATCAGAAATATTGTTGTTCTGTAGGATTTAAAGTTGTATATCGTGTAGTCATGGTCTGGTCTCATAATCAATAACTGGTAGATTTTTCGGTAAAGAGCACAATTATTATATTTTAATATTTTTTACATAATTTCAAATTTAATGACAGAACAAAGCCTTCCAATACATTTTCATATTTTGGCCGCTTACTTACCTGCAGTAAAGTAACAGGTTGATATATGAAATAGATGCTTTCGTTTCATTGTCTTTTGTATAAAGTTATCTTGAGACTTGGCCATGACACACAGATCAAAGGTATTGCACGCCCATTCTGGGGATAGTTTAATGTATCGCAATGTGTTCATGTAACGCAACTGGTATTCTAATGTCATGTAAATATCCATATTTTGTCAACCAATAAATTTGCTATTTTGTATGATCATACGTCTCTGTGAATACGTTTCATAATATAGACTATGTCATATAGATTGACTTGTATTTAAAAACTTCTTCGTTATCAATGAATTCAATATAATTTTACTGTGAGGGTAAATATAACCTTAAGAAAGCACAACAAATACATGCACAAAAAAAGTAAAAGAACACAAATACAAAGTATAATTAATGAAGAACATTTTACAAGCAAATTTCTAGCAGCTCAATGAGGGAATTTAAGAGTTTCCGCAATTAGAAACTTCACTGTAAAATTACTCTGGTCATCCCTAATGGTGAGCAATAACATTGCAAAGGGTCTTAAGTCGTGGTCCATTTTTATTTGGAAGAGTTTCTTACATAGTGTGTAAGAATGTGTACAGCAGCTTAAAGTGACTGAGCAATTTTGACAAAATAAATGTGGGATAAATATAGACACCTGCCTCAGAATAAGGCTTTAATTGTGGATGCCGTTACATCTTTTTAAAACTCTTAAACTGGCTGTGCTTTTCTCATTAGATTCCAGTTTGCTAAGGGTCAAACCAGCTTTGCATCAACTTCTTATTACACCCTGAAGGCTTATGAGATATCTGATAATTACATAATAAGACAGCACAGCTGCCTTCACATTCACATTTTTCACAATTTTCATTAAGAGTAATGGTTTGCTTGCATCAGTAGGAAACAGGAATAGCACAAATTCCCAGAAATTGTATATAACTACACTGTCACAAGGTCAATTTAACACATTCTTAGATGCACTGCAGTATGGAACATATGTTCTCAGCAATGTGACATAATCTAAGTCAAACATGTGTACTGTTTGGCCAAATCATACACTTTATGGACCATTTGAGCCATCAGTAAAATATGTATAGATATATGTCACTTTGACAACTTCATAAATCTTAAAGTGACTTTACATGGTAATTAAACAAAGTATAATGTGAAGTTTTAAGGCCATACAGAGAATTTTACAAATCTAAATAGGCAGTGCACACCAGTGAGATATTAATCTAGATCAAAACCTTTGGAATCAATATGTTATGGGTGTTCTGAGTTTGCTGCAGATATAAAAATACATATAATGACCACAAAGTTTTTCTGTTTTAAAGTTTGTCTGACCATCGTAGCATTCTGGTGGGTTAATCTTATAGACACTCATGTAGCTCCCCTATCTAGGGTCCTAAGATGGCTCCTTGCCTACAACCCCAATTACCCCTCCTCCACATTTATACAGGGGTAGGGGCAGTGCTACACTCAGGTATAGTCGGGCAGGCTTGGCTCCACTCGCGGTCACGTCCTGTGCGTCCTGTACGTCCTTTACGCGAGAGGAGCCGAGCCTAACTGACTATACCCGAGTGTACTGCGCTCGGTATATGTCGGCGGAGTGGTTCGAACTAAAAATACAAAAACATTTTTTTTACAGGTCCACATTAGGGGTGCGCACTATACGTGGGAGCGTGCAATACCCCGATAAATATGGTAGTCCCTGTACTACTTTGGTCCAACTTTGATACAAGTTGAAGTCCATAGACCTCAAGTTTACACAGGCATTCCCTAAAATCACATCGAAATTGCGGCAAAATCATGTGACTTTCTAGTCACGGCAGTGTGAAAGGGCCCCTTAGTTCCACACACTGACATTATGGCTTTTTTTATTAAAATGGGGATAGATTATCCATTACTTCAAATTATTGGCTCTTTTGACTCAGGCAAAGGCTATGCATTATATTATAGGCCGTTTGTAATTTTTGTCAGTGAATCTGCAATGCTTTTAGTCCTAAATTTACAAACGTTCTTTATGCAAATGCTGCAAATTCTTGGTATTCACTGGGAACACATGGGAGTGACAAAATCAAACCCCATTCCTATTCCTGACCAAGGGAAGTATCCCAGGCAGTGTCTGTGATGTTAAACAGATTCTACTGACTTAATGACAAGATTGGATAGGCTACATACTGTAGTTACATAGTTAGTCTGGGCACTGTTGGGGCTGAGCAGATAATCAGGACACTGATGATAAGTGCCCTGCTTATCTGTACAAGTTTCCCTGTGAGGAGATGCCGCTGTCAGTGTGAAACAAGGAGAACCGATAAACGGCACTGTCGTGTTTACATGTGATTGGCAGTTATTGGACACAGCTGATCACATGGGTAAGGAGCCACGTCAATGTTTTCTTCTCTAAGAGACGTTTCCTTACTTTAGAGAGCATTCCTCTTACTGCCAGATGTGTCTATGAACAGTAAGTGAAGTGAAATCTCCCCAATGGAGAAGTTGACCATTAAGACAGATAGAGGGGTGACACTACCTAGTGGGGACACACACAGTAAAAAAAACGTAAAGGGATTTTATACCTTCTATACTCTATCAAATTGCCAGTTGATTGTGAAGTGTAACTAAAGCCATATGCTTATACAGTAGGTAAGGATTGGTCTATCACATTTTTACTGCTGTTTGTGTACCCGCTGAGGGATTCCCCTTTTATATTTGCAAATGTGAAGAAGTAAGGAAAAAACTAAAAATTTGAGCTGTCACAGAAACAGGCATAGGGAAAATCATTTAATGAGGCATTAGTTCCAGTGACAACTGTGCAGTGGTGGCTGGTGCTAAAAAAAAATGGGAAGGCACAAGCAAACTAAAAAAAACATCAAACGCTGCCACTGTGTCATCAATTGCAGCTATCATTTGCAGCCACTGTGCCATCAATTGCTGCGACTGTGCCATCAAATGCTGCGACTGTGCCATCAAAAGCTGCCACTGTGCCATCAACTGCAGCCACTGTGCCATCAAATGCTGCGACTGTGCCCATCAAACGCTGCCACTGTGTCATCAATTGCAGCCATCAATTGCAGCCACTGTGCCATCAATTGCTGCGACTGTGCCATCAAATGCTGCGACTGTGCCATCAAATGCTGCCACTGTGCCATCAATTGCAGCCACTGTGCCACCAAATGCTACAACTGTGCCCAAACTGCCCATCAAACGCTGGCAGTGTGCCCATGAAATGCTGCCAGTGTGCCAAATGCTGCCAGTGTGAGTGTACCCCCCTCCCGCTCGGTGATGAGCAGGGTCCTTCATGTCTTCTGCACTTCTCCCATTCTCTCCTCCTGTCAGGCATCCAATAGCAGCACCTGTTGTTTCAGCCAATCAGGTGACAGTTAACCAGACCTGAGCAACCTGATTGGCTGAGAATGGCGGGTCAGAGGCTGCTCAGTGTTAGGGAAGTGTAACACACACCACTGAGTAATCAGTGAATGCACATCAGTGCGCCTGCTGTTTACCCCTTTTGGAAGCCTATTACTGCCCACAGGCTCTAATCAGGAAACCTATTAGAGCCTATGGCTCTAATCATGAGCTTCCAAAACAAACTCGGCACTGTAATTCATATGCCCAGGGCGCCCGACAAAGGGCCGGGCACATGAATAGGGGGCAGGAGCGGTGACCATAAATAGATTCATGCAATGCATGAATCTATCTATGGTGAGAAAGAGAGTGTTGGGAAAGAGGGGGTGGCGCTCCTGCGCCCTTTATGGACGCACCGCCACTGCAACTGTGTTAGAGGAATTTCATCACATTGGAGATGTATACTTAAAGGGGTGTTCCAGCCAAAAATGGTGTTTATTAAAAGTCAGCAGCTACAAAAAGTGTAGCTGCTGGCTTTTAATAAACACTCACTTACCTGCTCCTGCGTTCCAGGGACGCGCCGACCGGGGCTCCGCTCCTCTCCCCCCCTCCCCTGCCGGCGTCTCCATCCCGACTATGGGCACCCAGCCGTGACAGCCTTCGGCTTCACGGCCGGGCACCCACTGCGCATGCGCGAGCCGCGCGGCTCGTCGCTGATTGGACAGGCGATCGCATGGGACCTATCATGTGTCCCAGGCGATCGCCTACAGGGAGGGGCTGGTGTAGGCGATTAAGACTTAATCGCCTAACCAGCTCCTCGGCGGAAGCAGGAAGTGGGACAGGAAGTCCCACTCCTCCTAAAGCCCCCCCCCCCCAAAATGCCAAATGTGGCATGTAAGGGGGTGAGGAGTGGATTAAGGGAAACTTAATTTTTAGGGTGGAACTCCTCTTTAATGTTATATCTTAAGACACAAAGTAAAGGAAAAATACCCCCCATAGGATGCAAATAGAAAAAGAAATAGACAGTCATAGACAGTGGTTTTAACTGTTAAATTATCTAAAATGTGAAATAAAAAAGTTCATTTTGGATATATTTTAACTGCACTAGTTCACAATTTGTGTATTCTGTGAAAAACACATAATTGTGTTACATTCAGGAATTATAAATTGTAAACACACAAGAAAAAAAAAACATAAAAAAAAAATGTTATTTCAAAATCCATCCACTTGTCACCTAACCATTTCCCTGACTAGAATGACCAGACCAATAATGCACATACAAAGCCTACAGTCCTGATGCCAATACAACCTGTATTTTTGGCTGTACTTATGTCACTTGCAGGGTTTTTAGGAATGTTAAATAAAAACAGCTGTTTAATATTTGCATGAACAAATCGAGTTTCATATTTTATGTCTGGGAATTCAGGACTCGTAAAAAATCCCTCAGGTAAAAGACAAGTGAAAGCAAACATTTTATCACATAATAAAATGTGTACAGGATTACTGGATGCAGCTATTTTACTTTGCACAATATGCGAAGGTAACATCTTGTAATGCAATTTATGGTGAGCGTTCCATTTGTAAGAGTACCTGTTGTTCAAAATAAACCTTTCAGTACTGAAGGGAAATAAAAAAGGGATATTTGAGGGCTGTAGGCTTCTGTTTGCCCAGGAATATTTGCTCAGTTAAACTTGCACGTTCTTTCATTTTTATGAATTTGAATTTTTAATGAGATTCAGTTTTCTCATGCGGCTGGATGTTCAGAGATCTGGTTCTAGGAATTAACTATAGGGGGGTTCAAATGCAGTTGCCCATTGGATTGGCTTAGAGGTCCAAATCAGAACTGCAATTTGGTATAGCTCAGTGTGTGTCTTATATATTTAAAAGAATGCAGCACTGTCTTACTTTCCTTCACAACACTTTTCCATTTGGTTATCTACAGCTTGCAACTTGTTTTGCTATGACAATCTTGGCTCATATAATACCTTCTAGGAAAAACATGCAGTATAACACAATGCAAGCTTTAAAAAAAAGGTTCCACATATCTCAAATCCATTTTATTAATTTATGTATTTCAAATGTTTGTTTATGGGTTAAGCCAAGCAAATTCATTATGGGCCAGATTCACGTAGCGCGGTTTAAATTTCCACGGGCGTAACGTAGCTCTGATACACTACTCCACCATAAATTAGCGAGGCAAATGCTGTATTCACCAAGCTAAGTTACGGCGGCGTAGCGTAAATGGGCCGGCGTAAGCCCGGGTAATTCAAATGTGGATTAGGTGAGCGTGTTTTATTTAAATGTATTGTGACCCCACGTTTTTTACGTTTTTTTTTTTAACTGCGCATGCACCGTCCGTGGATGTATCCCAGTGCGCATGCTCCAAATTATGACGCTAAGACGCATTGGTTTTGACGTGAACGTAACTGACGTAAAGCCCCATTCACGGACGAGTTACGCAAACAACGTAAAATCTGAAAAATTTGACGCGGTCCCAGCGTCCATACTTAACATAGGATGCACCATCTTTTTGGTGGTTTATCTTTACACCGAAAAACGCCTGATGTAAATGGCGTAAATTCACTGCTTCGGCCGGGCGTAGGTTCATGAATAGGCGTATCTCGCTGATTTACATATTCTAGGCGTAAATCAGCGGGAACGCCCCTAGCGGCCAGCGTAAACATGCAGTTATGATACGCCGGCGTAGGAGACTTCCGCCGGTCGTATCTTAACAATATTTAAGCGTATCTCACTTTGAGAATACGCTTAAATATACGCCGGCGTAACTGTTACTGAATCTGGCCCTATTTCTCCATTTTAAGCCAACTGTGCCTTCAGAACTGCTGGTTTTTAGGATCGATACAGGCTAATTTAGTCTTTGCACCAGTCCTTAAATCTCTCCCTACTAAATTTGAAAAGTTTACAGGTCTTAACCACTTGACCACCGCGCACGTAAACCCCCTTAATGACCAGACCAATTTTCAGCTTTCAGTGCTCTCACATGAATGACAATAACTCAGTCATACAACACTGTAACCAAATGAAATTTTTGTCCTTTTTTTCCCACAAATAGAACTTTCTTTTGGTGGTATTTGATCACCTCTGCGGTTTTTATTTTTTTCGCTATAAATGGAAAAAAATGAAAATTTTGTAAAAAAATGAATTTTTCTTCATTTCTATTATAACATTTTGCAAAAAAGTTATTTTTCTTCATAAATTTGGCCTAAAATGTATACTGCTACATATCTTTGGTAAAAAAAAAAAAAAAAAAAAAATTGGATATTATACAGTCTGGGTGAAAGATATAGGGCCAGATTCTCAGAAGCGCTACGACGGAGTATCTCAGATACCCCGTCATATCGCAGTTTTTTTTGCCTCGTATCTATGCGCATGATGCTTAGCATCACTTTGGCATAGATACGCTTCAACATCCGACAAGTGTAATACCATTACACTTGCGGATCGTAGTTGTAATGACTACTCCGGCCACTAGGTGGCCTTTACGTTGTTTTCTCATTTGCATATGCAAATGAGGCTAGTACACCGATTCCCAATCGCTTTTACGCCGCCCCGTCTTCGCGTACGTCGTTTTCGTCCGCGTAAGGTTACCCCTGCTTCTATGAGGAGTAACCTTACGAAGTTCCGTCGGATGCTGTCGGGTGCCGTCGGATGCCATGTTAAGTATGTCGTCGGGTCAGCGTCGGCTTTTTCCGTCGCTTACGCCGTTTTATTAACTCGTTCGCGAATAGGGCATTGCGTAAGTGACGATCACGTCGTTTTGACGTCGGTTTCAACGATGCTTTCCGACGTGAGCTGGAGCATGCGCACTGGGCTTTTTCCCCGGCCGGCGCATGCGCAGTTCGTTCAACGCGGGGGCACGCTTAATTTAAATACAAGCCGCCCCATTTGAATTACGCGGGCTTACGCTGGGCCATTTTCGCTACGCCAACGCAAACTACAGAGCAAATGCTTAGAGAATACGGCACTTGCTCTAGTACGATGCGGCGGCGTAGTGTAAATGGCTTACGCTACGCCGGCAAATTTCTTAGAGAATCTGGCCGATAGGGTCCACAAGCTATGGTACCAATTACTGAAAATTGATCAATTTGATCACATCTGATGTACTGACAGCCTCTCTCATTTCTTGAGACCCTAACATGCCATAAAAGTACAAATACCCCCCAAATGACCCCTTTTTGGAAAGAAGACATTCCAAGGTATTTAGAAAGAGGGATTGTGAGTTTTTTGAAGTTGTCATTTTTTCCCACAATTCTTTGCAAATATCAAGATTTTTTTTTATCACAAAATGTTCATATTAGCAGGTTATTTCTCACACACAGCATATGCATACCACAAAATACACCCCAAAATACATTCTGCTATTCCTCCAGAGTATGGCGATACCACATGTGTGAGACTTTTACACAGCGTGGCCACATACAGAGGCCCAACATGCAGGGAGCACCATCAGGCGTTCTGGAGCACCCAGGCCAATTCTAACATTCCTCTTCTACATGTAAAAATCATAATATATTTACTAGAAAATTACATTGAACCCCAAAACATTATATATATATGCTTTTTTAGCAAAGACCCTAGAGAATACAATGGCGATCGTTGCAACTTTTTATCGCAAACAGTATTTTCACAGCAATTTTTCGAACGCGTTGTTTGGGAAATAAAACAGTTTTGTGCTTTTAAAAAAAAAGAAACATTAAAGTTAGCCCAATGTTTTGGCATAATATGAAAGATGAAGTTACGCCGAGTCATTAGATACCCAACATGTCACCCTTCAAAATTGCGCACACTCGTGAAATGGCGCAAAACTTTGCTACTTAAAAATCCCCATAGGCGAGACTTTAAATATTTTTACTAGTTACATCTTGTTAGTTACAGAGGAGGTCTAGGGCCAAAATGATTGCTCTCACTCTATTGTTCGCTGCGATACCTCACATGTGTGGTTTGAACACCGTTTTCATATATGGGTGGTCGCTTCTGTATACGAACATGTGGGAACAGGGGGCGCTTTAAAAAAATGTTTTATTATTGTTCATTTCACTTTATTTATTTTAGTTTGACACGTTTTTCCCCACAAATAAATGTTTTGATCACTTTTATTCCTATTACAAGGAATGTAAACATCCCTTTTAATAGGAATATGGCATGACAGGTCCTCTTTACAGTGAGATATGGGGTCAATAAGACCCCACATCTCACCTCTAGGCTGGGAAGCCTGAAAAAAAAAAAAGATCCTGGCTTCGATCGTAGCGGTGAGTCGGAAGAAGCACCGGAGGGTAAAGGGAGGGGGGACGTCCCCTTTCGCCTCCTGTAAGAACGATCAAGAGGTGGAACAGCCGCCATGATCATTCTTATGGTGTAGGGAATCGCTGGCTGAAAAAAATGATATCTGAATGATGCCTGTAGCTGCAATTGCGTGGGGGTATTGCAAGTAATTGCCCGGGGTAATGCAGAGTATTGCCGGGGGTATGCAGAGTATTGCCGGGGGTATGCAGAGTATTGCCAGGGGTATGCCGAGTATTGCGCAGGGGGGTATGCAGAGTATTGCGCAGGGGGGTATGCAAAGTATTGAGCAGGGGGTATGCAGAGTATTGCCAGGGGTTTGCAGAGTATTGCCGGGGTATGCAGAGTATTGCGCAGGGGGGTATGCAGAGTATTGCCGGGGGTATGCAGAGTATTGCCGGGGGTATGCAGAGTATTGCGCAGGGGGTATGCAGAGTATTGCCAGGGGTATGCAGAGTATTGCGCAGGGGGTATGCACAGTATTGCGCAGAGGGTTATGCAGAGTATTGCCAGGGGTATGCAGAGTATTGCGCAGGGGGGTATGCAGAGTATTGCGCAGGGGGGTATGCAGAGTATTGCCGGGGGTATGCAGAGTATTGCGCAGGGGGTATGCAGAGTATAGCGCAGGGGGGGTAATGCACAGTATTGCAGGGGGTTGCAGGGATGGCTGAGCAGGGATGGATGGATCTGTGACTGCAATAGTCACAGATCCAGCCACAGCGCTGCTGACACCCGTGCTCCCCCCTCTCACACTGTACCGATCGGTACAGAGAAAGGAGGGAGGAAGCGGCGTCATTAAATGACGCCGGTTTGTTTACATGTGATCGCTCCGTTGTTGGACGGAGCGGTCATGTGGTAAACGGCCGATATCCTGGCTTCGATCGTAGCGGTGAGTCGGAAGAAGCACCGGAGGGTAAAGGGAGGGGGGACGTCCCCTTTCGCCTCCTGTAAGAACGATCAAGAGGTGGAACAGCCGCCATGATCATTCTTATGGTGTAGGGAATCGCTGGCTGAAAAAAATGATATCTGAATGATGCCTGTAGCTGCAATTGCGTGGGGGTATTGCAAGTAATTGCCCGGGGTAATGCAGAGTATTGCCGGGGGTATGCAGAGTATTGCCGGGGGTATGCAGAGTATTGCCAGGGGTATGCCGAGTATTGCGCAGGGGGGTATGCAGAGTATTGCGCAGGGGGGTATGCAAAGTATTGAGCAGGGGGGTATGCAGAGTATTGCGCAGGGGGTATGCAGAGTATTGCCAGGGGTTTGCAGAGTATTGCCGGGGTATGCAGAGTATTGCGCAGGGGGGTATGCAGAGTATTGCCGGGGGTATGCAGAGTATTGCCGGGGGTATGCAGAGTATTGCGCAGGGGGTATGCAGAGTATTGCCAGGGGTATGCAGAGTATTGCGCAGGGGGTATGCACAGTATTGCGCAGAGGGTTATGCAGAGTATTGCCAGGGGTATGCAGAGTATTGCGCAGGGGGGTATGCAGAGTATTGCGCAGGGGGGTATGCAGAGTATTGCCGGGGGTATGCAGAGTATTGCGCAGGGGGTATGCAGAGAATAGCGCAGGGGGGGGGTAATGCACAGTATTGCAGGGGGTTGCAGGGATGGCTGAGCAGGGATGGATGGATCTGTGACTGCAATAGTCACAGATCCAGCCACAGCGCTGCTGACACCCGCGCTCCCCCTCTCACACTGTACCGATCGGTACAGAGAGAGGAGGGAGGAAGCGGCGTCATTAAATGACGCCGGTTTGTTTACATGTGATCGCTCCGTTGTTGGACGGAGCGGTCACGTGGTAAACGGCCGATATCAGCGGCAATTTACCGCGATTCGTGATCAGTCGGGTCCTCTGGACCCGGCGGTCACGAACATTCCCGTGTGTGCCCCAGGGGGTGCGCGGGAGAGATATTCTGGGAGGACGTCCATGGACGTCCCCCCAGAATTAAGCAACCGCCTTGTAGCCGTATTTCGACTATGGGGCGGTGATTAAGTGGATTAAGGGGTTGTAAAGATTTGTTTTTTATTTTCTAAATAGGTTCCTTTAAGCTAGTGCATTGTTGGTTCACTTAACGTTTCCTTCGATTTCCCTTCTAAATTTTTTTTTTCTTTATCTGAATTTTTCACTTCCTGTTTATCCCCAGTAAACTTGCCACCATCATCTGAGCCGTGGTTAGTCAGCCAGAACAGCTTACTGAACAGCTTACCGTGGAGGAACAGAAAGTCGGAAATTCAGACAAAGAAAGCAAAGAAAAAAAACATTTAGAAGGTAAATGGAAGGAAAAGGTAAGTGAACCAACAATGCACTAGCTTAAAGGAACCTATTTAGAAAATAAAAAACAAACATTTACAACCCCTTTGACCTAAAGTGATACTAAACATACACTGTTTGATTTACAGTTGTCGTTCTCTTTCTATTTACAGATGATAGCACTGTAATTATTTTAATAAACAAAAAAAGTACCTAATTGATATACAGATGTCACATGACCCAGCCTTTTCCCAGCTTGCCTGCAGGTAACCATTGGCAGGAGAAGCTTCTAGTCCTCTGCTACTGGTCACATGTTCAAAACATTTTTAAAAAAGCAACCTTTGGCACACTGTTTTAAATTGTTATAAAATATATTTTTGACATGTAATCTTTAATTATTTTTTGGCATAAAACATGGTGTGAGCAGATTTCTGCGAGTCACAGGCTGTGTTATACACCTATAGCATGTGTCTTAGAATAGCAGGGAGGTGAAGCCTCCATCAACCAAGATGTAATATCCTGCCCTTCATTGTGTTTAGCTGGTTAGTGAGCATGGAGGGAGTGGGCTGTCATTTCCCACTGCGTATACACCCACATGTTTGACTCTATAGTCACATGAGCTGCTCAGATGTGATAGAAAGGAAATGCTAAGGGTAGAACTACACTGAAAACTGAGCATATGCACCAGCTGGCAACACTGCTCTACAAAATAACCAACTGCAGTGGGGACATGGACTGAAGAGGGAGATCAGCGGGATCAACCAGGCTTTTCTTTGCAGAATACAGAAAACAAATTCCATAGTGACTGAGTGTGTATGAACAGTATGTAATACAGCATTTGATGACAGAGAACCGCAGATTTACCATTTGTAAACTGATCCACCAGAGAGTTGTTGTCCTCACAGTTTGTAACCTTTTGTGTCATTGAACAGCATACCTTGCCTGCTTGTCTCCCAGGATCTTAACCCTTAGCAGATACAGCCAGCATGCCCAATCCCAGAGATGGCCAGCTTGTGTCTCTTCCATGAATAGACACTTGGTGCTCACCTGTAAACCAGTCCAAGAATGGACTCCACCTCAACCCAAACAATTACTAGTGATAGTTGTGTGCACACACCAGGGACAATTTTTGATATATAGAAACTACTGTAAGTTCCTGTAAAAGGCATGTGTTACCCTTATGCCCTGTACACACAATCGGTTCGTCTGATGAAAACGGTCTGATGGAATTTTTCATCAGATATCCAATGAAGCTGACTTTCATCAGTCTTGCCTACACACCATCGGTTAAAAATCCGATCGTGTCCAATGTGGTGACGTAAAACACAACGACGTGCAGAGAAAAATGAAGTTCAATGCTTCCGAGCATGCGTCGACTCGATTCTGAGCATGCAGGGATTTTTGACCGATGGATTTCCCCACAGGCGATCATTTTTTTCTATCGTTTTTTTAACCACTTAAGACCCGGACCTTTAGGCAAGCTAAAGGACCTGGCCAGTTTTTGCGATTCGGCACTGACAATTGCGCGGTCGTGCAACGTGGCTCCCAAACAAAATTGGCATCCTTTTTTTCCCACAAATAGAGCTTACTTTTGGTGGTATTTGATCACCTCTGCGGTTTTTATTTTTTGCGCTATAAACAAAAATAGAGCATCAATTTAGAAAAAAATGCAATATTTTTTTACTTTTTGCTATAATAAATATCCCCCAAAAATATATAAAATAATATTTTTTTCCTCAGTTTAGGCCGATGCGTATTCTTCTACCTATTTTTGGTAAAAAAAAATCGCAATAACCGTTTATCGATTGGTTTGCGCAAAATTTATAGCGTTTACAAAATAGGGGATAGTTTTATTGCATTTTTTTTTAAATATTTTTTACTACTAATGGCGGCGATCAGCGATTTTATTTGTGACTGCGACAATATGGCAGAAACTTCGGACAATTTTGACACATTTTTGGGACCATTGTCATTTTCACAGCAAAAAAAGCATTAAAAATGAAAATTGTCGTTTGGGAGTTAACCACAAGGGGGCGCTGAAGGGGTTATGTGTGACCTCATATGTTTTTCTAACTGTAGGGGGGTGTGGCTGTAGGTGTGACGTCATTGATTGTGATTCCCTATATAAGAGAACTCAATGACGGCACCACACGGAAGAACGGGGAAGCTGTGTTTACACACATCTCTCCCCGTTCTTCAGCCCAGGGACCGATCCCTTCTGGATCAGGTCGCGTGCAAGTGCCGGCGGCATGCGCGACCCCACTGCTGGGCTTAAAGGGCCACGTACAGGTAAGTGGATGTGCCCAGCCGTGCCATTCTGCCGACATATATCTGCGTGAAGGGGTCCTTAAGTGGTTAACCATATGACAATTTTAAAACAGGTTCTATTTTTTTTTCACCGATGGAAAAAAACTGATGGGGCCCACACACGGTCCGTTTTCATCAGACGAACCGATCGTGTGTACAGGGCATTAGACTACCTGAATGGATAGTCAGTGAAAAAGATGATCACAGGATTTATATACCTCAGCTTCAGTAAGTTTCAGATACTGCATTGAAACTTGCATGGATTCCCCATCCACCCTAGTGCGATTTGTTCTGCACCTGTAATTGTGCATGACAGTGGAAATCACATTATTCTCTATAGTGTGTGTTCACATCAATGCAGTATAGCGCAGTACAATTTTTGAAAAGGTACTGGTGCTTTTTCTGATGCAGCATAAGTGTTCTTGGCCCCATAGATTTCATTGGGACCACAGGAAAAATTAATGGTGCATTTTTGGCAGGGTCCTGTGTCTAACAACCAGTCTCCTCTTACAATAAAAAAGGTATGAAACATGAAAACATTTTAAAAATGTGTTTGAAGATGCACAAAAATACACTGAGGTGTGAACCTAGGAAAAAGGTAGGTAGTATGTGTAGGAATTTCATGCACAGTTCAATTACCCATGTGCTGCAAGGCAGCTGTGTAAGCTCCATTGACAATAAGCCTGCTATTAAAACTGAAGTTCCTACTGTTAATCTGCATTTACAGAAGCATTAACTATTGCCATACATCATTCATCTTCTGCCAATATATTTATTGGATAAAATCCTAAAACAGAGTATATTGCGTATCCAATATACAACAACTCTGCCAAGAAATAGGAAAATGTATTCTATTTTTAGGGCAGACCTCCAAATTCTCCGAAGACACTGCCAATAAATCTGGAATTGCAGGCAAGTATTTTGTACTTTTGAAGCTGTGCCTGTTTTTCTCAAGGCTTGAGTAAATTACAAGTACATATACATAACAAAAAGAACTGCAGACGTTTACAGCTGTACCCGAGCTCTGCGGCCTTCGCATTACAAAACTATAGGCATCAACACAGCTAACACTAAGGGGTCAATTCACAAAGCTTTATTTTCAGATTGCGGGTGTTATTTTAACGATTTTGCACGTTATTGAAGCTAGTTCAATTCACTAAACGATTTAACGCTCTGAAAAATCATCAAATAACGTTTCCCTACACAGAAACGATATTTTAAGGTGTGGATCCTTATTAAAGAGTCAAATCGTTATTTTAAAGATTCAAATCGTTATTTTAAAGATTCAAATCGTTAAATATGTACAGAAGTGCAATTCACAAAGATTTTTTTGACAGTTATCAATCGTTAAGCAATCGTTAAATTAACACCTCCCTCAGGGTGGCGTTATGACATTTCCCAGGCGATATTTTGTTGTTAGAGGAAGCTTTTGGCGATTTTTGTAGTGTAGTGTAGTGTTGGGCAAGCTAGAACCGTGCTCTATTTAAACTTAAAATTATCCAGAGGCGAAGAAGAACATGTTAGAATGTTGTTTAGATTTATAAATGTGTATTCCGTTCACATACTATTTTGGATGACTTTTCTGAAACCCAGGTGATAGCTAAATTCCGATTATCATCTCCCATGATTTATTCTCTGTATGAGGAAATACACAAGGCTTTAGAAAAGCACACACTAGAAGTTATGCACATCACATGCTCAATCTCCATGTGTATTGCTTGTGTCTCTCTCTCTCTCTCTCTCTCTCTCTCTCTCTCTCTCTGCATCTGCTCTTTTCCACATGCAGCTGTTCTCTCCTTCTGCTCCCAGAATGCATCTCTCCAGCATTATTTAACGATCTTAAGAGTTATTTTAACGTCCCAAATGTTAATAATAACGTCTGAGTAGTTAGAATAACGTTTGGATAAAGAGTCAGTTGAAAACCATAACGACTGTGTTAAATAACGATTATAGCTTTCGTGAATACCATGTTTGCTAGCGTTAAATAAGGAGTGCTAATTTAACACCTGAAGAAAACCAATAACGTTTCTCTTTGTGAATTGACCCCTAAGTCTCTGAATAAACAAAGCCTGAAAGTGTCTAAAAGAAGAACTGCTTCAATTTCCCCCAGCAACCAACTTCTCCATTTTATTTTCTAAATCACAGGTGGAATACTGAGTAGGAGGAGCTGATTAGTCACAATAGGCCATTGGCAAAAACAATAGCTAGTTTCTCTACCACAGGCATCCTCAAACTATGGCCCCCAGCTGTTGCGGAACTACAAATCCCATGAGGCATTGTGAAAATCTGACATTCACAGACATGACTGAGCATGATGGGAAATGTAGTTCCTAAACAACTGGAGGGCCATAGTTTGAGGACCCCTGCTCTACCATATATTTTACTATGCCCTGAGCCTAGGATGGCTAAATTCCTGGGGCTGCTCTCAGGTTCATTATGTTAATACAGTCATATGCTATATGTTTTGTTACCTGGAGGTTACACTTATCTGTTAAAATGAGGTATATCAAACTGTCTGGTCCTTAGTGACACACTGTAAATATAGCCTATGTGGCCTAAAGTGTAGCCATACAAATAAACGTACCAAGAGTAACCAATCAGCACTTAACTGTAAAAATTAGGGCTCATTCAAACCAGCATGTATGTTTTAGGGTGTGTAACGCACACTCGATGGTTTGCATTGTTCATGAATGCTGTGATGCTTTAAAGGGGTTGTAAAGAATTTTTATTTTTTTTCCCTAAATAGCTTCCTTTACCTTAGTGCAGTCCTCCTTCACTTACCTCATCCTTTGATTTTGCTTTTATATGTCATTATTTCTTCTGAGATATCCTCACTTCCTGTTGTTTTGTCTGTAACTACACACCGTAATGCAAGGCTTTCTCCCTGGTGTGGAGAAAGCCTCGCGAGCAGGAGTGTCAGGATGCCCAATAACACACAGCTCCTTTCTCTATCTGCAAAGTAGAGAGTGTCCTGACACTCCTGCTCGCCCTCTCAAGAGGCTTTTTCCACACCAGGGAGAAAGCCTCACATTACGGTGTGTAGTTACAGACAGAAGAACAGGAAGTGAGGATTTCTTAGAAGAAATAAGGACATTTAAAAGCAAAATTGAAGGGTGAGGTAAGCGAAGGAGGACTGCACTAAGGTAAATTCATTTATTTAGGGAATTTCTTTTTTTACCTTTACACCCCTTTTAACACCACACTGCAGATATGCAGCTTTAGGTTGTAGGCACAGGAGAATCCTCCCTTAGCAGAACGGACACTCCTAATTTTAGGAGGAATTTCTAAATGTTCCCTATAACAACATCAAATATATACACTTTTTAAATTCAGTGTCCCTTTAAAGGTCCATGGATCATCAGCGGGCAGTTATAGCATGTTTCAGCATTCCAACAGATGGACCAAGCAGTCATTTACATGCAAAAGGCTCACAACGCAGAGTTATAACAAATGTTATACGCCATACTGATCATTATTTAAGGCCATGTGATTGGTATTTTTTAAACTCTCATTGATAAAAAATAAAGCTCTTGATGGCAAACAATAGTCTAGTGTCAGTAAGTGCACAATCCCAATATTCAAAGTAAAAAAATACATAGGAACGAATGTCTACGTTTTCTGTTTACCGGTAAAAGGTAAATATCAATCATGTCCTTTGAATAAAAACTACCACACATACCAAAATGTGCATGCAAGTGACATGCACAGGGGCCATCATCCATCCATCATCCATCCATCTAAAGAAGGCCTTAAAGGGGTTGTAAACCCTTGTTTTTATTTGTGTTAAATAACAAATACTTCCCCCTGCTGTGCAATTCGTTTTGCACAGAATGGCACCGATTATCATCTTCTGGGATCCCCGAACAGCGCTCGAGGCTCCTCCTCGCATCAGTAAACCCCCTAGGAGAAGCGCTCACCCTGGGGGATACTTGGGGGTTACCTTGCGGGCATGCTTCCGAGTCCAGTATTTGCGTCTATAGACACAGAACGTCGCACTTGGCCCCGACCCCGGTGCCCACGTAATTGAATTTGATTGACAGGAGCGGGCGTCAATGGCTGCGCTTCTATCAATCTATCCAATCAAGAGCTGAGAACCCTGGGCATAGAGTGTGAGCGCGTCTCTGGCGGGGAGGGCTGCTGAGTGACAAAAGTGTTTTCACCCTAAATGCATAGAATGTATTAGGGTGAAAAAACACAAGGCTTTACAACCATATTAATGTGTTTGTTATAATGCAAAGTAATATTATTGGTTTGGCTGATTGGTGATTTTCTGCAGGAAACTTGTAGCTCTAAAATTCTCAACAAGCTATATCCCATTCATTTGAATGGCCCCTGCAAAACTCCTGTCTCTCAAAAAATTACATGACTTTCAGTTTGGCAGATTACACGCATTTTTGGCCCTATAGACTTCAATAGAAATTCCTGATTTGAGCGTTTCACAAGCATTTTGTCACGCATTTTTTGTTCAAACAGCAGCTCTCCATCCCTAATTTCCTCTCCTCTCTTCTCCTTCCCTTCCGCTTTTTATTGGCTAAACAAGAACGTCCAAAGCTGTAAAACGCTTGTCATACGATTCTAAAACACTTTTAATACACTTTTAAAAATACTCAAAAACTCTCAATAAAAACACCAGTAAATGTCTATGTTCAGGTGTTAATGCAGCCTTAGGCCGCGTACACACGATCAGACCGGTCCGATGAAACTGGTCTTAAGACCAGTTTCGGACCAATTCGATGGTGTGTACGGCCGTTGTCCGTCGGACCAAAGTTTTAAAACTTGCTTTAAAATCTGTCTGACGGACACCTGTCCGTTGGACCAAAACGATGGTTAGTACACAAAAGCATCGGACCAAAAACCCACGCATGCTCAGAATCAAGTCGACGCATGCTTGGAAGCATTGAACTTTGTTTTTTCAGCACGTCGTTGTGTTCTACGTCACTGTGTTCTGGCCTGATCGGATTTTTGGCCCGATGATGTGTATGCACATCCGACCATGAGATCACTTCAGCGTGGTCCGATGAAAACGGTCTGTCGGACCATTCTCATCAGACCGGTCTGATTGTGTGTACGTGGCCTTAATGATGATGTTTTAAAAACATTTCTGTGTATAATTAGTAAACATGTACATATGGAGCAGCCATGTTTGCTTATTACATATGCAGCCAGTTATGGACATGGCAATATTTGTTCGTTCACACTATTTTTCTATTTTTTTTTTTTTTTTATGGCCACTCTTGATATCCTGAAAACAAAGGCAAGTAGGCAGACCCCACTTCAATGAGTGGTTAACTACTATGCCTGGTTTGGAGCTGTGATGTCTGTAAATTTTATACATTGAAAATTTTAATAAACCTCATTTATCTTTTACAATGTTAAATTATTACCTTTACCTTTAGTGTTCCATGATCACGGATCAGACTGGCTCCCATGTCGCTGTGCTGAGGGGCTGTTTGTCTGTGTGCTCACCTAGAGTGGTGTAGCCTTTCATCACCCTTGATATCTTTACCACACTCTCATCAAGGTATTTTAGGGGGACCCACACACCGTTATTTTTTACAAATAGAAGTAAGCAACAGAATCCGTTATTTCTTAGCAATTTAAAATGCATTTTTTTCTTTGTAAATGTCAGGTTTGCTGTAGTAGAATGTATATATTGTATAAATAAGCAACTTCACAAGCATGCTCAAGGAATTTAGCAAATGTTGCCCTTAAAGCAACAATAAAATGGTGGTATATTTTCTAAAAAAAAGTTTTCTTTGCTTTGGTATGCAGTATGTTCCCCATGGCAATGTCCTGCCCTCCATGCCATTTGTTTTACAATCCTTTACCTATTAACCTAGAAAATAGGCATTTATGATATCTAAGTTTCAGCTCCTATTGATTTCAATATGGTTTAGATATGGCACCTGAATTTTAGTAATGTTCATTGAACCAAACCCAAGAACTTTTGCCTCATCCCTAGTATGTACTGTATGTGTAGTATGTATGAATCTACATTAGTTATGAAAATATGGAACAGGAATTACGTGCCCCTTTTATTGATGATTTACTTTTCTCGTATTTCTCATTCACAATGTTGGAGAAAGGAGAAGAACCAAAGCTTTGTTGGTCCTTCTTCTCCTGTGGGTCACAGGAGTGCACTTACTTCTGCATTCCTGTGACCCGTATTCAAAACGGGCTAAAGCCCACTGTTGGCTGACATCACTTAGCTTGTCCAGACTTTGGCAGGATGCCTGCTGCCCCTCCACTGCCCAGTGCTCCAGTCAGTGCTGGAGGGGCATAGCACAGAGCGGGAACTGAGCGATCAATGGTCTTTGAGTCGGCAGATGCAGCCTCACAATGATGCTGCATCCACCTAGGTGAGTATGTATGTTTGTTATATTAAAATCCCATGTTTCTCTTTTAAAGCTAGGGGAAACAAGTTCATATTCTTAACAAACAAGTAGCTACAAAATACTATATACTACCTGTTTGCTATAAATGTTTTCCTAAAATGAAGACAACCCCTGGAATTCATAAAGAGTGCTGTAAACAAGCATTTGTAATTTGTTTCCTTTCTGTGCAACAAAAGATGCAACTTGCAACAAAGAAGTAATTATGGAAATATATATATATATGTGCCTGTCAGCCTGATGAAGAGCGGGGATGCTTGAACGTGTACAGTAGCTGCTTTTGCTGTTTGCCGTTTGTTTACATGATTTGAAGATTGAAGTAAAATTGTCTGCAACTGGAGCGTATGTCCCTTTGTCGTTTCTATTGAAATTGGTGGAAGATTGGGAGACCATCCTGCCATTTTCTCCACTACATGAAAATAAGAGAGGGAAGAAACCCACCTAAAGTTCTAATATATATATATATATAGCCTATATATATAGCCTATATATATATATATATATATATCTATAGCCTATATATATATATATATACAGTGTATATATATATATATATATATATATATATATATATATATATACACTGTATATATATCTGCAGGATTGCCTCGGACTGAATTTTGTCAAAATCTACAGGTGTGAGACAATATACTCCAACATGGAAGAGGTCTTAATTATCTCCACATTTTTATGTCAGTATGTCTTAATGAATATGTTGCAGTTATAGTGCCAGAATGTAAAAGTGCAGCACATGAGAGCTACCAGTATTTGTCATATGCATCAGAAATAGCAAGAAAACAGTTGCACAGCTTTATTGATTTGCTGCAGGACTTTCTGATATGGCCATATTGTCAAAAAATTGCAATTGCTTTACTGAAACCCCCCCCCCCTCAATGTTTCTGAAAAGAACATTGGTTGTACACTGTCAATCCCTTGATGCAGCTGTAACTTCTAATTGCTACAGTCATTTGCTGCATCAGGCTTTTTTTCACTGTAATATGCACACTCAGCTACTTATGTGGCACAGATTGAGTTACTCTTGGATTATATAAAACCATTTTATTTATTTATTCATTTTAGCTAAAAAAAATATTGATTTCCCAAACAGCATGTGCAAATAAGAATTCAATTAGCTTATTGTCATTATTCATAGTACCTACTCGCCTAATTATAGTACTAAAAGTTATCCTGTTGTAGCCACAGTTGGAAAGCAGGTGCATACAAATTAATGGCTATTGTCATATTTGCAGCTTGGCAGTTTAATAGCACCAAAACCACAAAGAACCTTATTAATAGATGTACTTTACTGCAGATACATCTCCTTCCAGCAAAAACTTTGGGTGGCAGTCTGCTGCAATGCAAAAAAGTAGTTTTTCACATACTGCTATTATTTGAGCAGAAACATACTGACAATCGAGGTATGAATAAATCACAAAATATACTTTTTTTTCCATGTTCTCAGAGTAAAAGAATCCACTGCCTGAGTAATAGCTGTAAAAAAAAATGCTGATAACTTTTTTTTTTTCCAGAAACCTCTATGATATTTACAGTTTTGGAAAGGTCAAGGCACATCCTCTCCTGCTGGAACAAGGACTAGGGTAAGTATTTACTCCTTAATCCCTTAATCCTTTGCATTAAATAAATAATTCACCCTTATGCCTTGTACACATGATCGTAATTTACAATGAAAAAAGTCAGACAGAATTATTTCATCGGATATTTCGACCATGTGTTGGCCCTGTCGGACTTTAGAAATAGAACATGTTTTAATTTCCGATCGTCTGTGTGGAGCTCCGACAGAGCAAAAAACACACATGCTCAGAATCAAGTCGACGCATATTTGGTCTGACAGTGTGCATGCAAGACAGCTTGAACAGAATTCCGACGGAAAATTCCATCGGATTTTATGCCATCCGAAATTCCGTGTGTACAGGGCATTAAAGTGTGTGTGTGGGGGGGCACTGCAATGGTAGATGTTTTTTCCTGGAGTTGGGCTTCAGGTATGAAATGATGCCAAACAGACTGTTTTCATTGAGATTATCATTGGAGGTAATTCTGGTTTCTGAGTAAGTGATAAAGGATAATCTTCACACCGAGGGCCAGATTCTCAGAGGCGTTACGACGGAGTATCTCAGATACCCCGTCGTATCGCCTTTTTTTTTGTCTCGTATCTATGCGTGTGATGCTGAGCATCACTTTTGCATAGATACGCTTCTACATCCGACAAGTGTAAAAGCATTACACTTTCGGATCGTAGGTGTAATGACAACTCTGGCCACTAGGTGGCCTTTACGTTGTTTTTTCATTTGCATATGCAAATGAAGTAGTACGCCGATTCTCGATCATTTTTACGCCGCCCCGTCGTCGCGTACGTCGTTTTCGTTCGCGTAAGGTTACCCCAGCTTCTATGTGGAGTAACCTTACGAGGTCCCATCGGATGCCGTCGTGTCCCGTCGGATGCCATGTTAAGTATGGCGTCGGGTCAGCGTCGGCTTTTTCCGTCGCTTACGTCGTTTTACTAACTCGTTCGCGAATAGGGACTTGCATAAATGACGCTCACGTCGTTTTGACGTCGGTTTCAACAACGCTTCCCGACGTGAGCTGGAGCATGCGCACTGGGCTTTTTCCCCAGCCGGCGCATGCGCAGTTCGTTCGACGCGGGGGCGCGCTTAATTTAAATACAAGCCGCCCCATTTGAATTGCGCGGGTTTACGCTTGGCGATTTACGAGACGCCAACGCAAACTACGGAGCAAATGCTTTGAGAATAAAGCACTTGCTCTAGCACGCAGCGGCGGCGTAGTGTAAATGGCTTACGCTACGCCGCCGAAAATATATGAGAATCTGGCCCCTAGTCTTTGAGGGTGGTGGTAAAAGAGGCAGGGGGGTCTGGAATTTTCAGTTGTTTGGGTTTAAGGATTTGGCAACATTTACCTGAAAGGATTTTTTGGATTTGGATTCAGAGATGGGAACTGTTATAATTTCTAACAGGATTTTGCATAACATATAATTTCTACTTTAGAGAAAGCACCTCTGTCCTCTAAATTCAGTGCTCTCTTTGGGCATTAAAAATAATAAAAAAATAAAAATCACCCACACAACCAATCAAAAGGGTCCGCATGAGGTCTTGTAGTGCTAAGGTAGAAAGGGGGGTGTATCTGACCAGAAAAGCGGTTTCTCTGACCAAGTTACGTTAGGCGAACAGGACAGCACAGCCCAACTCTGTTGTCTATTGAACTGTGCAATGCTATTTAGGCGCACTTAGTAACACTAAAACAAGAAACTGGAGGTTATTAATTCAACATCTATCTGACTGAATATATGCTGCTGTCACTTTAACAAGGTTTATATAACTTGTAAACACAAGTTGAAATATTTCACTGTTCTGCTGTAGGTGGTTTTCTAAATTGCTGTGATCCAACCATATAAAAGTCCTATGATGGCCACTTTTACCTCCAGCCCATTTCACATTTGTAAATGCTGGATTTAGAGTAAACCTGATCTATAAAGCAGACTGAGTTGGAGGCAGCAGTATTAATGTCACAGACAAGGGAAAGAATTTGAGTTTTTCTTTTTGGTGACTGCATAGCGTGGCTAACAAACAAGTGATAATTAACTCAACAAAGTCATGAAAATTGTCATTCTTATTTCTCTTGATATATAAAACACCATGAAACAAAATTTACAGCACAAAACAAAATCAATCAATTGAATTAAACAGGGGAACCTCACATCTACTGCTCTTAAAAAGTGGCAGATTGAAAGGTTTATTGCAGAAGGTTCAATGGATTGGGATAAGAAATATTTTCTGAAAAAAAATTCACCAAATGTCCTTCAACCTACAGTTCAAGGTGATATATATTTTGCTTTGCTTTATAAGCTGCCCAATTGATATCGCCTGCCACCTGCTAGAACACAGGAAGAGTGCCAGGATGTCAAAATAGCACTGCTAATGATTAGAAAGCCAATATTCAATGACTGAGAGGGGATGGTATAATATTCTATTAGAAGGTGAAGTATGAATTACAACCCTATATGCTTATGATATAACCTACAGTGATCACTTACTGTTTCACAATTCATGGGGTCACTCCCACTGGAATGCTCCTTCCTAGCCCTAGTTCCACTCTCAGGTTCCGGTGCTGACTGACCTTCGGCCTGCCACTAGTCTCTAGGTCTTTGTCCAGACTCCATTGTGACTTGCAAGTACGAGTAATATATTTTTTATATATTTTTTCCTATAGTCTATCCGTATTATTACATACCATTCATTATTATATTTACCTTTTAACATTCATAGACATATCCTGTGCATCTGCTCCTGAAGAGTAGCGCTACAGCTACGAAACGCATCTAGCTACATAGATGCTTTTCCCTGCCAGTTTTTCATCTAAATTACCATGGTTTACTGGATTATGCAATTTACAATTTACAAGGGAAATACGTTGCAACTAGTCTGATGTGGTTTTTATGTTATGATTGCGGCTCTAGGCCAACATGTTATCATTGTGTCATTATGCTATTCTGTTTTTTTATTATGTATCATGTTATGGAATAAATGTTTTTTTTTTTACCTTATTATGATGACTATGACGTTTATGCACTTACTATATGACACTATTGATGGCCCTATCACCAGACATTACTATAGTTTTATGCCATGTTATTTCCTGTGGTTGCACGCTTCATCAAAAAGTCCCAAATTTAGCTGCCTTTTTTCAAAGATCACTTACTGTAGCTTTGTTATAGCTAAACTCCAAGCATATACTAAAGGTAAGAAATAACACATTTATTCTCTGTATTTATTATTAAAGTGGTTGTAAATCTTGTTACACTACCTTTACCTACAGGTGAGCCTATAATGAGGCCTACCTGTAGGTACTATGAAAACTTGCACAGTTTAGGAGATATTTACTGTATACGATTGCGCTGACATCATCGATGCATGCGCAATGATGAAATGGCCCGCTCGAGGCATTTCTTTAGGGCCTGTGCCATGAGCGGAAGCTCCCACACACAAGCACAGGAGTGACGTGATCACGGGTTCGGCCAATCACAGAAGTAACTCCTGGAGACATGTCGCTGGTCATAGCGGTGTAGGGGACCGCTGCACGAGCGTCAATCTAAGGTAACTTACTTTACAACCACTTTAACCACTTAAGCCCTGAACCAATATGCTGCTAAATGCCCAGAGGCGTTTTTACAATTCGGCACAATTCATGCTTTAAAACTTGTCTGCTGGAAAGCGGTCTGTCGGACATGTCCGCTGGTTAGTACGCCTAACCAGCGGACCGAAATCTCCCGCAGGCTTTGAATGGATTCGACTCATGCGTGGAAGCATTTTACTTCCTGGTTTGGTGACGTGGCGGCGTCAACGTCACCGCCACTTCACCGCGCTGTCTGTCCGTGGGGATTTTGGTTTGATCGTGTGTGCACACATCAGACCAAAATCTCCCAGGAGACATGTCGGATATATCTCCTTGTGTGTACGCGGCCTGAGAGTATTAACTTGTTTTTATGACAATTTTGTGTAAAAAATAAATAAATAAAAAATTCACATTTTTCCAAGAATTGTAGGAATCTGGGGGTCCCCTTTGTTAAAGGAGGCTTTCAAATTCCGATAAGCGCCCTGCCTGCAGACCCCCACAATCACTGGGCAAGGGTTGTGGCGATGAAGCCCATTTTTTTTTTTGGTGTAGGGTTCCCCTTAATATCCATACCAGACCTGAAGGGCCTTGTATGGAATTTGGGGGACCCCCCACGCAATATTTTTTTTAAATTTTGGTTTGTTTTTTTCAATTACTTTTATCAGTATTGCCAAAATTCAACAATTCATTATGGTCGTGAGTAGTTTTAAATTACTTTTTTCCCTTTAGAAATTACATTTTGCGGAGGGACTATTCTAAACACAGGAAAAATGTGCCACTTTACAGGCATACTATATACACCCCCAGGTCCAAAATGTAAAGGAATATTTCACTTTTATTGTTTCACTTTAAAATCTTTGCTCCTGAAAAAAGACCCCAAACACTTTTTATGACAATAGCTTGCATATTAACCTTTAAAAATAGCACTTTTGATTTTTCACGTTCGTGTCCCATAGACTTTACTGGTGTTTGAGTGTTCTAACATATTTTTTGCCTGTTCGCATGTTCTGCTGCGAACCAAACCGGAGGTTGATCGGCTCATCCCTACTAGGTAACTTATGTTTGATAAATGTTTAAAGATAGACCATGATTTTGTTAATACATGTATACGTTTTATTGTCACTATATATCTATAATTGATACATTTTTTATACATTTTTAATCATGAAAATGATTTATGAATTTTATGATTTAATTTTTTTTTTAAGAGAGTGTGGTAAATTTTAACAGTAATCAGTGTAATGCTATATAAACAAAATGATTTATGAATATTAATATTTTTATAAATATAATATACATTTTATGTACCTATATTTTATTGTTATTTTTTTTGGAAGATTAATTTCTGGAGAGCTATTATGTGGTAGCAAAAGTATTCAGTGATTATTGTAAGGGAGACAATAGGCTTGCTAGTAAAAAACAGTACATTTACAGTGTAAGTGCTATATAAGGCTTCTCCACATATTCATGCAACCAGCATAGCTTGCAGTTGCTGCTTTAGGAACTTTCACAACATCCATCCTGCCCCCCTGAGAGATGTGATTGCTGAGGCAACAGGTGCTTCCTCCAGCAAGTCTGCATCAGGTCCCAGAAAGAGGATTGGGGGCTCACAGGAGAATATTCCACGCCTTCCCAGAGACATAAATTTGTGTGTATAATATACACAAGACATTTTATTGGTGCCCTTGGGCCAGTCAGGAACACCTATATTTTCGCACATTGACTAACATCCTCCTTATTTTCCCTTAGACTCTGTTGACCCCATCTTTTTCCGGAACCCCCAAACCAGAGGAGAGAGAAAATACAATGAAGCACACATCAAAATCAGTGCAAACATTTGGGCAGTCCCGTTTTCTGGATAAGTGACCCTATTGTATTCCCCACCTTTGTGTGTGTATCGGTGGGCTGCACAATTGAGAAATGTGACATAGTATTGACCCCCGACCCACACAGTCCCCACCTGCCAGAGGACACCCAGTCTGCTGGAAGAGCAGCAAGGGTCCTCGCCGTAAGGACACTAAACCAAAACATTTAATGAATCCAGTGATCACACACACCACATACATTGGATTAGCCCAAGTAGGTATGGGAGCAGCAACGCCATAAGCCCCAATGGAGTCCATTCACAATCACACGTCATTCATACAGCCGTGGGGCTCACCACCACGGCCGAGGGTGACACCCCTATTCAGGAGTGACTTTCACACACCATTCAACTGTCCCCTGCACTCCTGACCGTGTGTACAAAATAAACAAAAATATCTCATAAGGAACAAAAATAAACAAAAACCACGTATAAACAAAAATATTCAAAAATAAACAAAAACCTCCGTATAAACAAAAATATATAACAACCAAAAAATCAAAAAACCCTCATCTGGGATGACGGGGGCTCCTCCTTGGGGGCACTCTCGGGCTCCTCATCTGGAGGGAGTGGGTGGTGGTGGGGGTGGGGGGGCATCAGGAGGAGTCCCCAGGTGGGCCACCAGCTGTTGGCTATGCCCTAAACATGTAGGTTTGTCTGGGCCCATTCGCGGGTGATTAGCCACGTTGCCGCTGCCTCCCCTCTTCTGCTGTGTTGCTCGAACACGGATGCCGGATTCAGTGCATCCCCCAGGCTGTCACAACGCCCTGCAACTGGGCCTGACAGAGAGCCCAGGCTTCTCCACCATTTGCTGGGTCTGTTTGGCGTGGTCATGTGTGCACCCCCCTGGTCTTCCGGGTCGCCTTCCTCAGAAGAAGGTTGTCCCCGTAAGCTGAGGGGCTAGGATGGGGGAACCAGGGCCCTGCAGAGGAGGAGACTCCTCCAACATTAAAATAAACTCCTGTGGAGCTCCTCCACAACCAGCTTGCACCTCGGTGTCTACCCTGGGCCTCGTTGCTGCTTTAGGAGCTCCGTCACTTTCACACCATGTTGGTGGTCCATCCTGCCCCCCTGCAACACACCAAAAAGTAAAAATCACTTACCTGTCCTGGAGCCTTCCTCTACGGAGTAGCCAGGGACCCCCTTGCTCCAGGCAGCGGGCGACCTCCTCCTCCGCGGCAGGGTGACAGGTGACCACCACCTTCCTCCAGCATGGTGGCCAGTCTGCGCCGCAGGCGTTTATTTTTTTTTGAATATCGCCTCATTCCGGGTGGGTCCCAGACCCTGGCAAGAGGATGCCCTGCTTCCTCTCCCGGCTGGTCTTCCTGCTTTTTTTTGGGGAAATCATTAAACGCTCACAGATTATCACAGAGACCTCCTCATTAAAGTTGAGGTTCCTCCTCTCTTTGGGGGGTAGCGGGAGCAGCCCAGTGCAAAAGTATCTGGGGTGGGGGGAAACGGATATACTTTTGCGCCTGGTCCGCCCCTTTTAAGAGACAGCTGCCAGTGGTGCCGACATTTGTGCGCACAAGGGGGGCGAGTGGAGCCGCACTCACTATGCTCCGTGATGATGCGCTGAGCCTCTGCGCTGGGCTCCGCCCATCATTTACATATAATCACACCCACTTCCACCTTACACATCGTTACTCTGGCGATTACGCGCAACTCAGTACAGGACTTGTAAGTGCGTAAATGAGAATTCCAGAGGAAAGATACTCTCATCTACCTGTGCCCTTATGTTTTTACTTCACGAATCAAGGGTTTAAGTGCGCTATGATTGTTGTACTCTCTCTTTATTTTTTATTCTCTTACAGTTACTGGTCTCCCGCTGGTTTTGAGAGTTGCATGACTTGGAGCCATCATGATTACATTGGTCATACATGACTTGGTACTCATTATTATTTAGGTTCATCCATGATCCACATTTGTGCAATAGCTGGACTATTTATCTGTAAGCTCACTGTGCTATTTCTAAATGTGCAAATATTACAATTACAATTACAGAATTTTACCCAGGGAATTCAAAGATAATGTGAAGCAAACAGTGGCACTAAAAACTCAAATATGTAATTAAAAGAAACTGAAATAGAATAGCTCCTTTTCTAATGTTATCCCAATGCAAAGCTGTCTTTCATTTATAGTATTCAAGATGAGAAAAGTATAGCAAAGAGAAAACATAGCAAATAACATACTCTTTGAATAAGCAAAGGTTAAACTATTACTGTAAGTACGGACTCTATGACCAGTTATTAGAAAGTTAAATATATGTTTACACTGCTCTATATCTTGGATTTAACATTCGAGTGGTAAAGTACTCAGCGATAATGGGATCAGCACACCAAATCCCAAAGTACATAAAGGTCACCATGTTTGGAGGATACAAGATAAGTTTATTAGAAAAACTTGAGTCATACTGTTAAATTACATTCTACTTGTGTGTCCAGCTGAGAATTGCTACTATAAGAAGAGATGTATTTCAGTCTTAATTAAATTAATCAAACATTTTGCGCCCCCTCCCTCTAAACATAATATATATCTTCTACATGTGTAATCTCATTACAGGCACAAGTAAAAGGCTTGACTGGATTAGGCCCTTACAGAATGATCTGGAGTAGTAACAACATACTGTACAGTGATAGAAGATTCTCCTGCAGCCCTGAATAAAATACTGCAATGACTCACATTCTTTATACCCACTGTGTTGTTTATAGGTTTAAGAAAACACAGCTTTTATACAATTCTTGAGAAATATAGTTACGAGTGATAGATTGATTAAGTTGGCTTACAGTATATCTAAAATTTTAATCAAAATTTGTTCTTATAAAATGAATTTAAAGTTGTAGGCCTCGTACACACGATCAAATCTGTCTGCTGGAAACGGTCTACTAGACCGTTTCAGCAGACAGATTCGATCGTGTGTACGGGCAAACAGACGGATTTGGCCACCCGACAGATTTCAAAGCATGCTTTGAAATCTGTCGGCTGGGAACCCGTCCGCCCGACATGTCTGCTGGTTAGTATGCTAACCAACAGACATGTCTTCTCGCACACGCGCCGAATGATTTCGACGCATGCGCGGAAGTGTTTTACTTCCTGGTGCGGTGACGTGGTGGCGTCAACGTCACCGCCACGTCACCGACACGTCAGCGCGCTGTCTGCTGACGGGGATTTTGGTTTGCTCGTGTGTACACGCGAGCAAACCAAAATGCCAGCAGACAGATCTGTTCAAATCGGTCGGTCCGACTTATTTGAACAGACAGATTTAATCGTCTGTACAAGGTCGTAGTGTTCTTACGATATAAAAAGCCACAATATATTGAACATTCCAGGGTTATGTGTAACAAAGCGTTTATGGGCTAGACATGGAAAGGGGATGCAGGGGCACTCACAAGACTCTCTGGGGTTTATTTACCAACGCTAAGGCCCCATGTACACTGCTGCTGCTAAATGAACATTTAGGAGCAGTTGGGCATTTTTTTCAGCTGCCCCTGAAATCTCCTTTATGTTATCTTATCAGTACATGTACACAGGGTTGTTAACAGTCGTTTCTAGGCAGTTAAGTTTAGAGTCTTTTTTGGAATGCAAAAAATTGGTTCAGAAGCTAAGTTTAGAGGCATTTCAAGCTCCAAATGCTTCTAAATGCAGCTCAACGCAGCTAAACACGGCTAAACGCAGTAACTCATGTTTAGTAGCCTTTCGTTTACATGCATTTAAATTTTTGGCTATTTAAAAAAAAAATATATATATATATATATATATATTAAACACTTCTAAACGCAAACTAAAAACAAAGCATATAAACACAGCAAAACCGACATTTATAAATGTGGGTTACTATCTGTCAAGTTATATCGTTCAGGAGAGATTGTAAAAACGTCCCATGTACATTAAGCCTAAAGAGTGCAAATTTGTCAAATTTTTGCAAAGAAACCAATCAGCAATAAAACTTGGAAGCTGATTGGTTTCTATGAAGAATTGTGCCTAATATCGCACAGTCTATCTTTAGTAAATAAACTCCTCTGTGTCTTCATATGAAACCATAAAAATTCTGAATTACTGCAGACAATTACTTTTAATAGCTTATTATTGTTTAAGGCCCTACCTACATTAATGATTTTAAAGCCTAAAAGTGGGAAAGTATAGCATCTTCTCTCAGCTCTTTATTGCTGACAGTGCCCCCATTTGGGACAGTTTCTTTCACTGTGAATCCACCCAATGTCAGAAGAGAGAAGTGGGGAAATTATACCTGCTTCCTCTCTATTTGAAAGGTACCAAACTAAAAAGTCAGTTAGGAAGAAGCCCTCAGGGTTAAGATTTTGTTTTTGTCTAAATGAACATTGACAGATATTTCCCCTCACGAGCTAGCATTATAAATTTGACAGACAAAAAACCTCAGTGGGGACACAGTCTTCATTTGAAAACAGACATGGGATGGGCACCTTTGTAGATATTGGAAGTTGTTACTTTCTGGTGACTTTTAGGAGAGTCAGACACAATGAAAAGACTTAACTTGGGATTTGCCCACTGGACCCCTAATGAAAATACATGTTGGGTTAGTAGGTTACACCTTCATTCGGACTTCAATCATAGCTGGACCTGCAGTCAGTGACATATGCGGGGCATTATATAGCTGCCTTCTTTCCGTGACCCCAGCAGAAGAAAGGCTTCCAACACTATCTTCCTTTGTGGTTGAATTCCATGGTGTGTTACATAAACCATTCTTTTTTATCAACACCCACCATTGACCATGCCCACAATCACTGTAGCAAAATGGCACACTTTGTCTGTCACATTTCTTTAGCACACAGATATCTTCCCTAATCATGAAAGGACTTTCTATTTTCCCTGTCTCTGACACTCATTGCTCACACTGGTTATGCAAATGATTTGATTATTTATTTTTGTTAAAAAGTGGTTTTATGCAATCTAAAGGAAAGCTGTTATTATTTTAGTTGTTAGTTATATATGCAGATCAGAAAGGTTTGGCAGGACTGAGTTTTGGCTGTACCTCACTAAGCCAGTGCATATAGCTGTTAACAGGAGCAGTCCATGAAAAGGATACACCTTTTGAATAGTTTATTGAGTTAATAAAATAATACAGTATAGCCTCCCACAAGGGACAGCAGCACACAACTTTAAGGTTGCTAACAGTCCATAGTAGATTTCCGAGAGATAATAGACAGAAAAGAGGCTCGTTCCTACAGGAGAGGCATGTCCAAATAGTAGGATGTGCGTATTCACATAATGCAAATTCCTCATGCACCACATGGCTTCAGCTAAAGGGGGAAGTACCATGATAAAAGCCTTGCGACTACACCTCGACCCTTGAAGATCCAACCACAGAGAAAACAGAAACCCACTTTGATCAGTAAGGGCTACCACTCCTGACTTTCGCCAAAGAAATATATCTATCACCTTTTCTGGTGGGACAGGGGCAGGGCTGGTACTTGACCCCAGAGACTTCTAAAGTTTCAGCCCACACTCCACCTAGTAACCAGCCAAGGGAACTACCACAGGTTACATATGTGCTCTGCCATACAAATACACAAATACACCTTTCTTTATGCTTTGTGTGCTGAGTTGGGTTCGCTTTAAACATTATAAAAATAACTGAAAGTTCAGCAGTGATCCTGTAACATGACAATGGATGACTATAAAAAGATAATGCAGGAATGGGCTTAGCTAAACATATGAAGCAAATATCTTTTTTCAGCCTGCATCGAATAAAGCGCTGTATAGACATAATTAATCATTGTATGGTTCCTGGCACTTAAAGCATTGGTTTTGATTTGCTAGACGAATTGGAAATGTTAATTTAGTCACAGGGCTGGGCTGAGGCAAATAGAGAGGCTATGGTGGTTGTAGCTGGACCAGATAACCCTCTTGCTGTGAGAGTTCACAGGGAATCAATGTCAAACTGAGACCCTAGAGATTACACAAGGTAAGGAACTTACTAAAATGCCTGTTTTACCCCTTAGTAAGCTTTAGGTAGTAATAATAATAATAGTTATTGTTATTATTAAAATATTTATTATTAATAATAAAAATGTGTTTACCATTTTGATTTTTATTGCTCTTTTACACTAAATAAAACTGGGCCAAAACAGACCATTAGCCAAAAGATGCCAACCCTAGGTCACCAGCTAATATTTGTGCACCTTGCTCCAGCCCAACCACTCTATGCATTATTGTGCAAGCAAAAGCTGTTTTGGCTTGTTATAGCAGTAGGTGTTGGCCATCTTTGTCTAGTACCTTGTCACAGCACTGCCCATTTATATTGTATATATGGAAAGTAAAAAAAAAAAAAAAAATATTGTTACCTGCATAAGACTGGATTATTGCATTGAGCACAGTGCCACCTAATTTTTAAAGTAGTGGATCACTTCTTAATAGCTGGATGTGTATGGCATCTTAAAACATAATTTTCATCTTTATCACAAAGATACGTTTATCCTCAAAATACAGTATGCATAATAGTATCTTGCTAAAGAAAACTCAAACACAGTTCTGAATATGTTCCTATATACCTTGACTAGAAAACTTTTTTTTACTTTCAATTAGCAGTATGTCTTTGCAGAAGAAAATACAAGAACAAATCAGTATTTAATGAAGAACTACTGATATGAATACATTTTAGCGGGAACAGAAATGTTGCAGTTAGGATTTTGTAGATTGGATTCATTATTCTGCAAATGATGTAGATATATAGAACATTGACTACACACTGATTACTGTAAAATATCTGGGAGACAGACCTACTACAGTTTATAAATCAACCTAGTCTGCAGAGGATTTCACTATGTGGCTGAAAAAAAAAAAATCAATTTATTTTAATTGTACCGAGAATACGAGTAATCAGAATTCCCAAAGCAAGTTCTGCTGTTGCATAAACTGACTTAATCAGAGTACTGTAGCATTGTTGACAAAACAAAATGGAAGGCACCCTTTTAATGTGTCTTGATTTTCATATTCTTCATTAGCAGGAGACTTTTTCCACCTCATCAGCAATCATAGATTAAAAAAAACACACAGTATCCACATTGTCAAGGTAACAGACAAGGGATGTAAGTACTGTATTTATGATGAGATAAAAACTGATAGCAGTATGCAGGTTAGTAACATGCATTATGCATGGGGAAATGACTATTTACTAGATGTCTGCTTCCTTCGTCTCATAACTGTACCAGGATCTGTGACTGAAGACAATTTTGGAGCAAAGCTGATGCAAAATAGTGTAATTTACACAGTGTGCTATCACATCTCAAAGCTAGAGGTACGGTACACTTTTCTGCCTTCATAACCTGTGACATTTCAGCGAATATTTACACATAAAAAAAGCCATTCCATTCTGCAGCTATAAAACAAAATATAATTCTTTGTAACCCTTATGCTTTGTATATATAAGATGCAGCCAGATGCAACCATCTGTGCAGTTTTCATAAACTTCAGCTCTTGTGTTGACCATACAAGCCGATTTGTCATCATACTTAGAGCTGCTTTTCTTAAGGTATGTTCTTATATATGTCCTTCTAAATGTTATTATTCTGTACTGATCAGGCAGTCTTTGAAAACATTTCTATGATTGCAACTACTGGTTATCAGCACTTATAAACCATGATTACTACTTGGTTCTTCCAATTATCAAAAGTGACACTTGTATCTGATGAACAGCTTGTGAATATCCAGTAAGTAGCATATGAATGAGCTAGCATTTCCTGGGATCCACCTATTCTAATGCCGCGTACACACGGTCGTTTTTTGCGATGAAAAAAAACGACGTTTTTTGTGAAGTAAAAAACAAAGTTTTTGAAACGTCACTTTCAAAGATGATGTTGCATACACACCATCGTTTTTTTCACAAAAAGCGAGGTTACGTTCACCACTCTTTTCCATTGAAGCTCGCTTCATAACTAGCTTCTGGGCATGCGCGGGTTGAAAAACGTTGTTTTAAACGACGTTTTTGCTACACACGGTGACTTTTTGTGAAACAAAAAACAACGTTTTGAAAAACGACACAAAAAATTCAAGCATGTTGGAATTTTTTTTTGGTCGTTTTTTTTTAAGACAAAAAACGACGTTTTGCCCACACACGATCAATTTAAATGACGTTTTAAAAAACGACGTTTTTTTTCATCGCAAAAACGACCGTGTGTACGCGGCATGAGACCACATGCTCCATCTTGATTCAATACACATTTGATATATTCATTTGAAACAATCTCCTTTTGATTTATTATTAAATGTGTAATGCAACAGCCTACCTGGTTGGATTACTGTATTTATCGGCGTATACCACGCGCTGGCGTATAACACGCACCCCAATTTTAAGAGGGGAGTTTAAGGAAAAAAAAATTTCTCAGCACCCTTTACAGTACACGGCCTCCCCCATCCAGTACACATCCCCCAATCCATTATACATCCCCCCCATCCAGTATACAGCCCCCCTCCATTATACATCCCCCATCCAGTACATAGCCCCCCATACATTATATATCCCCCCATCCAGTATACAGCACCCCTCCATTATACATCCCCCATCCAGTAAACAGCCCCCCCATACATTATACATCCCCCATCCAGTGTACAGCCCCCTCCATTATACATCCCCCTCATTATACATCCCCCTCCAGTACACAGCCCCCCCCATACATTATACACCCCCCATCCAGTGTACAGCCCCCCTCCATTATACATCCCCCCTCCAGTACACAGCCCCCCCCATACATTATACATCCCCATCCAGTATACAGCCCCCCTCCATTATACATCCCCCATCCAGTACACAGCCCCCCCATACATTATACAGCCCGCTCCCCAATATACAGCCCGCATCCATTATACATCCCCCCATCCAGTACACAGCCCCCCATCCATTATACCCCATCCATTATACAGCCATCCTCCCCACTATACAGCCCTCATCCAGTACACAGCCTCCCCCCATACACCCAGGGGCTGCCCTGGAAGAGGTATTTTTATGTCGAAACGCATTGGTTGAGTCTCCCCCGTAACGTCATCGCATACAGGAAGCGACCCAGAACTTGATGCCAAGACTGCTGGTTTGATAATTTTACATGTGCATAATTATATACATTTGTAAATGCATTTTTTTTTTTACTTTAATAAAGAGTGTTTTGATACGGTCTGCACTATGAGGAGTGTATGTTTTATTTTAAAAACACTTTCAAAATTAAAAGTCTAATGCATTTGGGACATATAAATCCCACCATTGTAATGTAATCGGGTGATTTTTGAGAACATAATATGAGTATAGTTAACAAATCACCGAAAATGTAAAAACAAAATTCTAACCTTTATAAATTGAATATTTTGGTTTTATAGCATGTCTTATATGGGGTTGATTTTTTGTGTGACTTTACTAAAGGAACAGATACAAGGGTTGGCTCACTAAAACGAAACTATACGAAAATATAAAGCAGCTGTGCATGGTAGCCAATCAGCTTCTAACTTCAGCTTGTTCAATTAAGCTTTGACAAAAAAAAAAAAGGAAGCTGATTGGTTTCTATGCAGAGCTGCACCAGATTTTGCACTTTCCAGTTTTAGTAAAACAGCCCCACTGCTCACTGTGCAAAGTGAATGTTTACTTAATGGGGTTGTAAAGGCTTGTTTTTTTCTTTACATAAAAATAACAAACATGTTAAAATTACCTGCTCTGTGCAAGAGTTTTGCACAGATCAGCCCTGATCCTCCTCTTCTGGGGTGCCCTTCTGGATCCTCCCCTTCATTGTGTGCCCCATGGAAACCTGCTTTCCATGATGACACCCATGCAGGCTTGCTCACGAGTCTCGCTGTTGCATCCATTGACACAGACAGCAGAACTCGGGCCCCGCTCCTGTGTCACTGGATTTGATTGACAACAGTGGGAGCCAATGGCTCCTGCTGCTACCAATCTGTCCTATGAGGAGCTGGAGCCACTGGTCTCATGCACATTTTTTTCACTTTAAAGTGTTTGTTAAGGTAAAAAAAAATGCTTTATGGTCCCCTCTGATATATCACAGTAAGCTCTGAAGTGCATGTCATTTATACAAATTTGCGGTATAATAGCTTACTTCAGAGCGCCGTTCAGCGCTCAGCTGCCTGCCTGCCGGTCTCCTCTTCTGATGCAATAGTTGCAGAGGGAAGTGCTGCAAAACCCCCACTGACATCAGCCGAGAAGAGGAGAAGAGGGGGAAGACTGGCAGGCAGTCACGTGAGCGGCGAGAATCGCTCCGAAGTAAGCTATTATACCGCATATTTTTATAAATGACATCCACTCAGGAGCTTACTGTTCTATATCAGAAGGAACTATAGAAAATAAAAACAGTTTTTTAGAGCAGGAGGGGAGGATAGGGGAGCTGAGACTCAGAGGGGGGGGGGAGAGGACAGAGGAAGATACAGACACAGGAGAGTAGGCTGCGGATGACGGAGACACGTATGCTGACTCCGGTGTCAGAGCTCAGCAGTCCTGATAGATCAGAGTCAGTGCAGAGAAGGGAGGATAGAAGCTAGTAGGATCAGCCAAGTATTTCAGGTGATACGGGGGCCAAATGACACAGCACAAGCACTGTGCTGTATATAACATGTGTTAGGGGAACAGGATTTAATTTTTTGGGGGGTTAACAAACATACTAATGCATAGCAAGCATTAAGGTGAAAAACCTGGAGACTTTACAATCACTTTATTAAAATAGTGGAAGTTATGTTTGCTTTGAATACCTAATCACATTGATAACGAAATCATAAGAACATCACTGCCTATCCTTTTTCTCATCAGTTATCTGGCAAAAGAAAAAAAAAACATAATCTAATACTGTATATATGGATAGTGACCAGAGAAGGAATCTATCAATCCTTATAACATGAAAAAAAAAGTGTGAAAACATGTGAACAGAGGGTGGTACTTAAAAAAATGACTTGGTAGAAATAATAAAATATGGCGCCTCAAAGACAGCTAATCTAATTGCTCAAAGGGTCAAATAAAATATTTGGATTGTATTAGCAGGCTATAGGACATGAAGTGCAGCAGAAACCAGTGGACTGTGAAACATAACTTGTTTGTGTGCTTCAGGGCTAAGTCTCAAGTTGATTGGTTGCCTCAGTCTCCAGCTGAGAAAGGATAAAACATGCAGCACAGGACAAAATTATGAGCTGCACGGAATATCCAGGAGGCAGCTTATAAATATAGTGCTGGAGAAATATGGCACCTCAGAGAACACTACACCTCCCACACTATATTTTCATGTCAAGGGTCCACAGGTACAGCTTCCTGAATTCTGGTAAAAGTGTGAGAGAAGATACGCTCTGATGAATTACATTTTACAAACTGCAGTCAAGCACAGGCTTATTAAATAGGCTATACAAGAGCAGGGATCATGTACCATGTGTAGTAACACATAGAAACCAATAAAAAAACATGCTCATTGGTTGCTTTGCTTTAATGCGTGGTGCATATCATCATTGTTTTTTTTAGTGCAATGTTGAAATCTCCAGAATGAATAAAATATTACTCTAAGCCAATTGATTTATATTAGATACTGCCAACTATTATTGTGCTTTACACACTGCCCCCCCCCCAAAAAAAAATGCAGGATGATAAAACAGAATGAATATTTACTCCTGAGGCAGGCGGTGAGAACACTTTTCTCTCTCTTGGAGAGTTAATCTGGCCATGCACTAGAAGCATTTTGTTAGACATTTTTCATTTTAATCACATTTGTTCAAACTTTGTACAGTAAGTGGGGTCAAATCAATGTTCACTTTTGACTGCGGTGCAGTGGCGGCTGGTGCTAAATGATTTGGGGGGTAAACCCTGCCAGGTCCGCACTTGTCCCTCCACAGTTGCGGCGCCACGGCTTCCTCTACTTCTCCTCCCGGCCAACTCTATCTGCCTCCTGTCTAGTTTGCCGGCAAGAAAAGCCAGAAGACAATAGCACATATTGATTTGCTAGTGTCACAAGTGGGTGGGTTTGGGGCACAGTGCTCTACGCCCCGAACCCAACCCTTATTAAGCCAATTAGAGCCTCCAGGTCTAATCATGTGGCTTGAAAAAAATAACTCATAGAAACCTATGAGTTCGGCGCCCCCGCATGTATCACCGCATGCAAACCAGTGGGGCGGTGCCCCCGCGCCTCTTATGGGCCAGCTGTTCCTGCTGCAGTGATGAGTAATTTGAAGGAGCAGGATAGAACATTTCTATCGAACAAATACATTTCTATCAGTGAATGTGTTTTTTATTCAGGAAAGTCCATTTACTCGTAAATCGAATGTTAAAAGCAAACTTTTTTGAGGTACTTTGCAAAGAGAGTTTTTTATATGAATGTTCACACAAACATTTGTTTGAAAATCTGCTAGTGTATGACCAGCTTTAGCAGCACTGCTGATATCTGACACTTCCAGGTGTGATAGTTTCCCCTCTGCTGGACACCATTGTTCCTGCCACCGACTACTACTTCACTACAGGACTCAGTAGTCAGTTGAAGGAACCACAGCACCCAAAGGCACACAACCATAGTAGCTGTTCCCACACTTTGGAGGTATTTTCCTTCACATCCGGTGGCATGTACAGGACAGGATGTGAAGAGAAATCTTCTCTATGGAGCACCGATACCTGTAGCCTGAGACAAACTTTGTGATGAACTTTAGGCAGATATGGTGTGATAGGAATTTCTGGTAGTTTCTTACCTTGCTCTTTACAAGCATATAAGCTGATGCTAAGACTTTGAGGCCTCGTACACACGAGCAGACAGATTTGTTCAAATCTGTCTGTCCGACAGATTTGAACAAATCTGTCTGCTGGGATTTTGGTTTGCTCGCGTGTACACACGAGCAAACCAAAATCCCCGCCAGCAGACGGCGCGCTGACGTGTCGGTGACGTGGCGGTGACGTTGACGCCGCCACGTCACCGCACCAGGAAGTAAAACACTTCCGCGCATGCGCCGAATCCATTCGGTGGCGGTGCGGCGGCGGTGCGGGACGACATGTCTGCTGGTAAGTGTACTAACCAGCAGACATGTCGGGCGGACGAATTCCCACCTGATAGATTTCAAAGCATGCTTTGAAATCTGTCGGGTGGCCAAATCCGTCGGCTCGGCCGTACACACGATCGAATCTGTCTGCTGAAACGGTCCAGCAGACCGTTTCCAGCGGACAGATTTGATCGCGTGTACGAGGCCTAAGTGTTAGTAAACCCAGAACCCAGCGTTCACTATATCTGATCTCCCAGAGTACACAGAGCTTGGAAATGCAATTATTTTAGTAAATATGAACTGCTAAATACCTTTTCTTATCAGCAGTGTATTGCAGTTTTGTGACTTTTATGAGTGTCTGGTAAAGCTTATAGGAGGAGTTTTTATTCTCCTTTGATTGTCCTATGAAGCATCGGGACCCCTAACCCTCTGTCTGGGCAGTGCTGATCACATGCACCCTCGCAAGAAAAAAAATCACTCTCTAGCAATACACACCAAACTGATCATATGCAGCTTGTTCCCAAGCTCTGTTCTATAAGGAGATGGCTTGGGGACAGTGGAAGAAGGGGAGGATCATAGAAGACAGGATCAAACAGTGATTCCACAGTGATTATAACAAGCATGCTTTACTGCATATACAGACTGATTTTATGGTTTTGGTTTAGTAACACTTTAACCACTTGCAGACCGCATAACGTACATATACGTCGGCAGAATGGTCTCGTGTGGGCAAGAGCAATGTACCTGTACGTTGCTTTCAGAATCCCACCGTGCGGGCCCGTGCCTGCCACAAGCTCCGTGACCATGCCCGCGGGACCCGCAGACTCAATGTCCGCCGCTGTCCCGCGATCGTGTCACAGAACGGCAGACCAGGGAGATGCCTTTGCTACAGGACACTTGATCTACTGCTCCCTGTGATCGGGAGCAGTGATCAATGTCATGTCACTGGTAGTCTAGCCCCCTCACAGTTAGAATCACTCCATAGGACACACTTAACCCCTTCCCTACCAGTGTCATTTACACTGTAATCAGTGCATTTTTATAGCGCTGTATAAATAATGATGGTCCCAAAATAGTGTCAAAAGTGTCCGCCATAATGTCGCAGTCACAATAAAAATCGCAGATCGCCACCATTACTAATAAAAAAAATATATAATAAAAATGCCATAAAACTCTCCCCTATTTTGTAGATGCTATAACTGTTGCGCAAACCAATTAATATAAGCTTATTGCATTTTTTTTTACCAAAAATATGTAGAAGAATATGTATCGGCCTAAACTGAGAAAAATATATATATATATATTTTGGGGGATATTTATTATAGCAAAAAGTAAAAAAATATTATTATTTTTTTTTTTTCAAAATTGTCGCTCTTTTTTTGTTTATAGCACAAAAAATAAATCCGCAGAGGTGATCAAATATCACCAAAAGAAAGCTCTATTTGTGTAAAAAAAAGGACGTCAATTTTGTTTGGGTACCACGTCTTGCGACGCAGTGCCGAATTGCAAAAAGTGCTCTGGTCAGGAAGTGGGTAAATTCTTCCAGGGCTGAAGTGGTTAAAAACTGAGAACCGTCCATCTTGTTCTTTCTTCTTTGTCTTATTACTTATGATTGTTATTCTACTCTTCTTCCAGCTTGAAGGAAATAAACTTTGTTGAAGATCTATTTTAACCTGGGTCCAGACTTCATTGTGATAACCCTGAGTAAGATATAACACAGACATTATGGATGGGCTGACCAGTCTGTAGTACTTAAAGGGATTGTAAAGGTTTGTTTTTTATTTTCTGAATAGGTTCCTTTAAGCTAGTGCATTGTCGGTTCACTAACCTTTTCCTTCGATTTCCCTTCTAAATGTTTTTTTCTTTGTCTGAATTTCTCACTTCCTGTTTCTCCTCAGTAAGCTTGCCCCTGTCATCTGGCTGGGGGTTAGTCAGCCAGAACAGCTTACTGAATAGCTTACTGAGGAGGAACAGGAAGTGATAAATTCAGACAAAGAAAACAAAGAAAACTATTTTTAGAAGGAAAATTTAAGGAAAAAGGTTAGTGAACCAAGAATGCACTAGCTTGAAGGAACCTATTTAGAAAATAAAAAACAAATCTTTACAACCCCTTTAATCCCAAAAAAAGCTTTAGTTGTACATTTATTGCAGTCTGGAACTATTCAGCCAATTAGTCTTCATTTGTGTGCCAATTAAATTAATACTCTTGGCCTAACTATCATTTAATTATTTAAGTATTCCAATGGAACACATTTTTCTATGCATGCTGCAATCAAGTAATGAGGAAACTGAAATTCTCAGATATCATCTGTTCATGTAAAATTGTTTAAAATGTTTCATTCTGATGCCTGCTGTGTCTCTGCATATTTTCCATGGCATCATTTTTTATAACCCTACATAAAATCTTAAAAAATATATACATGCACACTTAAACTATAAATCACAACCATCTCAACTGTCACTGAATACTCAATGGAACATGACATTTGTGAGCATGTGAAGAAACCACTTTACTTAGAACACTAATATATTTAAAAAATAATTCTACTCTTGTTAAGAAAAAAGCAATCCCCTCTGGGTGATTTATGTACATTGCAAGGATGTTAACACACTTGGTAGCAGAGTCGTACCTGTTTCTGGTTCCTGTATGGGAGAGTCTGTATTCAATCTAAGCAGCTGATGCACTTGCAGTGTTCTAATGAGGAAAGTTGCAGGGTCTGCATCCCTTTTAAAGTAATTAACCCTTTTGGTGTATCTCACCAAAAATGAAATTTCTGATGCATATGATGACTAAATTCTGACTTCTATCTTACTGCAGACTTCTGGGAAAATCATTTTTTTGACAGTTTGTTGTGGATTCCTACCTTTTGTTATTCTGAAAAAATAGCTGTTTGTGTCCACATGGAAAGTGACTGCTTTATCTTTTTTTTTTTTTAAACATTGATTTTTTCATACTGGTTTTACCCTGGTTTTACTGAGGTTGGCAACCCTTATGGCCCCCCCTAGTGGCATGGGGCCCCCGGGCAGTGTCCAAGTCCCGAATGGTCAGTCCGCCCCTGATAACCGCACAATTGTCATTAAAATGTGACATCACTGAAAGCTGAAAAATGGCCTGGGCAGGAAGGGGGTGAAAGTAACCTGTATTGTAGTAGTTAAATTAATGAGGGGCACTCTATAAATGAAGGATGAGTGGACGGTTGGCATAAGTTTTATTGCAGAAACCAATAGTACAGTTTCTATGAATGGAGTGTGGGGGGGTCAGGCATAGTTGGCACTTTTGTTAAGTGCGTGTGACAGGTGCTGCCACCCATATTAACCCCTGCAGAATCAGAAGGTCACAGGTGGTGGGGATAGGGGTATCCACAGGGCAGACAACTGAAGATTTCAAGGGAAAGAGTAGTCACCAGCATACTCTTCATAAGTGCTGTCCTTGGTGCTGATTTAAAAAAACAAAATCACTAGACTTCAGCTTTAAAACCATTATTATGTCTCTGTGACTACATTCTTTTTAGATGACCCTGGGAAACCTAGTTATATAAAGAATGTGCTGTATTCATTAGGAAGAAAAATAAGCTAATGTTTCATAAACTATAATAGAAACAGTCTGATCAGCGTGAGGTAGTAATTACCATATCAGGTTGCTCTAATAACACAGGAAAAAAGAATAGCAAGATGCACTTTCTTGTTCAGCAACATAAAACGTATAAAAGGAAAGGCTATATATCACAGCTTCACACTTTAATGTTATTGTCTTTGCGGTAAATATAAAATGATGGTTGTCACATGGTCTATTTTCAGCCCAACTCCTGTGCTTTTTTGTCACTAAATAGACACAATCTGCCTGGCAGCAGCAAAATATGTTTGACTGCTTTATTTTATTGCTTCATTGGATGCAAATTAAACACTTTAAAAAGGAAACTTTAACATCCAATGAGAAAAGAAACAACGAGAAAAAAAATATATATTTAGCAAGCACATTTGCTGCAATATGTCAGTTATAGAACATGTCCATGCAATAGTATAATACAGAGAATAATCTGTTATCAGTCCAAAAATGTTAATGTGGCCCCTCTTTTCTTTCATACCTTTTTTTTCCTGACTTGGGACAGCCACTGGCATCTGATGGAGCGAATAAGAACAATTTCCTTTTTCTAAACTATATGCTGGCCCAGGAGACTTGCTTTATGAGCTAATACCGGCATCCAGCGTTTAATACGCTGGCCTGACAGCAATCAGTTATTACAAGGAATAGTGTTCCAAATCGAGGTAATAAAAAGAAGTCAGATTGAGTTAAGGTCAGCTCCCCAATGGAGGAAATGCAAACAGGAACTTTGATGCAATCATGCCAGCATTTAACACCACAAATGCTGAAGGGTGCACAGTTCATGGCAAAGTGTATCTCCTTAGCTCTCAGTTTTCCATGTTGCTGGAATTAGATTCTTAGATTTCAGTCCTCTGGGATATGAAGCAATCTGTCTGTTCCTTCTATATATATATATATATATATATATATATATATATATATATATATATATATATATATATATATATATATATATATATATATATATATAAAAAATCCAACATCTCATTGCTCTACAATGCTCATGCTAGATTTGCTGGTAAACTCATTCGTCTATAGTGTTGCTCACGAATATTCGCATTGCGAATATTCGCTACGAATATTGCATATTCGAGTATTCGCGAATAACGCGGCGAATATTCGCTATTTCGAATATTCGAATGTTTTAAAAAATTTTTTAGAACAGATCACATCCTAGAGATCCCCATCGACGTCTAAAAGCATTGCTGGTATGATTAGAGACCTTGGGCCGAGTAGCTGCAGCGCTCATTTTATATTGCCGAAAAATCGCAATGCGATTATTCGGCAAATAGCGATATCGCGCGATTATTTTATATTGTAATATATCACGAATATTCTGAGCCAATCAGAGTACTCCATTCCGCATTTCTCGAAATTTCGAAATTATTTTGTATTGTAATATATCACGAATATTCTGAGCCAATCAGAGTGCTCCATTCCGCATTTCTCGAATATTCGCAATTATTGTGTATTGTAATATATCACGAATATTCTGAGCCAATCAGAGTGCTCCTTCCGCATTTCTCGAATATTCGCAATTATTGTGTATTGTAATATATCACGAATATTCTGAGCCAATCAGAGTGCTCCTTCCGCATTTGCCGAATATTCGCAATTATTGTGTATTGTAATATATCACGAATATTCTGAGCCAATCAGAGTGCTCCTTCCGCATTTCTCGAATATTCGCAATTATTTTATATTGTAATATATCACGAATATTCTGTGCCAATCAGAGTGCTCCATTCCGCATTTCTCGAATATTCGCAATCGCAATTCGCAATTCGCAATCGCATTCGCATTCGCGATAGCGAAAATTCGCAATCATTTCATTTCGAAAATATATCACGAATATTCGTATTTAGCGAATATCTGTCGAATATTCGACTATATATTCGAGATATATCGCGAATTCGAATATGGCATATTCTGCTCAACACTATTCGTCTATTATATCTATGCTATTTTTCTCTTTTTTTTTTTTTTAAACTAGACTATCAGGTGAATTGTGTACAGTGCTTTCCAGACTGCAATGCCTTACTAGCCTTATTTTAAAGTGTTCCTATTTTCAATTGCGGTAGCTGGTGGCAACCAATCAGAATTCACTCTTTTAAAGTTTAACTGGTAATAGACAAATTTGAGGGTTTTTGCTAAGAGTTGCTGCATTGATAAATCGGTCAGTAAGAATATGAACTATGTATTGAACAAGTCTGATTGCTTCTATTATTGTTTTTTTTTTTTTTTTTTTTTTTTTACGCTTACTTGTTTTACTGTGTGTAAAGTGGATTTAGTCAATTTGTTCCCTCGCAGAGGAGAGACTGTAAAAGGCAAAATGGCTCAAGTGTTGGGGCTTCCAAAATTACACATTCTGCAGCTAAAAGCTATGTGCTTGGTATACAAATAGAATCAAACGTTCAGATGCTTAAAGCAGCTTAAAGGGTTACTAAAGGAACATTGGCTGAAATGACTGTTTACAGGGTATAGAGACATAAAAGTTAACTGATTCCTTTTAAAAAATATTAAAAATAGATACGAATCAATCATATAATGTGCCTACAGTTTTAGTTTCACGTTTAAACTGGTTTCATGTTTCTGTGAAGTAAAGAGACACACAGAACAAAAACAAACAAATACAGGGCAATGTTTGTTTTTAAAATGGATCTGATGGTACTGAGGAGTTTTAGACACATAGTAATCACACCTCTTTGATCATGGACCACAGTGAAAAGCTAGCATGAGTTTTTTCATAAGGAGCCAGACAAGCAGGAAGTGTGGAGATCACAGAAGTATTACAGCTACTTCAAAGTAAAAACGAACAATGAGGACATGAAACCAGGACTGCAGTAAGGTAATGGAAGCTATTTAGCTAAAAAAAAATCCTTTAGTGATCCTTTAAGGTTCGACAAGTTAATATATACAAGACATTAACTTGACTTTGGATTAATCCTTGTACTTCAGTGGCTCAAGTAGAATATCCCCACATGTTCCTGGAGATGGCCTGAAGTAAATGGGTGCTGTTAGCACTCCTAGCTGGAAACTGGTATCATCATGAATCAGAGCATATATCACCAGCACACAACAACATGGATCTTGAAAATAACATCCAACTGTTTATTACGGTGATCACAGCCATGAAAGTGCAACATTTCAGAGCCACACAAAACCCCTTTCTCAGTCATCTGATTAATGTACTTCACTGGGGATACAGGGCGACTATTCTCTACACAGCAAGGCTGAAGTAGATGTTTGTAGGCATTTTAGTACTATATAACCATCACATCTAAAAAACGTAATAAAATATATCAAAAACCAGGAACAAAAATATAATAAATTGCAGATTACCAGTCGTTTATATCTGGTGGCTGTATTTTTTTTTTTCAGTTTTTAATCTCTTTATTTTCACCTAGTGATCTCACTAGTGGTCTCTCAAAAACTCACTTTATGTTGTAAAGTGACAATGCTCACTTACTATGCTGTATCTATGGAGAAGCAACATTTTCACCCTAGGACACGACTACAGAATGCAGCCCCTCTCTTCTTTTACATAACATAGAGGGAGGTGATTCTTATATTTAAATATTTTTATTGAAAAACAGTCGTTATTTTTAATTCAGAGAGGTAACTTAGAACAACACAACTGATAAGAGTAAGCACAGGCAGAGAGAATAGGAAGTTATCATCCTACAAGATTTCTGACATGATCGACAGGTATGTTTTCCCTTATTGAACAGATATACCAAATGATTGTATATTTAACAGACCAAAAAGAAGAAAATAAAAAAAAAGTTAATGATTAGGATACATGTATACACACCTTAAAGTGTATGTAAACCCTAAATAAACACTGAGGAACAACTTAATGTTGCAGGACATTGTCCTTATCTGCTTATAAAGGGATAAAAGATAGGAGCTTGAGGGGGCCGTGTCCTAGCTGCCGTTCTGAATGGCTGCCAGATCTGGAGCTCTCTGCCACCGAGAGTGATTACAGTGGCCCACAGCAACTTAGCCCATCGTCACTACATCCAATAGCAAGACCGGGACACAGGGAATCAAGCTGGATATGTCCCGCAAGAAGAATCAGCCTGTTCAACCGTGTCGTCTCACGGACTTCTTTACTGTGCAGCCGGCACATAGGGGGACCCAAGATGTGATGAAAAGCTGCAGGCTCTTCTCTCACACTGCAGCCTCGCAGGGACCCAGACCAGGAAGCACTCTATTATGTGAAGGGCAACTCCACGGACCTCTCTCCCCCTGCAACATCTGATAGAGGTAAGAGGGTGGCTAACTCACCTGCATACTCTCCCCTCAAGGCCCCCTCTGCTAAAAAAATCTTCACTGGGCTGACACTAACAATGCCCCAGCAGTACAGCAGGCTATTTACACTGAGCCAATAGCCAGATTTCCAGATAATGACACTCCAGGAACTTAATCCACATTAAAAGCAATGTTGTTATCTCTACAGGCTGGCATTCATGCTGAACTGCACTCATCTGGGGATACAGGGCGACTATTCTCTACACAGGAATTTTCCAAGCTAAGAAAAAGTATTTTTCGGAGGCTATCAACGGCGCCCTAAACCGCCCCCGCGAACTGTTCAAGATGGTCACCCAGACCATGAAGCCAGGATGCATTGAAACCCCCAGCTCGGATACACAAGAATTTTGCAATGAACTATCGGATTACTTCATTAATAAAATCGAGGTAATCCGTGAAAGCATTCAGCAAAACAATTCCCCCCTCAGCCCCCCCTGCAGCCTCTCACACAACACCCATAGTAATTCTTCTATATCAGGTAAGTTCGCCCTGGAACCCATCTCCATCGAGACCACTAAGAATGTCATTTGTACTCTGCGTAATGGCACAGCGCCAAATGACATTATCCCCACTAAACTGCTGAAGGAATGCGCCGACATTCTGGCTCCTCCCATCACGCAGCTTATCAACCAGTCTTTCTTGGAAGGCATAGTGCCCTCACAGTTGAAAGAGGGTATAATCCAACCCATCATGAAGAAACCCTCCCTGGACCCCAAGGATCCACTCCACCGCCGCCCCATAACAAGCCTCAACGTACTCTCAAAGATAATGGAAAAAGTAGTGGTACAACAGCTGCAACAGCATCTAGATACCTACAAGCTACTTGACCCATTGCAATCAGGCTTCCGTCCTGGACACGGGACGGAAACAGCATTGCTGAAAGTATGGGACGATGTTCTCAAGGCCGCAGACGAAGGAGAATCTTGTCTTCTAGTTCTGTTGGACCTAAGTGCCGCTTTCGACACTGTAGACCACAATCTGTTACTGACTCGGCTTGCTGAAGTAGCCAGAGTCGCAGAAGGCAATCTATCTTGGTTCTCCTCTTTTCTGGAAAACCGATCGCAAACAGTGAAGTTAGGACCTTTCACGTCTGAAAAACGCACAGTAACATGCGGAGTCCCTCAAGGATCGCCTCTGTCACCAGTGCTGTTTAACATTTATCTTCGTCCTCTCTTTGAGATTATTAGCAGCCAAAAACTGCTTTACCACTCATATGCAGATGATACGCAACTGTATTTCCGCATCTGCAACAGACAGGATCACCGCCTCAATCTAGAGACATGCCTCTCTTTGATAGAGGACTGGATGACAAAGAGTTATCTTAAACTCAATGGAGCAAAAACAGAACTTCTCCTGTTTCATGCCAAGCGCAGGAATCAACTTTCAACAGCGTGGACCCCCCCGCCCATTCTGGGCAAGCTCATCACCCCTAGCGCCAAAGTCAAAAGCCTAGGGGTCACTTTTGACTCCTTTATGACAATGGACGCACAAATAGGATCAGTAGTCAGTGGATCTCACCATCTACTGCGCCTACTACGCAGACTCACTCCGTTTATCCCTAAAGAAGATTTAGCGGTCGTGGTGGGAGCAATTGTAAACTCCAGGCTGGATTATGCAAATGCCCTTTACCTCGGCCTCCCCAAGTACCAAATCGCCCGTCTACAAGTCGTTCAGAATACGGCCGCCAGACTTGTGACTGGGAAAAAACCCTGGGAATCCATCTCACCATCACTGAGGGCACTTCATTGGCTGCCAGTCAAAGACAGAATTGCTTTTAAAGCTCTCTGTCTTACTCATAGATGTGTCCATGGGAATGCCCCTCTTTATTTATGCGAAATAATAAAAGCGCATAATCCCAATCGCGTTTTGCGATCCACGAATCGGAACCTACTCCAGGTTCCGAAAGCCAACTTCAAGTCCAAAGGAGAAAGGAGATTCGCGATCCAAGGCCCCAGACTATGGAACGCTTTACCAACCAGCATTCGGTTGGAGGAGAACCACCTAGCATTTAGAAAAAAGGTCAAGACTTTTCTCTTTTGATATCAAAGGAGACAGGAACAACAAGCGCCCAGAGGCGATTCAGTTCGCATGTGTCGCGCTATACAAGTTTTCATTCATTCATTCATTCATCTATATCACAGCTATCTATCAGGATAGACCATATAGAGCAGGGGTGTCAAACTCAATTTCGTCGAGGGCCGCATCAGCAGTGTGGTCGCCCTCAAAGGGCCAGTTGTATATGGGTCGCACTACATACAGAGTGCAGAGTTCAGGATTACGTCAGGATTATGCTATGTACGGAGTGCAGGGTTCAACAGTGTGCTACGTACAGAGGGTAGGGATTCGGGGGTGAGATATGTACAGAGTGCAGGTATTCAGGGGTATGCTACATACAGAGGGTAGGGATTCAGGGGTATGCTACATACAGAGGGTAGGGATTCAGGGGTATGCTACGTACACAGTGCAGAAATTCAGGGGTACGCTACATACAGAGGGCAGGAATTTAGGTATGTAAAAAAGGTATGTATACAGAGGGTAGGGATTCAGGGGTACGCTATGTACAGAGGGCAGGAATTCAGGGGTACGCTACATACAGAGGGCAGGAATTTAGGGGTACGCTACATACAGAGGGTAGGGAGTCAGGGGTACACTACGTATAGAGGGTAGGGAGTCAGGGGTACACTACATACAGAGGGCAGGAATTCAGGGGTGCGCTACGTACAGAGGGCAGGAATTTAGGGGTGCGCTATGTACACAGGGCAGGAATTCAGGGATTGCTCTATATCAGGTTGCAGGCTTTTCCTGCATTTTCTGACAGTGCGCCAAAGATGCAGCATGTAGGAATTTTAGTGCGCTTTCAGAAAATGCAGAAAAAACACACAACCTATTAAAAATCATAGGACTGTGGGTAAAACACAGGAAAACTGCAGATACACCAGCAATGGGCCAAAACACAGCAAGCACCAAGGGACCAAGCACTGCCACAGGCTGATGACACAATTTGGCTGCAGTTATAACAACTACTGCTGGAGAAAAAAAAAAAAAAACGAGGGGAAGGGAGATAAGAGTCACTGAGCTCACACTTTGATGGTCCCTGGAGGTTTATCACTGAGAGGTATCCTGTGTACCTTCTATCTGCCGGCTGCTCTGTTCATAATATCCCAGCTGCATGGCTTCTTCACTCACTGCACGGACTTCACACAGGAAGAGGGGAGGGGGAAGGCAGAGCAGACTCAGCCTCTCCCATTTGTGTAGGGGGGAACTGTGCACTGTGACATTGTATTGACCACAGTGAGCCAACACAGATGCAGCCAGACACCCCTACATTTACATGCAGCTTCTCCTGTCCCATAGAAGTTTATGGAGGGACAAAAATCGGGTTTTTACTGCGCTAGTGCGCTGCTGTGAGAACAAGGGGTGCTGCTGTGCGGGCCACATGACAAGGCTTGGCGGGCCGGATTCGGCCCGCGGGCCTTGTGTTTGCCATCCCTGATATAGAGGATATCACAGCACATTTAGAATCACAAATGTCTGAAGTCGCTAAGGCACATGATGAATTAGTGGACGCACATGAGTCACAAAATGAAATAATCCACTAACTCCAGCTGAAAGTCGCCGATCTGGAAGATCGTTCCAGATGCAATAAATATCAAGCTGAGAGGCATACCAGAAATTGTCAAGCTGAGAGAGTTGGTCCCTTATATACACCAATTATTTCTGAAACGAATACCTGATCTGAGCCCTAGGGACCTCCTTATAGATAGGGTCCATAGGATCCCGAAACGAACCTATCTTCCAGATACAACACCCAGGGGCATTCTCCACAGAATCTACTTCTATCACATTAAGGAGAGGCTCCTAAGAGCCGCCAGGTCCGACCGGCCTTTACCACCTCTGTACACAGGCGTAGCCCTGTATCAAAACATCTCTGCAGCGACTGCACAGGGAAGAAAGGAATTTGTTCCTATCACCCAAGCGCTACAAGACTGCAATATCGTATATCACTGGAGCTTTAACCACCTGTCCACCGCCCACCGTCAAATGACGGCGGGCGGAGGACTCCATTGTTCTGACATCATGTCATATGACGTGATGTCTTATTAAAGGCGCGGGCGGGCGCGCGCGCGCCGCCGGCGGCGCGCACGTGCACCCGCCGCTCTGCGGGAATCCCGTGCGAGTGCCCGGCAGCAACGATCGCCGCCGGGCACACGCGATTGCCCATTAACTGAGCGGGGACGTGGAGCTCTGTGTGTAAACACAGAGTTCCACGTCCCTGTCAGGGAGAGAGGAGAGCGGTTGTGTCCTTTGTACATAGGGACACAATCGGTCACCTCCCCCAGTCACCCCCCCTCCCCCTACAGTTAGAACACTCATAGGACACACATTTAACCCCTTCCCTGCCCCCTAGTGGTTAACCCCTTCACTTCCAGTCACATTTATACAGTAATCAATGCATATTTATAGCATTGTTCACTGTATAAATGCAAATGGTCCCAAAAATGTCACAAAAGTGTCCGAAGTGTCCGCCATAACGTCGCAGTCCCAATAAAAAAATCGCAGATCGCCGCCATTAATAGTAAAAAAAAAAAAAAAAATGCCATAAACTATCCCCTATTTTGTAAACACTATAAATTTTGCGCAAACTAATCGATAAACGCTTATTGTATTTTTTTTTTACCAAAAATATGTAGAAGAATACGTATCGGCCTAAACTGAGGAAAAAAATATTTTTTTCAAAATTGACGCTTTATTTTTGTTTATAGCGCAAAAAATAAAAACCGCAGAGGTGATCAAATACCACCAAAAGAAAGCTCTATTTGTGGGAAAAAAAGGACGCCAATTTTGTTTGGGAGCCACGTCGCACGACCGCGCAATTGTCAAGTTAAAGCGACGCAGTGCCGGAAGATTAAATTTCGTCTGTGCAGGAAGGGGGTGTAGGTGCACAGTAGGCAAGTGGTTAAGAAGGCACTCGTCTGGTCACGTATCAAAATCAACACATCACTATCTCCTTACCCAAAAGATGGCTATTAACAGCTACACAACAGGGGCTTCTCACCCTCGCCTTCACCAAATCACTCACAAAACCAACCATTTTCCAACTCTAGATCAACCTGATGATACTCTAGCCAATGACACCTAAAGTCCTCTGATCTCCACAGTTCCTTTTCCCTAATACTGTTGGCTTTTCATTTATCCGTTATATATTTTTTTTTATGTTGCTTATCCAGACGGTAGAGCTCTTAACGCCCACCTGTGGACTCCTTCTTTTGGCACTACTTTGGTGCACACCCCCAGGCATACAGTGTGCTAAACACGCCAATTTATTCTAGTTAGCATTGTGAATTTAACTCTTTGTTATATGGTTGTCTGTAACTGTTAACTGGTCTTTTTTTTTCTATTATTATCATCTCCAGGTACCGCTTCACTCTCTTTCTCCTCCCCTTTCTCAGCAAGGGTCACTTTGCTCTTGACCAGATCTCTCTCCACACCTGTTGACAACAACAAGTTTATTCCCTGATGGCTCTCAGAATATCCACATTAAATGATAATCACTTGATACTAGCAATACACACAGAGGGAGAACCAAAGCTCTACTCTCCATTGTACTCTTGGAAGACCTTTTTGACCCCTGGCAGTGTCTTCACGGTGTTGAGAGGGATTACATCTTCTATTCTGCAGCCCAACAATCCTATTCCAGGATTGACCTATTCCTGACACAAACATCGCTCTTACAATCCATATCACAACCTGACATTGGCTTAATCACATGGTCAGACCACACTCCAGGGACTACTCTACTGTGACTTCTACCAGAAGTCAAACGATATACCCCTTGGCATATGAACACGTCTCTTTGTGCACGCCAAGAGTGTCAGGAACAGATGAAACTGGAATTCAAAACATTTTTTGAACTTAATGTTGGCTCTATTCAGAATAACCATCTCCTATGGAATTCCCACAAATCTTTTATGAGAGTTATCTTTATTAAGCTGGAAGCTTAAGTGTATGCTCAGTGAATGCAACTATTAAAATCTGGAGATCCATCTTTCAACAAGCAATATGGCATTCCTAGACACATCCTACCTCCCTCCCTATCTCAGTTCTAGGTTTCTTAAGTGAAAGTTTATCCCTCGATTCATGGAAGGCTCTGGGGAGCGCCTTAATAAGGGATCTCTTAAACAATCAATATACACTTTCCAAGCCCTACACTCAGAATATGGTGTCCCCAATCGGAAATTCTACAAATATCTCTGAATCAGACACATTCTAAATAAATCACTGTGGTCATCCAATACTCTCCCATATCTTACCGCTTAACTGAATGGAGCAGTGTCTCTACAAAAGCTTTTGTACATGGTGAAATGGGAAATGGGAACAAAACCTCCACTCCTCTGCAGACTTGAACCAATGATACTCTGCATCTGCACATCACACTGAAATACTCCAAATGTCTTTCTGACTGGGAATTACCACAGAAACTCCATTATCAGTGGTATCATACTCCGCAGAAGCTTGTAAGGTTTTTCTACCAACTTCACCTCTTTGCTGGCAGAACTGTGGTGGGCAAGGGACAACTACTCACTTGAATGAATGAATGAATGAAAACTTGTATAGCGCGACACATGCGAACTGAATCGCCTCTGGGCGCTTGTTGTTCCTGTCTCCTTTGGTATCAAAAGAGATGAGTCTTGATCTTTCTCCTGAATGCTAGGTGGTTCTCCTCCAACCGAATGCTGGATGGTAAATCGTTCCATAGTCTGGGACCTTGGACCGCGAATCTTCTATCTCCTTTGGACTTATAGTTTGCTTTCGGTATCTGGAGTAGATTTTGATTGGTGGATCGCAGAACGCGATTGGGATTATGAGCTTTTATTTTTTTGCATAGATAATGGGGAGCATTCCCATGGATACATCTATGCGTTAGACAGAGTGCTTTAAAAGTGATTCTGTCTTTTACTGGTAACCAGTGAAGGGATCTCAGTGAAGGTGAGATTGATTCCCAAGGTTTTTTCCCAGTCACAAGTCTAGCGGCCGTGTTTTGAACGACTTGAAGACGAGCGATTTGGTACTTGGGGAGTCCGAGGTAAAGGGCATTTGCATAGTCCAGTCTGGAGTTCACAATTGCTCCCACCACGACTGCAATGTCTTCCTTGGAAATGAAAGGAATAAGTCTGCGTAGTAGGCGCAGCAGATGGTGAGATCCGCTGACTACTGACCCTATTTGTGCGTCCATTGTCATATAGGAGTCGAATATGACCCCGAGACTTTTGACTTTGGCGCTAGGGGTGATGATTTTTCCCAGAATGGGTGGGGGTGTCCAGGTTGTTGCAAGTTGATTCCTACGCTTGGCGTGAAACAGGAGAAGTTCTGTTTTCGCTCCGTTGAGTTTAAGATAACTCTTTGTCATCCAGTCCTCTATCAAAGAGAGGCATGTCTCTAGATTGAGGTGATGATCCTTTTTGTTGCAAATGCGGAAATACACTTATGGTGGACCTGCTAATTTTGGAGTGACATTCAGTCTTTGATGAATGATATCACTAGTAGTGACACACATCCTCATTGTTGCCCATCTAACCATAAATGGAAAAGCAATACCCTTCCAAACTCTCCAACAAGCTATAGCCACTCTCAACCAGCACATGCACCTGGAACGTTTTCAAGATTGTTATTTACTTTGATCCATGTGAATTGTATCACGTACACACTGCTACCTCTAGCACTTAGCACTCTATGAATGTTTTATTTTTACTGTGATTGCCCTCCGTCCAAGTATAGTATTTATGTAGCACACAGTCACACTGTTTTGGTTATTTATTTCATCTAACAGCGCAACACCATCTATTGCATATTATTTTTGTTCTGTGGTTATGGACTGACATTTTTGATGCTTGCAGTAGTTAAATAGTTACTTTGTTTAGTAGAACAGGAATATGTATTTATCTTCACCTGGAACAAACTAAACTAACAAACTAAAGCAAAACTAACTATGTCAAAATTCCTTCTATACTGGTCCTCCCTGGCTTGCTGATGCTAGGGCAGAGAACATTGCCCCCTAACAGAACTTTGTCTCTCCGCCTTTATACTAGGCTCCCCTGACATAATATAAGATGTGATTTCAAGCCCAGCAGGGTTGACTGCTCTTGTAACTTAAATTCAGAGAGTCTCCTATATTGCAGTTACAAACTAATTATTAGGCTTCCTCGCCTCCGCTAGACCCCTGCCTTTCATCTTCCTCTTTCTTTTTCCTTCTCCTCTGTTACCCAATACCCAGATGAGTAAAGCATACTGCTTAGTCATTATAGATTCAGTATAGATTCATTATAGATTCATTGCTTATTTTTGCAACCTCTTCAGTACTGTAAGTCATCTATACCAATTTTCTTGGTTCACACACATGTTGCATTTGACTGTTTTCGCACTCATATTTCTACATGCTCTTTGTTAAAAAAAAAAAAAAATAAAAAAAATTGTAAGAAAAAATATAGACACTTACCAGTTCTACACGTCTCCGACTAGACTCCATCTCTCTCTGCATCAACTCATTCATATCTGCCTTCATTTCCTCCATGCGGATCTGATAATACTTGGCATTTTCTTTCTCTCGAGCTTCAGAATCTGCTGCCTTTTCCAACTCTTCACCCATTTTCATAACATTGTCCCTTAGCCTCAGAATCAGCATCTGCACACACAAGACAACACAGTCAATAAATATGAGCATCCTAAATGTAACTCTAACCAAAACTTTTTTTGTTTTGGAAAGTTACGTTTTTATTGCTGTATGTCTTTTTGGGATTTATATCTTACTCCCTGTACTGGGAATTGAATAAAAAACGATTTCAGTGAATAGGAAAACGAACAAGGATTTTACCCTTTCCCCGAAAAATAAATAAAAAATAGTTGAACACTAAAATAGCAGAAACACAGCAATATATTTAGAAGGGGAGGATCAGCAATCTTTATGGAAGTTTGGATGTCAAATTGAACCCTGCTGAAGTCAATGGTAGATGAATTCTAGAAATCGGTGATAGCCATTTCCTAGGTTATTGGGCAAAGGACTGTCAAACAAATGACAAAGGGTTGGGCACTGCCTAATCCATTTGGCATGGAGCAGCAATATTAATAATGCTTAAAATTAAACAATAAAAATTAAAAAATTAAATAAAATAACAGACATATACAAAGTAACTCTGGTATATATGTTAATAGGAACCCCACAAAATAGAGAGAGTTCCCCTCAAAATCCTTATCGAATCATTATCTGAGCGTGTGGCCTGGCAAGATAGGCAAGGAGGAAAGGAGGAAAGGAGGGAGTGGAGGATGAGCATGCGCTCATCCTGATCATACCAGTACGAGGCATCAACATGGGGAAGGTCACCTTGCCATGGGGGAGGTTTACCAGAAAAGCACCTTGTCCCCCTGTTGATGAGGACAAAGGCTTCTTCCCCACAGCCCTATGCTGCTAGTCCCCAAATACCGCCCTCATGGGAATAAGTGATACATGATACCCCTACTCATGCACAAAAAAAGTGAACTATCAATCACTAATATTTGGGACTAGCATTTCCTTCTGAGAATGGTATGTTTCAAAGCCATGTAGGAGTCTTTTTTATCAAAAAATATGCAAAGCTATTTGTTAAAGCGGAGTTCCACCCAAAAATGGAACTTCCACTTTTTGGAATTCCCCCCCCTCCGATGTCGCATTTGGCATCCTTCAGGGGAGGAGGGAGCATATACCTATGTAATTCAGGTATTTGCTTCCAATTTCCTGGCATAGATCCCCGTGGTGATCGCGGTGACCTATGCCACTTCTGGCGCCTTCTCTGCCCCCCCCGCTGTCTTCTGGGAGACACACAGGTCCCAGAAGACAGCAGAGACCAGTGAGGACACACAGCGCAACTCGTGCATGCACAGTAGGGAACCAGGAAGTGAAGCCGCAAAGATGGCGGCGGCAGCACCCGAGAGCTGACGGGAAGATCGGCTTCGGCTGCCGACACCGCGGGCGTCCTGGACAGGTTAGTGTCCATATATTAAAATTCAGCAGCTGCAGTATTTGATGCTGCTAACTTTTAATATTATTTTTTTCTGGGCGGAACACCGCTTTAAGCAAAACTGAAGGTACAATCATATTGTGTGGATTAACCAGCTGTTTAGGGTGTGGGGCAAAATCAAATGTTTTTTAGATATTTTTTCTTCTGATCAAATGTTTTTAGGCTTAGACTTGTTTTTTTTTTTTTCAAACTTTTTTTTATTAATTCCATTAATATTGATGTGAACTTTTCCTTTTTTGTCTGTTTTATTTCCTCTTTGATCATTCTTTATTGCTCTTATAGTTACCGTATGTTTAAATATTTTGTGATTGTTTAAGTCTACATTTTATTTATCAATTGCTATCTCATCCACAATTTTTTTATTTACACATGAGTATTTCATAAATCATTTTTCTATCCACGTAGATACTAGAATTAATGTAATCAGCTAATAAAGGATTTGATTCTTGAGAGAAAAAGAAGAGGAGGAAAATGGGACTTTGAATGAGGCATGCAGTCAATATGAATGGTCAAAACATTGGTAGATTTAAAAGGTGTCAGATTTAAATAATAATACATGGTACTGGTTATTATCTCAATATTTCCTCTATATACATACATAAAAAGCATGAATGACACCATAGGGAAGGATTATTGGTATAACACCTCTTAACTTCTAATATAAGATGATAAAACATGACCAGTTTAAACATAAGTACAAAAGCTTGACATGTTTCATGGAATTGTATCCATTCTTCAGGAGCAATAAAATAAGATAATTGTCTTTTGAAAGAAAGCCAAAAGGGGAGAAAACCCCATTGGATATAAAGTTCTCACAAAATTGCTGTGTATAGAAAGTGCAACACCAATGGCTGGAAACCCCCCTGAGAGGGGCATCATAAGATTTGATTCTTATGTTGTGATTATTTTCGTCAATTTTATATAAGACCCAGAGTAGTTCATCTTTTTTTTTTTTTTATTGTGGCACCGGGGTTTTCAGAATAGTGTACTGCTAGAGTTTCTCATACGTGCCTAGTTAAGTAAGTTTGCTAAAACTCCCAGGCAGTGTGGTTCTGATTTTGTCATATCAATGTCTGCATAGTTATATGTTGTTTTATATAGATAAGGTTTGCTTTGGGCACTACGTAGAACAATCTTCATTTTTAGGTAATTTGAGAGTTGTTTTGAGGCCCCCATGTTGCCACTCTTCAGAGGAGAGTCAAAGAGAACAACAACTTGCAATTGGCCACCTTAAATACCTTCTCTCATGATTGGATGCACCGGTTTATGAAGTTCAAGGCTTAATGAGCTCACCAAACCAATTGTGTGTTCCAATTAATCAGTGCTAAGTAGTTACAGGTATTCAAATCAACACAATTACAGGGGTGTCCAAATTTATGCACCTGTCTAATTTCGATGCATATTGTTAATTTTCTGTTAATCCAATAAACCTCATTTCACTACTGAAATATTACGGTGACCTTCCATTATTTGATAGATCAAAATGAAATTGCTGATCCAAACACCCAAATATTTATAAATGACAATCTTGGAAATTGCATTGCTGCATTGCATACAACTGTATAGATATGTCTCTTATTTTATATATATATATATATATATATATATATATATATATATATATATATTTATATATATATATATATATATGTGTTGCAAAATATATATATATATATATATATATATATATATATATATATATAATTTAGGGTTTATGGACAATACTTATTATATCCTAATATGTATAATATATGCATTTGTCTGTTATCATAGTATTGTAACATATCCTATAATATAAGATACTTCTTTCACAAGTAAAGTATGACTTACTATACAAGGACATAGCTAACACACCTGATTACCATTGGAATTCATTGTTCAGTGCATCTTTCAAATTCTTTGCAAACATAATATTATTAATTAATAAAGTGGGATTAAAGCTTCATCATTATTTTTATAAATGATACATGAATCACAGGAAAATGACATTGATGTAAAACAGAATCAGGCTACAGATAAGTTTGCTAATAGACCTGCACTGTCACAATATTCCATTAACAATTTACGCTTTCAATTTTGTACCTCATAAGCTGTCTTTCTGACACCAGGATATTAATACCGTCTTCTAAACTCCCCTGATTTACATAAGCACTTGCTCTCTTTTCCCCTTGACCTAATCAAATTCATTTCACTCATCCGTCGTAGCAATCCTAATTTCCTAAACTCTTTCTGCCATCTTTAAAAGAATTATTCACATGCCTACCTGAAAAATTGTCTGCTTGACCATGATGCTCCCTGAACTCCACACTAATTTATTTTCATTATAGCTACCTGGCAATACCCCTTTGTATCTAAATATCTGGCATTTAGCATACTCAATAAAGAAATGTGATTATCAAAGTTCTTTGTTTCAATTAAATACCAACCCTATTTAGAAACAAACAGCAGCCAGTCCCATAAATTATAGGATATATCGCAAGCATGTCATCTAGCAATCAAAAAGTCCAGGAGGTCTATGAGGCCACGTACACATGATCAGTCCATCCGATGAGAACGATCCGAAGGACCGTTTTCATCGGTTCACCGATGAAGCTGACTGATGGAACTGATGTGCCTACACACCATCAGTTAAATAACCGATCGTGTCAGAACGCGGAGACAAAAAAAAAGCAACGACGTGCTGAAAAAAAATGAAGTTCAATGCTTCCGTGCATGCGTTGACTTGATTCTGAGCATGTGTTGATTTTTAACCAATGCTTTTGCATACTAACGATCGGTTTTGACCTATCGGTTAGCCGTCCATCGGTTCAATTTTAAAGCAAGCCCTCTGTTTTTTGACCGAAGGATAACGGACCGAATGGGGCCTACACACGATCGGTTTGGACCAATGGAAACCGAACCTCAGTCCGTTTTCATCGGTTTGAACCGATCGTATGTACGCGGCCTTATAGCTCACAGCTAATTCAATCTCTGGGCTATATGGTCAACTGATACAAAATCATGTGTAGATCTATGTATCTATGTTCAGGTCTTATAATAAAATAGATGCCCTTAAACAAGTGATTGCTTAGTTGTTTTATTATGCATAAATAAGGGAAATCCTTCCAAAACGGTTACAGTAATTTATTTTAGGGAGGAATGGGGGAATCGGGGTTTATGGGCTTACCTCAGGGTTTAACCAGCTTTAATATAGACTCAGCCATGGTATTGCTAGTGCTTTTACGTTTTTCTATCAAACTCAAAATATACTTTAGGAAAAACTTTTGCATTGTGACCACTGACATATAATTGCTCATGGAGGTCCGGGGCCTAGAAATTACATATGAGCCCCCATGATTAGCTGCGGGATCTCTTAGCCTCCCATTGCTTTCAATTGAGCCTCCACCCACATTGTAATCGGCACTTCTGTCGCTGTATTGCGTTCCATGCTGGAAAGCATACAGCGACCGCGTGATGACGTCATCGCTCGGCGTCTCGTGTGAAGTGCCGAGTGCAATCAACGCTCTATTCGGCACACATGCCTCTCTGGTATAAACTGGTATAAACAGAACAGCGTGCAGTATACACGCTGTTTTATTATTGTCAGCTGTAGCTGGCCACGCTACAAAACTACTGGTACTATCTATCCCTAAGCTGGAAACCATGCCACGCTGGATCCCTATCACAATCAAGCTAATCCCCTAGCTGGATCCACGCTGCCATGCATACTGCCATTGCTGGGGACACCCTAAGATATCTTCCTCCAGGACACCATGCACTACAGAATCCCATTGCTGCTACGACGGTAAGCAAGACGGTAAAAAAAGTCCTGCTTGCCGCATCTTTGGAGCGGTGAAGGATGCAGAGGCGCATTGCCGGCGGTATAGTCAAGGTGTATAGTCAATGGCCAGGAGCGGTGGAGGAGCGGTATACACACCGCTCCTTCACCGCTCCAAAGATGCGGCTAGCAGGACTTTTTTTACCATCTTGCTAGTGCACTGCTCCATTGTGAAACCCCTCGGGCTTTCACACCGGCGAAACAACTGCCACTGCTTCAAGTCGGTTTGCAGGCGCTATTTTTAGCGCAATAGCGCCTGCAAACCGCCCCGGGGTGAAAGGGGTCTTAAAGTTTTGCATTTTAAAGCTCTGCATGTTTACCTTTGAGCGATTCCAGTTTACAATAGGGGTTACAGTATACAAAAGAATGTGTCCATGCATTATGTGTTGGAAATATTTGCTCATGTTTCAACCACATATACATTTCCTATAATGCACGCAAATACTTGGAGGAGCATGGAGGTTGTACAAGGCTTAGGCTTGACTTCATGGATGCATTCATATTTTAGATCTGGCTTAAAACTAATTGCATGCAGTTCATTAAAATTATTATGGGTTAACAGTGTACATACTGTATCTCTCAACTTTCTGGGATGGGAAAAATAAATACCATTTAGCTATAAAACTTTTAGCAAATGGCTAGCCTGCAAAAGCTAGGAAATAATTTTCTGCAAAACCTGGCTAACAAAAGACACATTTTTGGGCATTTAAAATTTCATACCATCAGCATAAAGGTACACTATATACCAGTATTTATAATTAAAAATAGAATGTGTTGGCCATAGGAACCAAATTACATTAGGTTTCTGTAGTCAGATGATGAGAAACATTAAACTTCAATATACTATCTAAATAAATGTTCTTTTCTTTTTTTTTTCCCTAAATAGCTTCCTTTACCTTAGTGCAGTTCTCCTTCACTTACCTCATCCTTCGATTTTGCTTTTAAATGTCCTTATTTCTTCTGAGAAATCCTCACTTCCGGTTCTTCTGTCTGTAACTCCACACAGTAATGCAAGGCTTTCTCCCTGTCGTGCTCACCCCCTCCCTTGGACTACAGAAGAGTCAGGACACCGACTAACACAGAGCTCCTTTCTCTATCTGCAACATAGAGAGCATCCTGACTCTCCTGTAGTCCAATGGAGGGTGTGAGCACGACACTTCACACCAGGGAGAAAGCCTTGCATTACTGTGTGGAGTTACAGACAGAAGAACAGGAAGTGAGGATTTCAAGAAATAAGGACATTTAAAAGCAAAATGGAAGGATGAGGTAAGTGTTAGGCCCCGTACACACGACCGAGCTTCTCGGCAGAATCCAGCGAGAAGCTCGCTGGGAGACATATTCTGGCGAGAAGCTCGATCGTGTGTACACTTCCGACGAGCGTCCTGTCGAGCCAAAAAAGAGAGCACGCTCTCTTTTTCCTCATTGTTCAATAAGGACTTTGGCTCGACGAGCTTTTCCGACCGCTCATCGGGAACCTCGTCGGGCGGAACGATGGGTTTAGCCTGACGAGGTTCTCAGACGTGTGTGCGCGGCCAAAGATGACTGCACTAAGGTAAAGGAAGCTTTTTAGGAAACAAAAAATTGTACCTTTACAACCCCTTTAATTTGCAGAGCAGGCCTGACATTTGATAGAAAATATATATACTAGAAAAATATACAGAAGAGATTAGAGGGGGGGGGGGGGCTTTCTACCCTGTAACATGACTGTCAACACAAGCATATATTGGATATTACAGAAGCATCAACTTAGAAGAGCAAGTCCATATTCAAGTAATGTTGTAGAAATGTTGTAACAATCTTTCACAAGCCACCTCTCTATATCTGTATATATGGCACAATAGTTCTGTTTTAAAAGACAATATCACATAAAATGGTGCTCTGCTAAAGGAATCACTTGCTAAATAATTGATGCAACACATTTTCTATTTGGCACTAGCAGTAAAAATATAGTCCTTTTTACAAAATGGAATCTGATACTTTTGCTCCCTGGCTTGCACGTTTAATAATGAAATAGATTTTCAATATAAGACACCACACAGATGAGTGAAGTGTGTATATTGAGAGCAAACAGAGATCAGGAAGTTTCTTTAAAACAACAAGCTATAAGCTTGAACGAATAGACTGGAACAATGATGTAGCATCTTTATTAAAACTAGTAACGTCTTTTTGGTGTTGTCCTATTCATTTATATAATTTGTGTATTTTTCTCATCTTTATTTACATTTTATACAATCAATTCACCAGTTTGGCCTCTGTATATTTTTACAATCAAGTTTTTTTTAATTTAATGGAATTTATTTAACGGGACTTTTACATTTGCGACTCAATTTATGCAAAAGTTGACTGGCAAGTCATCTGCTTACTTATATCTCTTAGGAATTCAGACAACCAGAACATTAAGGCTGTAATCCTTGGCCCAGATTCACGTACATCGGCGCATTATTGGACCGGCGTAGCGCACCACTTTTCCGTTAGACTTGCGTAATCTAGCCGCGTAATCCCGCGATTCACGAAGCTTTTGCGCAAGAGATTGCGCAAGCGTAAGGTTTTTTCCGGAGGCGTAAGGAGGAGTAATACAAATTGGGAGGGACGTGGGCGTGTTACATTGAAATGAGCCGTGACCCCATGCAAATGAAGGGCCGGCCGACTCGCGCATGCGCGCGTGAAGGAAACCATGTCAGCTCCGTTGTGCGCATGCTCACAACTCGGGAGCGGCGCAATCAGTGAAATTGGACATGGACTAGGGCAATGTTGTGAACTACGCAGACAGCATAAATAGACACACACAAACGCACTTCCATTGCAAAAGTACATCCCTTTGTGTCCCTTCCCATTGAATCAAGTGCTTTTGCTCTGTTGTTCGTTAGAGTGTGTTTTGTAGTTGTCAGATTAGTGTTCTGTGTGATCTAGTGCTTGTTGGTAGTTTTGTGAAAGTGTGTTTTGATAAGTGTTTTTTGACTGTTTGTTTGATTGATAGATTTCTGAGCGTTTGTTTTCTTGCTTTATTTTTTCATTTGATTTTTTTGTGTCTGTTTCTTGCTGAGTGCTAGTGTGATTTTTGCCTGTTCTTTTTCTCTTTGTGTGTGTTCTTGTCTGATTGGTTGTGCTTGTATTTGTGACAGATTTTTGGTGACTGCTAGTGAGTTTGTTTGGAAGTATGACTGAGAGAAAAAGAAAGTTGAATTTTACAGTGGGGGAAAAAAGAATTCTTGCCCGGGCCATTACCGACTATGGGCGTTTTCTCCACGGCCCGCAGAGTGCCACCACCACCCCGGCCAGGAGGAGGGAGATATTGGATATGATCACGGAGCAGGTCAATTCATCGGGGGAGGGGGAGACACGGACCCGCTCTGGGATTGAAAAGAAAATAAATGACCTCCGGCGTGAGGTGAAAAAAAAACTGGCCGCAATAAATGCCCATGCCAGGGGCACAGGAGGGGGCCCACCATGCCGGGTTAGATTTACAGCGACGGAGCGTGTGGTGGCCCTGACCTTTCACCGGCATGAAGTGGAGGGCCTGCCAGGCTTTGACACAAGTCCGGTCCCCGCGGTGCCAGGTAAGGTATTTATTTCTCTCAAGTGTGTAGCATGTGTGGGGGAGGGGGTGAAAGGGAATATGTGGCAAGTGTGTGGATCCTCCAACCTGTGAATGGTTTGTGTCATCCACAGCTGTGCAGGAGGGTGCAGGGCCATCTGGCCAGACCGCTCCAACGCCAGGACAGCAGCCTAATGAGGCCCCCCCAACAAGGCCAGAGTCCGCGGAGGAGGAACAAGAGGAGGAGGAGGATCATGCGGAGGATGATCATGAGGAGGTGGAGAATCATGAGGAGGAGGAGTCCATGGCAGGCACTGGACGTTTGGTTTCTGCGGACTCTTCCCCTCTGGCTGCAAGAAGCCTGCCCTCCCTAAGGGTGAGCCCCCCCCCCCCTCCCCCAACATGGCTCCCCTCACAAGGGCCTCCCCTTCTCCCCGGCCACAACCATCAGCAAGAGCCAGGAGGTCATCCCAGAGCACCAGGGGGGCGCCCAATCTCCTGCCCGCCAGTCTGAGAAGGAACCTGGCCACCCAGACCCGCCTTCTGAGACAGCTCTGCCAGACTATGGGGCGGGTGGATCAGAGCCTGTCCTCCATCAACGATAGGCTGGGTAACCTGGACTCCCACTCCCGGGCCTCCACAACCTGCCTAAATGACCTGCAAACTACAGCAGCAGGCGTTGGGCAGGATGTGAGGGCCCTTACCCAGGCTATCCAGGGCAACACGGCAACACTTGGTGCGGCCCTGGACAGAATAGCCGTGGCCTTGGAGGGCAGGCCGCCAGGTGGGCAGATCTCAGGGGCTGCTCCTCCTTCCCGGGCTTTTCCCCTCCCCCATGCGTCTCCCCTGAGGGTCCGGGGCCGTGGCCGGGGGCGCCCCAGGCGTGGCTCAGGCAGAGGGCATTAATTTTTTTTTCCCCTTTTTTTTGGTTTGAAAGCATGTTTATTTTTGTTCTCTGCTTTTTTTTTTTCTATGCATTTTTTTTTTTTTTTTTTGCTGACATTTTTGGCATTTTTTGGGTTGTGAATGATGTTTGAATGTGGGGGTGACATTCCTGCTGGAAAAGGGGTGTCATCCTCAATTTGGGTGGAGAAGGGTTCCCCAGGACCAGGGAGAAGTGATTCCCAGGTCCGTGTGAATGGTGTATGAATGTACAGTGACATAATTGGAGCCTTGACGTGGCGTTACTGCTCACCAGTCTTGCATGGTGGACTGGTGCCAATCCAATTTGATGAGGATGTGGGGTGTGTGTGCTAGGGACCATAGTGGTGTGCATGCATGCATTCTCATTGTGCCATGATTAATGTGTGTGTTTAACGTGCAAAGATGCATAATGTGAGCTGGCATGAGATGGGGTCATGAGATGGGGTTCCAGTTCATATGCAGAGTCACCTTGAAGGGAAAAGACAGGTGGATGTTAGTCATGCATGTGCCACTTGTGAGGTGTGCATCACGGGAGGGGATAGTCATGCCTGACTCCCATGTCACTCACCAACCAGCCAGCTGTCCCCATACATGTTCTGTTCGCAATCTGTGGGGATGGGGCTCTGATTGTATATGTAGCTGTCATGGGTGTCATGGGTAGTGCCATGTGTTGGGCTGCTGATGTCCTCCTGCAAGGTTGTGGTAATTCCACGATGGCATGAGGGGTGAATCTGAAGATGCGAGACACCTCAGAATCTCTCATGCCAAAGATGTCTATGCGTGTGTGATATATCAAGTGAAGAGTGAGGGGCTTGTATCAGATAAGAATATTGTATTAGATTAGATTAAATTGTAAATTTGATATAAGCCAAAAAATAAAAAAAAAAAACATCTCCCGTGCCCTCCTTAGTGCCATCCTCCGTGCCCTCATCCTTCTTTGTTCATCTAAAGTCAGTAGTATAGCTATGCGCGACGATGCCCCTGGCATGTTGGCATACAGATTGTTGGGCAACACGTGTGACTGCTGAACTCCTCACTAACAGTGTTGCTTTATCTGACAATTAGACTTTTTTTCAAAATTTAGACCAGCTTTTAGGTCCTCTAACTTTAGACAGAACATTTTGCAGTTGCGCACATCGCGTAGCCTGCGCAGCAACTGCGTTTTTTTGTGAATCCCCGTAACTCCCTCATTAGCATATTTGACTAGCAAATCAATGGTGTGTCTAGCGCAGTTTTGCGCGAAGGCAAGCGAAGGTCTAATTCAATTACGCCGGACCAAAAAACGTAGATTTCTGGCGTATATTGTTTTGTGAATCGCGTCCAACTATACGCACGCGCACATTTAGACTTACGCACGCGCAACAGCAGTTGCGCAGGCGTAATCGCTCTGTGAATCTGGGCCCCTGTGTTTACTTGCTGCCTTGACCAGGTCAGATGATGAAACCATGCTTACTAGGTGGATTGTCAATAATGTATAATTAACAAATATATGGGAAATGCAACAGTAAGACATCATAGTATTCATGTGCAGAAGGAGTAAATTGTTGAGACATATTTTTGATGGTTATTCTTGCCCCTAGAATTTCCAAATAAAATAGTAAAAGAACATCGGTGTTATAAGATTAACATTTTTCATGTGATTTGTTTAAGGATAGTGGGATCACAAACATTGATGTTGCCCAAGGTTACTTATTTCAATCACCAAATAAGTCAGGTGAGTGCCAGCAGCTGCATGACTCTCACAAGATGGCCTCAGTAATGCCCCACACTCCATTAAACATTCCCCCAGATAATAGAGGGATCAGCCCCCACTCTCACTGGAGGCAGGAAATTGCCCAGTTTATTTAGGCTGTTTGCCGATTTTGAAAATTAGAAAATGTTCTATACTCTGTTTCTCAGTGGCTGTGCATCCATAGAGGGCGCAAGAGCGCCACCCCCTCTCTCCTGCACCCATCAATCATTGCATTTCATTGCATGAAATCTATCTTTTGTCGCCGATGCCATCCACTATTCAGGTGTCCGGCCCCTTGTCGAGCACCGGCCATCTGAATTACAGCGGTGGGGATGTTTTGGAAGTGCCTGATTAGAGTCAGAGGCCTGTGGGCTCTAATAGGCTTCCAAATTTAAACATCAAGCGCACTGCTGTGCGTTCGCTGTTTAAAAGGTGCTGTGTTAGTGAGTCGCTTCCCTAACACTGACCCGCCTCTCAACCAATCAGGTGCACCGGGTCTGGTTACCATTCACCTGATTGGCTGAAGCAACAAGCGCTGTGATTGGACACCTATCAGGCGTCCAATCATAGCAGATGACATGAAAAGGATGGAAGAAGACATTGAGGACTCGTAGGGAGCGTGGAGGACGACGCTAACTCGAGAAAGGTACGTGTCGGGCGGGGGGGGGGCAAACTGGCAGCATTTGATGGGGCAAACTGGCAGCTAATGATGGGGCAAACTGGTGGCAATTGATGGGACAAATTGGTGGGCACAGTAGCTGTGTGTGATGGGCACAGTGAGGCTGCAATTGATGTTTTTTTTTTTCAGTTTGTTTACGCCCCTGCAAAAATTTAGAGCGCCAGCCGCCACTGCTGTTTCTACAGCTACTCACTCAGTGCTGGTCACAAAAGAAACGTTTTGCACAAGATGCCAGGAAACCTTGGTAGAGCAGACAATTTTACCAAATTAAATTTTTCTGCAGTTGATTTGCTGTGAAAATAGCAATATCGCATTTGCTGAAAGTCAGTCAACTTTAGTCTCTAATTTCACATTCTGCATGGAAAGGTTGAATTGAACTAACAAAGAGGAAAAAAAAATCTTTGACGCCAGCATAACACAGCATTCCTAGCACTGACGCCCCAGTGTGGTGTGACATTACGATCTTGATAAAGGCATGCGATTGTCATGACAGCAGATGACAGATTAGATTACTTATTTGTAAAAAAAAAAAGTAATTGTTAAGGTTAGCTTGAGGGTTATCACTAGGGGGATTATGTTTATGATTTTGTTTTTTGGCACAAGAGCGTTTCCAGGATAGGTAAAAAAAGAGCTTCCCTAACTGTTTCGTTAAACTATTTAACGTTTTTAGCACCTTTAAAAGCGACCAAATCCACGTTTTCAATGACATTTTGGCTAAGCTAAAACTTTTGATTTTTATATTTTTTACTCACTGGAGCTGGGCACGTACTGTAAAGAATTATAGTCAATGGGACCATTCCACATACTACATATTGATATAAATAAATGGTGTAGACTGTGGATCATTTTCTGCGCTCACAGCGTGGGTTAAATGTATTTTCCATGCCACAACACTGAGATACATTTTTAATTGTAGAAAAAATCTGAACATTATACAGGTGTTAGGGATTTCAGAGAGAGGAGGAGTTTTTGGCTGTTTTTGATAAGGGATCGGTGGAAACCAAAACAGATGTAACAAATACTACAAATCCCGACAACCCTAACGCTACGTTGCTCCATATCAGACGGAGATTACATGACAAAATATTCTTATATATTTTACATCCAAAGGGTAACAAAAAAACTGAGGGGGCGGGGCATGCTCTAGTGAAAGGTTAGGCCGCACGCCCGCACGAGCTGATCACTTAGAACTGAGGGGGTGGAGCCTACTCTGGCCACTGTCACTCTGAGCCACAGTAAGGAGCTGGTCAGTCAGAGGAGCACATCCCATTGGCTGATGAGTTTGCATAGAAATAATCTACGCCCACCCCTAATATGTTTGTATAGTAAAGTGTCTAGTAATAGGGGGATTCAAGGAAGGGGCGGGAACCTTGCCGAGGCCAAGTCGGCCATTATAAATAGGGGTTAATATAATAAATGAGTTTGTTACATTAAACAAACCTTATTCAGTAGCTGGCCAGCCAGAGGAGCTGCATAGTTCAACTACTGTAAATGGAAATTTTGGTTTGCCAATGTATTATATGATTTTAGTATGGTATGGAAAATGTGTATATCAAATGTGCAGTGTACAAATCTTTGTAACTGTTTTTTCTAATGTTGCTTTGTATGTCATTTTGATGCTTAAATAAAGTTTTATTTTAAAAAAAAACTGAACATTTGAGAGAATTTACGAAAAGGCAAATCCACTTTGCACTACAAGTGCACTTGGAAGTGCAGTCGCTGTAAATCTGAGGTGTAGTTCTGAAATGAGGGGAAGCTCTGCTGATTTTATCATCCAATCATGTGCAAGCTAAATTGCTGTTTTTTTCTTTTCCTTGCATGTCCCCCTCTGATCTACAGCGAGTACATTTCCAAGTGCACTTTCAGTACACTTTCAAGTGCACTTGCAGTGCACTTGTAGTGCAAAGTAGATTTGCCTTTTTCGTAAATAACCCCCAATGTGTACAATTATATGTGTCAAAGTACCCATCTGAAGTGAAACATAAATACAGTAGTTATTCTGGAGTGTTGGTAAAAGCTTGGCGTGTAAAGTCACTTGTCTATGAAATAAAGATTTCATACATAGCTATGACTCTTAATAGTTATACTCCTAATGAGCTTTTGCATCTACAATATTCCATTTATGACTAACAATGTTTTTTTTTGTTTACCTTTAATATACTTCAGTTCAAATGTAGATAAAGAATTTTTTTTTTTTTAAGTAAACAGAAAAATATGGGAGTAGAATACATTTAACTATACTTACTTCAAACCTTTTAATCTGAGCTCTCTGAAACTCCATCTTGTTTTCCAAATCACAAATCACAGCTTCTTGCCGGCTTACAATTGAACGCTCCACCATAGAGTGCTCCAAATAGTCAATGCGACTCTGTGCCACCTGCAGCTGTGTCAACCCAAAATACATTAATAAGTTAATGAGTGTAGTCAACCTTGATAATATTATGTCTAATTGAGTCCCTACCTTTTACCTTGCTTTTTACACTCTAATTTATCGATACACCAATACTAACCTAACATATAATCATATGCATTTTAAAATGTTTGAAAGCATTACCCATAAAGACCCATCAGGTTTATTTTTAACCTGTTCTACAAAATAATATCTGCAATCACAAATGTTAATGCAAGCAACACTCATATTTTTCTTTTCCTCTGGAAATGTATGTGAGGTATATTGTTCTTTTGTTGTGTCACAGCACAAAAGCATTCCTCTATAAAAGTGATAGACTGAGGCCAACAATTTAGGAAGTAGCATAGTTTATGATCACAGCACTATTTATGAAGGTAGTTTTAAAATTAGCAGAGCAAAGAAAATAATGTGGTATATTCAATTACTCACAATTATAGGGTATTAAATTCATGGATGTCTTTAACACATTTAATAAAATAAAAAATATGTTTAAGTACTAAACTAATCAGAGTACAGCAGCACACAACTGGGCATAATTGCCACCATCACAAAAAAAAGACCTGCTAAAAGTGAGTTTAGATGAGTTTAGATGAACTCCATCCTCCACCTGACTTTGAAGTTACTTTAATGGTAGAGAGAGATGATTTTGTCCTGGGCATGAGTACCCTTAGAACCCATTTGATGACTGAAGTCCAAATTATGCACACTTCCTTTGCATGCTTTTACTTGTATATTACCCCAAATATACTTGCTGGGTCAAAGCCATGAACCTACTGTTTATTTCATTGATGATACTGTCACATTTTTCTATGGCAGTAAATCTAATTTAAAATCATTATTTGCCATCCATAAATTTGTGGAAACCAATGTGTCACCACTGGGAGGGTCCTCCAAGGTATACAGCTTCACTGTGTCGCCACCGTGTCGCCAATAAGGTGCAGAGTGCCTGATCTTTACCAAGGACCTTCAAAGGTTTCTATGGCTTCAACAGATAACATATCGGTTTGCGTCCTTCAGATTCAAACCATTGTCAACAGCTGATGGGCTAAAAAGTAACAAAAGTGTAGGGAACAAGCAGCATTTAGATCTCTTGACCTTGACATTTGAGTCACAGAGAAGTCACAGAGAAGTCACCGAGAGTCACAGAGAAGACCAACAAGAACCACAGGACAGGCTGTGGACATCAGAGTTCCAACGAGGAACAAAGGACAAGTTCCAAAACTCACACAAGCCATTTGAGCATTATTTGTGGAACAGTGTCTAGTCCACTCAACAACAATGCTGGAATTAGAGTTACCAGGGTCAACAGAACATGAGTGGAAGGCTATACTTCCTTAAAATAATTCCAAACTTTCAGTACGGTTATTTATTGACCTTTTTTTGCTGTCTCTTTTTTAGAATTGGACAAAGTATGGTAGGGTAAAAACTCCTGTCAGTTTATTCTTCACTGTTTATGCAGAGATTTCCTTACACTTCCGGTCCAAGAGAAGAACAGGTCTCATTCGCAAACACTTTTCTAAACACAGAAGTTGTTTAGAAAATATAAACAACTTTTCATGTTTACCAGATAACTTTTTTCTTCTTTTAGTCATTCTTTCTTTAAAGAAGATTCAGACATGTTTGGCAGCGTCACCATGTTATGCCGCATTTATGTGCATTAGTGTTTCTTGGCCACTTGGAATTCTATTTTCTCTAAACACAGTGTAGAGTGTGCCAATGAGGGGTCCTGGATGGGTGCTTTGTGGCATCAATATGTGGGTCCCTTTAAAGGAAATGTGCATGTACTCAGGACCTTCACTTATGGGGACTCTAGTCCCTACAGGGATAAGCAGCCTCGAGTAAGCAGCACTTAAAAAAGTCAGCTCTTAGCATTAGGTGTGGTGCATAGGCGTGCACACATAGGCTGTAAGGTGTGCCTGGGCACACCCTAATCACCCTGTACTGTGCAGATTCCCCCTGCTGCCTGGCTGCAGAGAAAGGGACTGGGGAATCTCTGTCCTTAGTCCCTTTCTCTGTCTCAAAAGTTAGACATCAGGGGTCTGTTTAGACCACTGATATTTCACCAAAGCCCCTAAACAGGGCTCCTAAAAAAAAATAAAATAAAAATAAAAAAAATAATAATCATAAAAATAAAATTGTAAAAAAATAATAATACAAATAAAGATAAACTACTGACACCTATCTCTGCCCTGCTGACAAAGCCCTACTGACTTGCCCACTGCCATATATGGTATATTACACACACATGTGTGTTTGAGCTTTGGTGTGCACACCCTAATGCAATAGGCTGCGCACACCTATGGTGTGGTGGGGAGTAAGAGTTGGAGAGAGAGACCTGCTGGAGTGCTGCACATGTGCTGGGAGCTACTAAGCAGCCAGAGTAGGACTGTGCTAACCTTGGGGTAAATCCTGTCTATATGTTTCCTTTATGAGGTTTATGCTGAAGATAAGCTGACTTTTTGGGTTGCATTTTCTGAAGATTATTCTGCTGCTGGATGCATAAACACCTTTATGTGTAAGACAAACGGTTTTGTCCCATGGAGCTATGTCCCTGAATATTACAACAGCTAAACCAACCACACTTAAATGCAGGCAAATTCTTAGTTTAAATAGCTCTATTGGAAAATCATTGCATGCATTTATGTGCTTTTATAAATGTCTGAGGTTTGACAGTGCCAGCCTGAATAAGGCCCTAGATAATTGTTAAAGAAAAAAAAACATATCCTCTTTGAAAACTATTCCTCACTTCTTGTTCTGGTGACAACTACAAAATTGATTTCCTATCACTTTATGTCAAAGAGATGTAAGGACAAGAGGCTCTAGTCCTTTTAAAAAAATATATATATATGTATACACTACAAAAATATGTAATTGTAAGCATATCCCCCTGCTTGCACTCTGTTCCAAGTGAGAATCAATAGGTCATGTACCATACCCTTGCTAAAAAAATGTGTTTTGCTTTTTTATTATCCTCATCATCATGGTCAGGACCATACAATTTCTAGGCCCTGTCCTTTTAGTCAGGCATAATATTTAGCTGTACATGGCCAGCTTCCATCTCTGATGTCCTAGTCACAAACCTTGTGTGCTATATATTTAAATATATGTCATAAGTAATTGACTTTATGCCGCGACTTTGTATATAGTGCTCTTTGACTTATTGAAAACGACTGACTTGTATAATCTACATCAGAAGTACATTATTACAAGTATTCAATAGCTGTCATTGTATTGAAGAGCAATGCTGTGCATAGAAATATTAAGCATAACTGGATTGTATTAGCCAAAGTGTGCAACCAGTTTAGAAGTACAGAGCTGCTTAAAGCTTATGGTTGAGTAATTTTTTTTTTTTTTTTAGAACTTCTTATTCCCACTGAGCAGAAGAGTGTGAATGAAAGAGGGCAATAACCGGAATAAATTAATTTTCTTTCAACAGCCAACCTGCTATTGAAGTGACCAGTGATTAAAATTACAGGTTACATTGATTACAAGAACTTTCCTCTACAATGTAGCCGTAATCACATAGGGAGCAGCAAAGGGATAACAATACTTCTATTACTATTCTTCTCCAGTCAAGCTTCACATTGATGTTCTTTTTATATAGCAATGGTGTGAATTTGACTAGAACTACAGTATATATTATTTAGTTAATGCTATATAATACCAATACGTGCATATCCCTATATGTATTAAACCTGGACAAAAAAAAATAAAAATACAAAACCACCATTTAAAATAAAGCTGTTTTAAAAAATTATGATAAGCAATGATACAGGGTTAATAGTATATGTTACTTGTTCTCTCAGGTACCTGACAACTCCGGAGAGTGCTTAGCATTGTCAAATTTTGGTGCTTGTGGTTGTATACATATGGGATTCTGTTTGACATGGTTACACACTCTCAAGAGTAGGGATGGTCCCGATGTTCGCAGAACATACGAACATATGGGGCAGCAAATTCAAGCACCGTGGAGTGCCCCTTAATGCACTGCGAGATGCACTGTGATCTCGCAGTGCATTGACGGCTGCTGATTGGACAAAGCATGCACCTGACCTGCATGCTTTGGTCAATCACTGCACCCTCTGCTATGAGAGCCATGATTGGCCAAAGGCAGGGTGCCTTTAGCCAATCATGGCTCAGGGGGCCAAGTCCACGCCCCACACTATATAAGACTGCGCACACTGCATATAGTGTTATAATAATGTGGAGATTGAGAGAATATTAGTTAGAGGCAGGTTAGTTTTAGGCATTTTAGTATATACTGTATATATATGTATATATATACATATATTGTATATATAAATATATGTATACAGCAGCCCTTGAATTTTCCACTCGCCTACTTGCATATTGCAAGTTAAAAATGAGGGCTGGCGAGGAGCTAGGCTGCCTGGGAATGGCGGGGTGAGCACTGGGGTGGGGTTGATCGGGAGCCATTTTCCCAGAGATCACCCCGGGGGAAGAGAACATGGAGGAAGAGGAGAGCCATGTGATCACAGTGCGTGGATAGCAAGCTGTTAGAGCTTACATTGCACTGGTGAGGCTGCAATGGTGGGCACAGGTGAGGCTGCCAACCGCCACAGGTGAGGTCTGACGAAGGAGCTACACATGCTCCAAAATGCGTGACTGCCCCTTTATCCCCACTGATGCCATCAGCAATAAAACCCAGAACACAGGCTTCCCTGCTGCCTCCTCTCTCCAGCATGTATGAGAACAATTTTCAGCTGCTGGATGGCTCTACACAGCTCTCCACCAGCCTGCTGAGGATGGACACATGCCCCAGATGATTCCTGATTGTATCATGCTTTTTAACACTCAACGATCTTGTAAGTGCTCTTAGCCCTTTGTGCACTTTATTTAATTTTGCATACTGCACATTTCCTTTTTACAGATGAGGTTGCAATGGTGGGCACAGATGAGCCTGCATGCCACAATGCATTAAGATAAAAAACCTTCTGTCTTTACAATCACTTGAAGCTTTACCTCATTTACTAAGCTCTGAAACAACTTCATCTATTTGAATTTAGTAAATAAACCCTATTGTCTCAAAAAGTAAATAATGAGACAAATATACATTCTTTTATAGGCCATATTGCACACTGATAATAATATTTTAAGACTGGATATTCATATTCTTACACAGGACATATCACAACTTACTCTCATTATTATTGTGTGGTTACCAATTCACAAAACTGAAATACTATGCAATATCTTTCAATATTTAAAATTCCTTAAACACATGGGACCAGATTCACATACACTTAATATTGCGCTGCGTAATCGAAATACTCTACGCTGCCGTATTTTACCAGGCTCTAGACCGAATTCTGGTAGATTTTTGCCCGTACGCTACGGCGGCGTAGTCTATTTCTCGCTGCGTAATTGAAATACGCGATTAGGGGGCGTGAAGCATTTAAATTAAGCGTGTCCCCGCGGTGATCGAACTGCGCATGCTCCGTTCAGAAATTTCCCGCCGTGCATTGCGCAAAATCACGTTGTTACGTCATTCGTTGTTTGAGTAGCGTCGTTTACGAACATTCCTATTCCCGTACGACTTACGTAAAAAATAATAAAAGACGTCGGAAAATGTAGAAATTCGATGCGGGAACGACGGCCATAATTAACATGGGCTGTCTAATATTAGAGCAGCAAAAAGCTGGTATAGTGTTACGCAAAAAAAAGATGACTAAAGGTGCCGTAAGAGATTGCGAATGAAGATCGTAATTTCGGGGACCGCCGGCAAAAGCTCATTTGCATACCCCGATGCGGAATACGACGGGAAGTCCACCCAGTGGCTGCAATTTTATTGCAGCGTAGATCCGAAGGCGTACGAACACGTAATCCAGTCGAATTAAAGCCCGCAGCCGTCTATTCATGGTTTGAGGTTTTCGACTAGCTAAAAAACGTGCGTAATTTGAAATTACTCCAGTCTAACACCAGTTAGACAGGAGTAAGGGCTCTGTGAATCTGGCCCATGGTATTTCAGCTATTAAATCATATTAAATACATGGAGCTACAATTGCTGGCCTCCTCCAGAAAATTCTACACTGTAGTTGGCGGGCTGTTTCTACTTTGAGACACTGACCTTGTATAAGCATGTACATTTTGAAAGTCAGCAAAAGTCTGAACAACTGTTTTGTATGCCGGTTTCAAATATGTAAAGGTTTCTAAGGCTGTTGGATCATAGGGAACTAGTATTTTTAAGGAGTAATTACCCTTTAGACTTTCTTATACAGCTTAAAGGAGACCTTGTAGTGGAATGCTAGATCCACTTATTAGAATCCCTCTAAAAACTTCTGCATAATAATAGTTTAAAAAAAGTTATATTATATACTGTATTTATTGGCGTATAACACATATTTTTGTACCCTGAAAATAGAGGGTAAACTGTGCCTGCGTGTTATACGCAGGGGGCTGTGAAAAGTTTTTTTTTCTGAAACCTCCCTCTTAAAGTTAGGGTGCGTTTTATACCCCTGTGCGTGTTATACGCCGATAAATACGCTACTTATCTGACCACCCTGTTTCATGGTGCAGGGTATGAGGTCAGAATAATCTTGGCAAAATTCCTGGGGGACAATGGGTACCTCCAATTTTTCAAGAAGACACTGCAATCAAGTACAAGAGCATCTTTGTGAGAGATTTGGGATCCTCATTGTTTCCAGAATATCACCAGAAGTTTGAGATTACTCTCATCAAGGTGCTGTGAGACGAAGACAAGGGTCAGGTAGGTATATAATCTTTTTTCCTTACAGGTAAATTTTTCAACCATCATTATGTTGAGATTTTTACAGGTAGGGTGGGAACCTGGATCTGATAAGTGGACCTTGTATTTTATTCCAAGGTCTACCTTTCTAGTATTCCTGCGAATGTTTTTTCTGCTTTTGAAGGATGATGATTTTTTTTTACCTGATTATGTTTAACAGGCAGTTTAAGCCACTACCTAACATATGAATATATATATATATATATATATATATATATATATATATATATATATACACACACATACTGTATATACTGTATAGTATACATGTTAATTAGTGGCTTAATCGGCTTGTTAGACTATTGTTCATTGTGTATGTATGGCTAGATTTCCAGAAATTGTACAGTACAATACCACAAATGGAATTAAGATTTTATGCACAGAGTTATTTATGGATACATAAATATAGATCTGCCAATATGTACTGGGAATGCCTTTCTTTTCTCCTGGGAAAAGGGCCTCATATAGAAGATGTGTATGATTAATGCTTTTTGTTAGAAGAATATGCTGTGTTGGCAGTCCTCCTACCTTTACAACAACACCAGCACACCCTTGTTAATGTACAAAGTTTAGTCATTTAGGCATACACCAAAATGCATGGCTTATTTTAGCTACATTCTTTAGTTTACCTTACAATACTTTTTTTTTATATAAAGATGAAATACAAAACATAATCTCTGTGTATTCTCTCAAAAAATGTGACACCTATTGAAATCCTTTATTTCTGCTTAGTTCTCTTGATGTGCTCCTTAATAGACACCTCTTAGTTAATCACAATTTTTTCCAGGCCAAAGTGATAAAGCAAACTATATGTCCTGCAAAAAGGGAAAATGGGTTAGATCCCCACTGAGCTTCTATTGCTGTCGGTGTCCCTTTGCATATGTTCCCCACTGCCTGGTGAAACCATTGTCAATTGAACAAGAAGTGAGAGGAAATCTACCTAAGGGTCCTTTCACACGGCGTGGGCTTCACATCATTTTTCGGGTTCTGAAAAACTACAATTTTTTTTTGAACATGCTGCATTTTTTAATGACGTTTTAAACTATGTGGTTTTTCGGGTTGTAAAAAATGATTGTGTGTGGGCTAAAACAACGTTAAAAACCCATGCATGCAATTTATGAGACAGGAGCGCTCGTTCTGGTAAAACTACCATTCGTAATGGAGTAAGCACATTCATCACGCTGTAACAGACAGAAAAGCGTGAATCGTCTTTTACTAACAGGAATTCAGATAAAGCAGCCCCAAGGGTGGCATCATCCGCATGGAACTTCCCCTTTATAGTGCCGTTGTACGTGTTGTACGTCACCGCGCTTTGCTAAAGCATTTTTTTTAAAACAACCGTGTGTGGGCAACGTCGTTTTAATGATGAAGTTGGAAAAAAATAGTTTTTTCTACATGCCAAAAAACTTCGTTTTTTTTTCATGCCGAAAAATGATCGTGTGTACGCGGCATTAGAATGAACATTCAAGTACGAAAACACTCACAAAATCAAAACGGATTGAATTAGGTTTTTGTACAGAATCACACTTGGGATAACAACAATTACTTCAAAAGAGACCTAGTGAACTCGGTCAAAGACATGGGACATGTAATCTGCGAGTCTGGATCCAGCAACAACTCTAGATAGATTGTTAGGAGAAACCCTTCCACTGAGCAAGGTAATTGTATTCAAATCACACATATTGCAAATAATCAATGAAAAACTGTAAGAATCCAAAATATGAAAAATAATTTATTCTTACCTTCTCCTGGAGACCCTGCTTCTCTTTTTGCACGTCTTCGTGTTTAGACTGTAGTTCTCGGATATGGGAAATGTCTGATGCTGACTAATTATGTAGAGAAAAACAGTAATTTAGGATGAGTACAAGTTATTCGCAATAAAAAAAAACTGACATAACTATCTAGTATCTACTATGATGTAGCATTATCATAAGCAGTACTTTGTATTATCATATTTTAAGGTCCAGGACCTACCGTGGATATTTTTGGCTGAATATATATAATTAGAAAGTACATTTAAAGATACTGCTAGCTCATTATAACAATAGAAGTGCATTGCCTGTGTTATCCATGAACATATTTCACCAGCAAAGATATCCTAAATTCTTCATAAAAGCCAACTTTAGTCAACCCGGTCCATAAGGTGCGCAAGGTCCCCCCCCCCCCAAAGTTTGTTTGCAAAATCATAGACCTATGGATTTTTAAATAACTAATAATATGACTAACATTTTTTAACATTTTAAAGTTAAAATAGTTTAATCATATTATCATTTATTTAACAAGTAATTGGATGCATTGTGCGGGGTGCTGGACCAATGGGTTTGCACTAGGTCCATAATTTGTGTACGAGCAGGCAACAAGCAATGTATTTTGGATAAACCTAACAGCAACCTAATAGAAATCAATAGGACCGTAGGCAAGGCGGGCATGAGGTCCGCTGAGGAGGTGCGACTCTAAATATAGCGGCTGAGTCCACTCTCTGATACTGTCACCTGCGTTGCCCTAGGCAAGACTAACTACACCCCGGCCGCAAGAACCCCCACCCGATGTCAGCCTGACAAGTTCTCTGATAACAGAAGAACAGAGCAGAAGACACAGGACATAGTGCTGTGAAACGAGATAAGAAAACACTGCAGATATATGTGCCCAGCTCAAAATGCATCATGAATTAGGTTAACATCCACTTTAAAGTAGTTGTAAATCACTGACATGAAATATGAACAAAGCCCATCCTTCTATAGTATTTACAAAGCATGAAGTGTATTTTCCCTCCACTGTCTTGTTCCTCTGCTATCTGCATGAGTAATTTCAGATTTTTTCCCCCAAACGTCAAGTTATAAAAAGGTGAGGGGGGGGGGGGGTTCCAGCACACAGACTAAGATTGATATCCTCAGCTCTACATCATTCCTGTGTGCTGTGTGAAAGGGGGCGTGAGTCAGAAATCTCGTCACTGAGCTGTGCATTGTGTAACTTCAGCTCCCACCCCCTGCTTTGTGCTTCTGTGAAAAATATATATATTTTTTTTTAAAGTGTATTTTTTGTGTGTGAACTCGAGAGAGAGGAGCCAGACTGCAGGAGTTGGGAGTAGGCAGACCCTCCCCCCGGAGGCAATCGCCATCCTTCTTCATGCCCCCGGTGGCAATGGCAGGTGTGAGGGGGGGCCTCCCACTCACCCCGCCCTACCTGCTCCACTTGGGAGCCCAACTGGGGCCCAACGGGACCCCAATGGGGCAGAGGGACTCCCCCTATGAGGGAGTGAGGGGGCCTAGCCCACCCAGCCAGCCCCATAGGTCCTTCTCCTCTCTTTATTTTAGGAGACCGCATGGCCAAAGTGCGTGTGTGTTAAACCAATTTTGTGTGCGTGCAAGTGTGGTAGTATTTGTGGGGGGAGGGTGGGCGTACTAAGCACAGGCGTACCTTGCATAGCACACCCACCGGGAGACGGGCTGAGACCACCAAACTCAATTCACATGTAGCCGAGACCGGGATCAGAACCCTTGGCTGCAGAGGTGAACGGCTTGTCAGCGCAGTGCCAATAACGTTGAGCCACCAATATTATTTTTTTATATGTGTATTTTACAAGGTTGTATGGGACAAATGGCAGCAGATAAACAGGTACACATTATGTAGGAAGATATGTTTCATCTATGTGCATCACCAGTAATGTAATTGGATATATTGGGGATGGGGATTATTTACTAAAGGCAAATCCCCTCTCCAATACAACTGCACTGCAGTGCACTTGGAAGTTCAGTCGCTGGAAATCCGAGGGGGCCATGCAGGGAAGATAACAGCATTTTAGCTCGTACATGATGATAATAAAATCAGCAGAGCTTCCCTTTTTTTCAGATCTACCCCTCAGATTTACAGCAACTGCACTTCCAAGTGCACTTGTAGTGCAAAGTGTATTTGACTTTCGTTAATAACCCCCATGGTGTACAACTACTTTAAGTAAATTAATCTCAGTGTGTTTCAGCTCAATTTGCATAGCAATGTATTTGTTGTAACCCCCAGTCCTATATGATGGCTATATATTTTTGCAGAGGAAGTAGTGCATGGTATATATAGATGCCTCACAGTCTGGGCTGGCTGATGACATTTATACTAGGTAGAAAACAAAAGAGAAAAAGGAGATAGAAAACTCAGATCATGATCTGTCCTTGAATTAAGTTATGTGGTTATCTACTGAACAAAGAGACTCAAATTGTAACACTTCACAGGTATACAGGCATACCCCACTTTTAAGTGTAGTGCCTGGTTACTTACAAGTACCGGTGCTATTGAAATTTAGAGGGCGATCAGAGTATTAGTAGACTCTGATCCAAATTGTTATGTTAACAGGGTCTCTGTCTCAGCTTGGCTGTGCTGTGGGCTCATTCTGTTGTTACTGGGGACCACCCCCTGTCCACCCCAGGGCGATAGGTGGCAGCAGTGGAGTAGAGACTTGGGTGCTTTTTCCCAGCAGCCAATCAGGAGGGAGTTTTCCTCGCTGGGCATGCTGGGAGAGGGTATTTATGGGACAGATGCCATTGAGTCTGGGTCTTCTTCTTCCAGTGTGGCACCCACCTTTAGGGTGACCACATCACGGCACCCCAGCGTTATGGCCTACCTGGCCGGGGCGTGCGTGCCACGTGGTGTTCCTGGTTCCGGGACCATGTTGGTCTGGAACATTTGAGCAGTGGCGGGGACCCAGTGATCGACTGGGTTGCCATTTTTGAAGATCCCAAGCGGTAAAGCTGTTCGGTGGGGAGTCCATATGCGGAGGGCCAATGAGAAGCTAGCGCTCCAAGAAGATACGACAAACCACCAGGGATCAAGGTAGCCGGACACCGAAGGATTGATCACCTGTCAGTCGGTATCTGGGCGATGTGACAGAACCCACTGTCACTGTGTGTTTTGGAAGTGACTGGGGGCAGGCCTCCTACCGACAGACTATGGGCCAGAAAAGATACTGGAGACCCGGGACATGTTGGCATTGGGATAAAGTAATGTAATGTTACAGCCCTTCTCCCCCATCCCCCCTCTTGTTGCTGTGTCTAATTGTGTTGATTCATGTCACATAGACAATGGCCTGGGCTGCAGACATCTCTCCGCAGGATGTGTGTGTTGAGAGGCTGCCTGCTTACCATAATCTCATTAGGTGTATCTGTAGACTGTTTCAATGTACCAATGTTTAATTCCCATTGGTTGTTCCTTGTCCCTCACCCCCTCTTAGACAAGGCTAAGGGGAGTGTCCCTAACTGTATGTTTTCGAATGTAATAAACAGTTTAAGCTCTGGATGTTTAACCCTCAACACCTGTGTGGATTGTCTCATGATTGAGGGGTTAAGGACTGGTTATGGTGAATCTGCAGGCTGCGGGTGCGTTTGGAGGACAGGAGACACAGGTCTGGAGTATGTGCCCACCTGGGGTATCTGAGATCCGTCACAGACAACTATAAGAAGGAGATCCAATTCTTCAAGGAGGATTGTCTCCGTAATTGTAATAAGTGAGGGCCTGTGGCAGAGGTGTCTCCATGAAGTCCATACCGGGAGGGTCTGTGGCAAAGTCTTTTCTCAAAAAAAGGTTTGAGAAATACTCCGGCTGCCAGGTCAGTGAGAGAGGCCTGTCCGGGTACGCTAACCCACTCAGCAGGAGTGGTGCAGAAAGTGTTACATATGGGAGCAGGACTGTTTCCAAATACTATGCCTGAATCTGCTGTTCTCCTTCCTTCAACTCTATCCTTTCATCACCAGTTTACTGTTTTACCTGGCTGGGTAGAGCACAGCAAAAGACACCTGTTGCGGACATTCCTTTACTACTGCTATATGCACCATTCACCCCTAGGAATTCGGAGAGCCATGAGGTAAATGTGCCACCCAAAGCAAACCAGCAGCTCCTCCGGGGGGTAGCGCTACACAGGGATGTATTCTGGCCTAGGCCGGCACTTTTCGGGGGGGCGGCCGGCCGGTCCTCTTCCCATGGCGTCCCTCTGTCCTCTTCCCACAGCGTCCCTCTGTCCTCTTCCCACGGCGTTCCTCTGTCCTCTTCCCACGGCGTCCCTCTGTCCGTCACCCATGGCAACCCTCTGTCTGTCACCCATGGCAACCCTCTGTCCGTCACCCATGGCAACCCTCCGTCCGTCACCCATGGCAACCCTCTGTCCTCTTCCCATGAATATGACAGGGGTGTGGCTTTGACAGGAAGGGGTGGGTCATATTTAAATTAGGGGGTGCGCAAGTTTAGTCAGGCCTAGGGCAGCACAAAACCTAAATACACCTCTGGCGCTACATAATTACACAATGGGGTTTATTTACTAAAGCTGGAAAGCACAATATAAGGTTCACTTCTGCAAAGAAACCAATGAGCTTCCAGGTTTTATTACCAGGCTTAACTGAACAAACTGGAATTAGAAGCTCATTGGTTTCTATGCAGTAGTGAGCCTGATATTGCGATTTCCAGCGTTAGTAAATACACCCCATTGTGTACTTAAAAGCGGTGTATGCCTGTAGATAAATCCCTATCCCTCATTCACACTTTAGCATTTTTTGTGTATTTTCCTATGCTTGACTACACTCAACATGTAGAATAACATTCTTTGCAATTGTTCCTGTTCACACTTATACACTCAGTTGCCCTGTGCTTGAAAAGTACATGAGCACTTTGAAGCATTTTTAGCTCCATAGTTTCAACAAACGTACCTGCACAATATGCACAATTTTGCATATGTTTTTGATTATGAATGTTCACCAAATCTATTTATCAGCAGCAATGATTTCAAGAACTTCCCTGTGAACCCAACTATTGAGATTTTCTTTACAATATACATAACTATAATTTACAGTAATAATGGAAAGTCATTTTGTTCTGGTGATTAAGCAAAGGAAACAGCCTCCAAATAAAGACTTTAATTTCACATGGTCAAAAATGATGGTAATATCTCTGTTGGCTGCTTGGAAAATGCAAATAAATAATCAAAGTGACTCTTAGTCAGGAACCACTGAGACCTGATAGCAGCTTTGCCATGCATTTCAGATAGATTAGTACAGCTTTTTGTCACCTTACACTGAAGTATGACAAAAAAATGCCCTGTATTGCCAACCTAATGTCACAGTGCTCATTTCTGACCCTTAGGAGGTGATAAATATAAATCCATCAACTCTTTCTTCAGTAAACTGCATATTTTCTCTAAATTGACTGAAAGCTGTGGAAGGCTTTTGTTAAACGTTTTATCTTTACCTGAGCAATAAGAGCTTTGTGTTTCTTCATAAGCTCATTCAGGTCCTCTTGGTCCTCATCGATCCTTTTCAGAAGATCGGTTTTCTCATGCTGAAGCAGGTACAACTGTTCATCAACCTGACAAAGAGAACAAAAATATGCTGGCTGTGATAGTTTTTTTTTTTTTTTTAAAAGCACACTAAGAGATCAAAGAATTAACACCAACAGCTCAGATTGTATGTCCAAGTTTCAACTCATCTGTACAAGAAGAACGCATTCACTTGCAAGTAGCTGTGAAAAACAAAGTGCACAATGTCTAAAGTATATACTGTGTCTATTTAATGATACCTTTGCGGGAAATCTTTACTGTAAAAAAAGTGGTGGCTGTCATTTATGACCATCTTCTGATAATAGTAGTTGCCTGGCTGTGCTTGCTTGCAGTACCTTCTGAGTTATTGACCAGGAACAAACATGCTGGAATCATACTGTACAGTAACTTCCCACTGTCCGTGTGCACTGTGCACCTACCTCACTTCATTACAACTCACCCAAATGCAACTAGTATTCAGTTGGTTTGGCAGCTTTGTGAAATGACCTTTTTGAGATACAGTATTCTCAGTACTCTTTAAAGATTGAAAGCCTTTAAACATAAAACACCAATGATGTCAGTGATATTTTAATATCTATGTAATAAATGGTATGTCCGGGGAATCAAAATACAGTATCTCACAAAAGTGAGATTTGTGAAAACATTTTATTATATCTTTTCATGTGACAACGCTGAAGAAATTACACGTTGCTACAATGTAAAATAGTGAGTGTACAGCTTGTATAACAGTGTAGACTTGTTGTCCCCCCAAAATAACTCAACAGACAGCCATTATTGTCTAAACCGCTGGCAACAAAAGTGAGTACACCCCTAAGTGAAAATACCCAAATTGTGCCCATAATGTCAATATTTTGTGTGGCCACCATTATTTTCCAGCACTGCCTTTACCCTAAGCTTCTTTAGCAAGGCAGTGGTCGTCTTGAAGGCATGTTTGGGGTCATTATGTTGGAATACTGCCCTGCAGCCCAGTCTCTGAAGAGAGGGGATCATGCTCTGCTTCAGTATGTCACAGTACATGTTGGCATTCATGGTTTCCTCAATGAACTGTAGCTTCCCAGTGTCGGCAGCACTCATGCAGCATGAGACCATGACACTCCCATTACTATGTTTGATTTAGGCAAGACACACTTGTCTTTGTACTCCTCACCTGGTTGCCTCCACACACTTGACACCATCTGAACCACATAAGTTTATCTTGGTCTCATCAGATCACAGGACAGTTCCAGTAATTCATGTCCTTAGTCTGCTTGTCTTCAGCAAACTGTTTGCGGGCTTTCTTGTGCATCATCTTTAGAACAGGCTTCCTTCTGGGGTGACAGCCATGCAGACAAATTTGATGCAGTGGGCGGCGTATGGTTTGAGAACTGACAGGCTGCCCACCCTTCAACCTCTGCAGTAATGCTGGTAGCACTCATATGTCTATTTCCCAAAGACAACCTCTGGAAATGATGCTAAGCATTCAACACCTTTAGTTTACTATGGCGAGGCCTGTTCTGAGTGGAACCTGTCCTGATAAACCACTGTATGGTCTTAGCCACCATGTTGCAGCTCAGTTACAGGGTCCTGGCAATCTTCTTACAGCCTAGGGCATCTTTATGTAGAGCAACAATTCTTTTTTCAGATCCTCGGAGAGTTCTTTGTCATGAGGTGCCATGTTGAACTTCCAGTGACCAGTATGAGAGAGTAAGAGCGATAATGCCAAACTTAACGCACCTGCTCCCCATTCACACCTGACACCTTGAAACACTAATGAGTCACATGACACCACATAATAAAATAAATAAATAAAATATTTACATAAATGTGAGGGGTGTACTCACTTTTGTGAGATACTGTATATGTCCACGCATTACCCAAATTTACTCCATTTACTCTACAGCATATTCCGGGATTTCCTCTTTTAACTGGTCCCTGGTCCTGTGATGATATGATAAGGCTTACAAAATTATTGCAAGGGCAGCTGCTGGAAGCCAAGTTCCTATTGAAGTAGGTGTACCCCAAGAACCACATCTCACAAGAGCCCTTCCCCTGACACAGTTGGGTTGATTTATTAAAACTAGAGCGTGGTGCAGCTCTGCATAGAAACCAATCAGCTTACAGGTTTTATTGTCAAAGCTTAATTGAATAAGCTGAAGTTAGAAGCTGATTTATATGCACAGCTGCAACAGATTTTGCACTCTCCGGTTTTAGTAAATCAACCCTACTGTGTGGGCAGACACTTGGGGATTAAGGCAACATTGCTTTGCTGGGAAAGGGATTGTTGTATGCATGTGGACAGGGACAAACACAGGTAGGGCATAGTCCAGCCGGCAGGGATTTCAAGATTGCTTTGGGATTTCAGTTCAGCGAAGGCACTGTGTTGTCAGTCCAACATAAACTTTGGAGCACACTGGATATCTGACAGAGGTATTATTCTGTACTTACAGCTGTTTTAAAGGTCTTATGCCGCATACACACGATCGGAAATTCTGACAACAAATGTTCGATGTGAGATTTTTGTCGGAAATTCCGACCGTGTGTATGCTCCGACAACAAAAATTTGAGAGCTGGTTTTCAAATTTTCCGACAACAAAGGCTCTTGTCGGAAATTCCGATCGTCTGTATGCAATCCCGATGCACAAAAATCGTACGCATGCTCGGAATCAATTTGACGCATACTCTGAATCATTGAACTTAATTTTTCTTGGCTCGTCGTTGTGTTGTACGTGACCGCGTTCTTGATGTTTGGAATTTCCGATAACATTTGTGTGAACGTGTATATGCAACACAAGTTTGAGCCAACATTCCGTTGGAAAAAAATCCACGGTTTTGTTGTCAGAATTTACGATCGTGTGTACGCGGCATAAAAATAAAATATGGTGAACATATTGTACAAATATGATGAATGATTTTTTCTTTTCTTTAATTTTGCCCTGACATAGACTTTAAGGACATTAACCCCTTCCCTACCAGCCCATAGGGGAATCACGTCATGGTGATCCCCTCGCCGATGAGACAGGACGTTGCACAACGTCCTGTCTTCACGGCGTTCTAGGGCGCCCGCGCGCGCGCCCGCGGCACCACCCGCGATCCCGCGCACGTGCCCGACGGCCGTGATTGCCGCCGGGCACCCGCGATTTCCGGCAATCACGGCAGGAGTGTGGATCTGTGTGTGTAAACACACAGATCCACCTCCTGTCAGCGGTGAGGAGACTGATGTGTGTTCCCAGTACAGAGGAACACACATCGATCTCCTCCCCCTGTGAGTCCCCCTCCCCCTACAGTTAGAACATACTTTAGGACACATTTTAACCCCTTCAGCGCCCCCTAGTGTTAACCCCTTCTCTGCCAGTCACATTTACACAGTAATTAGTGCAGTTTTATAGCACTAATCACTGTGTAA